>JACGWO010000011.1:21731934-22954599 GCA_034509735.1 Sesamum alatum | reverse complement strand
ATTGTACGTGACCTAGTATTTCCTCATTGTCAAGGTGCGAGTTTATATAGTACGTACTTGGTATTAAAATACAACTGTACACATAACCATAATATTGTGGTATCTATATATGTTAATTGAAATGTGTGAAAATAAGTCTGAAATCAATAATAAATGCTAAAGGTGATGGGGTCGCTCCCAATAAAAATATTCTGACTGTTAAGTTATGAATAGTCTATAAATCTAGTCATCGAAAAGAAATAAATGAATCTCAGCATATCAATGTTGAGAGTGAAAGAAATTAGGATCAAATGCAATTTTAGTCTGCAATTTGGGACTGGTATTTTTAATTCTGTATGAATAAATTTTTGCACTTTATTCAATTTTAATCGTTTTTCATTCAAATCCACCTTTTAGGTTATAAGATTAAAATTATATTTTTTCCAATCACTTACAACGGTACGAATTTTTCGTGATAAATCTATGAAAAATCATTCTAATTATAAAATGGAGTTAAATTTCCTTGGGATGAAATTTAATTTTTTCCCATTATTATTATTATTATTAATATTATTATTATTATTATTATTATTACTACTACTATTTATTATTATTATTATTATTATTATTATTATTATTATTATTATTATTATTATTATTATTATGTTGTTGTTGTTGTTGTTGTTGTTGTTGATATCAATTTGGGCTATATGTTCTGACCCTATTTATTTACTATTAGACTAATTGGTGGGCCAATTATTATTTTTGGTGGGCCAATTATTATTTTTGCATTCCATGGGCCACTGATCTGATCCTTCTGAACTGGGCTTTGATACCCCAAAGTATATACATGCATGTTTTAATATTAGGATGTTTGACTTTAAGATATTTTATAAGCCATATATTTTGAAAATTATTTTTAAAATTTATTAGAAGTCAGAGCTTATTTAAATAATAAAATCAAAAATTATTTGGATGAAATAAAACTATAACTTATAAGATGTTAATAATAACAATAATATATATCATATAAATATCAAAATTAAGAAAATTCGTTATAATTTTAAAAATAAGTTGAAAAACTTCTAAAGAAGCTCATAAGCTCACCCAAACACCTTTCTAGATTCGACAATGTTCACTTCGTCTATGCCAATTTCTAGATTCGACAATGTTCACTTCGTCTATGCCAATTTTAATTATGATGGACAAATAAAAAAGAGTTAGTTACACGACCACCTTTGAAAATACAAAATTATACTTTCCTCCAAAAAAGTTTTGAAATTATACTTACACCCCATTCAAAAAAATTTCGTTTATACTTGACTTTCTTCCATTAGGATTTGCACGGAAAAAGCTGACTTCAACAAAATAAATTACATAAATTTTTAACTTTTTCCCTAATTTAACATTCTCGTGTATATTTTTATACTTATAACGGAATAAATATAATATACATATATGAAGTGAAGTTAATATTATTACATATTTTCTTATAAGTATAAAATTATTATATGAAAGTGTTAAATAAGAGGTAAAAGTGGATATTTATGTTTTGTTTTTTTTTTTTTTCTAACTTCAATATTTTTCGTCCAAACCCAAATAAAATAGGGTCAGGTGTAAACATTGAATTTTTTAAGGGGGTATAAGTGTAATTTAAGAAATTTTTTGAGAGAAAGTATAATTTCACATTTCAAAGGAGGTTTAAGTGTAATTAACCCAATAAGAAAAAAAGAAGAAGATGGTTATTAAATTTAATATCATAGCACAGTTCATTCCAGTGGAAATATTACTGTAATTAAAGCTATTTTACTCAAAAACTCTTCAGATAAGCACAACATAAATAAATAAAAAAGATACAACATGACTATTTCAATATTATCCCAAGGTGAAATATGCTATTATCATGACTTAAAGGGGCTTCCTGAAATTTAGCAAAATGTCACTCTTTAGTTAACACAAATAACATCCACTCCACCAATATTTTATCCATACATATACAAGCCTCTTAGAGAAAAAATTTTAAGTGATCGATAGCATGGTAAGTATAGAATGAAAAAATTAACGTTTATTATTTTCTTGCTACTAGCGTTTGTGGTGGTGGTGAGTAGTAAATCGGAACTCGGAGAGGGTGGACCAGGCGACGATGCGCAACCAACGCTGCCGACAGCCACCGAGTGCAAGGAGGAGAGACGGCTAGGGTTTAAGGCATGCAGGCGAACGATAATCTACGGGTGGAGGCCTACAAGAAAATGTTGTGGGCGAATCAGAGCCACTAATACGGAATGTATTTGTCCTTTGATCACACCAAAAGTGGCGTCCGTGATCAACGTTGGACGCGCCATAAAGATTATTGAACGGTGTGGGAGAAAAGTCCCCCACCACTTCAAGTGTGGAAGTAAGTCTTTTTTTTCAAAAAAAATTATTGCAGTTTTATTTGATTTAATATAGGATTAATTGCATTTAGATTCCCTCTAAAAATGTAAAATTATACTTTTCTCCTGATTCTTTTTATAATTAATTACACTTACACTCCCTCCGAAATTTTTTTATTTACACATGACCCCCTTTCGTTAAGGTTTAGATGGAAAATACTGACGTTAGCAAAATAAATTGATAACTTTGCAAAATAATGACATATCATGTGTATAAAAATTTTTCAAAATAAAAGAAATGACATATTTTTTATACTTCATTGTGGATATATTATGTATAATACAAGACGACATAAAATTTGAAATGGAAAATCAAATCTTCTCACTCAATTACTTGGTCTTTCTTTGCTTTTTCTCCAAGTTATGCGACGTATGGATTTATTATTTAGTGTGAGAAATTAGGTGAAAATTGTTTATTAAAATTTACTATTCTTAATAAAAAAAAATAAGATTTTTCAAGGTATAGTAGTAAATTATCTATAACTTATTAGCAGACGAGTCAAACCAAATTATTTATAATCAACAATTATATTCTATGGTTATGGTCGAAAAAACAGCATTGATCCTCTTTTAGAATATAAAAATTAAAAACAAAAACAATTTAAGTTATTAGCTTCACAAGCATCTTTTTTTTTTTTTTTTTTAACTAATATTTTGTGCTTTTGCATAATTATGGAGCTTCAATTTTACCTTATCAACCACTTTCTTCACTACAACAAGAATAATACTAATGATAAAATATAAAGTGGTAATTTGACAATTGTCATTAAGAATATATATTAAATAATAATAATTTCAATTTCATTATAAGATAATTATTAATTAGTTCTAAGAATTGTGTATAAAATTATTAATATGGGCAATTTGCGATACATCTATAGCTCTATGGTCAACAATTTAATGATAACAAATATAATTCTCACTATATCTATGTTATAATTGAGTTATCACTATAAATGTGTCATTAGTTATATATACTGACAACTTTATGCACTTTTTTTTTTTATTACCAATTATTCCTAATGGAAACTTTTACTCAAATATTGTCATTATTAAAAGGAATAATTAAACACCCCATAATCTATAATCTGTTTACACAAACAACTCATACATTTTGGATAATCGTACATACACCCATCAGAAATGTCAACATCATTTCCACAAACCACCCCCTACTTTTTGAAAATCACACATACACCCTCCAAAAACGTTAACATCATGACACAAACTACCACTACTTTTAACTGTTAGGGATGATTTCTATAATTATGCAAAAGATGGGGGGTAATTTGTGTAAATAGATCATAAATTAGGGGGTATAAATATAATTTTCCGTTATTAAAACCATAACACTCCTAGAGTGGAAAAAAAATTGTCACTTATATATATATATATATAATTGATACTAATTTTAATATAATCACTCAATCAATTTATTGTTAATATTCTTTTTAATATTTTTTTGGATTGCTGGACTTGATTACAGGTATCACCACACCATGAAATAAATACAGCTCGTGGAATATTACAAGTCAAATAATCGACTCAACTTATATATACAGTAGATGCAATTGCTACAATTTGTATTTGTTTTTATAAATTCTTAAGACCTCGTTTCACTGAAAAAAAAAAAAAATTATTTTATTACAACGGGCTTATTGTGATTGCCGTCCCAATTAGCAATGGAATTTGAGATGGATTTGCAACAAATGATGTCATCTCATGTAAAAAAAGAAAAAGAATTCATTTTTCCGATGGCTATATCATCGCAAAAACTTTCGCAGAGTCAATCTCGTTGATGATAGTCGAAAAACCATCGCAAGTGTTTGGTTGAGACGAAAAAAAAGTAAATGTATAAGAAAAATAAAAATAAAGAAAATTATAAGAGAGGTTTTTGTATTTGATACCTCTATAAGAATAAACAAAAGAAAAGTAAAATAGGATGCATACAAAACTGTTCGAGAATCAAATAATTTTATTTTTATTTAAAATTGGATTAAAAAAATATAAGTATAAAGTTCAAAAGACAAAAGGATGTTCATTTTTTAGTTTTTATTTATTGTATTATTCACCAAAATAATTACATTCAAATTTTAATTTAATTTTCTTTTTGTTTATCTATCTCACTTTTCTCCACTGGAGTGTTTGAAGAGTGCTTCTTTTTCTAAAACTTTTAAAAAAAAAATACAAAAACAAAAACATGTATGAGCCATAAGTTAAACTAGCCATAGTGGCACGAAATATTTACATGCATATAATTAGATAAATTTGATACAAAAGCGGATCAGATCATTAACATGAGTGAAAGTTGAGGATAAGTATGACAGTATATTGACGGTTAAATAAAAATGAAGTGAATCATTTAAAATAAATAAAAATAATTATATTAGTACAAGTTAATTGATATTTTAAAATTTGGTATTACGGTGTCACAAAGCGCCAGTTATAAGTATAAGTGTGTTTTTTTTTTATATTTGTATGGATAAATTCAACTTTATTTGAACTACCCTCATTATAGTGACCTTAATTTTGATTTATCCTTTTTAATTTAATTTTCAAATTTGTACATTTAAATTGGATATTGGTTCTGATTTGAATGATTTTACACTATTACAACTTTTAACTCTATAATAATCATTTCTGTAAGAGCAAAATGTTCCATGACTTTAGAAGTCATGGGTTTGAACCCCACCAATACGTGAGAGGATGGTCTACTGTATAGTAGGATTATGTTTACTGTAATAGTAAAAAGTTGTTTAGATTTAGTTTATGTGATACTATTGATCAAGTTATGATTATTGTAATAGTCGACAGAATTGATTGTATTCGATTTATTTCAATTAATAACATTCATCGCTTTCACTTCAAAAAAATAAAAGCAAAATGTTCACAAACATTCCCTTAACACAGTGATTTGTTCATATTACCACATACTAAAAGAATTAATTGATAAATTTACAAAATAATTTTCATATCTAATCTATTTTCATCATGTGAAATAAAAATGAAGTATTTAATAATTATTTTCCTCTAAATCATATCAAACAATTTCGGAAAACAAGTATAAATATTTTCCCTATGTAAATTGGGCCAACGTCTAAGCCCAAATGTTTGTATTGGGCTCAAAATCTTATCCTAAAATGTTTCTGAGTTGTACAAATACTATAAGAAATGACATTTAATCATGTCAATTTACCGTGGTTAATACTAAATAGTAATAGTGAATAGTTTTGACCATGGCCAAGCAACGATTGTCGGCTATAGTTTTTGTGAGGGTGACCATGGCGAATATTTTTATCACGACTTTTAGCCGTAACAAATAAGTTTTTCATAGTGCAAAAGCTAGTTTTTGCATCGATTTTTATTTAATTATAATTAATAATAATTATTTATCACGATTTTTAACTATACATTAAAAATATAATTAATAGTTATTTTTTTTCAGTGAAAGGAGGCCCATTATATTCGAAGAAGATAAGGTTATCCAAATTGTAATGATTGGTGATTCAAATTCGATATTAACATCGTCGGGGGATATTGTCTACTCTTACCCTCGTCGGAGAAAAACAAAACAAGAAATTATTATTATTTGGTAAAATTATATTTTTAGTACTGTAATTTTAAGTCGTTAGTATTTTTGGTCCTATAATTTATTTCATTTACATAGTTAATCTTTTTTTGACAAATTTAGTCCAACACATATTAGTTTTGGTCATTTTTTGACAAATTTAGTCTTGTGTTGATATATTTAGTCCTGGTGACATACAATTACAAGATAAAAAATGAGATCTACTTGAATGAAAATAGGACCAAAATGTACTAACGACCTATAGTTACAAAACCAAAAATATAATTTTACCTTATTGTTTTTATAGGATGCGATCATTAAATCATTTAATATATCTACTAATAATGTCTTAATTAAATAGTTAAGGTTAAAATTTCATAAATAATAAATTTGAGATTATAGGTTTAAGATCCATCAGACGTATGGATATTTATTTTATTTTATGTAAGTTTTTTGTAATTTATTTCATTGTTCTTAGTTATATTGATGTACTGATTAAATCGATATATTACTTAGTTTATTAAAATTTTGATGTAATCGTGTAATTAAAAAATTATTGATACATTAAAATTTAAACATTGACCAAAATACTCAAGTACTTCCAGATTAAGAATACATTGAAAGGAAATAAAAAAACAAGAAATTACTTGTAAATGTGTATATATGTATATATATATATTTATAAGATTCGAACTCATAATTTTACTCATTATTTCTTAATTATATAGTAATAACTGATTACTATCATTATTAAGAAAAACATAGATATTATTACATTTTTACATCAAAATTAAAAAAACTCAAGGAATGTAATTAAAGTCAAAATCAGATCTCCAAGGGAAAAAAGAATTTTAAAAAATATATTTTAAACAAGCCCCTCTAGGTTAAGATCATTGTAAAAGTCCTGAAAGCTCAATACCATTGGTTAAGTAAGATGTAAGATTAAGCAAATGCTCTTAATTTTTTTCAAGAAAATACGTGCATTATACTTATACACGATTAGCTCAATTAAAAATTTAAATCATTAAAAAGATAATTATTTAATATTAGTATCTTAACGCATCGTATTTTAACACACTCCCATGACGTGCTTTTATTTAGTTTCTTTTATAAATGGAATTATTTAATTGGTCTATTTTTTTATCTATACTATTATAAAGAGAAAGGGTCTTATAGACACAGTGCTAGTTTTTATACCACTACACCAAATTATTATAATACCAAAAGAACCCTTCAACTTCCCAACTCATGTAATTGAATTAACTATTCAATTAAGTTCCTTTTAAAAATTAATTAAGCAATTACATGTACTTAAAAATTAAATTTACTCTAATTGACGTTGCTGATCAAACGGAGCCGGAAATTGGGTTTGTTGATTATGTGTCGCCTGAGCTGGGAATTGTAAAATTGGGGCATTGTGAACTGGGGAATTCTGAAATGGGGTTGAATTCAGGTTTTGTAAGGGAGTTTTCTTCTGAACTGCGTACTGTTGCTGAGACTTCACAAACTACTGAAACGGTGGTGGTTGCTTCAGAGCAGCCCCGCCGGGCATTATGATAGCCCTGGCATGGAACTGTCAAGGACTCGGGATAGTCTCGATAGTTCGTAAACTCGGAGATATACTCAGGGAAAAAAGTCCTATGGTAGTGTTCCTTTCTGAGACCAAGTGTGGGCAGCGTTATTTTGAGAAGGTAAAACAGAGATTGGAGATGTTTGGGGTATGTGTTCCGGCTGAGGGAAAGGCAGGAGGGCTCGAACTACTTTGGCAAAAAAAGGTATATGTTCAGCTTCGGTCCTTTTCGCGGTTTCACATCGACGTGACGGTATCACAGGGGGATCGAATCCCAGGTTGGCGGTTCACAGGCTTCTACGGGTCACCAAAAACGCCGCAGCAAAAGCAGGGGTGGGATACTTTGAGGACTCTAGGCTGTCAGTCTAGGGGGCGTGGTTGTGTACAAGGGATTATAACGAGATACTATATGGGCATGAGAAAACCGAGGCTCCTAGACCTTTATGGCAGATGTCGAATTTTCAGCAGGCTTTGGAACAGGGTGGGCTAACTGATCTGGGTACTCAGGTTCATAGTATACGTGGTGTAATCGGCGATAGAAATCGGAGACCGTCAGGGCGAGGCTGGATCGGGCATGCGCAAATTCGGCTTGGGTAAGCAGTTTTTCGAATTATATGGTCACACACCTCTCAGTTTGTCAATCTGATCACAAGATGGTGGTTGTCGATATGAGGGATCAGGCAGAGGGTAGGAAGGGGGGACGCAGGACACAGTTCCGGTTCCAGGCGCGATGGCTGCAATCAGAAGGGTGTCCTTGGGTTATCGAGGAGGCATGGGCGACACAAGTTGAGGGGGATGCTCACAAGGTTCAATGGAAAAAGATTCAGACATGCAGACTGGGCTTACTTAGGTGGAACAGGATGGATTTTAAGCGACCTCGGCAGGAGATTAAGCAGTGTGTCCAGCTTCAAGACAGCCATCTCTCGTCTGACACGTACCAGGAACTGCAGATGATTCGGGATCAGTTGGCTGAACACGAGGCTAGGGAGTTACTCAGGTGGCAACAACGAAGTAAAGAGCATTGGCTGGCAAATGGGGATGGGAATACGCAGTTTTTCCACTCTAGAGCTTCTGCACGTAATCGTTATAATATGCTTCACTGACTTAGAGATAGTGAGGGGGTGTGGAGGGATAAGGAGGAGGACGTCGAAGAGATTCTCCTTCAGCACTTCCGCTCGATCTTCACGACTAGTCGACCGTCCGAGGCATGCATTGAGGAGGTGGTGTCTTCCATCCCGGATCGTGTAACCCCGGATATGAACTCCCTGCTAATGCAACCATTCACGGCACACGAGGTAAAACAAGCCACGTTTAGTATGTTTCTTTTTAAATTCCCTGGCCCCGATGGCATATCACCCGTATTTTTTCAGAAATTCTGGCGTATAGTGGGAACTGATGTTACTAATTCCGTGCTTAGAATCTTAAATGATCATATCATGCTGCATAAGATGAACTATACACACATCGTCCTCATCCCTAAAGTGAGTAACCCGGGAGTAGTTTCCCAGCTTAGGTCGATCAGCCTTTGTAATGTCGTGGTCAAAATTGTCTCTAAATGTATTGCTAGCCGACTAAAAGGCTTGATGGACTCCATTGTTTCTCCCACCCAGTCTGCCTTTATCCTTGGGCATCTCATTACTGACAATGTCCTGTTGGCTTTCGAACTTAATCATTTCCTTAAAGTGTCACCTCGGGTCAAAGAAGGGTTCGCTGCCATTAAGCTCGATATGAGCAAAGCCTATGATAGAGTAGAATGGTACTTCCTTAGACTCGTTTTTATTAGACTAGGTTTTGAGAGTAGGTTTGTGACATTAATTATGCTATTGGTTACTTCTGTCTCATATTCTCTAACCCTTAACGGTACACATTTTGAATACTTTCGTCCGGGGCGAGGGATCCAACAGGGAAACCCCCTATCCCCATATCTCTTTATATTATGTGCAGAGGCCCTATCATGTCTGATCCGGGAAGCAGAACGAAGGGGGAGGCTGCAGGGTGTGAGGGTTAGCCCGTCGGCCCAGAGTATCTCCCATTTGCTATTCGCCGATGACACATTGCTCTTCTGCGCGGCCAAGGAAGGGCAAATCGAGGGGATACGATGGATCCTGAGGGCCTACGGACGAGCGCCATGGCAGGAGGTTAATTTCTCTAAGTCCAGCATGGTCGTCAGCGGGGGAATCAGGGACGAGGTGAGACGGGAGCTGGCAGCACGGTTGAGAGTGAGGCTGGTGGGCGTTCATGATCGATATTTGGGGCTTCCGGTGGTGGCAGGACGCTCCAGAAGGGCCCTATTCCATAACATTCGAGATCGGTTCTGCGGACGAATTACGGGTTGGGACAGTAAGCTTCTATCACAAGCAGGGAAGAGTGTTCTAATCAAGGTCGTGCTTCAATCTCTACCTACTTATGCCATGTATTGCTTCAGACTGCCAGACCACTTGTTGAGGGACTTGGAAAAGGCAATGAGGGATTTTGGGTGGCATAGCAGAGGTGAGAAGAGGGTGCACTGGGTGGTGTGGCGAAAGATGTGCCAGCCATTACGCTCTGGGGGATTGGGCTTCAGAGATTTGAAGGCGGTCAACTTGGTACCATTGGCGAAACAAGGATGGCGGCTACTCACACAACCGGGGTCCTTACTAAGTTGGGTACTGAAGGCGAGGTATTTCCCTCAGTGTTCGTTTTGGGAGGCCTCGGAGGGACTCCGACCGTCGCACACGTGGAGGAGTGTCTTGTTGGCTAGGAGGATTTTGGAGGTAGGTTGTGAGGAACAGGCGGATCAAATGCCCCCAGGGTGTGTTCGTGTGGTGTGGAGACCCAGCAAGAAGGGGTTGTTCACGGTTAGGAGTGCATACGGGGTAGCCATGGAGCTGGAGGTTCGCCCGCGAGCATCGTCATCTCGCACTTTTCCATCGATAGCAGACGGATGTGATAACTTTTGGGGTCGACTATGGGCGATGGGTGTACCGCCACGAGTTCGGCTACAAACCTGGCGGTTTGCTATGAAGCCGTGCCTACGATGGACAATTTGGCCAAGCAGCGTCCAGGTGTAGAAACGCAGTGCGTGCTGTGCGAGGTTGAGAGTGAAACGCTGAAGCATATCCTCTTGGAATGCCCCTTTGCTCGGGTGGCTTGGGCGGTGTCCAATTTACCTTGGCAGCACATTCATCGGTGGACAGAGAGAGCTGCAGCCTGGGTTTCATCCACGCTCCAGCAACTGGGTAAGGAGGATGGGGCGGCTTTCCTCATGATCTCCTGGGCCCTCTGGCAGAATAGGAACCGAAAACGCATGGAAGGCATTGTACAAGATCCGCAGTTGGTAGTTCGGGGAGCGCTGAGTCTGCTGCAACAGTACGTCGATGCCCACTCGAAGGCGAAGGTTGGTCTACTTCGCTGAGTTTGGTTGTTCTAATTGTTGTCCGCAGACTGTGCTTTTGTCTGCGTGTTTGGGTTGGGGTTGTGCCTGTGTTTTATCTATTGTGTGTTAGTGCCTGTGCGCATAATGTGGCTTTTTCTCTTAAGTTGTGTTCTTGTTGTTGTTGACTGTTTGAACAGTTTCTGGTTTTTTTGTTGGTGCTTGCCTCCTGCCTTACATTGGTGTGTTGTAGTGTGCTGAGGGAGTGGGGAGTAGAGTGTTGGCTCTGTTCATGTGGGCTAGTCTGTAACTAGAGTTGTGTCTTCAGGCTAGTCAGTTTGGTTGGGATGCGTGGCTCTGAGTTGTATTCTGGTTCTCTGAGTTTTGGTTGCTATAAAAAGTCTTCATCGCCTTGAGTTCAAAAAAATTAAATTTACTTCAATTTTATTTAAATTTATTGTTAATTAAAATAAAAATAACATATTAGTATTTTTATTGCATGTATATAGAATCATCGTTATCAATATATCATATATTGTACAAAGTTTAATTTTTAATTTAATTTGAATAAAATATGTATTGATAATTAGTGCATTAGAAAAAATTATCAGACAATTTTTGTATATGATGTTGTAAAATAATGACAAATTTTAATATATGGAAACAAATTTATCATGAGTTTCAATAAAATAAAAGCATTACTAAAAATTATACACGCAACTACTGCGTGGCATAACAGTATTACTAAAAATTATGCGCGAAAATACTATGTGCCATAATTTCTAGTATATACAATGTTAATCGATCACCTCGTCTAAAAATTAAAAATTATTAACAAAGAGAATAACTTACTATTAATATCTTAACAATAAATTAACTTACTAGTAAAGAATTATACGGAAAAAGTATCTGGAAAAATTAAACACATTTTGCTAGGTAAAAATAAAACTCAACAATTATTACAAACAATTAAACAGAAATACACTCATCAAAACATTCACAAACCAACAACAGCGAAAAAACAACATTTCACTTTGAACATCCAAGAACCCGAAATAACGTAAGACCCCATCAAAATGCTGCTCCCAATTTCCAAATTCAGAATCAAGAACCCCCCATAAAATAATCAAGAACTCTAACTAGTTAGTGCCGCCAAGAACACCCTTGAGCTTCTTGATCTGGGCCACGTCCAAGAAAGTGGTCTTCGCCACCAGCTCCGTCGGGAAATCGTTCTTGAACAGGGCGAAATCCGTGATTTGCAGCCCCGGGTTCTGGCCGCTGAAGCTGACAAACGCCAGCGCCGGAGTCTTGCCGGAGTTTATCTGGAAATGGAGGAGACCCTGAGGAAACACCATGATGTCCCCCTTGTTCAACGTCTTGAGGTACACAACGTTGTCGAACGACGAGACGAGTCCGGCGCATATTGTTCCCTGGATCACCACCAGGATCTCCGAGGCCGCCGGGTGGGTGTGGAGGGGAATGACGCCGCCCACCGCCATGTCCAGGCGGGCCATGGACACTCCCAGCCCGTTCACGCCGGGGAACTGGCCATCAAAAGCCGGCGTCACGGCAGCGCTGATGATGTTGGTGGTGTTCCCGGCGGCAGCAAGGCCATGGTAAGCGAAGTCGTCGGCAGTGACTGAGGCGGCCTTCTTGCAGGGGTAGCCAGCCGGGCCGGCGGGAAGGGACAGGTCCGCCACGCAGAAGTCCTGGACAAGGGCATTGGAGGCGGCGGCGAGGAGGAGGGAGAAGAAGAAGAAGTATGGAAGATACATTGTAAATTTGTTTGCTTAGAAAGAAATATTTTCACTAAAATCTTGATATTTCTGAAAATGGTTTGTGGGAATGCAGTTGTTGATAGGGTTTATATAGAGTTTGTGTGGATATTTTTGTGTACAAAAATTCAAAGTTTGCAAGAGATATTTGCCATGCAGGAGGTAGTGAGAGAGAGCCATGCATGGAGATGGAGGAGGAAGAGGAAAAGACAGAAATTGTGTGCTGTGATGCATGTGACTACTTCCCATCTTTTGCTCACAAGAAAACAAGAACCCTCTTTTAATGTAATGTACAACTAGTGATAGGCAGGGGCAATGAGACCTAATTTAACTAGTAAAATTGAGATTCCATGGTTTCAATTAAAAATTATGGGTTCGAACCTCATAATGTATAAGATATTGTTCTATTGTACAGTGGGTGTTGTCTTTTTACTGTAATAATAGATGTTGTTTAGATTTATAATTTATGTGACTACTTCCCATCTTTAGCCCACAAGAAAACAAGAACCCTCTTTTAATGTAATGTACAACTAGTGATAGGCAGGGGCAATGAGACCTAATTTAACTAGTAAAATTGAGATTCCATGGTTTCAATTAAAAATTATGGGTTCGAACCTCATAATGTATAAGATATTGTTCTATTGTACAGTGGGTGTTGTCTTTTTACTGTAATAATAGATGTTGTTTAGATTTATAATTTATGTGACTACTTCCCATCTTTAGCCCACAAGAAAACAAGAACCCTCTTTTAATGTAATGTACAACTAGTGATAGGCAGGGGCAATGAGACCTAATTTAGTTGATAAAATTGAGATTCCATGGTTTCAATTAAAAATCATGGGTTCGAACCTCACAATGTATGAGATATTGTTCTATTGTACAGTGGGTGTTGTCTTTCTACTGTAATAATAGGTGTTGTTTAGATTTATAATTTATGTGACTACTTCCCATCTTTAGCCCACAAGAAAACAAGAACCCTCTTTTAATGCAATGTACAACTAGTGATATGGAGGGCCAACGAGACCTAATTTAGTTGGCGAAGTTAAGAGACCTCATGACTTCAATTAAAAATTAAGGGTTCGAAGCCCACAATGTGTGAGATGTTGTTCTATTGTATAGTAAGTGTTGTCTATCGATTATAATAGTAGGTGTTGTTTAAATTTATAATTTATATGACTACTTCCCATCTTTTGCCCACAAGAAAACAAGAACCCTCTTTAAATGTAGAGGAAAGAGAGGGGCATATTCTGCAGAAATGGAGAACTATCCCAATGTCCAAGGACCCATACTCCTCAAGATTTTTCTTTCCTCTACCTCATTTCATGCACAATTGTACTCACACCAAGAAATATGACTCTTTATTATGGTTAATTACTATTTAAAAATAAAATATTATGGCGAATATTAATTAATTATGATTGTGCAATAATTATAGTTGTTTTTGTTACAAGGCGAGGCCTAAACATCTATTACGTAAAGCTAAAAACTGTGGCAATACTAATTAACCATGGACGGGCAACAACTATAGTTGTTTTTATTTTGCAGCTTCTAATCCTCTACGTACGTGCTAATATATGTCCTAATGTATAACTAGTATTTTACGTGGAAACACAATAAAAGGGTTTATTTTAAATATTTTATAAACTCATACGTGTTATAATATATTTCTAAAAGTATCAAAATGTTGGATTTTATAGTATAAAATAAATTTTTGAACTGTTTGGACAAATAAGATGTCGTTGACTATAACTTATAAGATGTTATTACGCCTGGCATAGTAAACTTCTTTATATTCTAACCAAAAAGGTCATCAAATTATTGGAACTTAGCATCTGCAAATAGATATTTTTGCGTGGCTGAGAAGTACATCAATCACCCTTAGGATAAAAGTGAAAAATAGTGAGAGTGTTTTTGTCTGTAAAATCAAAAAACTTAAAAGATTTTTTTCTTTTTTTTAAAAAAAAGATTGTTGGGTTTAGAAAAATTATCAAATAATTTTATAAAACTTATAAATTCTCAAACATCTTTTAAAATATTACAAAAAGCTTATAAATTCAGCCAAGACCCTCTAATTTGTTGTAAACTTGTGCCGAATTCAACAAAATATAGTTACACTTGATTTTGTTGCTGCACTAATCTTGTTGCTCTTGAAGTGTCAACACTAGGAAAAAAAAATTAATATTAGCTACATTTTTAATAATTATGGTTAAAAATTGTGGTAAATAATTATTATTAACTACAGTTAAATAAAAATCGATGCAAAAATTAGCTTTTTCACCATGAAAAACTTATTTGCCACGGCTTTTAGCCATGGTAAAAACATTCGTCATGGCTTTTAGCCATAACAAATATTTTAGCCACCCTCGCAAAAACCACGGCCGACAACTGTTGCGTGGCCGTGGTCAATGACTATTCGCTACGATTATTTAGTATTAACCATGGCAATTAGCCATGATTAAATGTCATATTTTTTGTAGTGCAACTAATGCGGATTGGATTTTTTATTGCAATTTCTTTGCATCTTCTATTCAATTTTACATATCCACTTGGGATGTATCGCAGCACATGATATTTTGCAATATTATCTTACCATAATATGATTTTCGCTGCTTACTAGATAAGTATATATACTTTCTTGATATATATATATATAAGGAACAATTAAATAAATAATATTAAAAAAAATTATCAAAATGGGGTGAAAATACCCTTTTTATATATATCCCAGCACCTCTCCTGCATTCTGGTTTTCATAGATAACTAGGTGATATATATATATATATATATATATATAGGGTTAAATATATTTTTTATCCTCTAATTTTGACACTTTAACATTTTTATTTTTTATCTTTCTAGTGTTGTAAACTAAATCCTATCACTTTTTGGTATTTCGTATTTTTGGTCCTTCTGGTGTCGGATTTTGCAAAAGTTGTCGGAATAAATCATGTCCCTCGCAATTTTGACATTTTTATCATTTATCTTTCTAGGGTTGTAAAAGAGTCCTGTAACTTTTAGACATTCGCAATTTTGGCCCCTCCGTTGTCGGATTTTGCGAAAATTGTCGGAATAAATCATGTGTCACGTCGTTTTTTTTATAATTTTTCATCCATATTGACAAAAGTGAACCAATCAGAACAAAAGTCCCAATTTAAATGAATCACGTGAGGTACACATGATTTAATCTGGCGATTTTGTAAAAACCGGTACCGGAAGAACCAAAATTGTGAAATACCAAAAAGTTACAGGACTCTTTTGCAATCCTAAAAAGATAAAGAATAAAAATATCAAAATACCAAAATTATAGTACCAAAAATATATTTAAGTCTATATATGTAACTGTGTGTGTGTATACCTACCTGGAAAGCAACCATCAATCGTTAGCAGTCGACATATATACCTAGTAGAAAATACATCGTTAATCACACAATGAAAGCAACTAATTTTATTTAACTAGTTTTGCATGAATCAATTAATTAATGTTGCAAAATGCAAATTAAGGCGACACATAACCAATTAAGTTTGTGTTTTATCTGCAAGTAATTGAGTAAAACGAGTTGAATTTGTAGAGTTAAATGGAGTAAAAAATGCAAGCAACCTCATGTGATATTACAAATGTGCAAATTACCTCTTATAAAAAATAAAATAGCAATTTACCTCCCTGTATTTTTAAAAATGAATCAAGTTACTTCCTCGTGTTCTTTAAAATGGAGCAATTTAGGTAAATTGCTATTTTATTTTTATACGGGGGTAATTTGTTGATTTGTAATATCACAGGGAGGCAAATTGCATTAAACCCGTTAAATGCAACATAATTGCATTAAAAAATAATAATAGGTAAAAACTTCCCTTGAAAACAAAAAAACAAAAGAAAGGCAAGGCAATCTGAAGCACGAGTCAGTGAACTTCTTTTTTAAAAAGTTGAGACGTGTTACTATCTTTTTGTTCTTTGTCCGAGAAGATTTTGTGCTTATAAAGAATATCCTGAACGTACATTACTTATATATATCGAATTTAATTATGAGAATTCAAAATCTGGGAACAATTAAAATTTGACTTATGTTACAATAATAATAATTCAAATTGAGATGATTTATATATATGTTTAGGTAGGTAGATATTGGAATAAAAATCTAGTGGTCCATGAAATTGAAATGATGAGCAGAAAAAGAGAAGAGTGATGGGAATGTATATACACAAAGGGACAATTGACATATGCAGGTCGGCTTGAGATATAGGGTTTAGGGTGATGAGCAATGTGTGGAGGCTATGCCTTCCCTATCTTCTCCGGCATTAATTTGGGACGATTCATCTGACATATTAATAAAATTGTTTGTTTATATATCTATTTCTGTTATTGTTTCTTTCTTTTTTAGACTTTCAAACATTTACTTTTTATTTACATCAATTTGTGTACGGTTTGACGACACTCTCTCTCAACGTAAATATGTAAATCGTACCAAAACTTACTCTTCTAATTCATTTTACACTGCGGACAACTCTGAACCCGTGTTATTCAATTCAGGTCGTTAAGATTTGGTCTGATTAATCATACCTAACTCCAACACCCTAGTATATATGAACTCATCGTGACCATTCATCCTTGTGTTTTGTGGTTCACGTAACATTATACAATTAGGAAAAATTTATAAATAATTGTCCTCCATGCCCCAACTACAACTCTTGTTACCTAGTATTTCTTACAAACTTAAATATTTTCTCCGAGTATACATTTTTGTCCCATATATTAGCTCTAGTTCAATTTTGATCCCAATCATTACAAAAATTTCAATCTTAGGACAATATCTTTCACCTTGTCTCAATTTTGGTCCAACATCAGAAATTGACGAAAAAACGTTAACTTCTGTTAAAATGAGGCAAGTGCCCCTCACATGGTTCGTATACCTTGCGTATTTGAGGAAAAATCACAGTTTGTAACCCTAATTTCTTCCCCAAATCCTTGTCGTTTCCTCTGCAAAAAAACATTTGTAAACCCTTCTTTTTTTTTTTCCCGAATATCCCATCGAAGACATGAAAGAGCAGAAGATTGTTGCGAGAAGAATGAGCCTTCGAGACCCAAAGTTCAATGATTTCCCCCCACCCAATTACCGTAAGTTTTTGCTCTCTTTTTTTTTTTTCGAAAAACTGTTGATGTTTGCTTAAATTTGAAAGATGTCACTAGAAAAAAAATTAATATTAGCTACATTTTTAATGACCATGGCTAAAAATCGTGGTAAATAACTATTATTAACTACGGTTAAATAAAAACTTATGCAAAAACTAGCTTTTCCACCATGAAAAACTTATTTGCCACGGCTTTTAACCGTGGTAAAAACATTCGTCATGGCTTTTAGCCATGGAAAATGTTTTAGCCACCCTCGCAAAAACCACGGCTGACAACCGTTGCGTGGCCGTGAGCAATGACTATTCGCTACAGTTATTTAGTATTAACCATGACAATTAGCCATGGTTAAATATCATATTTTTTGTAGTGTGTGAAAACAGTGTTAAAGATGCTTTCTTACCACAATAACACATGATAAATCGATCTTTGGGTAGAAGCCGAATCACTTGTTGACTCCATTTTTTCAGAAATGTAAGTGGAATTTGGGGGTCGATGAACCCTAATTTGATATTTCTCCCGCCTTTTCTGTCATTACATGTATATCTTTCCCCCAAATACGAACCATGTGAGGGGCATGTACCTCATTTTAACGGAAGTTAATGTTTTCTGTCAATTTCTGATGTTGGAACCAAAATTGAGATAAATCGAAAGATATTGTCCTAAAATTGAGATTCTTGTAATAATTGGGATCAAAATTAAACTAGGACTAATATATGGACCAAAAATAAAATGTACCCTATTTTCATGCACCTTAACTTAGGCATCAAAGTGTTATTATAGGAGCTTCTCGAGTGGTTCTAACTTCTAACCATTTCTTGCCTTGCCTCTTTAAAGGAAGATTTAGAGGGTGTTTGGCTAAGTTTTTTTAAAACATCTTATAAACTTCTACCTTTTATAAGATGTTTTAGGAGCTTATAAGATGATGGATCTTATTTTAAAAATAAGTTCTTAAAGTGTTTGGATAAAATAAGATGTTATAGCTTTTAAGATGTTTTTGCATCTTATAAGATGTTATGGTGTTTGGCATAATAAGGTCTTTTTATTATAAAATAGTGTTTGAACGAAATTTATGTATTATACTTAAAAAATACCCTTAATACAAATTTTGACTCTAATTTGACTATTTATTTAGACTCGAGTGTCATTCAAACCAAACTTCAGGTATGACAGGCCCTATAATGTAATATGGCCTAAACCATTCCCAAAGGCCCATATAGCAACAAGGACAGGAAGCCAAGCCCCAAGCTACAAATGGCCCAAATGGCCATCGTACTCAATGGGCTCCAGGAGCCAAGCCCGAGCATCCTTAGAAGGTAAGCCACCCCTAGGTCTTTGTCAATGTTGCATTTTTAGAGTTCGTTTGGTTCAAATGAGAGAAAATGGAAAGTGGAAGGGGAGGAGGAGGGGGAGGGGAAGGGGGAAGGGAAGGGAAAAAATAATAGTTTTCCGTCAAGTTGTTTGATATAATTAGAAGGGGAGTAAATCTCAAATACTTTCCCTTGTTTGGTACGAGAAAATTAGATTAAGAAGAAAATACTAATTTTGTAATTTTACAGTTTAACCCTTTATATTCATTTTATATTAAAAAATAAACAAATTAATATTATACTAATATCAAAGATCTAAAAATCTTAGTAATAAAAATATATATCAAACAAGAATAATAATATTTTATTTTTCATTAATAAAAATATTCATCAAAACGAATATTGTTCATATTCTAAACTATTTAGTTTAAATAAACTAAAAGTTACTCGTGTCGGTGGCGGAAAGAGCGAACACGAATTGGAGGAAAATATATATATATATATATATATATGGACAATAGAGTAAATAAAAATAAAATATGTATTTTGTTGTCTTTTTGACCTTATACTTCCACTTTTCCACCCAATTTCGGACGAAAACGAAATTGGACTCCGGAGGGATTTCATATACATCTAGCTTTACTTCCTCTCTATATTTTCCTTCAAACCAAACACTAAACGTTTTCTTATACATTCCTTTTTACTTCCACTTTTTCTATACTTTCACTTTTTCCTCAACCAAACATACTCTTAAAGTGAAGATTATAGACAACAAAGAGGCCAAATGACGGCTAGATATGACGACACCAGGAGAATATACAAAGAGACGAAGATAAGAAACAAAATGGGTGCCTTGATGTTATTACATATTTTGAGATAGCCAAATTTTATTTGATATTTTTTTATCTTTCCTTTCTATCCTACAAGAGTGAGTGTATTTTGATTACTTGGGCACTTTTAATTTCGATAATGTTAGTAACAGTTTACTAATCTCGAAAAAAATAATTGCACTTTTCAATCTAATAAAAAATATATTTATAGTTAAATAAATCTTAGAGAGTGTAGATATAATTTATTTTCACTGTTCAACATGAAAATGATTCCAAGAGAGGCCACGCTAAATGAAAGCGTGCAACATATGTAACATTTTCCTCGTTATTGGCACAAAAAATAGACAAGGTTCACTAATCATTTCTCCCTCAAGATAAACAACATATGTAACTTCTCAGCTGGTAGGACTGCCACTGGTCAGGGTAAGTCTCTACACAGATCTAAAGGAGGCCCAAATAAATTAATTACTATATAGACTCTACCCAATCCAACTCGAGACCTATAAGTCTATAGACCCGTCCAAACCTAATTTTTTTATTTTGGGCCTGATTTAAAAGTACGAGTTTGGGCCTAGATCTAGGCCCGTTATAAAAGGTATGAGCTTGGACAATTTTGACCCGTTGACAAGCAGAAGTTGAAACTTTTTTCTTATGCCAACAGGATTTACTAGTACACCAATATTACACAAGACTCAGACTGGCAAAGTAGCAAACTCTTTGCAAAACCAGCCTATGAATGTTAAAGGACTTGATGCGTAAAAGATGGCCAGCTGCATGACATTACTATTAGGATAAACATCAGAAATACACAGATTTCCTCTGTCCAGGCTGATAATTAAGGAAGCTTTCACCTCCAAAAATGATAATGTACATCCTGATTTACAGGCGGGATTTGGGTAAATCCAGGAAAGGGTAGTCAGTGTAACCGACGACGGGATCATGCGTGTAGAAGGTTGCCCGGACATACTTATTCAAAGGTGCATTGAGCTTGAGTCTCTGAACTAAATCCGGGTTTGAAATGAATAGCCGGCCATATGCAACCAAATCGGCATCACCATCGGCCACAGCTTCGATTCCTAGCTGCCTAGTGAATCCACCACTGCATATGAATGTTCCCTGATAAGCCCTTCGCCAAGTTCTCATCATACGAGCCTCCTCGTCTGCGCTCCCGTGCCTGCCGGCCTCTGTCTGCCCGTAGGCTGTATACCGAGGCTGAGTCACGTGTAGATAAGCGAGTCTTGATCCACAGTCTGTTTGGAGCTTGTTGAGTCTCTCGATCACTGCTAGGCCTAGGCTGAGTGGATTGGAGTCCATTGCGTCGAGATGATCGATTGCGGGTGAAATTCTGACACCGACACGGTCAGCACCTACAGCCGAGACAACTGCTTCAACCACTTGCATTATGAACTTGCAGCGGTTCTCCAGGGATCCACCGTACTCATCGGTCCGCTCGTTGATCCCGTCCTTCATGAATTGATCGATGAGGTAACCGTGAGCTCCATGGATCTCAACACCATCAAAACCTGTTCATAAATGTATCTTAGTAGGCTGGTGCAAATATGCAATTTGATGTACTTAGTGGCTTTAGAGTAAAGACATCTGAGGTTTATAGTGTAATGAAATGCCATTTTTCATGTAAGTTTGTATCTAGGTCACAATGAGGGTATCTGTTCAAGCTTGCTTCTATGATTTTTGTAAAGGAAAAATTGTAATTTTGATCATGTAAGTATTGGGGGTTGACAATTTTGAGTCCGGTATGAATCCATTTCGGCGATTCTGTCCTATAGTTTTACAAAATTCGTTCCTTGAGGACAAAACAGGACGGAATTTGCTAAAATGGCCAAAAACATGGACCTGACCAAGTTAAGTGCACCCGATTAATCTGGTCACGTGCACTTTTTCCTGCCATTTTGGGATGTTCAAATATAGAGTGAGACCTGGCTCAGCCAAACCTGAACCAATCATATGGCAAGTGCAATACACTTGCCGTGTGATTGGTCTACAGTTTAGAAAAAACGAACACTCATATAGCAAGTGTATCACACTTGCTCTATGATTGGTTTGGTTCGACCAAACCTAATCCAGACAAGAATTTTCCGAAAATGCGTGATTATATGAAGAAACAATTGAACTTTGCATGCATTCTTGCATGGTAATTGTCACATATTGTTCTGAAAAGGAAGCATATGAATTGTTGTTGTATAAAATTGACTGACCTGCTTCAATGGCATTTATTGCGGCCTGGCGATAGTGTTGTACAAGCTCAGGTACTTCAGAAGTGTCCAATTTGCGTGGGTTGGGATAAATCTCATGACTTCCATCAGGCATTAGCACTCTCCACCTCTTTGATATTGGCTTGTCCGTGGACGATATTGGAGCAATCCCACCAGGTTGAAGTGCTGTTTGTATCATCCACAACTCGTTAAGTTTGAAACAATGATATATAAAGGTGGGAAAATTTCATTTTTTTTTGTTCCATATGTTTGGGTCTTTTTTAATTTAATTTCATTTGCTATAATTTTATCATATTGCATCCCATAAGTTAAAAATTTTCTCAATTTTAATCGTCGCATGCATTTTGCATCCAATAATTAACGGAGCTAATAGCAGTCTCATGTGCATTTTCATACATTTTTCGTTAATTATTGAACAATGATCTTTTTGTGGACACTCAAATTATCATAAGATACGTAAAACTTCAAATATCATAGTATATTGCATTAAATAATAATTACTAAGGACTCGTTCACTTTGAATGATGGGATTAAATCGTGATAGATTAATGATGGATAAAATGTTGGATGAGATTAAATTGTATCACTAATGTTTTCATTGAAATCATCTATTTATCATAATTAATCATCTATTTACCTAAATGTAAGTAAACAAGAGATTGGATTGGATATCAATTCAATCCTCACAAGTAAACAATGCCTAAAAAATATTCGTATACTTGATGCATCCATTTAAAAATTTAAAATATAAAACTATTTTTTATGGATTTTTTTTTTAAAAAAAGCTATTCAATATATTTACTTACGTATGATATATAAAAGAAACTGGATGATAATATGAATAATAAATAGAAATATATAAAAACGTATTTTTTTTCTCAGCATTTTCAGTAAAAAAAAAAAAAAAAAAAACCTTCGTGAAAATCTTCCTCATTAAAGAATTATATGTTTGAAGCTCTGTAATTGATGTTGTGCAAAGATTTGTTTTTTGGTGAAAATTAGGGAACTTATTAAGAGACGAAATTAGGGATTTGACTGAAATTGTCTACAATTTTCAGAAAGTGACGTGTCATGTGAATTCCAACGACAATGTTGCGTATATTTACATCTGATTTTACAAGGGCCAATTGTTTTTTTTTTTTTTTTGATTTAGCCAAGGGCCAATTGTTATGTGGGTTCTTAGCTGGTGTATATTTGATCTATTTATTAACTATCATGTGTCGCTGTCTTTTCATATTATTAATTTGATTTCGACAAATATAAAAATAATAATAGTTTGACTAATGACATATGAAACATGATTATTATGAATATCAATTGAAGAAAAAATCAACAATTTAGCACCACATCAAGTGCCCAACGAGGAAGGAATCATCAGGACAATGAGGTCTAGCTCAATTGGTGAAATTAAAAGGGCGATAAGATTATGGACTCAAACCTTGTGAGATGTTATTCTATTTTAATAGTAGTTGTCTTTCTATTCTAAGAGTAATTGTTGATTATATATAGTTTATGAAATTACACTTTTAGTTCCATAGGATAGAGTTATAGAAGGTTCAACGCTTTTAGTCCTCTGCTTTACGAAATTTTCAAAATGGTATAAAATTGAGAAAACACGACAACATTTTTAAAATGATCCCAAAAAAAGAAAAAATTGACACATCTACTCCCATAGATTTCGTAAAGTACATAACTAAATGTGTTGAGTTTTCTCAATTTGGGATTCATTGAGAACTAAATATGTCGAATTTTTTTAATTTTGGGACCATTTTGACTCTCGCAAAGTAGATGACTAAACGTGTTGAACTTCCTATTTTATGAGATTAAAAATATAATTTTGCCCATATAATTATTTGATATGAATAATTAATATATAATTATTATAATTATCGAGAGTTGCTAAATATAAAAATGTTTTATTGATAATTCTAATCGATTCATTTAAATTGATGTATAGTTACCACTTACCAGGATGAGAAGCCCGGCCAACGTGCCACAGCTGACAGAATATAACAGCACCCTTAGCATGCACCGCACCAACCACGTGCTTCCACGCCTCCACTTGCTCCTTGTTGAATATCCCCGGCACGTGCGGGAACCTGCGCGGGCCCCCCATTCCACCAAAAGTTCAGAATATCACCCAATCAACTACTGTTTTAAACGGGTCCGGGTTCGGGTCCCGACACAGCTTTAATAATTCAAATTCGCATTATTATCAGAGATAGGGAAGTTACGAAATTACCCCGCAGCAGTCGGGGAGATCATGGTGCCCTCCGTGATGAGAAATCCGCCGTTGGTGGCTCTTTGGGAGTAGTACTCGACTAGGGCGGAGTTGGGGACGTTGTTCAGAGCTCTGCATCTAGTCATTGGTGCCAGTACCACTCTGCAAACAAAATTCAAAGAAAAAAGAAAGGCAAATACCGATCAAACTTAGTAGTCAATGATTCACAGCTCCGAATGATTTTGCGGATTAATTAGAAATAGTATCAAGTATGATTCGCGAGCAGGAAAGGAAAAGGAGAAAGTTGAGCACCTGTGGGAAAGTTGTAACTCCCCCATCTTGTAAGGGGAGAAGAGAGACGGAGTTGCTCGATCCATTGTTGTTTCCGCCATTGATGAGCTTTTTCTCTTCAAAGGTGTTCTTCACTTTAATGAATTTGTGGAGGAGAGGTGAGTATTTAAAGGAGGGAGGAGTGGTTGTGGACGGTGGGGCGGAGTCGGAGAGTGTAGAAGAGGAGGAGGAGGACAGAGATGTTGAATGAAGTTGGAAAAAGTTGAAGTGGGATTTTGATTTGGGCACGATTTCCATATGAGTGTTGATGTTGAATGCTACTTCCATTTTGACTGTGTGACGGAATATGGATGGATGAATGATTATGCGCGTTGACCATTTTTGGGACTTTAGTTAGTGCTACTGCTCCTATTTTTTATTTTTATTTTTATTTTTTTTTTTGTTTTTAATCTAATAATCTTTTACGTTTTAAAATATATTAATAATAGTGATATGTTGTTTTTATGTGTAAATAATAAAATATTTTTTTATATTTTAAAATATATTATTATAAATATGAATAAAATATAAATCAATACATTATATTAAAAAATAAAAAAATAAAGAAAGAAATGAAGTAATTTATCAATTAATGTAAATTTTGGAAGTTAAATAAGTTAGTTATATTACCAGTTGAAGGGCATTTTTTACTTTATAAAAAATTGGTGTAGCGGTGTCATTAACCGTCGGTTGTGAGTATGGAGGGGGTTTTCTTTTTATATTAGTATAGATTGTAAATAAAAATAAAATATATAAATTAATAAATTATATCTGAAAAATAAAATCAACTTATGTATTATCAACACTAGAAAAGAATTGGTGTAATAGTGTTAAATGACGTGGATCTACTTTTGTAAAAGAAAAGTAATTAAATTTAAAATTTTAAATTATCTAATTAGGGGATAATTGTCATATTTAAAAATTTGTGTGGCAGTCTCATTAACCGCTATTTGTGAATATAGAGAATGTTTCTTTTTATATATACATCAACTAGTCGTCGTAACACGCCATTCCTGCATCGATATGATAAATAACATTTCGCACTTTAAATATATTATAAATAAGAATAAAATATATAAATTATATTAATTGTGCAGTTAAGTTAATATGAAATTTGAAAAGTTGAATAAATTAGTTATCTTATTAATTGAAGGGCGTTTCAAAATAATAAAAAATTAATACAGTGATATCAAAACAACTACTTTATGTCTATAACAACTTATTTTTTTATTACAATAAGTTCATATAAAATGATGAATATCTGCACATAAAGTAGAATTCGAATACAGGACTTCAATTGTTTATTGGGTAAATTACATCTACCTCTCCTGAGATTTAGCATAATTACAAATACCCCCTCGCTGTTTGAAAAATTATAAATACTTTCCTAAGGTTTGTAATTTTTAACCAAAGGCCTAAAATTGACCATTTTGCCCTTAAAATTTTAATTAAAATTATAGAAAAATCGGCCAAGGCAAATTGTATTATTGCTCATTTGTGTAAAAAACTTAAGAAACCTCTCCCTGCACATTGTAGTCCAATTTTTTTTTTAAGAATTAAATAAAAATAATTCAGTGCATAAGGGCATTCTGGTCAGTTCACCCATAAAAATTGATGGAAATGGGTTATTTGTTAGATGGTTACAAACTTTAAGGGATATTTGTAATTTTTCAAACAACAAGAGGATATTTATAATTATATCAAATCTCATGAAAGATAAATGTAATTTACCCCCTATAATATACGAATGAGCAAAAATTCTCATGTGAAAAAATAATTAATAAATTATCTCCTGTGATCTTAAAATGAAGTAAATTATCTCTATGTTTTTCTTTGATAAGGGATAATTTATTTCATTTCTCAAAACACAGGATAATTTGCTAATTATTTTTTCATATGAGAATTTTTTACTCATTTTTTTATCCACATGTGATAAATTGCATTTATCCCTTTTTATAAGCCAAACTTTCCGACTTGAGCCGTCCAGAGAGGAGTTTTAATTGTCAAAGGCCCAGACTATAGGTCAAGCCCTCAAACAACATGGGCTTTATCCGTCAAATTGCTTTAAGTTGGAGACTTAAAAGTGGAAATTCAATTTTCACGAAATAAAATAATAAATATTTTGACATTTGACATTTCAAATGAAAAATAACAAACAATATTAAAGTTCAAGACTATGCATATTTATATATTTGATTACATGAATATATAATCACTTGGGTCTTATCAAAATTGAACGAAAGTGTGAGGTAGCTCGACACAAATTAGGAATGACAATGGTTTCAAGCCCCAATTGGACCCGATCCAAATCTAACTATTTTAATATCCTTTATTTTAGACATTTGATATTGATTCTGATCGTGCATCTCGATCTTGAGTGTTCACTTTAGTTGAGTACCTTTAAGTTCGATTTGGTAGGCTCTCCAGACTAGTAACTTGAGAACAAACAAGCACGTTAAGCTAGCCAGGAGCGTTCCCGGCGTAGACCCTCCGATCCTTAAATCAGACACTAGTTGAGATGGTAATATGGCGATTAGGTAGAATAATCTGGTCGAATATCACATGAATCACTTACCTTAAATGTTGTGGGGTAGATATATTTATAGCACCAAGTATTCGTACTAGCATGGTCCACGTGGCATCATCTATGAGCTTAAGTTGTCTCCTTGATTGAGGGTCTAGATCTTGGACATTGGCGATTTGTACGAATTGGGTCGTTAATTCGGGTCGGGTCGCTTGACCTGACTCGACTAGGGTGTGCGCGGATCCATGGGCAATTTGGTGATTCTGGGCCCTCTCTAAGGATATATCAGTCTTTTCATCATAAATTAGGTTATTCCCCATCAGATATATATATATGAAGCATATTTAGACATACATGAAAAAAATATTTGTATATTTTATTTGCATATCATACACAAAAATGATATTTGTATAATTTAATATAGGGGGAAAATGCAATTTAGCTCCTTGTGTTTTCATAAATGTTTAAAATACCCCCTTGTGAACAAAAAATTAAAAAATCCCCCGTGATCTTCAAAATAGGCAAAACACCACCTCAAACCCGGCGGTGTATCTCACCCGCCTTTCATGCGAGTTGGGGTCCAATTTTGCCAATAAATTATTTTACATCTTTTTTTGTGAACCGTTAGATCTTGCTTGTTATACGTCTAACGGTTGAAATTTAAAAGAAAATAAATTAACGGTTAGAGTTCATAGATTTGGATCAAAGGTCCAGATTTCATACACAATTCAATGGTCCAGATTTCACATAGTTTATATTGAACGTTTTATTTATTAGATACTAGCCGTCGGGCACGCCGTCCCTGCGTGCATATAAAATAATAGTGCACGCTTTAAAGTTATTATAAATAAGAAAATATACATATTAATCAGCACATGTATTTAAAAAAAAAAAAAAAAAGAATGGATGAATGAAATGAAATGAAAACTAACTTAGGGGTATTATCGGTATAACTAAAAACTTGGTGTTACGGTGTAAGTAACCGCCATTTATTAATAAAAACAGGGTTTGCTTTATATAATAGTATAAATGAATATCATATTTAAATACATTAAAATATATTTAAGAAAAGCTTCTCCTTCCCACCACCACCACTTCCCCCATCCCACTGGCGCCCTCTCGCCGTCGCCGTCTTCCTCACACAGTGCACCGCCCCCTCGTCGCCATCGTCTTCCTCACACAGTGCGCCGCCCCCTCACCGTCGCTGCTCCCTCTCCTCACACAGTGCACCGCCCCCTCTCCCGGTTGCGCCGTCTCCTCCCCTCTTCCTCGGGCGCCGCCCCTTCCCCTCCCTGGCGCCCCCCCTCCACAACCAGCGCCGGCCGCCCCTCCCATTCTCTCTCTCTCTATATATACATATATATACATAAATATATTGTATTTAAAATACAATATAATGTATATTTATATATAAATAAATATCTATAATTCTTAAAATTTTATAAATTATATTTAAATATATAAATATATTTTATTTTAAAATATATTTTTTTAATGTTGACAAAATCTGAATCGTCCATTTATAAGAGATGAGATCAATGGTGTATAAATAAGGGAAAAAATGACATTTCACAATTACAAAATTAAAAAAAAATAAGAAAAGGCGCGTGTGATGCACCTAATGCATCGAGGGGGTGTTTTGCCCTATTTTGAAGATCACAGAGGGATTTTTTAGTGTTTTACTTTTCATCGGGATGTATTTTAAATATTTATGAAACTGTATTTTACCCTTTAAGATAGTTTTAGATTTTAATGTATTTAGAGTCTTTATGCATGTATAATTATTTTAAAAAAATAATATATTTGTCTCTATTTATGAAGTTAAGATAATGTTATTTTTGAAAAATATATTATTTAATATTTTAAAAATTCTAACCGAGTCTAAGGAGTCCCATTCATAGAGTTTGAATTTTGGGTCCGAAAAATCTTAA
The DNA here is from genome assembly GCA_034509735.1 of Sesamum alatum. Classification (NCBI taxonomy): domain Eukaryota; kingdom Viridiplantae; phylum Streptophyta; class Magnoliopsida; order Lamiales; family Pedaliaceae; genus Sesamum; species Sesamum alatum. The sequence continues at coordinate 22,925,421 of JACGWO010000011.1, read as the reverse complement.
CTTATTACTAGGAGTGGCAATCCGACCCGAACCCGGCAAAACTCGCCCCGATGGTGGATCCAAAAAATTGAAGGCGGGTCCGGGGCGGGTCCGGGGTCCTTAAGGACCCGTCCCGTTTAGATATATATATATACACATTTTTTTCTTTTATTTTATTATGATAGAATAAACACTAACAAAATATTGTATCATTTAATTTATTTATTGTTAGGTACTTATTCAATAGTTGATGAATTGAAAGTTTGTCCTACAATACTTAACGGTGAGGAAGACGAAGAAGTTGTTACTAATGTATAATTAATTATTCAATATGAATTATTTGAGTTGTTTTATTATGAATAATTTTATTTGTACTTGAAATTCTTTTTCGACTTGAATTTGAATTAGATCATGAACAATTAATTTTATTTGTAATTGATATATTAAATTTTATTTTTTTTAATTTGTAGAAAAAATAAAAAATTAAAAAAAAAAGGGTCTACTGGGTTAGACCCACCCCAGCGGGTTTTGTACCGGGGTGGGGTGGGGCGGGTTCCGAATTGAAATATAATCGAGGCGGATCCCGAGTCCACCCAAACCCGCCTCATACCCACCCCATTGCCACCCCTACTTATTACGTCTTAAATTTTGTCAAATTGGTACCAAACTCAATCTGTTACCATCCCTAAATGGTCTAGATCCGTAGAAGCCTTAAGTTTTCTAGCACGGTAGAAATCATGAGTAAATAGCAAAGACCATCATCACACGATATGAAATTTTCCTTTTCTTAAAGTGGGATATTATTAATGATTTTGTATCTAAATCTTGCTCGTGGGCTACTTATTTCACACTCTCTCTCTCTCTCTCTCTTTTTTAAGTGAAAACGGTAAATTATTATTAATAATTAAAGTAAAATAATTTTACAATTAGTCATGTCGAATATCAAATTCGATAGAATCAATTAATTACAACAATCATACACTAATCAACAATATCACATAAATTAAATTTAAATAATATCATATTATTATAGTAGACAACATCCCATACATTAGTGGTTTAAACCTATGACCTTAAAGGATTTCAACCTTAACTATTAGACTAAGAGATCATCGATTAATTATTTCAGTCGCTACTACTAATTAATGTGATTCATGGTTTGGTGCTATAATTGGATCCAAATAGTAATCTTAATTTAAGGGTAACTCTTAATTTGTATAGTGTCGTATTTCGTAAATCATCGTAATATCTAAATATGGTTTTTTTTTTAAAAAAAAATTATTTATTTTGGATGGTTTTTTTTTTTTTTCAAATTATTTATTTTGGATGTCAAATTTGTGTTTTGTCAAATCAATTCTTGGGTAAAAAGAAGGATTTTTCGGCAATTAGGGAATTTACGGCACATGTCATGGAAATTAATGTAATATATTATCGTTACTGAAAAAAAAAAATATAGTATATTACAAATCTAGGGATCAAAAAAATAAAGGATCCCTCTAAAAATTCACTGTTTACACCCGACTTCCTTCCATTAGGTTTGGACGGAAAATGCTGAGGTCAGTAAAAAAAATACATAAATTTTTAGTTTTACTTCTTACTCAACATTCTCCAGTAATATTTTTATACTTATACGGAGGAAATTTAATACATATAAAATTAAGAGGGTGTAATTGTAATAAATATTACTCTCAAATTATAGCCATTGGATAGAAAGTAGCCATAAATGAATGAAAAAACTAGTCATCTTTTAATGTTTTTTTTGTACTTCCTATACATGGAGTGAGGTTAACATCATTATTGCATCTATTTCTTGAAAATGTCTTGTTCAAGTATTTCATCTAGTACTTCAAGAAATATATTAAACACTTTTGTTCAGCTCATCCCATTTATAGGAAGTAAAAAAGCACAAAAACATAATTAATTTTTTCATTCACAAACTGCTATAGTTCAAAAACAATATTACACCCTTTTCACTTTATATATATACTACATTGATACCTTATAAGTATAAAAAAAAATATTATGAGAATATTAAATGAGGTGTAAAATTAGAAACTTATGCAATTTTTTGCTGAAGTCCACATTTTTTGTCCAAATTCTAATGGAATGACGTCAAGTGTAAATAAAGAATTTTCAAAGGGGTGTAAATATAATTTTAAAATTTATTTGGAAAAAGCATAATTTACTTTTTAAGAGGGAGTCTAAGTGTAAATAATCCAAAATTAAAATATTGCTTTGTGTACTAAAAAATAGTACAAAACGACGATCGTATCTAAATCTAAATTATCAAAGATGGGGACAGATATTGCAATCTCGAATCAACCATATATAATATATTAAATGTTAATTAATCACTTTGTAATACTTAGTATGCTATATTATCTTTAATTTAGATATATAATCACTTTATTTTATATATTAATTGTTTATTTATTTATTTTTTTTTGGGGGGGGGGGGTGTTTGGTTGTTCTTGAGCCACTCAAGTTAGTGGAGGATATTGTGATAAAGCAAGAATCCACAATAGGAGGTCTACTACTTATAATAGCATCAATTATTGTTCTTCTTTTTTGGGACCAAGCATGGGTCATTACACTATACCTATATCATTTAATTATACTATTTTTATATGCATATAATAAATAATTTTTTATATTTTTAAAAAATTATAAATAAAAATAAAATATATAAATCAACACATCACATTTCAAAAATAAGAAAAAAAAATCAACTTAAAGTATTAATTAAAAGATTTTTTTAATTATATATATTAGTTTAAATGAGTAAAATATAAAATATTAAATTGTATTAATAAATCAGTACGATACAAGTATCTTCTATCAATAGTAATATTACAATTTTTTCTAAAATATTGAGTTTAGTGTATATATATACAAATTAGGCCCTACCAAAATTGAATCGGGCACGGAATTAATTAATAAGAGTGCAACATATATAGGTATATCGGATAAGATTATAAGAACTAATTAATAATCCTCAAAAGTATGTTTGTTAGTTCAAGCAATCAAATTCCCTATTCATTATTTCATTTATTATTATCATTAAGTTTTTCATCGTACTCGGTTACCAATTATTCAAATATTTTATTTTAAATATAAACATTATTGTGTATCAATCATTCACTTTTCTTTTGTCACATTATTTAAATTAATTCTAGTGATTTATTACTAAAATAAATTAAGAGGCACTAGAAAAAACTTTTAACCATGACTAATTACCATGGTTAAAAACAATAACCGTAATGGATAGTCATATATCACGGTTATACAACGGTTATTGGCCGTGGTATTTGCGAGTGCGGCTAAAATATTTGCAATGGCTTATAACCATGGTAAAAAGAGTTTTCATGGTGGATAATCTAGGTTTTTGCAGCGGTTTTAGCTTAATCATGGTTAATAATAATTATTTACCATGGTTTTAGTTTGTAACCAATAAATTTATAGCCAATTGAATTTTCTCCTAGTGAGGGAAAAGAAAAATAAAAAATAATGCATGATTTATAGCAACTTAATGGAATTACGACATAACAAAAAAAATTGATGTAGTAGTATTAATTACAAATCGTCGTTCGTGAGTGAAAAGTATTTCATATTTTTTTATATTATTATAGAGGGTAAATTACAAAGTGCTCCCTTAAAACTTGTCATAATTACAAATACTCCTTTATTATTTGAAAAGTTATAAATACCCCTTGGAATTAACGGCCGTCTAACACCCTCCTACAATCTGATGTTACGAGTGGGCATTTATTAGATGGCCATTAATTTTAAGGAGCATTTATAATTTTTTAAATAATGAGAAGGTATTTATAATTATAACAAATCTCATGAAAATCCCTTGTAATTTATCTTAGTATAAATAAGTAAAGTAGTCCACGCACGAACGTGTTGATCATGATCTGCATGTACTAACCTTAAAAGTAGTTTGATGGCACTTGTTCGTGTAAAACTACAAGGATGACAACTTGATCATAATCAGGATAATTACAACAATATTCCCTCATCGTACTTTTGAACTTTTTTTTTTTGAGAATTTATAAACGATAAATTCGGTTCACATGGCCTTATGATGAGTGGCGATCGGGTATTAAATGGGCCACAAGGAGATGGATGAAAAACCACTTAGTGAATGCAACATCGAGGCCTTCTTGCATTCGTGGTCTATCACATTTGGTCCGAGATAAATTTACGCTGTTTTCATCAACAATTTCAAAGCCCTGAAGTGGTTGCTCACCTTGTTCTTGAGCAAATCGTAATAGACCTGTGAGCTTGCAACGTGCACGAAGCTTGGAGTTGGTGGCTGCCTACAGATTATGGAGGATAGCTTGATAAGACAGAGATTGACTGATGACACTGCTGACTTGCCTAGCTATTGATAGATACAAAATTGTATTGTTGTATCTCACAGTGTATCGTCTATATGTTATCATATAATACAAAAAAAACATAATTCTATGTATAATACAAGTTACTAAAGAAGGGAAAAACCCACACTAATGTTAAAAATCTTCCCGGATCAAATGGGAGAGAAGTGTTACATTCAAACAATTGGATAGCCGGGAAATTTTAGCTCGAGGCTGACTCGATCAAACCTAAATTAATCATATGACAAGTGTAATACACTTGCCGTGTGATTGATGTACAGTATAGGAAAAGTAATCAATCATATAGTACGTATATCACACTTGCTCTATAATTAATTTAATTCAGCTAAACTTGGTAGGCAAAAATTTTTCTTAGATAGCCACCAAAACGTCTCCATCCGTATGGCAGAAGAATGTTCCATTCACCATGTCCTACAACCATAATGTTACATTACGTGCCCAATTAAAATTCTCCAAGTATGATCAATCCATATTTTTTTTGAGTGAATTGCACTTATATTGATTATCTAAATACTACAAAGAAAATTCTAATTCAGCTTGGGTTCGGTCAAATTTGCACCAATTATATGAATCGAGTAATTGGTGTACAGTTCAAAAAAAGTGATCGATTACATGATAAGTATATTACATGATGTCGCCTCTTATTGTGGCTTGTGGTATACATATACAGAAACTTTTTTTTTTCAAAATATATTTCTATTTTACATATATAAATTACTAAATATTATATCAATATCTATATCGTGCAATAAGTTCAACATATAATATCGACATGAAAAAATAATATTCACAATATAAATAATAATACTCCGAACTCAAATGAAATTTCCAATGACCTAACGAAATGTAATGTCTATTCTAAACATTAGAAGTTTTGATGCTCGTTTGAGCTTCACCTTCATGAGCTAAAAAGAATTGTTATATATAATATTTCTTAAAAAAAAATTAAGTTTGTTTATTTAGGGATATATTTATAATTTTTGTATCAGTTACAAAAAAATCGGATGACTTCCACGCCAATCACGTACAAATTAAGAGCATTATTTTCAAAATCGTAAATGGCCTACAGAAGTACTCACAAATCAGTCACTAACAAAGCTCTCATCTCAGTAGAGAGAATAGAGCTCACAATTTGATTGAAAGTGAATCATTCTTGATGTGGGGTAATTAACTTTATCAAGGTCGTATTCAGACCGTACCCCCAACTTTTTATCAAACTACAATCAACTCTTGATTTGCACCATTCATTTAGGATCCTCACGACCCTACCCCGATACCTCTTGAATCCTAATATGTATCAAATCACAATAATTAATCGATCATTTTCATTACAATGGTTCCATGTGAAATCTTATAATTGAAATAAAGGGTAAAATGCAATGTACCCCTCTATATTTTCGTAAATATTTAAAATACCCCTCTATAAAAAATAAAATATAAAAAAAAAAAAAACCCTGTGATCTCCAAAATAGGACAAAATACTCCTTCCGACCCGCCGGTGTGTCACACGCGGCATTCATGCGACTGGGGGTTCAATTTTGCCAATAAATTAATTTACATATTTATTTATGAACCGTCAGATCTTACTTGTTATACATCTAACAGTTGAAACTTAATAAAAAAAAAAATGAACGGTTAGATTTCATTATATTTGAATCAAAGATCCAAATTTAATACACAAATCAATGGTCTATATTTCACTTAATTTAAATTAACGGTTCAGATCCAATACACAAATATTTATTATATATTTTTTTTATTAAATATGAATAAAATATTAATATATATTTAAAAAATGTTAAAAAAGTTACTTTTTTCCTCACCACCACCTCCTCGCCGCCGGCCGTCCTCTCCTCCTGCTCCGCGCGCTGCCCACTCCCCCCTCGCCCAATGCCGCCCCCTCCCCCCCCCCCCTTTGCCCAGCGTCACCCCCTCTCCCTTTGATGTGGCCTCCTCCTCCTGCTCGCGTGCTCTCCCTTCTACTCGACCTCCACGCGCACCGCCCTTGTCCCTCCCATCTGCCTCCTCCGCAGTGGCGCGGCGGTGCTCCTTCCCTTCTATATATATATACATATATACACATAAAATATAATATATATTTATATATAAAAATATATATATATATATACAATTTTAAAGATTTATAAATTATATTTAAATATATATAAGTATATTTAATTTTAAAATATAGGTTTGTAATATTGACAAGATCTGAACCGTTCATTATAAGAGATGTGATCTAATGGTGTATAAATAGGGTTAAAAATGACATTTCATATTATAAAATAAAAAAAAAATATGCGTATTGTGCACGTAATGCATGGAGGGGGTGTTTTGCCCTATTTTGAAGATCATAAGAGATATTAAATATTTATAAAAATACGAGGGGTTAAATTACATTTTACCCTTGAAATAAATGTATAAAGAAATCGCCTTACATATCCTAATTACAACTTTTGCTGTCAAAAAAATTCTTACAAACCTAAATACTTTATCCTTGCGATCTTAAAACGCTTTATCAAGGCAAGTGGAAAGGAGAGGGAGACGTCAAATTTACCCATAGGAAGAAGAAGCAATAGTTGCAGTGGGAAGCTATGAATAAAAAGCCACTTCCGCCGCTAAGCAAAAATCTTTATAATTTATAGGGTTAATTACATTTAGGTCCCATCTGAAAATGCATAATTACACTTTCTTTCAAAAAAGTTTTGAAATTATATTTACACCCCCTCTAAAAATTCTTTGTTTACACTTGACCTCCATTCGTTAAAGTTTGAGCGGAAAATGTTCATTTCAACAAAAATAATTACATAAATTTTCAATTTTACCTCTCATTTAACATTCTCGTGCAATAATTTTATACTTATAAGAAAAAAATATAATAATATTGGCCTCACTCCATACATATACGTTACACTTATCCTTTTATAAGTACAAAAATATACATGAGAATATAAATGATGGGAAAAATTGAAAATTTATGTAATTATTTTTGTTGATGTGAACATTTTTCGTCCAAACTCTAGCGGATGGGGGTCAGGTATAAACAGAGAATTTTCGGAGGGGGTGTAAGTGTAATTTCAAAATTTTTTTGGGGAAAAGTGTAATTATACATTCTCAGAGGGGGTGTAAGTGTAATTAACCCTAATTTATATATATTATTAAAAATTAATTAATTAATACTACATTGGATCCATCCACGTGATAGTGATCTATTTCACTAATTCACTCTATCTCTACTATCAATTATCTACCTTTGACTAACTGGTCTACCAAACACCGAATTAATCAACTATTCTCTCTCTCTCTCTCTCTCTCTCTCTCTGTCTCTCTCTCTCTCTTCTTCTTTTTTTTTTTTTTCGGGGCAAAATGAAGGTAAAGTTTTGGGTTTTATTTATTTTTGTTTGGTCGAAATATTTACTAAATGTGTTTAAATTAGGTAATTATTTGCGAAAATTCAACAAAGTGTTGATTTGACTTGGGGAAAATTATAGGAAAAAATTTAAGTTTGGTCCACTGAAATAAGGAGGTGGCACTTTTTGTTCAGGACTATTTCAAAATAGCATTTTGGAATACTAACTTTTAAAAAAATTGCAAGTGGCATCCAAAATGCCCTAATTTTGCCGGAATCTGTCATGCCTAATGGACGTGACCCTCGAAAATTGGGGGTTTTTGACATATCTTGTCAAATTTGTCTACATGGCCTGTTAAATATGGTGGATGTTGATGTGGCAAGTTTGACATGTTTAATTTTTGGACAAGGTGACTTGACAGCCTTATGTTTGTGGCAAGTCTGACGTGTTACAATTAAACACGTCAGACTTGCCACATCAACATCCACTGTATTTAACAGGCCTCGTAGGCTAATTTGACCGGAGACGTAAAAAACTCTCAATTTTTGGAGGTCACGTGCATTGTGCGTGATGGGTTCCGACGAAATTAGGGCATTTTGAACGTCAATTGCAATTTTTTATAAGTTAGTGTCCTAAAATGTTATTTTAGAATAAACCTGGACCAAAAGGACCACCATCCCTGTGATAGTGGACTAAAATCACATTTTTTCCAAAAATATATATTTGTTTTACTCATTTTAAATGTAAATCGAAAAATTATTTCTGAAAGTAAGCTAAGGTGCAAGCATGCACGTATCTTGAGAGAATCGGTATTGGGTTTTAATAAATTGAGTATTTTCAAGAAATATTTTAGGAGAATAATCATGAAAATATTTTAAGAAAAACGAATATAAAGTGTAGTATAAAACACGATTAGTGAATCAATGATATTTTAATTTAGTAGTTAAGGTTGAGGTTTTATGAGCAAGTTCGAGATCTGGGTTTGAGCCTCACCGAACATGTGTGTTTTGTCTTATTTTATGTGTGTCTGAATTAGTTGAATTGATATATTGCTCAATTTAAGAAAATGTTGATGTAATTATGTATGGGTATTTGTCTCATCTTATGTGTGTCTGTATTAGTTGAATTGATGTACTGCTCAATTTAAGAAAATATTGATGTAATTATATATATAATTATCACTTAAAAAAATATTACAATTAGGGTCTGTTTGGCGGAACTCCTACCGACCGGTTAGGGAATGAGATTAGCTTTTGAGCTTCAGCTTGCCCCCTAGTCTTTGCAAAGGTTGTTTTCTTCTTTGTAATCAAGCAAATAAACTAATAGGGTGTGTTTGGGTGTTGGAGTTTTGGATTACAATTTCCTTAAAACATATTATTTGTTTGTTGTAATGATAATCTTAAAAAGTTGAGCTCTCAAATTGAAGATGGATATTAACTAATAGTAAAATGTTAAATTGATCAATGAATTTATGATTTCAATACTTCATCTACACATCTAATAATCGATTCTTTTTACATTTTACAGTATATTTAAAATTTGGCCGACTTTTGATAATACAGAAAACGTTTATGTGACTTGCGATTTTGGTCGGTATTCCATTATGTGAGGTATTGTCTGTTTTGACTTTAGTCTCGTATGGAAGAGCTGCACAGTTTTATCCTATTAGGATGCCTTTTAGTGGAAGGAAGCCTTAGGACTTATAAATCGCTCAAACTTTATCTATGCCAGAAGTTTATGTTCTTACTACTATTAGGATGTTCCATAGTGCTACCTAACTAACAAAATACTTTGTTTGTTTTATGATTATTATTATTATTCTACATAAGATTCTCTTTCATTTTCCTTAAATTGATTAAAAAAGCAAAGAAGGGGAGAAGCCAAAACTTTAGTCTAGGAAGGAGTCAATCCAAGTCAGGTAAAAATTAGAAGCCAAGATTGCTAGAACGAGGAATATTTCAATCAACTTTACATTTTGATACGATTATATTAACATATTCATTCTTTGAATAGATTTTATTTTTCGTAATCGACATTTTATAACAGTAGAAAACTTTTACAGTCACACTAAAAAGAAGATTGTTATGTTGGTCGTTTATTCTCTAAAATAAAAGGATACATTCGTAACAAATTATTTGCAATTATTATTATTTCTTTTTATTTGTTTAAAATTTAGGTGGCTTCGACTCCAATCACCATCACATGTCAATGCATGTCCGTAGGACCATAAGCTAATTACAAAAAGTACTTATACATTACTCATCAGCACGAAACTTGTATCAACAACAAAAAAAAAAAAATCAAATAAAAAATAATATAACTGAAACTGATCGATTTTTACCAACAAATATTAATAGCGTATTACAATTAGGCCCTGTTTACTTTAAGGACAGAATTAAACGAGTGATATGATTATCTTGAACTAAATGAATGATAAAACAATTTTGTATAAATTGTAAGGCATTTACTTACATGTATTATTAAATTCTGATAAAATCTGTGAAGTGTTTTATTTGTTGTATTTACTTGTGTTTGATGACAAAATTACACATTAGCGACTATTGTTTGAGGGTAAGATGGACTTTTGCCCCTTGCATTTATTATTGATTACATGATAATTTATACCACGACCTTTGATGATATCAATTATGCAAATATAACAATAATCAATACAAAACCTTATAATTGTACAGACCTCCCATACATTAACGGAGAATTGACAACTAGCTTAGGTTTTGAAGGCAAAATTGGTAATGAAAAGTCTAACAAGTAGTACTTGGCGTGTACTATTTTAATAAGAAATTTGTGTAAGCAAAGTAAAAAGTAGTCGACTCCCATGTTACTACTAGTATTAGCATCATGACAAGGAGCAGCGGGTCCAACCAAACACGTCCTTAACTCCTATACGGCCCCTTTCTCTGGACTTTTTCATAGTACGCCTGAAATAGATCATTATAATTCATGAATTCGAACTCTTGTATATGTTGATATTGTTTATATTATATAATAATTATGATTTACTGTTGTAATAGTTAGATATTAATTTATGTGATATTATTTAATATGATTATTTATAATTGTTTCTATTCGATATTGATAACTACACGACTGAATAATATATTCACTTTAGTTTTAATTAATAAAATTCATCTTTTTCAATAAAAAAAAGGAAAGGGATTAATTAAGTTAATTAAAATAGGATTGTGATAAATAATATGTAATTCATGCACTCTGCTGCTTTGGTCTTCGGGGGTTTTCTTTTCTTCATTTTTTCAACTGATCATCTCTTGAAAACTGACCAGCTCTCTCTCTCTCTCCATCTTCGTTGTGGGCGTCTGAGCTCTCTATCTTTCTCTCTCTGTAGCTTTTTCACTCTCGAGTTCGAACATATACGCAGCTATATTATATAGCTGTTTTTCGGATTTTGATACGTCGTTCTTTCTCCAGAAAGATTATCGTGAAGGTGAAATTTTTGGACTTTTTTTTGCGATTAGTTTGTATATTTTTTTTCTGTGATTATTTTAGTTTCAGTTGGGAATGTTCTGGCGGTTTACGTTACGGGGTTGATTTTGATCTTATTTTTGTGAGATATGGTTTTAAGCTGGAGGCTTTAGCTTGAATCACGAGGAATTCGGTTGTTAATTGGCTCACCTGAGGTGGAAAACTGTGATCTTGTTTGTGATAGGAAATTACTTTTGGAAGTTGTGAACTTAGGAAATTACTCTTGGAGGTTGTGGGTTTATTTCGGAGCTCAAAATCTACTTTTATTACTATAAATTCAGGTGATTATCAGTGAACTAAGTGTTGCTCTATGTAGTTTGCCAGTAATTTCTAGGAGGCAGATGGATGCGCATCTTTACGACTTCCTATTCTGTATTCCTATTTTTTTCAATGTTGTGCTTTTTGTTGTTTACTCTTTAGTATTGCTGAGAGGTGGTTTGTGTCGAGGAGTTTAGGGTAGGTTATTGTGACGGAGGAGAAACCGGAAATCAGAGTAGGAGAAAGGCGGAATTAGTATTCATCTGAAGTTCTAGTTGAGGTAGTGTATCATGAAGCAAAAGGGTGAAAGATAAATGAGAGGTGCTTTTTTGTGACCTTAAGTTATTGTTCATTGTGCGTTGGGAGCTATGGATGGTCTACAAAGCTCTTTATGTTTCTAACTAATTGTGTGAAGTATTATATATTGTTTACCTACTAATTCTTAATGATAATTAACATGGATGGAATTGTATCAGTTGGTTTGTCATTTACATATAATCCACACCCTATCCACTACACTCAGACTTACACACTTGCGCGCACAAATGTATATATGATCACTGGTATTCTACAAATATAATATGGGCTCGAAGAGATTCACAATGCTTTTCTGCTTAAATTACTTCTGGAGATTTAGGTTGAAGATGTTTGTGTTTTTCAAAGAAGAGGAATAAAGGAAGGATAAACAACATCACTCTTAGTTTTGCTTTCTTATTCTCATTGGGGAAGCATTATGGTGTTGGTCACTTTGGATTGACCAACAAAACCTCCTTCGTCCGCAATTTTTGGATTTTCAAGTCACCAAATCAAAGTTAGTTGCATTCATGCCCTTGTTTCCAATGTTCATATCAACATGTGTTTGCAGGAGAGAGGAGTTTTAAGAGATGGAGAAAGGTGAAGAGTCAGGTAGCCCTAGTTGGAGTTCCTCATTCTTCATGCAAACAACTGAAGATGTTGCCAGAGCTGTTGCTGCAGCAGCAGCTGCTGTTCGTTCTCCACGACCTTCTGTGGTATTTTCATCGAAAGATGAACGTGGTAGCCAGCTTCACAAACTTCAGCACCAAGTTTCAAGAATACTAAAGGGCCTATCTAAACCTCCTGAAGTGAAAAGTGGATCATACAACCCGGAAATACTAACTAGTCAAAAACGTCAATGGGCTAACTTTCAATTACAGTTGCTGGTAGGCTCTCTTCTCATTAGTTTACCATTATTTCCATATGTCTAGCGAGCAAAGTCTCCAGTTGTTTCTCATTACAATTTTTGTTGGTATAAAAGGAATCCAAACATGAAGAAACACATAAGAGCTTTTGCGTAGAACTCATTTTAGCAACTTCCCCCTCTTTTATGGGTATCTTCATATATAGTTTGGATGTTTCCAATTTCTTTGTAACCTAATCCATGCACTTATTCCCCTACATGAAGATAAATGATTCCATGAATGGAGACAGTTGTAGCCAAAAATCAGCATTCATGCTATTATCATGTAAATAGAAAAGTCCGTACTTGAGTTTTTCATGTATAATTATGTTACCAAAGTTAGCAGGATCACAGGGTTTGGAAAGAACCCTCAAAGCTTTTTGAAAGCATCGTTGTTGTGGGACTTCCTCCTAGTTGTGATGTTGAAGCACTTCAAAGTATGTACTTTGCTAGAAAATTTGAAGGTTCAGGGAGATTTCGAAATGCAATTTGTGGTCAGAATCAGTCTCGTATAGAACCAAACCTCGAGCCTCAGGTGCTGTTTTGTTTTTTTGCCACCATAATTCTGCATTCACAATAGAATAATTACTAAAAAATGATTATATTAATGCAAACAATCCTTTTTTCTGGATTTCAGGTCTTGTTTGTTTACCCTCCAGAAAAACAGCTGCCTCTTAAACACAAGGATCTCCTGTCTTTCTGCTTTCCTGCAGGAGTAGAGGTGGGTTGAAGTGAAATATCTTAATTATCTATCGTTATTGGTTTTTGAGTCTGTTTAACTTGCAAATATGTTTTCTTTATCCCCTTCCTGGGTGGTGATATGGTCTATATTTTGGTCTGACGTCCTTGCAATTATATTCCGACTGACAAATCAGTTCCTTGATGCTTTTTTATCTTTTAAGCATTTTTATCAGCTGTGCATTCTCTAATTCATTCCAGTGTATAAAATTGTCTGGAAGTTTCTCCATAGGCTACATTAGTTTAAAATTTTTTCTGTAACTGTTAATTCATTAGCTTACAACCGACTTTCTGTTACTTAAGAATATCCATGGTTATATGGATGAATCCTTGTTGACTCAGTGAGCCTGTGCGTCTGTAAGCGGCTCCTGTGCTAGTTGCATAATAAAGGGAAGTCTTGGTGGTACTTGGTTGCTCTAGAAGATGATTCGTCCATCAACTTGGTCGCTAGTCTAAACAATAGGAAAACAGAAACTACGCCTCGCCTAACTTCACCTATTAAGAGGGTGATCAATCTAGTTGTCTATTTTTATCTGTTTCTTGTTGATATGAGTTTCTAAAATTTATTCCTGATTACAGGTGAAGGCTATTGAGAGATCTCCATCAATGAGTGAGCTGAATGAGATATTCCTTGGACAGGTAGTTGAAGTCACTGTTCTGTGCTTGAGTTGTAGTGGGCTAGCTCTGAACAAGTCAAGAAGTAAATATTGTGTTGAACATTTAGTTGGTGTTTCTTTTGATAAAATTAAAATGTACCTAAAACCTAAACAGGGACTTATGTTGAATTTGAAACTTGTGATCATCTGTCAGTATAACTATTCTGAGTAGTTGGGAGGAAGACATTTGCAGATCTCTGATGAAGTCTACCTAAAATGTTATCCATCTCTCTCCACCCCCTTTTGTTTCATGTTTTTTCATTTTCTTTTTTTAATTATTATTAACATTTTTTTTTCCTTTTACTTTTTTTTTTTTCTGGGAATTGTGGTGAGGGTATATATTTGATTTAAGCAATGAAAGTCTGTTAGGCTCTTTGGAAAAAATGCAAAATTTAAAAAGACAATATAAGAAGTTTGGCTAGGGAATCTTTTCCTGACTAGCTTTCTCTATCCTTTTATTACTACCCGGTACAATCATCATAATGCAGAAATCTTTCCTAGCAGTGCCTAGTGTGATCTTTCTTTTGCTTTTTGCGGACGTCGTTTGAATTTTTTGGTGCTATATTCACAGGAGCATCTCAAACAGAGTGATTTGTCCTTTGTCTTCCGGCTACAGGTATGCAGAAAACTGTCTTTTGTTTATGACTTTTGCGGTTTGTCCCACGCTTTCATAATTGATTTTGGTTTTCGTCAAACATCTTTTTCTATATAGTTTTTAATTGAATTTATTTTATATGGATACTTTATGGGTGGACTGTGTCTCACTAGTGGATGCCTCTAGTTGGAGCAACATGTTGTTAAAATGCTGTACGTCCTGGTTGTTAATTTTTCACTTCCCACAAGTTACTAACGGCATCCTTATTTGGAGTCAACGAATGAGTTCCTTATCCTGTATTTTGCTTGCTGGACCTTGCATTTCAGAGCACAATTTGTCCATTATCCTTACCTTAGCCCAATCAAGTCCTCTTCATTATGGTCTGATGATGTTTGTTTCCAAGTGATGGACTGATTTAGGGCAAAGATTGTCCATGTGTGGAAAATTTTTCTTCGTATCTTATAAAGTATGATTAAGCTTTGACTTCTGTTCATGGACAACATTTTAGCTCATGTCCGATTTTATTCCTCTTTTTCTTCTGATACCTTCTATTGTTGGTTCAAGCATCAAAAGTAACTTGCATCAGTTTGTTTACTAAGTCCTCTTTGTTTGTAATGTAGATCGTCAGAGGTATCTATCACGATTATTTTAACGTTGGTGTATCGTGATATTTTGGATGAATTGCTCTGACTGCTTAATACATAATATTTTAATTGATGAGCAACAGAGTTAACTTCAGTACCGTGATTTTGGTACATTAGAACGAAGTGGTATTTCGCATAAAATTATTCTGATTGCTTAATAACCTTATTCTTATTTTGACACATTGAACAAAATATTTCAACTTCATCTTCTGTAGGATTCCAGTAGCTTTTTGTTAGGAAGTCAGCTGTCTTTTAGGGGAAGTCTGGAAAATGATAGGATTTTTCTTGCTGAATTTAGTCTCTCTTATCTATTTATGCTATGCAGTGTTATGTTTTTTCATGGATTTTTCCAAATCCAGTTGTTTGCTTGCGGGTTGTAGTGCTAAATATGTGGAGATCCATTTATTTCCTTGGCAATTGCTGTGTTGTTGTATGTTGATTTCTGCTGACTTTCTTGTACAAGAATATAGTTAACGTTGAATTGATCTTGCGAGTTATCCACATGAACTTGTATGCAAGAATTGCTGAAATCATGTCGGAGAAAAATAACGTGTAATTTATAAGTTACCACCTGTGGAACTTTCATTGATCTGATCATTAGTTGGAAATAAGAGGTTTTCATAATTTTCTTCCGGTTTGATTGGTTTTGGGGGTTTTCACTGTTTGTCCAAATTCTTTAGTTGGAATATATCCTTTTTTTGGGTATGGAGAAAGTTAAGCTTCGCTGACATTCGTGGATACACTTCTAGCCAGTATAAAAGAATATATCTCTGTTTAACCTGTTTTGCCTAGTATGAATTTTCTTTTTGTTGTTCAGAGTCAAAAGCTTTATCTTTTGCATCCAGGTGGCTGATGCTTCAGCTCTTTATGGTTGCTGCGTTTTGGTTGAAGAAATTATACAAAAGCCATCTGGATTGATTTCCACATCAAATCGTCAATCTTTTTCCTCAAGTCTAAGCCGCCATATCTTAACCACACGCCGTTGTTATTGCATTCTTTCCAGGCTTCCATTCTTTGAGCTGCATTTTGGCGTATTGAATAGGTCTGTAAATACTTTGTCTGCTATCCTACATGTAATTCTTTCTGGTTGGAAACTAATAATTCAGGAGTAACTTGTTATAGTGTGAACACTTCTGAGTATGATGCTGGAGTTACTTTATGACTGGTTCGTTTACTGGCTCTTAGTGCAAAATGCAAACTCCTGCTTCCTTCTCCTACCAGTGGAGGGGACTAAAGAAGAACACTACCTGCAGAAATGTGGTGTGAAGTTACCTGGGATTAGTGAATCACTAATGGAACAATTATGACCAGTTCATCGATACTATAAATTAAGGCAGAGATCCTTATCGTAACTACTTTGGTTCGAAACATGTATGGACTAAAATGTCCTCAAATATCTTTATTTCTTCACAAAATAACCATTCTTTTAACCAATTGATTTTATTGATCTTGATCATTTCTTAATTTTATCTTCCTTCTTTTTAATTTAATTAAACAATTATAATGAGAATTTAGAATATGCATGTGCATCCAGTGTGCTTGAGTTGCTAGTTTCTTATTAAGTTCACGAAAAGCTTTAGTGGATTTAAAATTCGTCCTTGAGATCTTTTGATGGATGATTCTCTTTTTCTTGTCAATTTGATTTTTTTATGTTGCAATTGATTTTGAGTTCCCTAAAGATACTTCAATATCAATTTGATTCGAGTTCCACACAAGATACTTATGGGGAAAAGATTTACATTCCCTAACTTGTCTTGCTTTCTGCTTCCTGCCTTTTGGTGTTCACTACATTGTTGAGTAGGTAAGATTCTAGATCACTGGATTATTGTTTTGATTATAGCAGGGTCTTCTAAAATACCCATGTTTACTTGACGTTAAGATTTAGTTGCTTGACTTTTGGTCATCTAACTACTATATTAAATATAGGGTGAATTACAATGACCTCCCATCAGGTTTGACATAATTATGAATACCCCCTCGTTGGGTCAAAAATTACAAATACCACCCTGAGGTTTGTAATTTTTAACCAAGGGCCTAAAATGGTCCATTTTGCCCTTGATTTTTTTTGTTAAATTATAGAAAAATCAGCCGAGGCAAATTACATTATTGCTCGTCTGTGTAAAAAACGTAAGAAACCTCTCCCTGCACATTTTTGTCCAAAAAAATGTAGAAAATTTTAAAAAATTATTCAATTTGCATAAAGGCATTTTGGTCAGTTCACCCATAAAAATGGATGAAAATGAGTTATTTGTTAGACGGTTAGAAACCTCAGGGGGGTATTGGTAATTTTGAAACAATGAGGGGTATCCATAATTATGCCAAACCTTAGGGAGGTTATTGTAATTCGCCCTTAAATATATTTTGTTTTCTTCACTGTATTGACAGAATGTACTTTGTTATTGTATACTGTCCAAAAACTGAGAAAATGCAGCCATTTTTCTTCCCATGCTCCTAATTATATCTTTTGTTTTCTGTTATAGTATCTTTATAGAAGAGAGGTTGGAACGGATGACAAAGCAGTTGAGTGATTTGGATTTTGAGTCACCTGTGGGCTACAGCATGGTGGAAACATTGGAAGAGAAAGCTATAACTTTACCACAGGCAGATGGAGCAGTCGACATGCATAAAGGACCAGTTGAAGCTTCTCAATCAAGCACAAATGATACTATCTCAGGAAGCACGGCTGTTGATATGTCTCAGTTTGAGCATCAAAATTTAAATCAAGATGGCTACTTAAACAAAGAACCTAATGGTAATGGTGTTCTACTTGATCCTGAAAAAGAGAAGCTAGCTTCTGGAGAAGAAACTGTAGTTGACTCTTATGTTAATGAAAATTTTACTAACAAGCAATCATCAGAGAAATGTTCACCGAGCGCCCTTCTACCATTATTACAGTGTCAGCAATGTGATAGCTTGGAGTCTTCCTATAGGTAGATCATCTCTTCAATTTGGCCCCGCTTTTCATTTTCTTGCTGATATTCACATCTGTTGCCTATGCCTCTTTGAGGATCATGCTATGACGCTTACCTTGGTCACCTGGAGTAAAGAATTTAATATAATCCACAATGCATAAACAATTGTTAGCATTTTATTGACAATTGATGTGAATATGATGATTGCTTTGTACGTTCTTTAACTCGCCGTCAGGCGATTCCTTATCTTGCTCTCTATCGTGGCAGAATCCCTAAATTTTAACTAAACTAAATACTTCGTAGATTGTAGGTTTGGAAGTCACATGATTATATACAACATGTATTCTTTCCTCTGTTTCCTGCCAATAAGCATCAATATCTTGTAAATGTCCTGTTGTAGTGAGGTAAAATAGAGCTGGTTTCTGTGGGCCAGACCTAAACTGTCATGCTTCCTTACGAAATTTTAGCATTTATTCTTCCATTTACTTGTAAATCTGTTGTCTAGATGAATATGGGCTTCATGTTAAGAATGTGTTGTGATCTGTTAATGCAGTTTCCAAGGGTCTTCAAGGGAACATAGGCATTTCAGAAGTGATTTTGATGAGATAGAAACAGAAGAGGCATCATCTTCTGGTCGAGATATCATCAGTGCACAAAGTGATGTCCTACAGTGGGCCAAGGTTGAATGCTGAAGTCTGCGTGTTCTTTTGATCTGTCACCATGAAATATATGCCTCCTGAATTGTTCTTTCTTGTTACCCAATCGTCTGCAGGCAAACAACCATGGGTCTTTGCAAATAATTTGTGACTATTACCAATTACGTTGCCCGAGACGTGGTTCAACAATCAAGTTCCACCCTCTGGATCACCTGTATCCTCTAGAATATCATAGACCTGATGAAACAATTCTACACATTTCTGGTTCCGCAATTGATTTGAGATCTTGCAGGACAAGTTTGGAACTGGCAGAGGTATGCTTGGGTCGGATTATTGCATCCTTTATTTGGCCCCTTCCTTACTTATAAAGGGCTTTAACTTTTAATCTTTGGCTGAATGCAACATGAGGGAAAAAAATGTAACATGCATATAGTGGTTCATATTTAAGCCAAAACTCCTTTTGATTTTACCTAGGGATGGTTCTAAAGATGTCAGTTGGTAATGTCTTTTTTTTCACTTCGCATATTTCTGCTCTTATAGGCCCACAGTGCACTCATGGTGGAGGAGGAGGCAGCTGCGTTATCAGTGTGGACTGTTGCTTGCCTATGTGGTTCCCTGCAATTGGAGCATGTAAGTTGATCACATATCTAAGAGTAGCATTCCTCTTTTAACTAGGGAGCATTGGTATCTTTGGTTTGTGTTTCCCTTTAGAGTGACCCTTTTCCGCTTGCATGAACTTGGTATATGAGTTAAGTAGACTATTTTATTGGAGATCTACCAGCACACAACAATATGCATATGGCCATTCTGTGTACCATCCGCAGTTCATAATCCTATAGAATTTACTGGATGATTAATCCCTGTCGATAGACTATCCTCTTAAGGTATTTGCAGCGGTTATCTTTTACAGGTGTTGACATTATTTGCCGGAGCCCTATTGGAGAAGCAGATTGTGGTCGTTTGTTCAAATTTGGTACGTGGTAATTGTAGAAATATTTGTGAACCCTATGCCTGATATATAAATTGTTTCCCAGTGTTCCGCCATTATGTCTTATAAAATTTAGTCACTTTCTCCAACATATTATAGCAGAAGGCCATCTTGTGACACAACATGAACAGCTGATGTAAGCTGTATAGTTGGACATAGCTGAGCGTTCTGTTGCTGCTTTGGAAGATTGCTTTAACAAATCTATATAGTTTTTGAAATATCATTATTTGCATCTGCTTATCCTTCTGCTTTATTTTGTGTTTTTGTGCATCTCTCAGTGGAAACTTGGGAACGAGCCGAGGTTTTGCACCTATTTGACTTATTGGTTTCATGTGCAGGGTATTTTGTCTGCTTTAGTTCTATCAATAATCCCCCTGATTCGGCCTTATCAGTGGCAGAGCTTGTTAATGCCAGTAATTCCCTGTTATATTATTTTGCTGGGTTATTTTTGCACCAAACAAGTTTGCTTTATTTTATTGGTAATATTTCGTGGTTTTGTTATGTTATGTAAATAAATCCATTTGCAGGTTTTGCCAAATGACATGCTGGACTTTTTGGATGCACCTGTCCCATACATAGTGAGTTATTCATATTTCTGTGTTCTCAGTTTTTCTGCGTATCTTAGCCTGACTTAATGTATGTGACATCAAAGGTTACGTAAAACATGTGTTAGGAGGAAATAAAAACAACGTAATGGTGAGATAACATGTAAGTTATGGCATGACATTACTGACATTTGTAGGTTTTATCACCTATATTGCTGCTATCCTATTTGCTTTCACCATTCAAATTCTTGGCTCATTTCTTAGGTCACACACTATCTTTTCAATTCATATAATTATATTTAATAGTATATTTGGCTCATGCATATATGCTAGAAGACAGGAATATCAAGCAGATAGACCTCCTCATAATTCATAATTTCCATTGACTGGTGGACTTGAAAATTACCAAAATCTCTTGCATGTTCCTTTCTAAGAGTTTGGGCTTACTAAGAGGCCTTGTTATTACATTTAAAGTGCTTCCTTGCTATTTCTTCATGTCTTGAAGTTGGATCTAATTGGACAATATCCAAAATGTTTGAAATTGAATGGTGATGTGCTTTGGTCGCCCTTCTATTTACTTAATGATTCTGCTTTCTTGTGATTTCTTTTAACTTATGTTTGTCCTTTGAGCAGGTAGGTGTGAAGAACAAGACGACTGAACTGCAGTCAAAGCTAACAAACGTAATTCTAGTGGATGCAAATAGAAACCAGGTAAAATATGATGTTAATTCAAGATTGGCTGCTCAACAAGTGATACCATGGTGGCTACAATTGCCTGTTTGATGCTTTTTTGTAAAACATATTTTGTGGGTGGATATGGGTCTCTTTCCACATCTACACGTGATGAATTAAATGCATTGCCAGAAACTTATTGAGTTTGCCACTTTCCTAGTTGGAGAAAATTGGGGATTTGTTGAAAGGTTTTATACGGTAAGATTGATTCCAGGATTTAGATGAAATGGTTCTGTAAGAATCCAGACTAGAAGAGCTCACATGAACGTTAAGATTTTAACATTAGATGATTTTCCTCTCTAACAACTTAAGCTTTTAAGCTTTTAGATGAGGTGGTCTTTTACATGGTATCAGAGCCAAGCTTAACAAGAGGTCTTGGGTTTGAATCTCATTGCTACACATTTATAAATAAAGAAAAAAGAAAGAAAGATTTCACGTGCAGTCTTTGCACATGAGGGGGGCATGTTAAGATATTAATATTAAATGATTCTCCTCTCTAGCAATTTAAACTTTTAGATGAGATGGTTGTTTTACAATGATTTTTACTAAAAGCATGCATTGGGTAAGTTGATTAAATATTTTTAACCAAAAAATATTTTGATGCTCTGAACTTTGTCATTTAGTCCTCCTTCACCTGTCTTTCTCTTGGCTACCTTGGGGTCCGAAACGACCGATTGAGACCATGTTTTCATAGGCTTCTAATTTTGTTGTATGACTAAGACAACATTTGCGACCTACAAGTTACAGTTGCATGCTCTTTTAAGGGGTATATCCCTAACAGCTCACAGCTGCCATTTTTAACCATATCTAGTTGATTGGATGATGATATTCTTACTGCACTATGGCTACCTTAACCTGATTCCCTTTGTCGTATTGTGGTCAACAGGTGAAATCACCAACAATACCACAGCTACCTCAATATAAAGAACTATACTCATGCCTTAGCCCTTACCACGAAAAGCTGGTGGGAGAAAGTTATTTGGGCAAGAAAAGGCCAGTTTATGAATGTACTGACGTGCAGGTAATAGATAGATTGGTTATCAATTTCCTTTCATTAAGCTTGGTTCTTATTAGGTATTGCTTTTAACCAACATGATAAGAAAGAAAACCTTGTGTGACAACCGCTCAATTCACATCGAGCCTAGTGTGGAAGAAAGAAAATGGAAGTTCTGGAGTTTCCCCCAATGGCTTGCATAAGAGCTGTTTTTTCATTACAAGTTTGATAACATGTAGATTAAGAAACTTTAAATTATGAGTTTAAAGGCAGAAGATATGTACTGAATAAAATGAACAAATTTGGTGGACTGATTGGGGAAAAGCGTGGAGTACATTTCAATTTTGCCAGTTGAGGATGAGGGGAATGGTAATTAGGGTGTTGGGACTGAGATAAGCTAAAAGGAGGATATGTTGGATACTTAAATAGAGGGATTTAACAATTGATCAGATGGTAAGTGGTACTTATCATGTCCATTCATGGCAAAGAAATGGTGCATTTTGCTTGGAAAAAGAAACTGCTAAGAATTTTTTGCTTTAAGTTTCTTCAAGTGCCCTGGTGCTGTGACTCGGTTCCTGGTGCTTTTAGTGGGACTCTTTTGGCAGATTCATGAAGTGGCTTTCAACCACATATATGATCTCTAGTTCTGTTGCTTTTGATTTTCTTCAAGGTTTGTACTTGTCCTATCCTTGACATGGATCATTGTTGTCAAAAGTTGGATAACTTTAAACAGAAGTAATTTTCTTGATGCACTGACCATACCTTTAACGCCTTCCTTGGAAATCCACATTGAGGACTCTGTTTCGGTGGAAACCATCAGGAGACTAAGTGAGCTTTTCTTCCTCTTGAAAGCCACAAGAAAGTAATTTGCATGAGAAAATCGATGTCTACATAGGCATTCCCCCACTGAACTTCCATTTTTACTAGAAATCATTCAGTATTTCACTTGGGTTGCATCACAATAAATGCTTGTGGCAATTTTACAACAGGCACGTTGTTGGAGTAGAAGACAAGGGAAAATAGGAAGAAGAAAAATCAGATACTCTATGCAGTTAAAACATAAAAATAATTACAGCTGTCTCTCCTCGAACTTGTAGATGACCACAATGATAGATGATCATTCTCTTTAATAAGTATAAATTGTTTGTATGATCGCTAGTAGAGCTTGCAACTAACATTTCATGTGTACTTGCGAGTTCTCGATTTCTAGTGCGATTTTTTGACTTTCAACAATTGTAGGTTGAAGCTGCCAAAGGTTTTCTAGGAGTAATGCGGTCTTACTTGGATTCTCTCTGTTCAAATCTTCGCTCTCACACAATTACCAATGTTCAATCGAATGATGATAAGGTCTGTTTGTATTTCTTAACTATCATAATTGAGTTGTTGAAGAATGATTACTTTCTTTCATTTTCATTAGTCTTCTAGCAAGACCTCTCCTTCTCAAGCTTAATTAAAAATGGTCAAGCTACATATTTTAATAACTTATGCACTTTAGAATGTGATAGTTGCCTGTCAAAGTGACCAGGGGTGTTGATGAATCAACTTGAATGTTATTGTCATAATTGTTAGGAGCTCAAACAAGCATAGTCTAGTTGAACAACATTTTGATCAAACACGATTTGAATTTAAAAAAGAGCTCTAAACAGCCCAAGAGGCCCGAGCTTGAGTATGTTATTTTCAGATGTATCCAACTTATGTCAGTTTATTACGTTGAAACTCTGCAAGACTAAAGTAAAAATAACAACTAGGTTTCATGCCGAATCTCAAGTAGCTTCATGCATTTTTCTTCTGGGACACCAAGTTTGTATTAGATCCAAAATTGCCATGAGACTAGGATGTTTCCTGATTGTCTAGACATTCTCAGGCATTAAAAAGGTTTTAAGAGCTGCTTATGTGTATCCTGTTGTTCACCTGAAAAGAGCAACGAAAGAGTGCAGGCTCTCAGGATGATTAACGAGATGCAACAACACTAGTTGTTCTATGCTGACTGTGGGATCAACAATTTGTTTTGTTCTGCTTGAAGTGAGGGAGTATGTGAGCTATCATGTCTATATCTTTAATTTGTACTGTTAACATTTGGAGGTATTTTCATTACCTGGAGCCCTAGCAATGATATATAGTCAGTTCCTCTGCATGTTAGCTGATTCCCGGAAGAACTACAGAGAACCGTTATGAGATAACTCCGACATGTCAAATTATTTTTTGTTATTTCTGATTCCATTCTTGGTGCACAAGAAACTTGTGGCTTGATGACTGTATGTTACAATCACTAACAAACATGTCCACTGCGCTTCAGGTATCATTGCTGTTAAAAGAGAGTTTCGTCGAGTCATTCTCTAGTCGCAGTCGACCGTTCATGAAGGTGCACTTCTCAGCAGTCTAACTGCTAATGCTACATTTTAAAGTTTGATACATTTTCCATCTCTGATGTGGAATTGTTAAGCGTGGTTATTTGTTATGATCACACTGCATGTGAAGGTCGCCTTTTTACTTTGACGGGCAATGCATGGACAACTTTGGCTTTCAATTGCAGTTTGTTTTTAACAGAGAAACTAAATAGTGGCATACGCTAATATGTGATTTCCCTTCTTATATATTGAAAACAGCTTTTCGTGGACACACAGCTCTTCTCTGTGCATACAGATTTCATACTCTCTTTCTTCCAGAAGGAATAGCGATATCAGGCACGCCCCATGGCAAACAATAAAAATTTACACTGGAGCCCGAGTTCTGTAGCTCACAAACTTCCAGAGCTTCAATATATGGTACAGAGAAGCTTCTTTAACTTATCTTCTGCCTGCTCTTCCACTGTAAGCAAATACTTCAGAATTCGACATAACTTGTTATGTGTTGCATTTCGTATAGCCACAAGAATTACACTCGAACTGGAACACACAATGAACTGTATAGCTTACTAAATGTGCAAATATCATTACATCTCTTTAGTTCGCTTTTGAGCTATGCTCAGAACCTACAATGACACTTGTGTACTCAGGTCTCAGTTCCAAGTTTACTGGCCCTGCCTAGAAACTGGAAGAATTCAAGGAATGCACACACAATTGGCAATTTCATGCCTTCTCTGGGACTTGGTTCTGTTGTTTTCTTTTTCTTTCTTGGATGGCTTGGGAAAAGGTTTCCTATATATTTAGTGGAATATAAGATGAAATAACATATGGGAGCATGGGTTTTGAACGGTTGAATCTGTGCTATACTTTGCGTATTTTATGTATTGCGTGTATGGATGATTGATATATATAAAAGTGGAGTACGTGTCAATTATCTAACCATTGGATGTACATCTGCAAGATTGGATTTTGAACTTCTTGGGTGGAATCATTTGCATGTAATATTGTGTGTATGACACAACACAAGTATGGGATTTTTTTGTCTCCTTAACCTTATTGGATGACACTTAGAATTTGGTATATGTGCATATAAATATAAAAAGAAATATTTAAGTATGTGATTTTCAGACTCCTTGGGTGAAATCAATGCATTGGACAATACCTACATTATTTCTTTGTATATCAAGCTTGGAGTGGATTCTTTTTGGGTTTTAACTCGTGGTAAATTTGTTTAATCACATTATAAGTGCTATTATATTCGTTATGTAATTATTAGTTTCATATGATTAGTTTTAATTTAACTGAGTTCTAACGAGAGTTCATGTATGATTTATAGTATAGTATTAGTATGATTAGAGGCAATAATAATTCTTGAAAATAGTTGTTCAGTTGAGGTTGGCATGGACTGGTCCCATCAGTGTTAAAGAAGTGTCAATCAGACTTAAATATTTTCATGGTCACTGACAACAATTTCTTGGGTATGAAGATGATGTTTTGTTCGTGCTCTAACTATTGCACCACTGTAAATGGAGGACCACTCAATCCAAATAGTGCCTCTAACATATTTCATATGTAATTGGATCAACTAGACATGACTTGCTCCCTCGTATACATGGTTTGTAATTTCATCTCATCTCAAAGGAAAAATAAGATCAAATGAGATTTTTTTCTAGCGTGTGATTGAATGTGAGATAATAATTTATAATAATAATAATAATTAATGTGATGTGTTAAAAGTGTTAACGTAAAAAAATTTAATAATTAGTACGTCTTTTTTTGGAGTAGTGAAATGTGTTTGAATTTTTTTTCATAAATAATCGTAAATATATGATTAAAAAAAATCTCGTGAAATGTGATCAGATCTTATTTTACAAGCAAGCACTGATTCTCTCTCTTTCTGTTGTGGTTTTTTTTTTTTTTTTGGTGAAATAAAGTATATTTTTATATTAAGTGGTGTGAAATGATATCGACACGATAACAAGTTCAGGGTAGACTAGTTCTTGAGCTATTTATAATCAAAAGGGTCGAGATTATAATCAATTTTTAGCTTAAATTTATACCAAAATTGAGATTTATCAATTTAAAAAACTCAGGGAGAAGGAAAAATATAGGGTAAATTAGAGTGACATTCTTGATGTTAGGTCAAAATATAAAAACATCTCTTATCTTTTGTAAAGTTACAGTTACACCCTTTGAGGTTATAGTTGTATTACAACTACACCTCCATTCAAAGTTAAAGTTTACACAAACATCCCTTGAAAAACATTACATTAACACTCGTTATGGGGTGTAACTGTTATTTTACAAAAGACATAGAGTTTTAGTGTAATTTGAACTTACCTTAGGGAGTGTTATGTTACCCATATATATATTTATATATATATGAATTTGAATAGTAAATAAAGTGACAAATGTCCTAAGCATTTGGCATTTAATGACCTCAACAACTTCTCTTGTTGCATAAACTTCAACAAAGAAGTACATAAATTAACAGGAAAAAATGCAATTACCCCCTGTAATATGTAAAATGTGCAAAAAAATTTCTGTGAAAAAATAAATAGCAATTTATTCTTTGTGTTTTAAAAAATAGAGCAAAAAACCCCCTGTGAGGGGGTTGTTTGCTGCATTTTGAATGACACAAAGGAATAAATTGCTAGTTATTTTTTCACAAGAGGATAATTACTCTTTTTGGTTAATACATGGGGCAAATTGCATTTAACCCTAAATTAACAATAACAAGCATAGTAAAAGCGCGATTGGGTTCACTCTGTTGAATAAACGGCTTTCAACGGATGACGAGCTGACGACTTTATATGACAAGCGAAGGAAGGGGTTGGTGTTGTTCTCGTACAGGTGAAGGGGTAATTGTAGCTTATGACAATCAATGTCGTGTTTTTGCCGCCCAAATTACATGATTTTAGCAATTTTGGAGAGAAAGAGTTTTAACTTTTGTGATTGTTAATAGAAAAATAAAGGGATAATTGTATTTACACTATATGATCTATAGATATATTTATATAAATTATTCATGTCTTTTGCATAATTACAAAAATCACTCACGACAGCCAAAAATTAACAGGGGTAATTTGTGTAACGATGTTGACATTTTTGGGGTGTGTGTAATTTACCAAAAAGCATGGTTAGTTTGTGTAAATGTTGTTGACGTTTCTGATAGGTATATATATAATTTTCAAAAGACATGGATGATATGTGTTTTTTTCTTATTAATTTTAGGTTCACACGAGATTAAAATTTTGTCTTCTAGTACTTCCAGATATTATTTAACGCGTATTGATCAAATAATAGAGTTTTTCAAGTTGAATGGAAATACTTTTAGGCTATATTTGGATTGATGGATTTGAAAGAACAATTTGGAGAATGGATTTTGGACGACTCCATATCAAAAGAATTTAAAATATATCAATATTTAATAAAATATAGTTCAAAATTAAAGTTGAATAACTTAAAATCCCTCGAATTTAGAACTATATGAACAAATTAAAACGATTTGTCATTAGGGATTTTGAATTTCATCAATTCAGATGTGTTGAATAATGTGGCCCATGACCCTTGGGAGGACCAAAGCTCATCCAACCCAGCAATCCTTTGGAGGCGGCTTTTTCCAAAAAAAACAAAAAAAAAAAAAAAAAAAAAACTAGCAATCCTTTGGCTTTTGGATGGCCCAAAGCTGCACATTGAACGACTCGCTCATGGAACCGACCCATTCCTAACCCGACCCGAGAGCCCACACTACTTATACCTATCCTAACCCTAATCTAGTGTTGTGCCTCTCACTCTCACCTCTTCATCTCTCCGAGTTCTCTCTCTCTCTCTCTCTCTCTCTATCTCTCTCTCTCTCTCTCTCTCTCTCTCTCTCTCTCTCTCTCTCTTCTTAAAAAGATGTCTTCTTGGCTTCAACCCCTCTGTCGTTTTCCGATGGCATCGAAAAATGGCTCAACCGCCACCATGCCTCCTCAAATAGCCTTCTCCATCTCCTATAAAAGGTACCCTTACCTTTTACGGGATATAACCTAAGTTCTTACCGATTCTCTCCCTTCTCCGATCTTCTATGTGATACAGCCTTTGTGAGCCTTTAGCCTTAGTGACCTTTGTGGTTCTTCGTGGTTTTTCGTTGTTCTTCGTGGTTAGCCTCTTTGTGAGGACTTGTGCTTGTGCAGTAGGGTTCAGAGGAAGCCTGTGTGGCTCTCCCCTGAACTTCGCTCTGGTGCAACCGGCCGAAGGGTGCCGGCCTTGTGGCTGTGAGCAGCCCCCTCACCGGATCTGGCTCCCTAAGCCTACATACAGTATTTTCGTTTTAATAGGCTAAGTTCTCTGTACTTTTCCCTTTGATTAATCTATAATTTTGTGGATTGTTTGTAACCCTTTCCTGGCCTGTAATTAAAATTTGCTATATGTCATCCGACCCGCTGGTGGTGTGTCTGCCCAATAGTGGTATCAGAGCCTTCGGGTTCTGGTACTAAGCCTAAAGCATCTCTGTAAGAAAGTATCACATCCTTTTTTATTTCCGCATAATTATTTACTGTGTGTTATCCTGCTTAGTGGCTTAGTACCTCTATCTGCTTAATGCTGACTATTGGTTTATTCCGCTTAGTGCTTATTGTTGGTATATTTTGCTTAGTGCTAATTATTGATATATTCTGCTTAGTGCTTATTGTTGAATTATTCTGCTTAGTGCTTATCATTGGTGTACTTTGTTTCGTGCTTCACTATCTATAAGACCAAGACCGAATCCTCGCTTATCCCTCACTTGGCCGGGTCCCTGAGACCATTGGGTATCTGGTTGAGGTTAGGGTGAGGTCCTCTATTTCTGCTTTGCTTACACTGTCATTGTTGCATTACATTATCTGATCTTTGTGATAAAATGGCTGGGTATAGTTTGCAGCCTTTTGATGGCAAAACTGATTTTTTCATTTGGCAACAAAAAATGAAAGGTATTCTGATTCAGCAAAAGGTTTTCAAAGCCATTGATGGAAAGCATCTTGAAAATGTTTCTGATGAAAAGAAACTTGAGAATGATGAATATGCTTATTCTTCGATCATCTTGAATCTGTCTGATACTGTTCTTAGAAAAGGCAGGGAAACAAGAAACTACCAAAACTTATGGGATAAATTAAAGGAAATATATACTGAGAGTTCCCTACCTAGTAAACTGTTTCTGCTTGAAAAATTCTTTCAATATAAGTTAGATCTTTCTAAGAACACAGAAGAAAATCTAGATGAATTCACTAAACTGATTCAAGATATCAAGTTAACAGGAGATAAAAATATTGATGAATATTCTCCCATAGTGTTCCTTAATGCTATTCCAGATACATATAATGATGTTAAGGCAACAATAAAATATGGTAGAGATGAAGTCACCCTTTAAACTGTTGTTAATGGACTAAAGAGTAAAGAAATGGACATAAGAGCTAATAAACCCACTCAGACCCAGAACGAGGTTAATTTTGTAAGGGGTAGAATGAAAAACAGAAATTCAGATTACAAGTTTAGGAAACACAGTAAAGGTAAGAAGGGTAGAAGCAAAAGTAGGTCTGAGTCTAGATCAAAAGGTGATAAATCCAGTAATGACAAGTACAAAGAGAGAAAGTGCTACAAATGTGGTGGAAAATGTCATTACGTTAAGGATTGTAAAAAGCCTAAGAAAGACAAAAACAAAAACAATTATAACAACAGTTATAATGAAGATGCTAATGTCACAACTGAAGAAAATGGTGAAGTATATGTTGTTTGTGATGTTAACAATGTGCAAAACTCTGTGAGCATGAATGAATGGCTGATTGATTCAGGCTGCACTTTTCACATGAGTCCTTTTAAAGAGATCTTTACAAATTTCAGATCTGAAAAACTGGATTTTGTATCCATGGCAAACGAAAAACTATATGAAATCAAAGGTCTTTGTGACATCTCTGTGGTTTTCGATAATGGTTATAATTTAACTATGAAAAATGTCAGATATGTTCCTGATTTGTGTCACAATTTGATTTCATGTGTTGCATTAGAGGAAGAGGGTCTTGAAGGGAGATGGGGGAAAGGTGTCATGAAAATTATGAAGGGATCATTAAATGTTTTCAAAGCGGAAAGAAAAAGGAACCTTTACATATGTTGTGTCCAATATGATCTTTGTGCTGCCACTGTTTCTAACAATGATAAAACTGATTTATGGCACAAAAGGTTGGGTCACATATGCTCCAAGGGGCTAAATCTTTTGCACAAAAATGGTTTGCTCACCGACACAATAAGCAAGGTAGAGTTTTGTGATGACTGTGTTCTTGGTAAACAACATAGGGTTCACTTTCCTGCATCACCTTACCCTATTCCCTCATCTTCATCATCTATACTTGATTATGTGCATGCCTATGTCTGGGGGCCAGCAAATGTTGCTACCCACGGTGGAAATAGGTATTTCCTATCTGTGATTGATAATTATTCAAGAAAGGTGTTTGTGTTCTTAATGAAACAAAAGTCTGATGTTTTTGAAAAGTTTAAAATCTGGAAAAACTTTGTAGAAAATCAGACTGGAAAGAAATTGAAAGCATTAATAACAGACAATGGTCTTGAATTCTGTAATCAACAGTTTACTGATCTGTGTAATGAGCATGGTATAAAAAGACACAAAACCACACCATACACTCCTCAACAAAATGGTGTGGCTGAGAGAATGAATAGAACTTTACTGAATAAGGTTAGATGTTTGTTAATCAGTTCTGGCTTGCCTAAATCATTCTGGGGCGAAGCTGTTCTAACAGCTGCCCATTTAATCAACAGATCACCCTCTGTGCCTTTACTTGGAAAAATTCCTGAATCTGTATGGTCTAATATGCATGTTGATCTGTCTTCATTACGCATATTTGGGTGTTCTGCATTTGCTTTATAATCTGGTGACAAACTTGATCCCAGGTCACAAAAGTATGTGTTCATTGGTTACCCTGAAGGGGTGAAGGGCAATAGATTATGGGTCAGAAATCAACCTGGTTTTAAGGTTATAATAAGTAGGGACGTGAGATTTAATGAAACTGAAATGCCTTGCCTCAGTGGTAACCCCATAACTGATAAAGACATAGAAATAGAGACCACCTTTAATAAGGTAGAGGTCCCCTTTGAGGATAGCCAACCAATGGAAAACAACATTAATGGAGAAAACATAAGTCCCCAGAATGATCTTCAGAATTATCAACTGGCTAGGGACAGAGAACGTAGGCTTCCATCTAAATTGCAAGATTTTGAACTAGCCCTAAACATTGAGAATTCTGAACCTAGTACTTATGAGGAAGCATTAAAGTCAAAAGACTCTAGGGAATGGATCTTAGCCATGAGAGAGAAAATTAGATCCCTTAATAACAATAAAACATGGTAACTGGTGCCTAAACCTAGCAACTCCTCAGTAATAGACTGCAAATGGGTCTATAAGGTTAAACCAGAAAATGCTGCAAATAGATATAAGGCAAGACTTGTAGCAAAATGCTTTACACAGAAAGAGGGCATTGATTACACTGAAATATTTGCTCCTGTAGTAAAGTACACCACTGTTAGAACCATCCTTGCATTAGTTGCTCATTTTGACTGGGAATTAAAACAAATGAATGTTAAGACTGCTTTCTTGCATGGTGACTTGGAAGAAACAATTTACATGAAGCAACCAATTGGTTTTGAAAACAAACAAAAAACTGATCATGTATGTTTGTTGAAAAAGTCTTTATATGGCTTAAAGTAGTCTCCCAGGCAGTGGAATAAAAAATTCAGTGCATTCATGCATACTCTGAATTTTAAACGCAGTGCATATGACTCTTGTTTGTATTTTAAGCATGACAAGAATGTTCCTGTTTTCTTGTTACTTTATGTTGATGATATGCTCATAACCAGTCCAAGCATTGCATTGATAAAAGAACTACAAGAAAGTTTAAGCAAACAGTTTGACATGAAAGACTTGTGTAATGCCAAGTTCTGGGTATGACCATTGATAGGGACAGAAAGAAGTCTTCACTTTTGCTAAACCAAAAATCTTACATTCTGTCCATGTTGAAAAAGTTTGCAATGAATGATGCCAAAACTGTCTCTGTTCCTTTAGCTGACTTTCAATTAAGTAAGGAACAGAGCCCAAAAACTGAATCTGAAAAGAAACAAATGGAGAAAGTTCCTTTCTCCAATGCCATAGGATCAATCATGCATTTGATGGTTTGCACTCGTCCTGATATTGCATATGATGTGAGTTGTTTAAGCAGGTACATGTCAAACCTAAGAACCTTTCACTGGGATGCCCTGAAGTGGCTGTTACGGTATATTAATGGTAGTGCAAACTTAGGGATTAAATTTTCCAAGTGTAATGATGGTGTGAATTTAGTAGGATACGTTGACTCCAATTATGCAAATGATAGGGATAGTAGGAAGTCAACGACATCATATGTGTTTACTCTTTGTGGTGCATGCATAAGTTGGAAATCTCAGCTTCAGCTCATTGTTGCTTTATCAACCACTGAAGTTGAGTACATTGCTACTACTGAAGCTTTCAAAGAAGCCATTTGGCTAAAAGGTTTGACAAAAGAAATCGGTTTTCTTAAAGAAAGAGTAACTCTATTTTCTGATAGTCAGTCTGGAATTCAATTATGCAAAAATTCGGTTTTTCATGACAGAACAAAACACATTGATGTCAGGTATCATTTTATCAGGGATATTATTGAAAACGAAATTATTGATTTAGAAAAAATTAGATCTGAGTCTAACCCTGCCGATATGGGTACTAAGTGCTTAACTGTTGAAAAATTCAAGAACTGTCTCAGCATCCTTAACCTTGCTTAACTGTTATTACTAACCAGATATGTTTTTGTATAGTTTGTTCTGTTTTTGCGGGTACACTCAAGAAAGAGAAAAAGGCGATGATGAAACGTCAGATCCGGCCTTGGGCTTAGTCCCCCTGCGGGTCTTGGTCCAAGGTAGAGAATGTTGAATAATGTGGCCCATGACCATTGGGAGGCCCAAAGCTCATCCAGCCCAGCAATCCTTCGACTTTTGGATGGCCCAGAGCTGCACATTGAACAACCCACTCATGGAACCGGCCCACTCCTGACCAGGCCCGAGAGCCCACACTACTTATACCTATCCTAACCCTAATCTGGTGTTGTGCCTCTCACTCTCACCTCTTCATCTCTCCGAGTTCTCTCTCTCTCTCTCTCTCTCTCTCTCTCTCTCTCTCTCTCTCTCTCTCTCTCTCTTCTTGAAGAGATGTCTTCTTAGCTTCAACCCCTTTGTCGTTTTCCGATGGCATCGAAAAATGCCTCAACCGCCACCATGCCTCCTCAAACAACCTTCTCCATCTCCTATAAAAGGTACCCTTACCTTTTACGGGATATAACCTAAGTTCTTAGTGATTCTCTCCCTTCTCCGATCTTTCTCTGTGATACAGCCTTTGTGAGCCTTAAGCCTTAGTGACCTTTGTGGTTTTTCGTGGTTCTGAGTGGTTAGTCTCTTTGTGAGGACTTGTGTTTGTGCAGTAGGGTTCAAAGAAAGCCTGTGTGGCTCTCCCCTGAACTTCGCTCTGGTGCAACCGGCCGAAGGGTGCCGGCCTTGAGGCTGTGAGCAGCCCCCCTCACCGGATCTGGCTCCCTG
Source organism: Sesamum alatum (assembly GCA_034509735.1). Taxonomy (NCBI): domain Eukaryota; kingdom Viridiplantae; phylum Streptophyta; class Magnoliopsida; order Lamiales; family Pedaliaceae; genus Sesamum; species Sesamum alatum. The sequence goes on along the minus strand of JACGWO010000011.1, from coordinate 22,891,303 downwards.
AGCCTACACACAGTATTTCCATTTTAATAGGCTAAGTTCTCTGTACTTTTCCCTTTGATTAATCTGTAATTTTGTGGGTTGTTTGTAACCCTTTCCCGGCCTGTAATTAAAATTTGCTATATGTCATCCGATCCGCTGGTGGTGTGTCCACCCAACAAGATGTGGCCTTAGAATTTTATTTTTATATCTTATAATAAAATAAAACACATTTATAGTTAATTATATCATGAGTAAATTGTGTTCATATTAGTTTTTATTTTTAAAAAGAAAAGAAAAACAAGTGGACCTTGTAAGTTGTAACTTTGACTTGTAAATAGATTTGAGAGTCCAATTATTTCTGCCTATTTCCACTGTTCGGTTTTGGGCTTGTGTTATATATAAATTGCACATTATTGTAATTTGCTCATTTTTATATTTAGGGGTATTATACTTAAACAACCTCTAAAAATACGAAAAGAAAATATATAGATATATATTTTTAAATTACAGTTGTACTCGCTCTAAGAATTCTTCATTACAATTGTACCCTTCTGCTAGGATTTGAACGAAAAATACTGATATCAACACAAAATACATAATCTTTCAATTTTACCTGTCATTCAACATTCTGTTTAATTTCTTGATTAAGTCACCCTAGACCTAGTAATATTTTTATACTTGTTAGTGGATAAATATAATATATATAATATCAAAAGGGTGTATTTGTATTAAAATATTATTCTCAAATTATTACCATTAGATAAAAAATAACCGTCGATAAATGAAAAAAATTGGCCATATGGTCAAATAGTTATACAAAATGTTGAATGAGGTGTAAAATTAAAAATTTATGTAAATTTTTTATTGATAACATTTTGCGTCGAATCCTAGTGAAGGGGTATAATTGTAAATGGAGAATTCTCATAGGGATTGCAAGTGTCATTTTAAACTTTCTGGGGGACAATATAACTTTTCATTTTCGTAGGGGATCTAAATGTAATTTAACCCTTATATTTATGGAGAGCGGATGGAGCCCAACAAATTCCATCACCGATCATCGATGGCTTTCGAATTTTCTATAAAATCTGAATGTTTTTTTGGGTAAATTTTGGTTAGGATTTTAAAACAATTTTATTTTATCCTATAGTTTTTAACATACGGTTGAATTAAGTTTGACTTATATATAGGTGAAAATTAAGTATGTACATCTTTCAAAGTAAAATTATGTATATGATATGGACTGGAAAGATGGGCCCGCACATGGGCTGCACCCTGGCCCCTCTCATGCCCCCAAAGCCTTTTTGGCCCAAACTAGAGTTAGAGGAGCTTTTACAGGGGTCAGGCATGAAAGATCCTGACAGGACTAAAAACTCGAATTTCAGTGGATGAGCGACGCGTGGCGCAATCTTGAACAAGGCAAGTAATATCCGTACATCGGCCCTGTTAGTATAAAAAGCCTGGCATTAAAGACAGAGGTATCTTATCTTATTCACATTTACTTCTTACCCGTCTTATTACAATATTACCATTGAGTAAATCTGACATATCTCGCTGACTTGACCATCGGAGTGCTCACACCGGGGATACCCCAGCTACTCCGTTCTGTGTGCAGATTTTTTAGCCTATTTCTCCAAGATTACCTGTGAGTGGAGAGCTTACGACCCCCTAGAGTACGCTCAAGAGGTTCACCGCATCATTTTGGCGCCGTCTGTGGGAAATAACCTTGAAATCACACCTAGCAATTTGGTCATGGAAAGCCAGACCCCAGAGGAAAATGTCGAGGGAACTGCGCGACCTGCTGAAGAAATACCAGGGTCGCAAACCGTGCCTGAGATGCCGCAAAACACAACTGCGATGAATCCCCTCACGAGTTCGTTAATACAACTAAAAAAGGAAGACTTGCAGAGCATCGTGACAACGACTGTCAAAGTTGCGATGCAACATAATCAAGAAAAAGAGAAACAACCCATGGTAACACCCAGACACTTGTTTCAAGAAGAGGGGATAATGCAAGAGGACGAGGAAACGATGCAAGCAAACACACAAACTACGGTGCATGAGGAAACTGGAAATGACCCGATGACCAACCCAATGAGAAGAGGTCGCCCTTCATAACTCGGATAATGACTGAGGTCGCGCCACCAGGGTTTAAGATACCTGACCTTTCCCAACTACGACGGATGTAGAGACCCTTAGGAACATGTGTTGTCGTTCGAACACATAATGCAGCTATATGGGCTGACAGGACGCCATGAATGCTAGGATCTTTGTGACGATGCTTAGCGGATTAGCTCATGAGTGGTTCACATCACTGTCGGGAGCAATGATTGTGTCATATGATCAGCTAGTACGAAAATTCCTCCATCAGTTTGCGAGTAAGAGAAAATCTAAGTGCCCAACAACATATTTGTTCACTATTAAGCAAAGGAAGGGGGAGCCCTTGAGAGGGTTCATTAATAGGTTCAACAATGAAATGTTAGAAGTATAGGACCTGAAAATTGAGATGGTGACGAGCATTTTGATACACGGGTTGAACAAAGGACCCTTAGCTTCGACCCTAGCAAGGAACCCGCCGATCACGATAGAGGAATTGAACCGAGTAGCAGAAGAGTACATTCGTGAAGAGGACATGATGGAGATGAATGAGGGAGAATGGGCAGACAAAGCAAGAATGGTCAAGCCCCGATACGCAGGACACCAAGAGCCATCGCAGAGGGGCTAATCACAGAGAGAATGATGGGGCCATTAGGAAGATTCAATGCCTATATACCGCTCAACGCACCACGAGCTAGAGCTTTGATAGCAATCGAAAAGTCGTCTGTGGTCAGATGGCCGGCACCCATGAAGGAGGGACAACCACGTAAGAACACGCATAAGTACTTCCACTTTCACAAGGATGTAGGCCACGATACGGAGGAGTGCTTCCACTTGAAGGACGAAATAGAACGGTTGGTAAGGCAAGGGTACCTGAAGCAATTCAAAGGATCAAACACCCAAGCCAAACCAACATGGTACCGAGGCAGCCCAAAGAAACCTCAAAGGTACAGAAGTCGTTCTAGAGAAAGAAATACAAACTTGATAGAAATCCCTAACCGAAATGCTGAGGGAGAGGGGGGAGGAACAAGGAAGAATGGACGAAAACAGGCCTAGAAGAGGGGTCATTAATACTATAGCCGGTGGACCAACAACAAAGGACTCCCAAAGGTTGAGAAAGAGATATGTAAGAACATGGGGGCACACTGAGTTACCTGTTAACAAAAAACCTTCTGAAAGAGAAACAATCACATTTGACGATAGGGACTTAGCATGGGTAGAAACCCCACAGGAATCCTTTGGTCATTTCTATGGATGTAGCGAACTTCCAAGTAAAACAAGTGTTTATCGACAACGGAAGCTCGGAAGGCATAATCTTGATAGATGTGTTGAGGAAGATGGATTTTTACATCGTGGCTTTGAAGTCGGTGGCAACACGGTTAAAAGGGTTTGGAGGATCGGAGGTCATACCTCTAGGGATAATAGACCTTCTATCGTCCCTAGGGAAAGACCCGCAAAGGAAGACGATAATACTCAAATATGTCGTAGTCGATGAACCTTTCACATACAATATGATACTGGGAAGGGCGGGATTGAACAAATTCCAAGCAGTGGCATCTAGATTCCGTCAAAAGCTAAAGTTTTTGAAGAAATCGAGAGCCGGAGTAGTGAGGTGGGACCAAAAAAATGGCGCGAATATGTTATAGTACATCGGTGAACATAGCCAAAACAGAGGAGGCGTCAATTGAGCGGGAGGTCGAAGAAGAGGGGCAAGACCGAGGAGCGGGAGGCGCGGCAAGCCGAGGTAAGAATGGAACCTAACAGTTATAAGGAGATAAAATTGATTGAGGGCGACCCCACAAAAATGACTCGTATTGGAACAAACCTGGGGATAGAAACAGAGGAAAGAATGGTACGTTTTCTGAGGTCCCACGATGATATATTTGCATGGAATCCATCCCGACTTCAGCGCATAAATCTGAACGTGATAGTACATTGTCTGAATGTGGACTTGATTTTTAGACCTGTGAAATAGTAAAGGAGGAGTTTCACCAATGAGAAAAACAAAATCATTGAAGATGAGGTGGCCAAGTTGCTGGCAGCAGACTAAATAGCGGAGGTCCAGTACACTGATTGGTTGTCAAACGAAGTGATCGTGCCCAAGGAATGAGGGAAATGGAGGATGTGTACAGATTTTACGAATTTGAACAAAGCGTGCCCAAAGGATCCTTATCCCTTACCAAGGATAGACGCACTGATTGATTCGACAACAAGGTGTGCACAACTCAGCATGATGGATGCTTTCTAGGGATACCATCATATATTTATGGATGAGAAAGACCGGATTAAAACATCATTCATAATAGAAAAGGGAGTGTACTGCTATTGAGTCATGCCATTCAGCCTTAAGAATGCCGGAGCAACTTACAAAGGTTAGTGAATGCTATGTTCGAGCCGTTGATAGGGAAAGCGATGGAGGTGTATGTAGATGATATGTCAATGAAAAGTGCTGAGGAACATGATCACCAGACCCATTTGGAAGAATGCTTTGAAATAGTGAGGAAATATAGGATGAAGCTCAAATCGAACATATGCGCATTTGGAGTGAAAGGGGGGAAATTCCTGGGATACTTGGTGACCGAGAGAGGCATAGAGGTAAACCCAGAAAAGGTCAAGGCCATCAAGGAAATGAGATCCCCTAGGTCGGTCAAAGAAGTACAACAGTTAACAGGTCGTATAGCATCTTTAGGAAGATTCTTATCTAGATCTGCGGACAGAAGCCTCCCTTTTTTCAAGACGTTAAAAAGTATGCAAAATTTTGAGTGGATGGAGGAGCGCGAGGAAGTATTTCAGCAATTGAAAGCGTATTTTTCCACACCGTCGATACTCAAAAAACCAGAGTCGTGGCAGTTGTTGCTCCTATATTTATCTGTGTCCGATGTGGCTATAAGCACAGTGCTAACAAGAGAGGTGGAGAGGGAACACAGGCCCATATACTACATAAGTAAGATGTTGCAGGGAGCCGAGTCGAGATACATACCCATCAAAAAGTTCGCATTGGCCTCAGTAACGACAGCTAGGAAGTTGCGACCGTACTTCCAAGCTCACCATATCATAGTCATTACCAACTAGCCTTTGAAGGAGATGATGTCTAAACCAGAAGTATCAGGAAGATTGGTCAAATGGACGATCGAGTTGGGGGAGTTCTCTATTTGAATTCAAGCCTAGAAAAGCCCTCAAAGCCTTGGTGGATTTCTTGGTTAAAAGTACCATGCGGCAGGTGGAAGACATTGGAAAGAATGATAGCAATGTCCTAATAACAAAAGTATTAGCCCCTAGGTGGACTATGCATGTCGATGGGTCAACTATGTCGGGAGAAGGAGGCGTTGGATTTTGGATTATGGGTTTAGAAGGAGAAAGCTACGACTTTGCGATAAAGTTGAATTTCAAAGTGATAAATAATGAGGCTACATATGAAGCTCTACTCTCAGGAATCGAGATGTTGAGAAGTTTGAAGGCAGGAGAGGTAGCGGCGTTTATGGACTCAAAATTAGGCGTGGGGCACTTTTTGGGAGCATAGAGGCAAAGGACCCGAGAATGAAGGCATACCTAGAGAAACTTAATGTACTGGCCAAGGGTTTCAAAAGCTTTACATTGCAACAGATACCGCGTGGGGAAAACGAAAGAACCGATGCATTGGCTCGCTTGGCCAACATGGTTAAAGGGAACGAGAGTCGAAAAATACCATCTTGATGGTTGAAACCTCACATTTGGGAGGAAAGAAAACATCGCAGGTAAACATGACAGAAAAGGGAAGAAAATTGGAAAGAAAGCATCATAAAATTTTTGAAGGGAGAAAACCCAGCCATAGAGGTCACGGAAAGAGCCAAGTAGGAAAAAGGGCGGAGAGATTCACAATCATTGAAGGGGAGCTGTATAAGAAAACGTATGAGGTGTGATGCTAAAATGCCTAGAGAGATACATAAAGGTAATTGTGGAAATCATGCGGGCGGGAGATCATCGGCGACCAAGGTGGTTAGGAAAGGGTATTTTTGGCCGACTCTAATGAATGACACAAAGGAATTCGCTAGGAGATGTGAGCAATGCCAGAAGTATGCGAACTTAATTCATGTGCCAACAACGAACATCGAGGTTATAAAAAATGGTGTACCCCCTTCAATAAATGGGGAATTGACATAATGGGACCTTTCACACAAGGGAAATGGAAGAGAAAATTCATGATCGTGGTTGTGGAATACTTTAGCAAATGGATCGAATCTGGGGCAATCGCTAGAATCACAGAGGCTGAAGTCATGAAGTTTTTGTAGAAAAATATAGTATGTAGATACGGGGTGCCGAGGATACTCATTTCTGACAATGGAACTCAAGTCCAGGGTAAGAAGATCGTAGAATGGTGTAAAGAGATGAAAATCATGCAAAATTTTACATCAGTGGAAAACCCCCAGGCTAACGAGTAAGAGTCAGTAATCGAATTTTACTACAGAACTTGAAGGCTAGATTAGACGGGGCAAAAGCAGAATGGGCAAAGGAGTTGCCAGGAGTCCTATGGGCTTACGGAACTACACTTAGGACGACCACAAGCGAAACTCCATTTTGCATGGTATATAGGTTGGAGGCTGTGATCCTGAGAGATAGGGTCCACAACATTGCGAGTGGCAACATATGATGAAAGGAAAAACTCAACTTAGAGGAATTTAGACCTGATTACGGAAGGAGAAAAAATGGAGAGAGCCTACACCAAAACTCTGCAGTTTAAGAATGAGATGATAAGGGCGTGCAACAAGAGAGTTAGACAGAGGATTTTCCAAGTGGGTGACTTAGTATTGAAGAAAGTAGAGTGTGTCCAAACACATTGGAAAGCTAGACCCGAACTGGGAAGACCTATTCAAAGTGGTTAAAGTCTGTAAAGTAAGTTCGTATCGCTTGCAAGCAATGGATGGAAGGAATTTACCCAGACCATGAAACATAGGGAACTTAAAGAAATTCTATGCTTGGGAAGTAGAGGAAGCACTTTTTGTCAAGATAAAACCTTTTGTCCAAACTAGAACTCTTTGTATGAAAACTCAGTCAACAAAGGAGGAGTATTTTGTAAAATTCATCATGGGAAAGGGAACTCCCATCAAGGTGAATGAAAGTTAATATGCCACACATTTACTTCTGTGCTAACTTCTATTGACCAAGCGATAATTCAAGAGTGGAAATAAAGTCCCATGAGGACATACTAGTAGACGACCTCACGAAGATCACAAATTAAAAGTCCCACGAGGACTAGTAGACTTACCTCACGAAGGTTGCGAGTTGAAAGTCCTATGAGGACTAGTAGTCGACCTCATAAAGGTCGCCGATTAAAAATCCTATGAGGATAACAAGTAAAAGACCTCGCGAAGGCTACGAGAATAGGTATAGAACCTCATGAAGGTCGCCAAATCAGAAGTCCCACGAGGATAAATAGACCTCACAAAGGTCGCAAGTCAAAGGTACTACAAGACCTCAAGAAGGTCGCGCCAGAAAAAGTCCCACAAGGACAACAAGTAAAGAACCCCATGAAGGTCATAAGAGAAAAGGTCTCATGTTGATAAGTAGACCTCACTAAGGTCGCAAGTCAAAGGTAATACAATACCTCAAAGAGGTCGTTTATGAAATCAAGTTTGCATAATCCATGTTGACATAATTCAAAGTGCAAAGTAGTAAATATCATTAAAGGCTAAACATCATAGATAATTGAAGGTTAATACAAGCCGAGATTTACAATGTTGGATAGTAAACTATTACAGAAGACAACAAAATATCAAGCCCCCAATGACCCAACTGAATATAGAGCTTCCCCGAACTACTCTGGAGACCCTTTAGCTCCGTCGACTTTCGATACATCTTGAGATTCACCAGCATCCTCGGGTTTACCCCCAGAGTCGGCAGACCCGGTCCTCTACTCGCCTCCTCCTCAGTATTCTTGCACGGACTAGCCAATCCAACAAATTCATCATCCTTCCACCCGGTATCCACGAGCTCAAACTTCTCATACTCATTGCATTTTGAATATTTAAATAAGCTTAGTTGAGTTGTATCAAATCCTTTATGCCTTTGAGGCACTTCAGTTGGTCTAAACACTTATAGAAATTTAAAAACCCATCTTTGGTGGACTAATTGACGACAACAACTTTGAATGCTCTTTAGCCCATAAAGTCTTGCGCACCATTCATGCGAGCTTGCTTCAATGCATCTTAATACTCTTGGGAGTTCAGGTAGTCTGTCTTCCAGGAAGAGTTCGACTTCTCTTTCTCAGCTAAGTGTTGGGCCTCCAAGTTCCTTAGGTCAACCTCGGCTACAGAGAGGTCGGAGGACAAACGTGCATTTTCACGACTCAAGCGTTCTTTCTATTTCTCTAAGAAAGCAACATGATCGTTAGGCAAGATAATTGTTGACGGGTAAGAGAGAGCTCTACGTTCACATTGTTGTACGCCAAATCAGTCTGGCGGATTTTATCATCAAGATTTTGGATATATACCTTGATATTACCACTATCGTAGCCCCAATAAGGGCATTGTTGTGAAAGTGAATGCAAAATGTTCATAACCTAAAATATAGTGGCAAGGGAATCAGATAAAAACACATAATAAATGGGAGAAGGATAAATTGCTTACCTACTGAAAATTATGAGCACCCATCATCTCTAGTCGGAGATAATGGAGGTCGGATAGAGCATAGACATCACGAGGTAGTAAGCAGGCCTGATAGAGTTCGAAGGGCGTCTCGCCGGGGCATGGAGCTTTCATCCGATACTTGCCAGTTTGGAACACGCGCCTGTGTATTAGCAGGAAGAGTAACGTTTAGATCTAACGCTTTGGAAATTTCAGTGGGGGCCCTGGACAAACGACGATAGCAAACCTCCTACCTCTTAGCGACATGTTCAATACGGTTAGCTTGCATATTAGTCTGCGCATCAATCTGCATAAACTCGAAATTTTGGGAGGCAGAAGAAGCCGGGCCTTCATGAGGACCATCAATATCACAAGCAGCATGAGTCTCCAAGGTCACGGGATCCAACCTTCCGGACTCAATACCAGAAATAACCACCTCGGGATAGGTAATGTCTTCATGACACCTTTCCCCTTTTGTGCCTTGCCAGTAGAAATATGCGATGTAACGCCAATAGGCAGGATAAGTCTTTTGCTTTTGCGAGTCCGAGTTAGGCCGACTTCGGACTCTTCATTCTCATTTCGCAATATCCCCTTGTTACGAGGAACGGGCGGATCTTGACATGTCGTAACATCGTGACCCGCGGCAGGAGGATCGGACATCTTCGTCGCAGAGGCAGCCAGGGGAGTACTTAGAGGCAGCGGCCAAGGGCTTGATTGGTCACAGGTTCTGGCCTAGGGGTCGAGGGAACAGAAAGTGACTCGAAAGCAGAGGAAATGCCTGCAACGCGAGCTTTCTCCAACAGCTCGACATGACGTTTCTTTCTGTCCTTAGAAATCAACGTAGCACGACAATTCATATATGTAAAGAGTATGTCGGTAGAAATATTAAAGGTCATAAAGGAAAAAAAGAAGCAGAAATACCTAAGGTGCGGGAGGATCGGATGCTGGCGAAAGAAAGACCTACTGGGACGAGGGTAATTTCCTTTAGAAGCTTGGAAGCGCTAAATTCATGTTGAGTAAGAACATCGGAGATAAAGTTTTCATCCCAGGAGGGACAACCTAAATTGCAAAAAGTGGGTTTAATGAACCTCCAATTGCAGGGAACTTTCCAAGGGGCAAAGGGGGAGGGGGAGCTAATGAAAACAAACCTATTCTTCCACGACCCAGTCGAGTTTAAAAGTTTATCTACGAAGCGATAATCGTGTTGGGCATTAATACAAAATAAATCGGGTAGCTCAAACCCAGTGGAGGGGGAGACGTGGAACAAAGTCCAGAAGTTCACAAAATTGGGCTCTATCCCGGAATAACGCATGATGATAATAAAACATAGAATATTATGAAAGGCATTGGGAACTAGTTGGGTGGGGGAGACACCCAGCCTGCTAATAATGTGGGGGATAGGCTCTGCTATGGGAAATTGCAACCCTGCTTCTAAGAGACGAATGTGGGCGGATATACAATTCGGAGGGGGTTCGTGCATAAATTGACCCCGACCAGGTATGAGAATGTCATAAGTCAGGGGGATATGGTAAAGATTCCTAATTTTACTGATATCTTTGCTTAACAAAGTGAAGGGGATCCACAGTAAACCCTCATCTTTGGGACTTAAACCCGTAGGTAACCCAGACTCAGAAATGTTAGACATGAGGGTAGTGGGGAAAATACCTACAAACCAACAGTCGATGGAGATGCTGTGTAAGAAAATCGATGTAGGGAGTGCTAGAATATGCTCTCAAAGGTAAAAAAGGGAGTGAAGAGGAGAAGAAAAAGGGGTAGCAGGAATGAGAAGGGGAATAGGTCAAATAAAAGGCCAAGGGAGAGGAGGCGGTGTAAGAAGAGGAAAGGACTGATGTGATGAGTGCAATCATTCCAGTCAGAGGGAGAGGCATCAGGAATCGTCTTGGTTAGACGTTTGAAATCAAACATTCCCGCCTTCAAAGCATCTAACGGGGTAAATGATATGGGCTGGAGAGATGGGCCCAACACATGGGTTGCACCTTGGCCCCTCTCATGCCCTTAAGAGTTTTTGGCCTAAACTGTAGTTAGAGGAGCCTATATAGGGGTCAGGCCTGAGAGATCCTGACAGGACCAAAAAGTTGAATTTCAGTAGATGAGCGATGCATGGGGCAATCTCGGACAAAGCAGTAATATCCGTACATTGACCTGTTAGTATAAAAAGTCCGGCATTAAAGATAGAAGGTGTCTTATCTTATTCACATTTATTTCTTACCCGTCTTATTTACAATTTTACCGTTGAGTAAATCTGATCTATCTCGCTGACTTGATCGTTGGAGTACTCACGTAGGTGACACCCCTGGCGTCTCCGTTCCATGTGATTTCTAGCCTATTTCTCCAAGATTACTTGTGAGTGGAGAGCTTACGACCCCCTAGAGTACGCTTAAGAGTTAAGAGGTTCACCGCATGAATAAATACATAAAAAAAATATATTTACGAAAATAAGTGAAAATTCAAATTTATATTAATTCTATATTGTATTAACCTTTGAATTAAAAAAAATCAAATATTAAGACTACTTTTTTAGTCACTTTTTCTCAATTCACCTAATAATTCGTTACTTAAAAACACAAAAAAAACTTATTCAAACTCATTTTCTAAAAAAAGAAAAAAGAACAACTTTTGTATTCAAAAGTACAAAGTGAATGTACTTAATTGCCATCAAGAATTATAATTATATGAGCGTATTTTAGACATTACAAAATAAAATAGAGACATATATAATTTTCACAATTTTATTTCACATAAAAGATCCAAAAAAAGAAAAAAAAAAACAAGAATGGATTGAGAGCATTACACCCGGCCCTCTGATTTTCTTGATTTATCAACGCTGATATGTATGGGCACCAGAAAAACAGCTTTCCTGCTTCAAAAAATAAAAAAAAGATGCTCAGTCCCAACATCTGCAGGTGATTTGATTAGTCACAAAGTGATGTCTAGATTCTTGACTAAAAGCAGGCAACCCCTCATCCCATCCCTATTTACTCACTCTGCACATACTTTCTTTGATTCCAAGTGAAAAAAACTTTACCACATGATCTGTGTTTGCCTTAATGGGTAAAATTGCAAAAACAGTGATAGTTTAAGGTCGTTTTATACTGGGCTTTATGTTTTATGAAATTTAATATTAATCTTATATTTCGTTAAATTTGCAAAAAGATCCCAAATATATTGCAAAATGTGTGAGGTCTTTTCGCAACATTTTTTGGACTCTTGCAAGTTTTAACGGAACATGAGATTAATTTTAAAAATTTTATAAAGTATGGAGTCAATTTTAAAATGACCATCGCCTTAAACCAATATCCGTCCACCTCAACCTGTGCTAACAATTCAAGATTCTCACTAACTAATACTACAGTCCCATATTAAATAACTGTTTCCAGTACTACAACCTCTGCAGCAACTGAATTTTAGTATTATCTCCTTAATCCCAGTGCTCAAATTAAGAAAAAAAGGTCAAAAAAACTGTGTGTTTGTGGGGTGGTGGAGGGTTACTGGTAAAAGTAACAGAGATGAAAAAGTAAAAAAAAAAAAGCAGCAGGAGTGTCAAGTGTGAGTGGGGTGGGGCAGTAAAAGCAGTGAAACCGTACAATGGTTCTGATGATCCATTCAGACACCAACTCTTATAAGCATTGGCATAAAATACTAAGTATGAAAAAGAGTTGTATTGCTTTTTTCCCCCCCAACCCCACCCTTTAGTTTATGGATTTCCGTATTGTTTGTCAGAGACAGGAGCTGCCATAAAGGCAGCAGCAGCAGCAGCAGCAGCTGCAGATGCCCACAGAGGTGGTGCAGTAGAGTCATAATATGTGCAACAGTACACGCTCAGAAAGAAAGAAAGCGAGGTGGCAGCAGCAATGTGATCAGAACCATTAGTTTTTATCCATGTACACACAAGATTCTGCTACCCAAATAAATATACTTCCCTCTCTCTCTCTCTCTCTCTCTCTCTCTCTCTCTCTCCTATGCATTTACCCCAACTCTGCAAACACTCATATCACTGCTACTACTAAGCATAAACAAGAAATTATACACTCTATTCTGGTAGAGAGACAGCAAGAAGTTGTGTTTGTGTTTGGTTCTTGATGATGAGTGGTGGTGGGAGAAGTAGTAGTAGGTTTCCATTCACTGCAACCCAATGGCAAGAGCTTGAACACCAAGCTCTTGTATTCAAGTACATGGTTTCTGGGGTGCCTGTGCCTCCAGATCTCCTCTTCACCATCAGAAGAAGCTTGGATTCTTCACTTTCCTCCAAGTTCCTCATCCACCAACCCCAACACAGTACTGTTTTTGTTTTTTGTTTTGATGTTTGCATTTTCTTGAGTTGTAGTAGTATTTCAAGAATTGGTTTTTTTTCTTGTGTGATTTGATGGGATTTTGGTGGTGTGTGTTTGCAGTTGGATGGAACAGCTTTCACATGGGATTTGGGAGGAAAATAGACCCTGAGCCAGGGAGGTGCAGGAGAACAGATGGAAAGAAGTGGAGGTGCTCGAAAGAGGCCTATCCAGATTCCAAGTACTGTGAAAGACACATGCACAGAGGCAGAAACCGTTCAAGAAAGCCTGTGGAAATTCTGTCACAAACAACACCTACAGCCCCAAATGCTATTCGCATCAACAACACATCAATCACCAACAAAAACAACACACAGATCATTTCACCTTCCAGTCCTGTTTCTTATCAACGCTCTGAACCCCACTTTCTCTATCCCCATTTCTCATCCTCCAGGCCTCCAGGCATTGGCCTGTCATCTCAAGAAAACACCACCAACTTTTTCTTGGAACCTAGTGCTCCTTCTCGTGCACCACCCAAAGATTGCAGGTACACTCATATAGACGCTTGAAACACAGTAGTGTGATGCTCTTTTCTGGTTGAAAAACTTCTGAAAATGGTGTTCATTTTGTGCAGAAACAGCAGCTATGGACATGGAATGAAAGGTGAAACTGACGAGCATACATTTTTCTCAGAGGCTAACTCAAATTCTGGTGGTTCGTTTGATTCTTCCTGGAAACTGGCACCCCTCACAATGGGTTCATCATCACTGCCCCAAATGAAACACAATGCTAATTACTCATCTGACTTGCAAAATGGGCAGGAGATTAAACAAAAACATCACGATCACTACTATTACAGTTCTTTGAACTTGGAGAGAGATGACCAGCCCAAGAAAGTAATGCACCACTTTCTCGATGAATGGCCACCCAGAGACAAAGATTCTTGGCTTACTTCTGAAGACAAAACGCCAACCCACAGGACTCAGCTCTCCATTTCCACTCCAAACTCTCTGCACGACTTCTTCATGACCACAAAATGGTAATAACTCAATCACTCAGCACATTCATCAAACACATACTACGCATTCACTTCTTTACACCACAATGATTGCATCTTTTCCATTCTTTCCGTTGCAGAAGCAAATAACACACGATCTTGAGAAATGGGCTTCTCCTTGGAATCAAAGGGAAAGCTCAGTACACTTACAAATGGTGGTGGGACAGTTCTTTTCTGTATTATCTATGAGTATAGATGTGGGCTGGAAGCTGTTCTTGTTCTTGGGAGAAAATTACACATGATGGGGTCTAATGGTAACTGGGAATCCCTTGGATTTTAGTATTCTACGCTGTATTGATTTACCATAACTAGTAGTAGCATTTACTTGTTTGAAAGGCAGCTGCCAATTTTGCCTCGTGTTGTGTACTTTATTTCTCATCAGATCAGAAGGAAGATATTAGATACACTTCACTGTCATCATCTGCGTCTCCCTGTGAACTGTAATCAGCCTTTCAAACCACTACTAACCTAATTATACTGCACCTTTTCCCAACAGTAAAACTTGTGGGCCTCTATTAGATAAGTGCTTCTTGGCCTTTTGCGCTCTCTAGACCGGGTTTTTATTTTTAATTTTTAATTTTTAAAATAATATTCAAAGTGAAAATGTATTTTTGTAGAAACTATATTAATTTAAAAGTAATTACACTTGGATCTCATTTATAAATGTAAAATTATATATTTTTTTAAAAAAGTTCTGAAATTACACTTACAAACCCTCCGAAAATTCTCTGTTTACACCTGATTTTCTTTCGTTAAAATTTGAAGGGATAATGTTTACGTCGGCATAAAAATTTTATAATTTTATATATATTTTTGTACTTATAAGGGGATGAATGTAATGTATATATAGATATGAGGTTAATATTATTATATTTTTTCATGTATAAGTACAAATTTATTACATGGTGATGTTTAATAAGGGATAAAACTGAACATTTATGTAATTTTTATTGTTAACGTCAGTGTTTCTTTGTCGAAATCTCAATGAAAGGGGATCGGGTGTAAATGGTGAATTTTTTAAAGGGGCGTAAATGTAATTTTAACATTTCTTAGAGGAAAGTATAATTTTGTATTTTTAAAGGGGGTCTAAGTGTAATTAACCCATTAATTTAACACGAAAATGTATATTTTCTACTCAAAAATAAAAATGAAAAACACAAAGAAACAAGTTTTATTATGCATGTATGGTTTATATAAAAATTACGTTGATTGTTTTATTTAAATAGAAAATTATGCAAATAATATATGTATTAAATGGAATATAAGATGTGATTAAACTGATGAAACGACGTAGTAGCAAGTGAATTGCCTACTTAGTGTGTATATGTATTTTGTGGGGTTTTGTTTGGTGTATAAGTGTTTTTCTTTCTTGAGAAAAAGAAGTTGTAGCTGTACTTGAAGAACAATTTTCATAGAAAATGTGTCTAGTTTGCAGCACCAAGCTGGAAAGTTATGGAACAAAAGTGAGAGTTTCATAATCAATGTGATCAAAAGTGTAAAGGCCTTAACGGCTACGTGTTAAGCACGTGAAATTTTTCATTAAAATATATAATAGAAAGGTGATATGTGACCAAAAATAATCATTTCTAAAAATTATGGGACCAAAAATAAGAATACCGTAATCAATGAGATCAAAATTAGAAAGACTTTAAGTTACGGGATGAAAAGTTTTATTTTCCCTTGAATGAATATCCAAAAGTGTTAGGACAAAAGTTGGTCGTAAGTGCTTATTTTATTTGGCGTATCCGATGGAGGAAAGCCTAAGTTCATTCAGGATATTTCAAGCGTACATCTATTATTCAATCTTGAATATTTCAGGACGGAACTCAATCTAAAAAATCTTGTACATATTATTTTATGTACATGGTGTATATTACATATATATTCTCATGTAAAACATAATTATATATATATTGGGAAAAATGCAAGCAACCTCCTATGATATTGCAAATGTACAAATTACCTTCCTATAAAAAATTAAAATAACAATTTATCTCCCCGGGTTCTTTAAAATGAACCAGTTTACCTCCCTTTATTTTTAAAATAGAGCAATTTATCTCCCTAAATAAATTGCTCCATTTTAATGAACAGATGGAGGTAAATTGCTATTTTTTTTTCTTCATAAGAGGGTAATTTGTTTATTTTTAATATCACAGAGAAGTCAATTGCATTAAATCCTATATTTTTCTGTAAAAAACTACTATGCTTTTTCAAAACTTTGACACCAATCTTAAATTCAGAAGTCGAACTGAATCTACCGTTCCAAACACGATGGGACTCAAGCCCACAAATTAAAACCTCTATTACTTAGTAAGTTCATTCAGAACCCGACTCGTTGCCACCCCTTAATTCACAACTGATGGAAAAAACACATTACATGCCACTGGAAACATGCAGCAGTGGTAAAAAAGCAGCCAAGTAAAGTGGGGTAATGGTGCTGCTGTCAAATTGGAGTGTGTGGTAAAAGGGGAAGTGTGTGTACTGTGTGTGTTTCTGATGATGAATGAGGCTGAGAGGCAGAGGCAGAGGCAGAGGCAGAGGCAGCAGCATATGAAAGAAAAGATGCTCCTCTTCAGTTGATATTTGCATGCCATGCTATGCTATGCTATGCTATGCTATGCCCACTGATCTTTGTTTCAAGTGGCTTTTCAGACTCTTTTGCAGGCTTTCCACACACACTTATTTTTATCTCATGTCTCTCAACTTCTCTATTAACAGTACCATAAGAAGACCACTCATTCCACTCTCTATTTTGCAACCCTTTCTTTTCTTGTTTTTAATTGGTTATGAGTGTCAGCTCAGTCACCCAAGAAAGCCACTTACAAGTATATATCACTTGTACTTGTACTTGCCCTTTATTAAGACTACTAATTTTACGAAAAATTCTTATCTAAATCGAGTTTGGATAAGAAAAAACGTAATGATATTTTTATATTGGTTTTCTAAATTACATTTGAGTTGACGGATATAATATCGAATATTTGGATTTGTTTAGATAATGATGGATATCAAATTCTTTTCCTTTTGATATGAATTGGAATTTGTCAAATACAGATGGATTTTCAATTCTTTTAATATTGAGTTATTTGAAATTATTATTTTTGAATCATATTCTCGAATCCAGAGCCATGGCGTAAGCTCTTGTGAGGACTTTCAACATGGTTTTTGATGCGTATTGAGGTCCAGTAGCACCACAACGATCGAAGGATCTTCGTGAAAATCTTAAGATCACATGAGGACTTACCTGCAAAATAAAGGTTAGTTAGTAAATGAATTACTGAAAAATAAAGGGGAAACCTTGAAATAACATGAGATAATGGTGGAATAAGTGATGTGGAGTGATTGAATATGGAAATGTAAACTAAAAATGAGCTTGTAGAGTGCAGGAAATGAGCAAGAAAAGAGTATCCTTGTTGTTTCACGGGAGCGATATTTGTATCAAATGTGAGTGAATTGAGTTAGTTTTTTATCTGCAACATAACCTTTATTTATACAGGGATTTAGATCAAAATATGAGGGTCAGTTAAGGCAGTTTGCATAACAATAGAAACCTACGGATGTTAGCTAACTAACAAAAGTATTTAAACCTGATTCGGACTTATACTTGAAGAGGTATGACTGCCATTGCCCAGTCAACCCAAAAAAAAAGGATGCAATTATCAGCTGATTGATTCGGTTGAACCCGCTAATATAAGAAGAGTTAATTGAAGATCTTTTACGGTGATATGTCACGTGTAGAATTCATATAATGTGTCGTCCGTGCTATTCAACATTAGTTGAAAAATAATCTTGATACTTTTTATTTTTACTTGAGCCAGTAGGGTTGGGCCTACTGGGCTGGCAGGTGGGACCCCACTCCTTTATTTTGAATTTTTGAAAAAATGATTGAAGAAGGCATCAGTTTCAAATTTCCATGTCAAGACAAAAGGGTATGAGAATGGGATCGAAAAGTAATTAATCTAATCCTCCAATCTAAATTTAATTTTTGCAATTATGTATAAATATATACATCTACGGGTGGCAATCAGCAGCAGAGGGCAACTTAATTCAAATCGGATTCATTATATCATTTAATATCCTCAAATTCAAAGACTTGTTTAAATCAACTAATACGTCCAAACAAAACCAAGAAACAAAAAACTGTTATACACTCGCATTCCTGGAATGCAAACCCACAACATTTGATTATGGGACCCCAATCTTATTAAAACCGTATTTAAGCGCCAGACTTTTCAAATATTAAATTGTCTCTTTTGTGGCAATTTTTGGACTAGGTGTAGAAGTTTCATGATAAAGTACAATTTAAAGAAATTTTGGGGTTGTTTTGAAATTACTGGAATGTGAATCAAGTGATAGAAAAAAATGATGAGGTATAAATGAGGGGTGAATCCAAAAATCACACCAACATAAGCTTTTGTGGTGAGCCCAATACATGCAAAGCCCATTTTGAAGTCCGAAGCCCAATATTAAGCTCTAGCCCATCATATCAATCTCGGCCCATCTCAATTTTATAAATCTATCTGTCTATGTTGCAGGAGTGTGGGACAGTTTGGAATGTAATATGTTTATTAATTTTTTTTTTAATGTTTGCTAGATAATTACTCCGTCCTCCCCTCGGGTTTGGTAATTATAACGAAAAACCCTTATTATTTGAAAAACCACATCTAATATCCCTGATATTTATTTCGTCCAACAAATAGATTATTCATTAGTCAAAATTCACGAAATTTACTAATATCAACAAAAAAATAAAAATATATATTTACCGTCGACTCACTTATTACTAACATATTGTAGATCAAACAAATATTTGCTAACCAAACTACTTTTACACATCTTCAACGTTAATGTATGTGAGAAGGTACATCTTTAATCTTATAATGGTAGTTTAGTCATACAAGATTTATTTGACTTGCAATAAATTAATATTGAATCAATCGATAAATATGGATTTCATTCATTTTTGTTGCTGATATCAACAAATTTTATGAAATTTGAATAACGGATGAATCTATTTATTAGACGAAAATAAATATTAAGAGTACTAAATGTAAATTCTCAAACCACATGAATTCTAAATGTAATTACTCCAAACCTCAAGGGGAGCAATGTAATTATCCCTTGTTATAATCCTCTCATAGAAATATAGTGTTACTTATATTGTCATCCCATTTACGGTGTACATTTTAGATTTCTCTCTTTCACTATTTAATTTACAAAAATGTCCCTTAGAATGTATAATTCAAAAGGACATGTTGGTTAGTTAATTATAAAAAATGTATGAAAAACCTAATCGAAACTAATGAATGGGCTCATTGTTAATAAGAAGGTATTTATAATTTTTCAAACAACAATTTGTTAATTATGTGAAACCTCAAAAGATGTAACTGTAATTTTTATTTTTATTTTTGTGATAATTAGATGTGGTTGTAATTTACTCTTTATTCTATGATATTGTATGTTTTCTTCATACTTTATTTCAGTTAGGCTAATCAATTAAGGAGTGTACAGGGTGTTAGTTGGGCCAATTTATGTAATTTTTGAACCCAACCCAATATTTACGATTTTTAAAAAACTTAGCCGAAGCTCAATCTAACAAACCTCAAACCTGCACATTGCAGTCTAATTGTGTTGGGGCGGATTAGCATGATTTTTATGGTCTTTAATATATTGATATTCTTATAGTTCATAGAGTCGTATCAACAATAAAATCAAGTAAAATTTTAACTTCAATTGTTCCAAATACATGAGATATATAATATTAATACATATTCTAAAATCACAAATCCAAATTTACATACTAAATAAATTAACAACATTTAAGATAGTGGCCTGATTTTTTGGTAGAATAAAAAATTATTTTACGTTTAATATGAAGCGTACTTTGATGTGTAAGGTGTTAAATGTAAATAGTTATCTATAATTTATTTATGTCTTGCATTAATTTGACTTAATGATAAAAATATGTAACTTAGTACTTTTTTTATTATATATCTAGTATTCGTTTAGTAGGAACATACTTAGGAAAGATGCAAAATAAATTATTGAATTGTCTAAACACATATATATAGTTATATATTTATTTAATTTAAATAATATGAATAAATATGAAAAATTAGTAACTTTGAGGGTTCATTATATTTTTAGGGGTTAAATATAGTTACCACCCCAAATCAATTACCCCCTAAAGTATTAAAATCTTCAAAAAAAACCCGACCTTCTAAATCCTTTACTTTTCAAGTTTAAAAAATCCATTTTACCCTTACTAAAAATTGCTTTATGAAAAAATATTAAAGGAATTTCTAAAATACCAAAATCACCTTTGTCGAAGCTCTATCCAATTCTAGTTTCACTCTTTCATCGAACTCTTTTTATTTTCATAATTCTAAAGTACTTAGAGCTCATTTTATTTTAATTTCCCTTGTTTGTCAAACTAAATTAAAAATAAATTTATACATGCATATATATATATATATTCAAACAAATACACAATTAATAAATCAAAAGGGATGATGAATTAATAAAAAAATATACAATTAATATATATTTATCATATATATGATAATTATATGCATGTATAAATTAATTTTTCACTTGTATGGTGTGACAAATGAGAGAAACTAAAATAAAATGACCTCCAAATACTTTATAATCATAAAAATAATAAGAGCTTGATGAACAAGTGAAACTAGAATTTAGACAAAGTTTCGACAAAGAATAATTTTGGTATTTTAAAAATTTTTAATTTTTTTAGAAAGCAAATTTTACTAAGGGTAAAACGGACATTTTAAACTTAAAAAATAAAGGAATTAGAAGGTCAGAGATTTTTTTGAAAGTTTTAATACTTTAGGGGGGTAATTGATGTAGGATGGATACTTTAGGAATGGTAACTGTATTTAACCATTTTTTTAGTGAATAAGACTGTACAGAGGTCAGAAAGTTCTTATTTTAAATCAAATTATATAAGAATTGATTGCAATAGTGTATTTAAATATTAAAAGTACAAAGATTAAAAACAAAAGTAATGTGATTTTGAAACCATATTATAACACTTTGATGATATCATCAAGTTAAACTCTTATATTTATCAATTATGTAAAAAATATAAAATAGTAGAAGAATATATACAATATAATACAAATAAAAATTATTAATATGCATCATAATTGTTATTATTGTTTTTAATATTAATTTGTGCATTATCAAACTTTTATACAAATTTATATAGAATTGCAACATATTATTATTATTGTTAATAATGCTGATGTATTCAGTCTACTGTAATGGGGTGCAGTTTGAATTGGGCCGGTCAAGCACCAAATTTACATATAATAAGAAGATACATATATTGCACATAAAAAAATATAATCTATAATAAAAAAATACAATAATTTTAAAGTGAAAATATATATATATATATATATATATATATGTTGCTTTTTATCAAGATGCCTTTAGATTGATGGAAATTGTATCTTTTTATATATGAAGTATTTATCAAGTTTTAGCAAAAAAATTCTTTTGTTTATAAATTTCTTTTGATTATAATTATATATCATATCTTTACTAAGATAACAAGAATCATGTGCAATTTTCGTGCTTTTTACTAATTTCAACAAAACCCCATAGAGGAAATTAAGGGGTAAAATATTTTTTAATCCCGTAAGACTAGGATATTATTTATTTTGATACCAGAACTTAAGTAGATGGCTGTTTTGGTCCCATAAAATACATTTTTTAATTTTCTTGGTCCCAAAAAGTCACGTTTTTTCAACTTTTTTAGTCCCAAAATGTCATGTCCCATGTGCAAGGCATTGCAAGACCACCGGACAAAAACCAAAAACGAGTTCATGAGAATTCGGAAAGTAATGCCTCGGTTCAAGGTCATTCCAAACTTTTAAAGGAGGAACCCTCTGTTGCTTCGCCCGATAACAATATTTCCCATGTCCAATGCGGGCAACTTCATTTCTAAAACCATATTTTCTGTTAACTTGGTTTATGCTTTTATCGTATTATACCGGAGAAATTATTTAAAAAATGCCAAAAAAAAAAAATCAAAATTGGTGTGGAAACACACCAATTCCAATATTAGGCAAAAATGGGGCTTGTAACCACGTGAAGACGGGGTTACAAACCCCGTTTTTGCCTAATACCAAAATTGGTGTAGAAACACACCAATTTCGAAAAAAAAAAGTTTCGCATTTTTTGAATAAATTTGCCTATTATACCCCAACATTCGAGTTACAGTCATACGTTATAAAACTGCATCTGACATGAACTTTTGTATTATATTGGGGCATAATAGTAAAATGACTAAATAATCATCAAAATTTTCAATTACTTAGTAAACACGAAATTGAAACATTGATGCAGATTGTCCCGAAGAATTTATAACTTGCAATGAATTACTAAATAGTCATTTCCTAATTAATTACCATTCCAATCATAAACATGGCCTAAGAATGCACACTTTTATGTTTTCTTTCTTTCTCACTCTTTTTTCTTTGGCACATTTCTTATAGGTTGAATGTCTTTAGATCCATAGTGCTTATCTAACAACTTTTGAACCTAAGCATCAAGACCGGTCCATAAATTCACTACTCCAATTGAGCAACTATAGTGCAAAAATGAAACAAAAATTCTTGGTAGTGATAATGATAAACATGCACATATTGTGCAAGCTTCAAGTTAGTAACACAAACCGTGGAGGAACTCTCATCACTAGACAGATCTCAACAAAACTCTTTAGGCCTCACCAGTAAGGTAGGCTTTCATTGATAACTAGGCTCGATTAAAATGCCACAAAAGACAGCTTATCGAATTGGTAAAAAGTTAACTGACTTGAGCAGCCTCACAAGGATAAAAATGAAAGTGCGCACTATCTTGGCATGAGTTAATGAAGTTGCACAACGAAACATTCATGGTTAAATGAAAATGAAAACCAAACATACCTTCTCCTGGTTTGCCTAAGCTTGGCATAACAAAGTCAAAGGAACACGGTTATAAGGAAAAGAAAAAAAGATAAAAGATGGTTATACCTACACCCTTTGGATTTCATAAGAACAATACTTTTCAAGATAATTATACCAAAAAAGTTGTTGGGTAAATAAGATGAAAGATAATTACCTCATCCACAGTCCTCGTCGTCTTATGAAGTGTCAATGCTGAGGACTTCTGTATAGCAACTCCGACACCAAATCTTAATGTGTAATTTGAAGGAGCTAAGTGGATAGCTCTTAGTAGAGTTTTTCTACAGTCTTGCCACTGTTGAGTTTCACAATGTAAACGTGCTAAGTAGAGAAGCACTTGACTTTCAGTGTTGTAGTTGAACTTGCGCAAACAGTTTTGATTCTGCAAAATTGAGAATAAATATAATGTGTGCATAGTTAGGTTAATTAATCTCATAAACGAGTAGGTAAAGAAAATTCAAAACAAACCATTTTCACAGCTAATGCAAAATTGCTTTGAGCAAAGTGAACATGAGCCAGGTTAATCAACACGTCTAGCATCAGGACATTAAAACTTCCACATATAGTTTCTAAAACCTGAAGAAAAAGGAAGACTAGAAACTTAACAACAAGGTTGCTTTTTCTCCTATCACAACTAATTTAGGAAAAGTCGAGGTGAGCTACCTGTGTAAAAAAATCCTTAGCTATATTGAGTTGACCTTTCTCAATAAATACAATACCAGCACCATTTGCTGCATAGAGGTTAGCAAAATGCTGTTACAGAACCTGGCAGGATGAAATATACCCGCTTGAGGAGTTTTATCCAGGTTCTATGATTGAAGTCCAAATATAAATAGAAATGAGGAGCAAATCTGACAATGCCACCTCAGTTAATGCAAATTAACTAACGAGGACTCATATGTGTTCATATTCTTAGCTAAAAGAGCCCCTGTCACCATGGTTTACAAGAAGAATGTGGAAGAGAAGCTATTCAACATAGTTGCTCCGAAGTAAGGAATGTAGCTAGCATACTTTTGTGTATAGTACCTTCGCCATGCAAAAAATCAGTCACAACATCTTTTTTATTTACCTATCATACTCGTATATCCTACACGCGTATATATATAATATATGTAATGTTTTTGTATGTGCCTCGTGTTTGTGTGTGCATATGATTGCTCTAGACCAAATTTAGTTATAATGAATTGATATTTAGTTATACTAAAAAGTGCTATATTGCACGTAGAGAAAATACAATCTATAATACAAAAATAAAATAAGTAAAGTGGAATAAAGAGTACTATTACGATATAATAATTTTTTTGAAATAATATAAATCACGTGCAACGGGCATGTGCTTCTTACTATTCTAATAGAAATTATATAGTAATTAAAGTGGAATAAAAAGTACTTTGTAAGAATAATATCTTTTTATTTATGATGTACCTATTAAATATTTAGCTAAAGTATTTCTTTATTTATAAATTCTATTTATTATTATAATACAATAATTTTATTTAGACAATATACCTCACGTGCAATGCAAGTGTTTCTTAATAGTCGAAATAGAAATCCTATATAAGGGAGAAGAAATAGAAGAAAGAAAAAATTTCAAATATGACTATAGTAATACACAAATTCTCTCCAGATGAAACTGAACCATCATTACCTTGATATGCTTCAAATGCTGTTCTCGTTGCAAAACGTGCTTCGGTTCATCCCCCAGTTTTCTTTTCTCCAACTGACAATAGAAGAGTATACAGGATATCAACGAGTTAATTGATAACCACCTGAAGTTTTCTCTATTCTTTTGCTCTTCCAATCCATCAGCCAACTCCATCTGCCGCATCACTTGTAGTCATCGTAGATTCTATTGCTCTTTGAGCTCAACAAGCTCCTGATCGGCACATGTTGCTTCAAGCAAGTGGTTGCAGTATCCAGATGAGTCTGAATTTTCTTCTCATCAAGCCCATGAAAGTGAAGGTTTGAAGATGCACAAAGCAAGTTGAACAAACGAATAGCATTCTTGAGTTCTCCTACAATAGTTCGCACCTGACAAATTAGAGAAATAATCCATATGAGAGAAAGCTAATAGAAATATGACATCTTCCGGTGGAAAACAATCCTCAATTACATATGTGACAAAACGGTAAAGGAGAGAATGTATCTAAAACATGATAAGACTTTTCATGGGTGCAAAATCCTTCTGGAGTTGAAATCGCTTAAATTGTTTCAAATGCTTCAACTAAGATACACTAAGGCCATGTTTACTACATGTTACTAGGCCTGATATCCTTATTAATCCCAATGTATGGCATATTTACTAATTTTTGGATCAGCCTGTGATTCATTGGGAAGGCTCTGTACACATCATGATTTTAGGCTGATTGTAATCACTACCATTTGGTTGTCTTCATTGTGCTCACTTTTTGGTAGGAAATTGTCTGTTTGCCAATTTTTCTTGCAATATTTCCAAACAAACTAGACAAGTGCAATTAACGCACGTGACACCCTTTTTGACTTGTGGCATTGTCTCTCCATCTTCATTTCTCTTCTTGTCTGAGCTTGAGGTGTTGCCCTGGTAATTTTTTCTTCCAAATGTTCATCTTCCTAGTCGTTGTTTGAAAAAAAAAAAACAAAACTTCCAATCTATAAAAGTGAACATGTAATTTTCTGAAAGACCAATGGAAGAAACAAGAAACCATAGTTTCTGAAGTTGCACCACCAATGGCCAGAAATAAGAAAAGAGTTCGTGACAATTTGGAAAGCAATTCCTCGGTTCAAGGTCACTTCAAACTCTCAAAGGAGGAACCAATTCCTCGGTTCAAGGTCACTTCAAACTCTCAAAGGAGGAACCGTGTCAATTCAAAAAGCAATTTCTCGGTTCAGGGTCACCCAAACTCTCAAAAGGAGGAACCCGCTGTTGCTTTGTCCAATAAGCATAATTCTCAGGTCCACAGAGTACGTGAACATGTAATTTTGTAAAAGACCAATGGACAAAAACAAAAACCCATATTTTTTGAAGTTGAAGTTGCAAGACCAATGGACAGAAACAAGAAACGATTTCGTGCAAATTTGGAAAGTAGTTCCTCGATTCAGGGTCATTCCAAACTTTTAAAGGACAAACGCTCTGTTGCTTTGTCCAATAAACATAATTCCCATGTCCAGAGGATAATTCATTTCTAAAACCATATTTTCTGTTAAGTTGGTTTTCTATTTTCTAGTATTATACCCTAAACATTCAAATTACAGTGGATACGATATAAAACTGCATTACATGAAGTTTTGTCTTATATGGAGGCATGATAGTAAAATGACTAAATAATCATCAAATTTGTCATTACCTAGTAAACATAAAATTGAGACATTGATGCACATTGTCCCAGAGAATTTGTAACTTGTAAATTAATTCCTAAACAGTCATTTCCTAATTAATCACCATTTCAATGACTTAATATTTGGGGCCTTTATCCCATAACATGTAGTAAACCTGACCTAAGAATGCACATTCTTTAGTGTTATTATTTTATTTTTTTTTGGCACATTTTTTAAAAGTTGAATGTCTTAAGATACATAATAATGCACAGAAGGTACATAATCCAACAACTTTTGAACCTAAACATCAAGATCAACCCCATAAATTCACAACTCCAATTGAGCAACTATAGTGCAAAAATTCTCAATAGTGATAATGGTAAACATGCACATAGTATGCAAGCTTCAAGTTAGTAACACAAACTGTAGAGGAACTCTCATCACTAGACAGATCTCAGCAAATCTCATTAGTGAGTTAGATTTCATTGATAACTAGGTTTGACCCAGAAACTGCAGCGCACACTCTAATCGACATTCACATCATGAAAAATCTCTTCGACAGGTTAGAACTTACTTGATAACTAGGCTGTATAATGGTGTAGCATCACCAGTGAGGTAGATTTTCATTGATAAATAGGCTAGATTAAAATGCCACAAAAACAGCTTATCGGATCGGTATTAACTGATTTGAGCCGCACAAGATTCAATAATGAAAGCGCACACCATCTTGGCATGAGTTAATGAAGTTGCACAATTAATGAAACATGGTTAAATAAAGTGGAAAGCAAACATACTTTGTCCTGGTTGGCCTAATCCTGGCATAACCAAGTTGCCTAATCAAAGGAACATGTTCATAAGAAAAAAAAAATGAAATGCATCTGATCTTTCTAGGACATGATTTTAAGCAATTTCAAGTCGTTATTGATCAGAAAAACATGGGAGACTCCCTGCTAGCCTTATGGTGGTTGTTCCACTAAGCCAATTTGTTTACACAGTACTATTATTTTGGAAAGGAAACAAATTATTAGTTTTTTTTAGCTCCCTACCACGCCTTTTAGATTTCAGAAGAACAACACTTCTCAAAATAATTTTATACCAAAAAAGTTGATGGATATAACCAAAAAAATAAGATAAAAGATGATGACCTCATCCAAAGTCGTCGTAGTCTTTTGAAGTTTCAATGCTGAGGACTTCTGCATAGCAACTCCGACATCAAATCTTAATGTGTAATTTGAAGGAGCCAAGTGGATAGCTCTTAGTAGAGTTTTCTTACCGCCTTGCCATTGTTGAGCTTCACAATGTGCACGTGCTAAGTAGAGAAGCACTTAACTTTCAGTGCTGTAGTAGAACTTGTGCAAACAATTTTGGCACTGCAAAATTGAGAATAAATATAATGTGTCCATAGTGAGGTTAACTAATCTCATAAACGAGTAGGTAAAGAAAATTCAAAACAAACCATTTTCACAGCTAATGCAAAATTGCCTTGAGCAAAGTGAACATGAGCCAGGTTAATCAACTCATCTGGCATCTGGACATGACAACTTCCACTTGTAGCTTCTAAAACCTGAAGAAAAAGAAAGGACTAGAAACTTAACAAGAAGGTCGCTTTTGTGTAGCTAGCATACTTTTGTGTATAGTACCTTCGCCATGCAAAAATTCAGTCGCAACATCTTTTTTATTTACCTATGATACACACATATAAATATATATATATATATATGTAAATGTTTTTGTATGTGCTCGTGTTTGTGTGTGCGTATAATTGCTCTAGCCCAAATTTATTTACAATAATTCATCTTTAGTTATACTAAAAAGTACTATATTGCACAAAGATAAAATACAATTTATAGTACAAAAATAAGATAGTTAAAGTGGAATAAAAAGTACTATTATGATATAATAATTTTTTTGAGATAATATAAATAACGTGCAACGAACGTGTGCTTCTTACAATTCTAATAGAAATTATAGAAATTAAAGTGGAATAAAAAGTACTTTGTAAGAATAACGTTTTATCTATGATGTACCTACTAAATGTTTAGCTAAAATATTTCTTTATTTATAAATTTCATTTATTATTATAATATAATAACTTTATTTAGATAATATAGCTCACGTGCTATGCAAGTGTTTATTAATAATCGAAATAGAAATCATATATAAGGGAGAAGAAAAAGAACAGTGAAAAAGTTTCAAATAAGACTATAGAAATACGCACAAATTCTCACCAAATGAATCTGAACCATCATTACCTTGATGCGCCTCAAATGTTGCTCTGGTTGCAAAACGTGCTTCGGTTCATCTTCCAGTTTTCTTTTCTCCTACTGCTTTTAACTTAAAGTCAGAAGACAATAAAAGAGTATATAGGATATCAACGACTTAATTAATAATCACCTGAAGTTTTCTCTGTTCTTTTGCTCTTGTGCCGATTCCATCAGCCAACTCCATCTGCCGCATCACTCCAGTCTTAGTAGATTTTATTGCTCTTTTAGCTGCTTCTGATCATCACATGCTGCTTCAAGCAAGTCTTTATAGTAT
Source organism: Sesamum alatum (assembly GCA_034509735.1). NCBI lineage: Eukaryota > Viridiplantae > Streptophyta > Magnoliopsida > Lamiales > Pedaliaceae > Sesamum > Sesamum alatum. Next base: position 22,862,484 of record JACGWO010000011.1, on the reverse strand, counting down.
CCAACATGAGTTTCAATTTTCTTCTCATCGAGCCCATGAAAGTGAAGGTTTGAAGATGCAAAAAGCAGGCTGAACAAACGAATAGCATTCTTGAGTTCTCCCACAGTAGCTCAGACCTGACACATTAGAGAAATAATCCATATGAGAGAGAGCTTATACTAATATGACATCTTCAGGTGGAAACAAATCCTCAACTACACTTATATATGAAAAAATGGTGAAGGAGAGAATGTACCTAAAACATGATAAGACTTTTTATGGGTGCAAAATCCTTCTGGAGTTGAACTCATTTAAATTATTTCAAATGCTTCTACTAAGATACACTAAGGCCATGTTATTAGGTCTAATATCCTTATTAATCCCAACGTATGGCATATTTACTAACTTTGGATCAGCCTGTGATTCATTGGGAAGGCTCTGTACACATCATGATTTTGGGCTGATTGTAATCACTACCATTTGGTTGTCTTCATTGTGCTCACTTTTTGGTAGGAAATTGTCCGTTTTGCCAATTTTTCATGCAATATTTCCAAACAAACTAGACAAGTGCAATTAATGCACGTGACACCCTTTTTGACTCGTGGCATTCTCTCTCCATCTTCATTTCTCTTCTTGTCCGAGCTTGAGGTATGGCCCTGGTAATTTTTTCTTCCAAATGTTCATCTTCCTATTCGTTGTTTAAAAAAAAAATCCAATGTATAAAAATGAACATGTAATTTTATGAAAGACAAATGGAAGAAACAAGAAACCATAGTTGATAAAGTTGCACCACCTATGGACAGAAACAAGAAGCGAGTTCGTGACAATTCGGAAAGCAATTCCACGGTTCAGGGTCACTCCAAAGTCTCAAAGGAGGAACCGTTACAATTCGGAAAGCAATTCCTCTGTTCAGGATCACTCCAAACTCTCAAAGGAGGAACCCTCTGTTGCTTTGTCAAATAAGCATAATTCTCAGGTCCACAGAGTAAGTGAACATGTAATTTTCTAAAAGACCAATGGACAAAAACAGGAAACCATATTTTTTGAAGTTGAAGTTGCACGACCAATGGACAGAAACAAGAAATGAGTCATGAGAATTTGGAAAGTAATTCCTCGATTCAAGGTCATTCCAAACTTTTAAAGGAGGAATGCTCTGTTGCCTTAACCAATAAACATAATTCCCATGTCCAGAGGGTAATTCATTTCTAAAACCATATTTTCTGTGAAATTGGTTTTCTATTTTTCAAGTATTATACCTAAACATTGGAATTACAGTGGATACGATATAAAACTGCATTTACATGAACTTTTGTCTAATATGGAGGCATAGTAGTCAAATGACTAAGTAATCATCAAATTTGTCATTACCTAGTAAGCATGAAATCGAGACATTGATGCACATTGTCCCAAAGAATTTGTAACTTGTAAATTAATTACTAAATAGTCATTTTCTAATTACTCATCATTTCAATAATGACTTAATATTTGGGGCCTTTATCCCATAACATATAGTAAACCTGGTCTAAGAATGAACATTTTAGTGTTATAGATAATAAGTGCACAGAACGTACATAGTCTAACAACTTTTGAACTTATACATCAAGACCAGCGCATAAATTCACAACTCCAATTGAGCAACTATAGTGCAAAAATTCTCAATAGTGATAATGGTAAACATGCACATATTATGCAAGCTTCAAGTTAGTAACACAAACTGTAGAGGAACTCTCATCACGAGACAGATCTCAGCAAATCTCTTTAGTGAGTTAGATTTCATTGATAACTAGGCTTCAACCCAGAAACAGTAGTGCACACTCTAATCGACATTCACATCATGAAAAATCACTTCGACGGGTTAGAACTTACTTGATAACTAGGCTTGTCGTATCTTTATATATTAACGGACTTGAGCCCCACCAGATTCAAAAATGAAAGCGCGCACCATCTTGGCATGAGTTAATGAAGTTGCACAATCAAAGAAACATGGTTAAATGAAGTAAAAAGTAACATAGTTGGCCTAATCTCGGCATAACCAAGATGCCTAATCAAAGGAACATGATTATAAGGAGGAAAGAAAACACACAAAATGCATCTGATCTTCCTAGGACATGATTTTCAGAAAAATCAAGTCGTTATGGATCAAAAAAAACATGGGAGACTCCCTGCTAGCCTTATTGTGGTCCCACTAAGCCAATTTGCTTGCACACTAATATTATTTTGGAAAAGGAAGCAAATTATTAGTTCTGTTAGCCCCTTCAATACACACACCCTTTGGATTTGAGAAGAACAACACTTCACAAGATAATTATACAAAAAAAGATGGTGGGTATAACCAAAAAAAATAAGAGAAAAGATGATGACCTCATCCACAGTCCTCGTTGTCTTTTGAAGTGTCAATGCTGAGGACTTCTATTTAGCAACTCCAACATCAAATCTTAATGTGTAATTTGAAGGAGTTACGTGGATAGCTCTTAGTACAGTCTTGCCACTGTTGAGCTTCACAATGTGCACGTGCTAAGTAGAGAAGTAGTTGACTCTCAGTGTTGTAGTAAAACTTGCGCAAACAGTTTTGGTACTGCAAAATGGAGAATAAATATAATGTGTACATTGTTAGGTTAATTAATCTCATAATCGAGTAGGTAAAGAAAATTCAAAACAAACCATTTTCACAGCTAATGCAAAATTGCCTTGAGCAAAGTGAACATGAGCCAGGTTAATGAACACGTCTGGCATCTGGACATTAAAACTTCGACCTGTAGCTTCTAAAACCTGAAGAAAATGAAAGGACTAGAAACTTAAAATTAACCTTTTCTTTTTCTTGGGGGGGGGGGGATGGAACAAAATTACTCAAAGTCACGAAATATCTAATGCCCTTGGGTTTTTAAATTATAATAGATCTTACATCCCATTTTTATGTATAATAATATACACGCATTTTTATACATACTAGTAAAGTGCACGTGTGTTGCGTGTTTTGCAAATTTTTCTCATAAATATATGTTAACTTTGTGAAGAAATATTAAATATTTTTTCAATTTGTTTTATAAAAGTGTTATGAATAAATAATATAAAATTTATTCAACTATGTCCATTTACGTTTGGTTCTTAAGACTAATATGTTTTTTAGGAATAATTTTGTTCTTTTGTATATGAATAAATTACATAACATTGTTAAGAACAGAATTTATTTAAAAAGTTATGCATTAAAAAATTTTATAGTTATTTTAATTCCATTTTGACTTTTCTTCATCTTAAAAGATATATGTATGCACAAAAACTACATAATACACACATTAATGCATACATATAAATTTACTGAATAGTTTTACTTGCTCTAAAATAAAGTTTTTATTGTTAATTTGCTTTAGTAGTCATTATATTTTTATCCGTGCATGTAGAAGATTGAAAATTTCAAATTTTAAAAACCTTATAAGTAGTTTCATGTGCAAAGCTTCGTATATCCAATTTAAAGGCGCATATACATTATAGGCATATAAGCATGTTATTGTGCTTTTGTACTGTAAAGATATCTTTAGTTTTTTTTAAAGAAAACTACTTGACTTAGCAAAACCCCCATTATTATAACATTTTTGTGATTAATATAAAATTTGTTAAAAATTATTTTTTGTCTTTGAATATTGATATTTTTCTGAACCACACATTATTAATATGTGATATTATATACTAGACTACTTAAAAAATGACTTAGATTGATATTGCTAGATTAAGAAATTCAGTTTCCAAGAAATGCGATAGACATATAATAGGTATCATTGTAAATAAAGTTAGCATCTTGTCAAAGTGCAAAAAGATTTCTAATCGTGTTGTATTTTGTTTTTATGGAAATACATATTATTTTTCCAAGATCACGATGCAAGTATAAAGTATATTGGATGTATTTTTTTATTATAACATCAAAGTAGTTTTACATGTTTATAGACTAAAATATCCAGCATCGTAGCAACATGAGTAAAATCTCAACAGTGTTAAATACATATGATAACATGATCAGGAGTTCAACTTTTATCAGCATTTTTGCACCTTAATTGCACATATTAACTTCTTATCTTTCGTTGTTTAGTTGTTAATATGCAATATTATATTGCTAACTCTTCTGCCAAAAATAAAATATTGTCACCACTTGTTGTTGCACAAGCAACTTAAGTAATATATGGGAAAAAGAAAAGTAGCCCATAATAATAGAACGGATGAAATAAAATAACCTGTCCATCTAGTAAGTGTATAAGACTAACTTTAACTTCTTTTCCCTAAAGTTGTAGATTTATTTTAATCAAATCATAAAATATCTTAATGAATCATATTTGTATTATTTTTTTATGTATGATCAATGTGAAAAGAAATAAAAGAAATTTATAAAACCAAAATGTCCATTCATACAAGTGTATTTCATTTAAAACAACATGAATATCTTTTTAATAAGTCTTATTCAAAATCTTTAATATAATATTCATTTTAAAACTACATTTTTATGTGTCTATGATTAAACAAAATTTACCTTATTTAATTTTGAATTCAAGTATATAGAATTTCTTCTCCATATTTTTATCTTCACAAAAGTTAAGAAACATAAAATAATTTGACTTTATTGATATTGTAGCAACCGACCTCAACATTAATAGTTAATAGTAATATGTGTATATATATTATATATAGCATATATAAAGCAGATATATATTTTTAGATATATTCTTCATATCAAAATTTGTGTGTGTGTATATTTATGCTTTAGAAAATGTATTTAGAAGATAAATGAGGAGCATTAATTTTAGAAATAAATTTATATAGTTCAATAAACTCATAAGATCGATCTTGGTACAAAGTAAAATTTAAATTAAATGTTTAAAAGTAATACATTTATTAACTTAATATTAATATAAAATCAAAAATTAAGTAAAGAAAAATATTAACTTACATTATCATGAGAGAGAATATTATTATTGTACAGATGTTCTAAGTGGATAAAAAATCCAAGAACATTCATATCAAGAGTTGCATAAAAAGTTATTATTAAACCTATTCTTTTCATATAATAGAACATGTGTATTTCTTGAATGGAATAATTGTGGTCATGCACATTGTTTCCATTACTTTGTATTCAAAACTATGTAATTAGTTCTTCATAAATTTTAAAATATGATCATTCATATTTTTATTTAAATAGCCATAATATTACTTTCATGCGTATTTACAGATACAACGCATAAGTTGTCAATTTTTATATTTTTTGGATATTCATGAACTAAGAGATGGCACATGTATATGTACAAGTTAAAAAGTTAATAATTTCATTAAGTGTATCATTAGTCAAAGTTAATTAATAGAAATTAATAAATTAATTAATTTACATTCTTACCCTTAAAAATTATAATATTGGAGGGATAATGTCATAAGATCTTGTTACAAAATAAAATTTAAATTCAATGTTCAAAGTAACACAATTGTAAGTTTAATATTAATATAAAATCCAAAATTAAGAAAAGTAACAAAATTAACTACATTATCATTAAAAATAATATTTTTATTGTATTGATGCTTTAGTTGGATAAAAAAATCAACGAAACGTGTTTTACAGCATTAAAAAATTCACACCAAATGCCATCAGGTTTGTATCTTGTCAAAGTGCAAAAAGATTTCCAATCATCTAGTACTTTGTTTTTATGGAAATGCATATTATTTTCAAGAATCAAGCAGCAAATATAAAGTATATTGGATGTACTATTTTATTTTAGGGTAAATTATATTGACACCATCTGAGGTTAGGCCCAATTACACAAAAACTTCCTGTCTTTTGCAAAATTACAGCTACACCCCCTGAGGGGTGTTAGTGTAATATTTTTCAGGGATATTAGTGTAAGTTTTGCCTTTAAATAGGGGGTGAGTTGTAATACAACTATAACCTCAAGGGGTGTAGCTGTAATTTTAACAAAACAGAGGGCGTTAGTGTATTTTGATCTAACCTCAAGGGGTGTTACTGTAATTTACCCTTTATTTTAACATCAAAGTAGTTTTAGATGTTTATAGACTAAAATATCCAGCATCCTAGCGACATTAGTAAAATCGTAACAATGTCAAATAGATGATAACACGATCATGAGTTCAACTTTTATCAGCATTTTTGCACCTTAATTGCACATATTGATTTCTTATCTTTTGCTTTTTAACTTGTTTAGTTGTTAATATTGCAATATTATATTGCTAACTCTTACCAAAAATAATATATTTTTACAGCTCATTGTTGCACGAGCAACTTAAGTAATATATGGGGAAAAAGAAAAGTAGCCCACAATAATAGAACGGATGAAATAAAATAACCTGTCCATCTAGCAAGTCTATAAGTCTAACTTTAATTTCTTTTCCCTAAAGTTGTAGATTTGTTTTAATCAAATCATAAAATATCTTAACGAATCATATTGGTATTATTTTTTTTGTAGGTATCATGAATGTGAAAAGAAATAAAATAAAATTTAAAAAATCAAAACGTTCATTTATACAAGTGTATTTCATTTAAAACAACATAAATATCTTTTTAATAAGTCTTATTCAAAATCTTAAATATAATATCCATTTTAAAACTACATTTTTATGTGTCTATGACTAATTATTTAAATTTGAATTCAAGTATATAGAGATTCTTCTCCATATTTTTATCTTCACAAAAATGAAGAAACATAAATAATTTGACTTCATTGATATTGTAGCAACCAACCTCAATAAATATAGTTAGTAGTAATATGTATATATATTATATATAGCATATCTAAAGCAGATATATATCGATTTAAGTAGATATAATCTTCATTAAAAATTTATGTATATATATGTGCTTCCGAAAATGTATTTAGAAGATAAATGAAGAGCATTAATTTCAGAAATAAATTTATACAGTTCAATAAACTTATAAGATCTTGTTACAAACTAAAATTTAAAATCAATGTGTCAAAGTAATATGTATATTAATTTAGTATTGATATAAAATCAAAACTGAAGTACAGAAAAATATTAACTTACATTATCATTAGAAATAATATTATTATTGTATAGATGTTCTAAGTGGAAAAAAAATCCAAAAGAATTCATATCAAGAATTGGCATAAAAAATATATATATTATATATATTAAACCTATTCTTTTCATATAATACAACATGCGAATTTCTTGAATGGAATAATTGTGGTCGTGCACATCGTTTCCATTACTTTGTTTAAAACTATGTAATGAGTTCTTTATAAATTTTAAAATATGATCATTTATATTTTGATTTAATTGGCCACAATATTAGTTAAATGCAAATAATTAATTAGCCATAATATTAATTTCATGCGTATTTACAGATGCAAGGCATAAGTTGTCAACTTTATATTTTTTGGATATTCATGAACTAAGAGATGACACATTTATGTGTATAAGTTAAAAGGTTAATATTTTCATTAAGTGTATCATTAGTAAAAGTTAATTAGTAGAAACTAATAAATTAATGAATTACATTCTTAGCCTTAAAAATTATAACATTAGAGGGATAATCTCATAAGCTCTTGTTACAAAATAAAATTTAAATTCAATGTTTCCAAGTAACACAACTGTCACTTTAATATTAATATAAAATCAAAAATTAAGAAAAGTAACAATATTAACTTACTATATCATTCAAAATAATATTTTTATTTTATGGATGTTTTAGTTGGATAAAAAATTCAAGAAAAACGTGTTTTCGGCATCAAAAAATTCACACCAAATGCCATCTCCTAGAGCTTCCTTAAATGTCTCACAAACAAGCTGGAATAACAAGACATCAAGACCCCTGAAACACAACTTATCAGATTTACCAGTATCTAAGTGTGCCGAACTCAAAGAGAAGAGGAAGTACAAACCTGAAGATCTCCCATTTCTAAATTGAGAGCTCCAATATTAAGCAGCTCTAGAGGCATATCCTCATTTCCCTTCTTGAGCAGATCACGAGCCTGTTAAAGATTACGGACTTGAGCAATGCAGGGAGTGCTATGACCATCAAATAGTTTGCACTTCTGAATGCTACAGGAGAATTTCATCATCCACAAATAGTAAAACCATCAACCATATAAACCTAAATGACTATATTGCAAGACTTGAGCAAACAATTTAAGTTCCCTCTTTCCTTAGTGTAGGGAAAAATTCTGGAAACTAACTTCATAAAATACAAAATTACTTGGAATAATACAAAACAAGATAACAAGCAGAAAAATAACAGCTACACTCAACAGTGGCCCAAAAGAAGAACGAAAATGGCTGAGGTTTCTTTGTAGAAAACCTCACCGAGATATAGTCAGTAACCGTTTTTAATCATTTTCCTTCCCACCTATATATGGCAAAAGTGCATCCATTTCACGTGAAGGATATAGAAATTCAAAATAAGAACGAAACTGAATTCTTTAATTCACAGTAAAGAATTATCAAAAATTACAAAAGGTTTTTCAAACAAGCAGCTCAAAATCTTCAACTGTTTCAAGCTTATCTCATCCAACACAACCATCTCCTCTTATTTTGGCTCCTAAGAACTGCACCTGTACGCTATTGTAGAGGATAACTATTCTAGAACTGAGAAAACTTTATGAGAAAGCTCCGTACTTTCCCTCCTAGAAAATTATTCCTGAATCTAGATGCCAACCGACTACTAGTCAAGTAGTCATCAGGAGTTAAAGCCTTATTAGAGCTTCCTTAGATACTTGCCTGAATTACAAATGGATCACGTTCCCGTACTATTAGAAAGAGAGATGGCTGTTACTGTAAGTCCCTTTACTAAAGTATGAACAACTTCCTCTTTGTGGGTAAAATGGACCAATCGGAGACAATAATTTCACAAAGGAGATGATGAGATGAAACGGAAGGATTTAACTGATGGCAGAAAATGTTGGCTATGTTTTCTTTGGCAACTTGAAAACTGAAAATTAGATTTTATTTTCAAGCTTGAAAACATGTTCTGGTTTCGGTTTCCATTATCTGACATCCACAGGCCACTATTTGGATTACCCCTTGTTTGAATTTTATGGATATTTCTACAAGAAAAGAAAAGAGAAGCTAGTCATCTTTCTACAAGAACTATGTTATTTACATATTTTATCTCATAGCTGTATCAAAAACATGCTGACCTAGTATTGTTAACTTCCACAACATAAAAAGTGAGCAGGAGAAAGGAAAAAAGTGCAGTCATTACTTGTTGGAAAAAAGCCATCAACACTATTAGTGGTAGGTTCTTACACTTTTAAAGGCATCTAAAGCAGCACTAATATCTGTTGACATAAAACTTCACCGAGCTCCAGAAATGCCTGTGAAGATGCATGTGAGAATGTATAGAAGTCAGTGGAAAGTAACAAATAAAATTCATCACACCTCAACATCTCCTTGGTTACTAGAAGCAGACCTGCAACCAGAAATGCACAGGTAAAGAAACTAAATTGAAAGTAAGCTGGAGAACAGGGACCACAGCAGATGTGAAATCCAAGAAGCAGCTGAAATATCGAAGGATAAATAATAATAGCTGGGAAGTTCTGATTGCTGTTTAGTTTCGTCAAGAAATAACTTTATTTTGTTAATTAAACTGTGTATGAGTCTCCAATATTCATGCAAATATCTTAACCATGTGATCTTGTTACCTCCCTTGCAGATTTTACAGCAACTTTCTCTTGCCGGTCCCCAATCATTGTTTTACAACTTGCTACTTGTAATGATATCGGTACACGTTTTACTTATATGCAAATCATAGACCTAAATGCAGGAATCAGATGCTAAATAAAGTAAATAGAATCAAAGTACATGACCGAGACCATAAACTATCAGAAAAAAGACAGTATACTGCAGTTAAAACTATACCTCCTTAACATTTACTATAAAAGTTCAAAAAGAAGATCCTAGAATAGAGTCAAGACTCCAACAATACTATCAAAAAGACCGGCCAGTCCAGAGGAGAGCCACATCAATAACAAATTTACCAATTATCCCTCTTCAAACTGAGTTTGATCTTTGTTCTCTTCAAAGCAGTGTAGAAATGAATCTCTTCTGGTTACTTGCTGCTTTTGAGCTTCAACAGCTTAACTTCTTTTATAGGTTCTCCAACTTCCTCAAAATTCATAGACGGATAATCTAAAAGGACTTGGGAATCTATACAGGATGCAATTTGGATCAGAGAAGATTCATCTATTTATGGACAATTAGAAAGTTATGTCTAGTTCTACTAGTTAAGTGATAGTGATTCAAGACCATATCATCTCGCCAACAAGTAATGGTATCAATATGCAATGCCGAATTGGTGGATGTGGTGTTAAGATATCATTTTTCTAAAACTTTTGAAATCCCACTGATAAATTTGAAACACAATCTGCAACAAATGGCAAATTGGTCCCTCTAAAGAGTTCTTATTCCTTCGTCCAAACTTCACTTATATAGATTTGAGTAATTTATGAACTGCAAATATTTACTTTTGAGAATGAATACGTTACTTGATCCTTTCCATAATATTTAATCCATGTTGACTTGAGAAGAAATTTTAGATGAGAGTTTTCAGAAAAGGTAAAAGAATTTTGTGTATGTTTACATTATTGAGTGATATTTGAAAGTCAGTGTAATACATCATCACTTAAAGTGATACAGTATTTCCAAAAAACAAATTCCATTCAGGAGTGGATCCTTACTTAAGGAAGTAGCAAAAGAGTGACACACTTGGACAGGTGGAGTTCCAAACTGCTTATTCCGATTCAACAAGTAAAAATTCGGCGGCGAAATAGAGATAAGAGTGTAAAGCCAGATAATCAATGCCTAAAAAGATGAAACTTTGACAAACACCATGACTTTGAGATTTCCATCTTTAGCTCATTCCCTGTCACACGAGATATCAGTAAGACAAATAAACAAAAACATGACTTGGTCATTCTCATCTACATGCATTTTGTTTCTTCAGACCACACTTGCTTTTCTGCTCAAGTAAGACAAAAATTTGTTTTACTAATGCCCTTTTTTTTTTTTTTTTTTTTTTTTTGTTAAGACAACTGATCACAACCTTGAGAACAATGCATACCATGACAAACTGAAATTTAAGTCCATATTACAGTTTTGCCTGAATTAGAGAAAACTGCCAAGTAAAACCACAAAACAGTGAAGAGCACAAGGATATTTACCTTCCCAATCCAAGTTGAAGGCCCATGCATATGAATTCTTGATGCCTTGTTATAAAACTTTGCAGCCTGTAAAAAATAATCTTCCTTCTCTGTGTCTAGTCTCAACTTTTGCAAGGTAGCTGTAATAGGCCTCAAAGCATTTAGGATTTCAATCCTCTCGTGTGTTACACTTGCATAATATTCATCAACTTCTGCAAAACATTGATACTTGACTATTACTGGAATTACCAAAGAGCTAATACCAAGGGCTACACAGTCCCCTTCATCAGTACCTAACATAAAAATTTCTCCTATTGTCCTCTGAGAAAGAAATATCAACAATTGAATGTAAGAATTAATACCTAGACCAGATCCTTCTTCCAATATTTGTTTAAGTTGTTCAGCTTTTCCTTGTATGAAGTAGTCCTTCTGCACCCAAACAAGTGCATACATCAAATTATGGAGAACAAAATATAAATCCGATATGCACCTTAATCAGCCAAATTTGTGCAGTGTCATTAAACACCCGCAAACAATTTGGCTTTCCAAACACTTGTTGGCTTCGTGCATAAATGTGGCAACTCTTAAGAAGAATAAATGCAAGCAACGAATGCATTGTGAATGCAACCGGAATTCAGTAAGAATAATAAACAAAATAAGGTAACAAAGCACATCCATATAACTCTCTTTTCTCATTCTGTTCAGAATTCAAACTTGGGTACTTGCAATATCTATGTGAAGACCAAATACGAAAACCTCATTCAATAATATCAAAATGACCAAGATCTTGAGTCCAATTGATAATCAACTTAATAAATGTATATCGAGATTTTCCTATTCGCATTTCCACATCTAACTTATATGGCTCATACTCATGACTTATTACATGTGTTTGATAACCAAATCAGACAAATTCTGAAAGTTGTATAAACATCGATATGCATCCACGTGTTTAAACATATAACCCGCGTAGGTAAAACAAATCTATTCGAAACCCAACTTTCCATCTCAATGAGACAACCTAGAATCTTTTATTCTTACACGTGGAGCTAAACAAGATCTTGTATGACTATATCTATTGGATCAGTGTATTAATTAATTGGAGGTAATTGGCGATGCATTTAAGACTGGCTGCTTCTTTGAGAAAAGCTTGATCCATGGTCATTTAAAGCAATCGAAAGCTTTGTCCTTAAGTCAAGGCACTTATTAGAGTGAAGTTCCCTTTAGTTAGATAACAGTTTGATAACTACTGTCAAAATTTTCTCAGCTACCACTACCAATACACCATTATAGCACACGCAATAGGATATGTGCACTTATAATATAATATAATATAATATAATATGTGCAATTCCACTAGTTTTACAAGTGAAGAGGACACATCGAGCATGCTCACAGACTCGGCATAGACACAAAGATAAATCCACTGATTTAACTGAAAATGTAAACCCAAGATCTAACGAAGGTTCACTAATTATTTGACTGTTCGCGGGTCTCTTTGAATTTATTATCGAGAAAGAGAAGGACTCGATGATTATTCATTCGCCAGACCCAGAAGTAAGAATTTTCAAAATTTCATTTTTGCCGCGAGTTAAACACAATTTCTTTACAAATTGCCAAAGTGGACGCTATGCAAACACATGTATAGGCAGAGAGACTGTTCAAATTCACTGTAAAAGACCCCACTTTATTTCCCGAGCACAACCACCTAAGACGACACGACTTTGTAGAGGCACACAAGAAACCCATGCATCTCATAACAAAAATTTCAGGCATAAACCACTTAGCAAACACAAAATTCTATGCAAATAACAAGAGTTCTTCGCTTAAGACATCATATATCAAAGAAAAAAAACGAAGAAAATCAGATTCTTGACTTGCATGTTTACATTAATATACATCCACTTAAATCAGACACAGACACAATTTCTTTTTCAAACGAGAGAAGGAGGGAGAAGAAGAAGAAGAAGAAGAAATGTATTGAGGCATACGGCGATGATGAGCCAGATATCCAGGCGGAGCTTGCTCAGCCTTCAGAATGTCGAGAAATTCTGCACTGGTATGTACACACAAGCCATTTCTCAATCAATCAAAGAACTCATTAATCGTTTCTCACACTGAATTTCCAAACACCAATTCAAACATGCAATTCTTGTTCAGTTGACGAAACCCTAGCAAATCAGGGCATTTAAACTTGTTCGGGCAGTATGTGTATTGCTGAGCCTGAGTGCGTTACTGTGGAGTATGGGTTCTGATGACATGGGGATATTTATAGGGTGGCAACTGGCAAGAGCAGTATCATTTTGAGTGGCACAAAAATGAAAAATAACGGCGCTGTTTGGTTTTATTTTTTAGTTGTCAATGAGATTATGAGAAAATAAAATTAAATATATTATTATTCAAAATATTTTTATCGGATGTTTTGGCCGTTCTTCTATGTATATATATATATATTTATCTATAAATAAATAAATATTATTATATATATATATATATTTTATAAAAACATATAAAAAAGATATGATTTGACAATAAATAGTATTTTTTGTCCCTCAATATACAAGACAATATATTTTTTACACTATTTAAAATTAACTTTTAAAATAAATCCAAACATACATCATATCTCTAACAAACACCTATTTATCTTTATTTTTCTTTCTCTATTTCCACCAAACAAAACAAAACATTCCAAAAACGAAACCAAACACAAGTTTAGTGTGTGGTCTATGTGGGCAGACCTTGGTCAACTCAAGTCTACAGGTGGAAACTGGAAAGTGGGTTGGACAGATTATAAGTTGAAACCATTTTTCTTTTTTCAAGAAGGGATTTTTCAAGTTATCCCTTCTGTTTAACTTTTTTTTTTGAACTTCTTCCCTGGTCTTATATTTGGTTCAATGAATCTAGATTTGAGGGAAGAATTTGCATGAAGAATTTCAAATGACTCTATATTAGAAAATTCTAGTATTTATTAATTTTCAACAAAAAAGTAGTTCACAATTTAAAATAGAATGATTTTAAATTAGTCCCTAAGTATTCGTTCTCCAAGAAAAGGAACAGCGAGATCCAAGATAACATGCTTAAGAGCTCACTATAAGGAGGTGCAAGCAGGCCCCTAACGGAACGTCATACGCCTTTCTTGGTATGAGCAAGCTTTTTCAAAGGAGCAATTTGACAACTGAGCTAGTTATAGTTGTAATGATGCACAGGCATGTGGTCGCGGTCTCCAGGCGTAATGGACAGCGGTTGAAGATAACTGCTCCTGTAGGTAACCGTTGTTGTGTAACCACCCCAATGTGATGTGGTTACCTACAGGGTGATCATAGCCCTAACTCCCTTCTCCTTCCTTATTGTAACCTTTTTCACTCTCTTATTTCATTCCTTTCCCTCCCTCGCGATCTTGGAGAGAGAATTTTGAAGCTCTTGAACTTTCATTTCTTGTTCTATTATTCTTGTAAGTTTTTTTTTTTTTTTATTGTTCTTTTGCATTATATTCTTTTGTACTTATGTTTTTCTTTCTTCCTTTTTGGGCTTTTCTGTGTCCTTTTCTTGATTTTAATGGTGTACTCGGATGGGTCCGGCTGATTTGTGGGAGGGACGCCGATTTTCGATGATCTTTCGGAGGCGACCTCGAGGGGAACAAGCCCACGCTTGTCTTCCTATGGAGGGCCCCGGTGTTGGAGCTTGAGGGGGCGGTTGTTGTGCAGGCGCCGCTTGGTTGATAAGCCTTCTGACCCGTTAAGAGGGGGATTCTAGAGGGAATGAGGGAGAGGCCTCTTCGAGGGAGGAAGATGAAAAAGAAGAGTTGGTGGCCTCTGGCTAGGGGCTCAGTGAGTCAGAGGAACCGATGTTGGTCGGCTGAGAGGAAGTGAGGGCCGTCAACCCTATTTTGGTGGATAGGGTCCCTTCGTCTTTTAGAGATGCGAATGCACGTAGGTTAGTTGAGAAATACGGGATCCCTGAATGTTTTGCAATACTCCTCCCCCACCCCAAGGTCAACCTGAGATGCCTTCCCCAAATTGTTTGTGTTTTTTTTACTGCCTAGTTCCGGGCAGGTCTTTACTTTCCCATTTCTTCCTTTGACGTCGACGCCTCTCGCATTTTTGAGGTTCCTTAAACCAACTAGCTCCTAACTCTTTTTGTCTTCTTACAAGTTTTCGATGGTCTTTAATTATGATGGTGTCTCTCCCACAGACAATGATTTTTTTTCTCCTACTTTCAATCGAAGAAGTCTGAGCTTGGCATTTTCCACTTCTCCCTCCCCGCCTTCCCGCACGGGTTTCATTTTCTTCCTGCTCCCAACGTCTCCAAGCATTGGAGGGGGAGTTTCTTTTATGTCATTCCCCCTCTCGTTGGAATTTCCCTCATAAGTCCCTTCCATTAAGCCATTCTCTGTCCGGGGAAGGAATGCGGAGTTGTCCGCCCTCCCGGAGAGGCTGAACTCCAACCCCTACGATTGTAACAGGTTGGTGGATGAGAGGCTTAATTTCGGGCTAAGTCCCAAGGAGGTCCATCTGGATGAGCCCCTAGGTACAACTACTTTTTTGCTTTATCTGTAAGTGTTTCTTATAATGGTGATGTCTGATCCTGCTGCCTTTATTTGTGCAGCTTAATTATGTTCAATGAGCTACTTAGGGAGAGTGTTAGGGCAGCCCTTGGGTTCCCTGGCAACTCTGGCTCCTTTTGTGAGCGTGTTAAGCAGGACGCCTGTCACCAACGATTCTAGGGGTAACGTTTTCCATATAAAAATTAATATTGAATTATTTACTAAGTTTATTTATTAAACAATATTTTGTAAATAACCATTAAACATTTTCATATTTTTGAACATTGAGAAAATTATTTTATAAATTTTAAATACTATATATATTTTTTATTTAATTAATGTATTTTTGTAAAATAAAAAATAATAATATTTAAATACATTGATATAAATGATATTGTCATATATTACCTTGTGACATGAGAGGATTTCTCTTAAAAAAAACACAATTCATAATAAATTATCCATTTCGTAATCAAATTTCCGCTAAAAAAAAGCATGAGTATCACTTTTTTATTTCCTACATAAATATATGACAATATTTGAAAGTAATAAAAGTAAAGATATTAGATATACTTCCAAGTTATATCTAAGGTACATATGTATAATAAGAATTTGAAATGATACAAAAAAACATTAATATCACTAACAAATTACGAGATGGATGAAAATTTTAAAAAACTATCAAAAAAAATATCCACTTAGTCCATAAAAAATTTTCAGAAAAATTTAAAAAATAAATAAAATTTTAATTTATAGTGCACAAGGACATTTTGTCAGTTCATTACAAAAAAATGCAACATAAACGTTTCAGTGAAATCCTCCGACGGCCGCCTTAGTTGCAACATCATCAGGCGGTGATGGTAGCATGACGAGAGATAAAATACCACTCACAGCGGCTGCCGCTGCACCCAACACGAATGCTGGTAAGTTACCGCCTCCAAATAATTGATTCCACGGTCCACTAGCCACAGACACCACCATCTGCAAGAAACAAACAATGGGAAGATACATACAAATCAATCCAATTTGATCTCAACTGTTTGACATGTTACTGGAAATGTAATTATCCCAATAAAATATTACCTGTGGTATGACTATTGCTAGATTCAGAACTCCCAGCGACAGACCTGTTATGATTCATCACAATCAGCTAAGAACAATAAATCGAAAAGAATCTTCATTTAAAAAAAAAAAAGAAACAAGATTTAATTTTACCTTGTCCTGAACCAGAATTACTGGAAAAAATGGAAGCCAAAGCAAATGGGATGATGTAAGTTACCTAAACAAGATAAATAAATGTTGTTTTAGAGAAGGGGGTTATAAGTGGATTTGACAAGTGCCCATTAAGAACCCAATCAACACGAATAGAACTTTCAATTGGCCAAGCATTATTTAGCCAAACTACATATGGGATGCTTTGACAATATGTACAACAACCAAAAGAACACAATCTTTTCTTGTTGGGGTATATAGCTATATGCTAAATTTGAGCATTATATACAAAATTTATCTTCTAATCCACACCCAATTATTTGCCAAATCTATTAGTAACCTTTTTTGTTGTGTTCACACTCAAAATTTTATAATAACTGGCGCATAAAATTAAAATGAACTTAATTTTTGCATTGATAAATGTTTATATATGTCTTTTCACGTGAGAAAATATATATGGGATTTTAATTGTATGTATTGTTTGAATTCTAGGATTTAAGTTGTTTAAAATAAATATAACATGTGAAGTATCTTACTAATTCATGATTTGAAATATGATCGGATAATGAAAATTCACCGCTAGAGGAATGCCAAGGACGGCGAAAAGGGCCAAAGCTCCAACCTTTATACCCACCAACGGCGATTCAGTGGCACCGGTGGACGGTCGGCCGCGCTCCGCCAACTTGGTGATCAAAACAGTCATGGCCAAACAAACTGCCAACAAAAAGTTGACCGCACCCCACAATTTCTTAACCTGGCGAGGCCTATGCGCCAAGAACTGCACCCCAAGAGAAGCGAAGCCCAACACTATAGAGTTAATCATCAGCCCCAATGCACCCGCTCGTACTCCTTGATCGTACAACTTTGTCCCCACGTTGCCTCCATACACCTCCTTCCCCATCCAATCAGTGTCGAATAACAGGAACGGAAACCAAGCAACCCAATTGAGACACGTCACCAACATCAAAATCCACATCGTCCTGGGCAAGTCCTTCAACGCACCGAATAACTCTCCAAAGACCGGAATCTTCCCCTTCTTAACTGTTGTCGGCTGCTTCGGCGCAGCAACGGTTGTGGTTTCACGAACAAGGGTGAGTGCGAGTATGGTCATAGTCAACAAAAGAGCTACGGAGATGAAAAAGCAGCTCTTGAGGTTTGCACAATACAAGTCGCAGGCTTTGGTTTTGGAGAATGGGAAGACCTTGTATAGATGGGTGTATGAACCTGCGGCATAGCCTAGAACATTGCCGACCGCCATGAAAAAGGAGAATAGGGCATTTGCGGTGCTCATTTTTTCTCGCATTTTCGCCCGATAAGTCAGCCAAAAATGCCCTACATGGCCCCTACAAAAACACCAAAGGGAGGGGGGAGTAAAAATCATAATCCAATTAAGTTAATTAACCAGCTCAAAATTACTGAATATTTTCCATAATTTTGTATGTATAATTTACCTGCAACATGTTATTCGCAACATCTAGAATCCAAAATCCAACCACGAAAACAGTAATAGCCCTTGGCTTCGGACCCTTCCCAAGAGAATCACCCGCCGCATGTCCCAAATCAGCAGCGAAACCAATAAGAAAGACAGCCACTGCAACAAGGCCAGCACCGGAGCCGATGAATGGGCGGCGCTGCCCAAACTTGGAGGTACAATGGTCGCTGTAGTAGCCAACTATAGGCTGGACTAACAAACCAGAAATGGGGCCACACAGCCAAATGATGGCTGCCCAAGCATGGGGTATGCCCAGTAACTGCACGTACGGAGTCAAGAGGGAGAGCTGTAGAGCCCACCCGAATTGCACCCCTGCGGCTATCGCCGCCACAAGGATGATCTTCCACATGGGCTCCGCCTGCGGTGGCGATTGTTGTAGCTGGAAGGACGACGCGGCATTGTCTTTAGCTTCACTCGCAATCTCCATTAAGCTGGTTAGATAAGATTTTTTGACCTCACCTTCTATTTGTATCTTTGATGTATCTATATGTATCTACATATAGAGGGGTTTTAGAACGATTGGAGTAATTTTCCCTGAAATGGGAATAGTATTTATAATGGTTTTGGCGGGAACGAAAATGGGGTCGAGAGGTGGGATGGCTTTATCTATGTGAGATTTTGAGGAAAAAGTAAAAGAAGAAACAGTTGAAATTTGAGGGTAAGAAAATCTAATTGGGGTTATGCTAAAATTAATGGGAGGGGGTGGGGGTGTGGACAGTTAGATTTGGCTTTCTCTTTGCTAGGTTTTGCTTTTCTTGCAAAAATGCAACACTCATTTTCGTACTTGATTTAATTGGAAATATTTCAGTTTCCTATACTTACATTTTGTCAATTTTCTTAAGGGTTTTAAAAGTTTTGGATTAAGTGTTTCTTTCTTGTTAATACTAAAAAGAATAATTAGCAGACAAATAAAAGAATGAAATCAAAAAAGAACAACAAGATTTTATGGGTGAAATTATAATATGTATATATATAAAAAAAAACTAGTGTATAAAAATATACAAAATGGTAAATATTTAAATGTAAATAAAAACTAAATTTCAGATTAAGTAGAATCATGCAAATAAATATAAAATAAAATATGTAGCTTTTAGCACTAAATAAACTTTGTTCCTTCTTGCAGAAAGAAAAATAATAAAAAAGGTTAATAAAATATGAAAAAAAAACATATAAAAAGATAATAAAAAAATAGGAAATAGGTATACGAAAGCTACAAATAAAAACTGATCAATTTTATAAATTAGAATTTCTTGTAAAAAATAATCTAAAATTAAGAGCTTTGACTAATTAATTTTATGTGCATTTAGGATTATCTAATATTGCCAAAGTATTATCTACATGTGTTATTAACTTCTAAATTTTAAAATACTATTGCATAAAATTTTATTTTCATCTTTATATTGCAATTTTTTTAATCTCACATTTTTAGTTTGACTTCTTGATCTTATTCAAATGCATCTGCTCGGTATAATATGTTTCTTATTCAATAATATATTATATTATAATTTAATCTTTTATGTCATATTTTTTGTTGTAATACTTTGATGCTATTAATATAAAAATCAATAGATGTTAAACTAATAATGTGCTTTCAGGATTATCTAATACTGTTATTTTCATATATCAACTTTTTTTTCTTAGTACTCACACTTTTTAAACTTTTAAGTTATTTATAAATTTATTTCTAAAAAAATATATTTCTCTTTGATTTATTTGTTTATCATCTTTTATTTCTAGTTTCAACATAGTTAACTCATTTTCAATCTTTATTGTTATTAAGTTGATCCTCAAAATTTGTTAATTTACTTTAATATGGAAATATAATTATACTATCTGTAATGTGTTAGTATAAAATAATTTGAAAATCTTAATTTTAATTGTTATCGTTTTAATATTTATGTAGCATTTGACTTTCCTTATTTTTGTAATATAAATAATACGTCGTATATTTCTCTTTTGTTTCTAAATGTTTTTAAAATTGATTGATATACCAACTGTTATTCATATTTAAGAAGAAATTTTTTTTTCAAGTTTAATATACCTTTAGTGTCGAAATAATTATATTTTATATATAGATGCCCAATAGTTATTTTAATTATATTTCAATAGCAACAACTATATATATTTAGATTTTAAATTTAGTTATTTTATCTTAATGATGACTACAGTATTCTTCTATCTCGACCCATTTTAATTATTTTTATCATTATTTTACTTCTATGATGTTTTGAAGGGATATAAAAAAAACTAATTTATACTTTCATCTTTGATAAAGTAATTTGCTTTTTTTGCTCCGTCCTTTAGTTCAATTTAAAATTAAAAAAAAAACTAATTCATGTGAACTCGATCTTGATAATTAGATCTAATATATATATATATATATATATTCTAAAATACTTTAGAAAATTTATAGATTGTGATGCTATTTGTTTTTTTTAAAAATCAAATTAAAAATGTAAACAAATAACTACGAAGTAAAAGAATAAGAAAAATTCTATGAATATTCAATCTATAAATATGTCATAGAGTTCTATGAAAATTTCCATCTATTGTACTAATTGAAAAACTTTATTTGTTAAGCATATAATTATACTATTGAAATCCTGTTTGCATTTAACATGTTAATGCATTATTTTTTATATTTTATTTTTAAATATTAATTTTAATATTTATTTGCTAATTTTATCAATGTATTGTATTTTTTTGTAATATATTACGAAACGTTATATTTTTTTCAATATCTTTTAATTTTAGTTTTTTAATTGATTCATGATGTTATACTAATGCTTAGTTATTTTTAATAAAAAATTAATTTGAATTGACTAAATTCTTTTAAGGTATAAAAATAGTTGTATTTGTCTCATGAGGGCGTATAATTGTGACTACTCTTATAAGGTTTAAATTTAATTATTTATTATATTACCGTTTACACTTTCTTCAAAATTTAATGTCTTTTTTTTTTTTGTGTGTGTGTGTGCTGGTTGGGGTGGGGGGATATGGTGTTTTTTTACCAATTAATGTTAAAATAAAATCAATTAGTTAGAATGACCATTTTTAAAATTTTCAACATCACTTCTAATTCAACAAGAATGATCATTTTTATTTGCAATTGAATTTTGATATTTATTCGTTATTCTATGTGTATATATATATATATATCTAGATTTAGATTAGTATTTTAGATATTATTCATGTGTTATTTAATTTAATTTTTAATGTGTCGTAGTAAATTAAAATTTTCTTAAAATAATTAAGATTTAATCTACAAAAGTAATTGCGTTGAAATATTATTTGTATATTTTTAAATTAGATATATTATTCACTCTCTAAGTAGTTTAGAGCAATTAGGAATTTTGAACTATTAAATAATTTTTTTTAATAGAATTTTATTTTTTATAACTATTTTTATTTATTATTAAAAAAGTATTAAGTAAAGATTTAAATTTAAATTAGAATTTTATATATTATTCAAATGTTCTTTATTTTAAATTTTTATTGGGCCACAGTGAATTAAAATTACTAAAATATTTAATCTTTGTTTTCAGTAATTTAACCGCGTTGAAATCTTATTTGCATATTTATTGAATATGTATCCATTCTCTACGTGGTTCAGAATAATTATGAAGATTGCTAAATGGTTTTTTTTTTTTATATATATATATAGAATTTTATTTTTTATAATTAATTTTTTCCTATTATTAAAAAGAGTACTTGAATGAGGATAACAAAAACTTATCACCATGTTTGGTTTCATTTTCTCCCCATCTCCGAGATGGTGAGAAAACAAAACTAAACATAACATTATCCAAAATACATTTACTGGGTGTTTTGGGTAATTTTGGCATATCCTCCCATATACATACATACACCTATAAATAAACAAATATTACTATATATATACATTTATAAAAATATATAAAAGAGTCATGATTTGACAATGAGCAGTATTTTTTGCCTCCCAATATACATCATAATATATACAAAAAACATAAATATTACTATATACATATATAAAAATATTAAAAGGGACATGATTTGACAATAAATAGTGTTTTTTGTCTCCTAATATACAACACAATACATAGAATATATCTTTTACACTATTTAAAATTAACTCCAAAAATAAACCCAAATAGGGGTGGCAACGAGTCAAGCTCGAGCTCGAGCTCGAATCTCACCTAATGAGCTCGAGTCAAGCTCGAGCTCGTAATTATTTGTATAATTTTTATATATTTTTTAATTATTGGTATAATTTTTTAATAAAATTATATTATTATAAATTATAATAGTATAGAATATGTATATATATACATTAATTGTTAGGACTTGTTAATTTAAAAAATTAGAAGAGATTACAAATAATATTAAAATATAACATAGAATTTATATGTTTCATATTAAAAAAAAATATTAAAACTTACTAAATTGTTGATTTCATTATTATTATTATTATTATTATTATTATTATTATTATCATCATCATCATCATCATCATCATCGTCGTCGTCGTCATCATCATCATCTTTAGATTAATTCATGGAATCACTAAGTTTTAACATAATTTATAAGTAAAACTTATAGATTGTATAATGTATATTATGTATTTTGTCAATTTAAAAAGTATAAGAGGTTATAAATAGATATTAAAATATAACATAAAATTTATATGTGTCATATTAAATAATTATTTTAAAAAAATATTATCAATTACTAAATTATTGATTAAGTTTATTTTTATATAAACTATAAAAGTTAAATGTATAAATAAATGTATAAATGTATAAACATATAAAAATTCTAAAAATAAAAAATATATAAAAAAATTAAAAAAATTAAAAAAAAAAAAAAAAAGCTCGCGAGCGGCTCTCGAGCTTAACAAACAGTGTATATTGAGCTCGAATTTTTCGAGCTCGAGTCGAGGTCAAAAATCAAGCCGACTCGCGAGCCGGCTTGACTCGCCTGCCACCCCTCATACGCCATATTTCTAACACACACTTATTTATCTATATTTTCCCTCTCTCTCTCTCTCTCTCTCTCTCTCTCTCTCTCTCTCTCTCTCTCTCTCTCTCTCTCTCTCTCTCTCTCTCTCTCTATTTATCTATCTCCATAAAACAAAACAAAACATTTTAAAAATAAAACCAAACATAAGGAACATAATTTTGTTGGCGAATTTGTGGATTAGATAGGGGAATTATGGGGGGCTTTGTATAATTAGGATTTGTTTTGGGTTAACTACGTAAATATTTTTCTGGCCATCATGCAAAATGACTTATTTATATTTATCTATACTTCTATACTAAAAAAAAAATCCTTTTTTCACTCACAAACAACGATTAATGACACTGTCATATCGATTTTTGTAATGCCAAAATAACCTTCAATTGATAAGATAAAAACTTTATTAAACTTTCCAAATTTTATATGAAATTATAAATTGGTGTTTTTCTTTCGTTCTTTCTTTTTTCTTTAATAATGCTCGCCAATCTCACAAATGCACCATTGAGATCTCGTTATCACATGCTCTCAAGAAGAAGACCTAAAATGCCAATGCCAGCGACACAATATTATCAAAGACCTCGACACCTTATTAAAAAAATTAATAATGTAGTTGTTAATCGAAGTTTAAAAAATAAATGAGACAACATAATCGATAAGTGACCAAAAAAAAGACTTCAACACCAATGCCAAAATGGCATACATGATGGAAATTATTATAATTTATAATTATCACTAATTTTATAATATTTAATATTTTTTGTACAAAATGTAATATTATAGGTCATATTTAATTAATAAATATATTTATTAGTTAATAAAAACTTAATTATTTATTTAGTAAAAATAATTAATATATTATTAAATAATAGTTATAAAATTATATTTTAAAATTTCAAAAATAATAATTGATTAATTTTAATTAATTAATTATTACTTAAAATATTAATATATAATTAATAGAAAATTAACCGAGAAAAAATGTATGTGGGTCGCTAGCCCTTGCAAAACAACTTCCATATTATTCACATATATATACAACTTTTCGCAATCTATTGTCAGCGCAATTAAAATATTATGCGTCACCCAAAATTTAGCGGTCATGTTAAAAAATTATAGAGCCATCATATATATAGAGAGGGAGAGAGAGTTGAGAATTGTTGTATGCGATTCATAACATAAATGTTTGATGAAGCTTTTGATTCGATTGATTACTTGTAATCGGAGGTATTGACTTATTTCATTTTGTATTAGCTTAACGATTTTATTTAGAAAAAGCGCATAATTAAGGAGATGAGGTATTGAGGTTTATAATCACTCAAGATTATTGTTTGCAATTAATGTGATACGCATATCTACATCATTAGTCCCGAATAAAGAATTTGGAGAAGAAGAAATATTGATCTATGTGTGTATATATATATATATGTGTGTGTGTGTGTTACAAAAAAATTGCAACCATACCCCAATCGAGATATAGTTGCAAAAGTAGCGTGAGTCGTTAGTGTTAGAATTCGTGACTGTCAAGCTAATTGTTTGCTCATTGTTAGCCACTCTAAACGATCTTTTTCAATAAAATATTAATATTAAGAATTGTTTTTTGGTCATCTTCATCTTATGCTTTATACAATACTTGTATGCATTTGGTTGATGCCCCTAGATCATAATGCTATGGGGTTGGCTCGCGCATATGATGGCGACTATGAAACTAATCTCTATTGTCTGATCTAAAATATTCCAAGTCAATGAACCGGTCAAGACAGGGCATCAACCAAGATTCTTTAGAGACTTGCACTAAGTGATGCATTCATATGATGATTGTTGTGTTTCATAGATAATGACATACGACGTCTATGCACTTTAGTTGATGCTTGATAAGGAGTTATCAAGTTCACTGAACTGGCCCGTAAGAGATGTCATATGGAAGCCTTGTGGGGCATAATCGGTATGACTTGATTCTCCTTTGTTACGATAGTGCATTAAGTGGTCCTTTGACTTGAAGTTCCACAGTAACCTTGTGCATAGGATGACTATGACTTGATCATGTCTGACGCAGCTGTGGTTTGACCAATAGTTGTTAAAAAACCATGTTTTAGACATAGTCAGAGCATGCATGGAGGTTGGTGAGTTCCAAGATAGGATCCATCGCTCATCATGAGATGATGAAGATTCTCCTACACTCTCCACATTGTATTCTCTAAAATTCGTGGCCATGGTAGTTGATCAAATAGGAAAGGAGTTTCCTATATTAATGAATGAGTAGAACAAAGTGTAGAGTTGATACATAGATATTGAAGTCCTAGATGGAACCGATTGTGATTCTGTGCCTTAGACTTCGATCGGGAGATTAGCTTGATGGAAGGACTGTATTTGCATGGAACTCGTAACTTACAAGTCACGTAGATTCACCTATTCTCTAGTGCCATGGACTACTGTTAGGTGGCCACCCATGGTAACGGGTACCCTCCAATTAAGGAGTTAATTGAGGGTAATTAATTATGATATGATCTAAATAATCTAATGCAAATAATTTTTTAATTACATTATATATGTGATACAAGCCCGAGTCTAGCTGAGTAGTGAACCTAATAGGTCACACGCAAATCCATGATGGAATTCTTGAAATGATTAATTGGATTAATTATGGAGAAGATGAAGAAGGAAAGTTAAATTTGTCTTCTTATGAAGAAGTAAAGTTGAATTTATCTTTTTATAAAAAAACAAAGTTAAACTTGTCTTCTTATGAAGAAGCAAAGTTGCACTGTCTTCGTGAAAGACGAAGAAACAAAGTTGAATTTGTCTTCTTATGAAGAAACAAAGTCGAACTTGTCTTCTTGAAGACGAAGAAGCAAAGTTGAACTTGTCTTCTTGAAAACAAAGAAGCAAAGTCGAAATTGTCTTCTTGAAGAAGATGAAGCAAAGTTGGATTTGTCTTCTTGAAGATGAAGAAGCAAAGTCGAACTTCTCTTCTTAATATGATAAAACAAGTTTATCTTTTTGTAAGAAGAAGAAGTAAAGTTGAACTTTTTGTCTTAATATGATAAAACAAGTTTGTCCTTATGTGAGAAGAAAAAGCAAAATTGAACTCCTCTTCTTGAAGATGAAGAAACAAAGTTGAACTTCTATTCTTAATATGACAAAACAAGTTTGTCCTTTTATAAGAAGAAGAATCAAACTTGTCTTCCTATTTGCAAAAAAGAAGAAAACAAGTTGAACTTTGCCTTTTCAAAAGAGTTCTATAAATAGAAGGCCTTGGCTTTCATTTTGATATACAATCCTTTGCTCGCTTTGCTCTCTTGCTCTCGTTCAACTCTTGACGAGAAACGAGTTTCTTGTCTTCTCCGTCGATCAATCGTTGATCTATCGAAATCCTCTAACACCTACTAGCATAGGGTTATTGGAGATTCGATCATAGGTGGTGTGGACTATCCTAAGAGGGAAGACACATGTGTTCCTACCGTGAACATTACCGAAACGTTTTCACCTTGCCGAAGGATTAGTAGCCATTTTTCCACCGATTGCTTGAATAGGGATCGTTCTTGAGAATGTTCACACCGTCTACATCAACCGAAGGACACCAAGGTTGGTATCCTAAACAATTCAATTAACTCCTTTATGCATAAGATCTGCGTCGTAGTAGCAACAAGACGAGCGATTTGATCGCTAAATACAAAATTGTATTGTAATTTAAACTCTAATTTTTGTTGCGTTTAACGTCTCGAGGCTTATACAAAACTAACAGTTGGTAGCACTAACAACTTATGCATTTTATTTATTAATTTAAACTTAGAGTGGTTGGTGCTACTAACAAATTGGAGTTGTCAGTAGCACTAACGATTTCGATAATTTTATTTTATTTATTGAGTAATAATTAGTAATAATATTATTAATATTTAATAATTTAAATTACTAATTATAGTAAATATTTATTAATTATTGATTATTATTTTTAATTTTAGAATATTATGATTTTTTATCTAATATTTTATAATTAAATAATAAATAAATAATATATTAAATATTTAATTAATTTTTAACAAATTATAATTCAAAAATTTACATTCAAATAAAAGAAAATATAATCAAGTATTGGCTTCATTATTTTGCCGTCTACGACCCTGCCTTGGTATATTAGTTTGATGCGAAGGATCTTGGCTTTCTTAGGATTAGATACGAATTTGTTGTCTTCCCCGTGCTTGTGGCCAGTTCATCTCATTAGAAATTCGGGTAGTTTGACGTCGACCGAAATGGTAGAGACACAAAGAGTATTGCCGTGTGCTAACTGAAATTTTGGGACAACCCAATACTCTTCCGCGATTAAAAGTTGGAAAGACTTAGAATGTTTCATTTTGTAAGGCATTAAATCATAGTGTTGCTTAACCATTGATATCGTCTGATTTAGTATCACAGCTTAATCGAATGGATTGCATTTGTCCAATCCGAAG
Source organism: Sesamum alatum (assembly GCA_034509735.1). Taxonomy (NCBI): domain Eukaryota; kingdom Viridiplantae; phylum Streptophyta; class Magnoliopsida; order Lamiales; family Pedaliaceae; genus Sesamum; species Sesamum alatum. The sequence continues at coordinate 22,834,671 of JACGWO010000011.1, read as the reverse complement.
TAAATCGAAAATAATATAAGAGTGCAATTTAAAAGGAAACAAATTGTGTAATTTTAAAGTGTGTAACTTCGGTAAGTTTTTAGACATTGTATTTTGATAAACTAGTCGTCAACTTATCTTGATTGTGTATTATTTGCTTGTTGATTTCATAATTAGAATAATTGTCGAAATGACTTTCAATCGTTCTATCATTTATTTTCACAAGAGGATGGCGTAAAGTAGTGCAAATTTGAACAACAATCAAATGTGGATGAACTATGCATACAAGTTGTTGACAGAATGATCTGATAAATCTATAGAGCGATAATACGATTCAATCAGTTTGAACAGCTTGCCTCAGTGGTTACAAGATAATATTATGGACAGGGGTGTAACACTCACATTATCAAAATTATCATGCAGGAGTGTTCATGTGGCAAATGGAGTCAATTTGGAATCAATTGCTCTTTTGCTCAAAAGATATGCACTGCAAATAGGCTTAACGTTGTATCAATGGTTTAAGTCATATTATGATTTAATGCCTTACATAATGACATATTTTAAGTCTTTCCAACCTTTAATGACGGAAGAGTGTTGGTATATCCCAAAATCTCCTAGAATTTCAGTTGGTCCACGATAAAATTTTTTGTGTCTCTACTCGTCCTAGTCGATAGCAAACTATGCGAATTCCTAATGAGATAGACTGGCCATAAGCACGGGCAAGACAACAAATTCGTATCCAATCCCAAAAAAGCTAAGCTCCTTCGTGTCAAACTAAGTATGCTTATTATTTTGTGTATACTAAAATAATTTATTTTAAATAATATTAAAAAGTTAAGCACACATGTAAAGTGTGCCACAAAGTACTAGTATATAAATAAGCTAGAGGTCTTGGGGCTTATAACCACTCAAACTTCTTATCTGCAATCAATGTGCGACACATGTCTACATCATCAGCTTCCTAGATGAGGGGCACATGACCTTGTTCCCACAAACGATACAAAATGATGGGCTTATAATTAGATGGGTACCCTTTGCACGAAGTATTGTTATGCTATGTCTTCATATGAACCTCATATTTTTGTCCTAAAAATACACATCGCTAGAGACAGTAGGTCTTGGGGCTAATCAAAGAACATCAATGCATATATTTTTCACTATGCCCTATTTTGCTCAAGAAATTGTACTATCTTATCCTCTTTTTGTTTTACAACAACCTTCCGTGTTGTAGTGAAGGTTGATCTGCATTAATATAAATAAATTATCTTTTGCTAAAAAAATAGTTGAATGCAGAGACCCTCAACATGTGAGGATCTTTTTGCACTTTGCTATCCAACTGTTTTATTTTCACAGTCGACACCTCACCCTGTTTTGTTGCTCGTTTACATTCGGAAGAATCAAAAGTAAATATCCAAAAGTTTGAAGACACACACACAACACATGAGTGATGATCGGGTAAAATTGAAAATTGGCTTCACTTATAATGCTCATTTCTATAATTTCCCGTATTTCCTACCTCAACTAACGGCGTATTCTGAAGTTGTGTTGACCCCTCAATCTTTTGCCCTAAATGAAAAAACAAAATATTGAGAAGAAAGAAAATCCAAGGTCATGAGGAAAGATAACAAGCATAGGAGTCTATTGCAACAAATAGAATGTTAAGAGGCTTAATCTTCTTATTTTACTGTGGGATAAACAAATTAGAAAAAAACTATAATTTTATTCGTCGAGAACGTTTGAAATAAAATTTAAAATAAAATATAAAGTTGAAAATAGAGTGTTTGAAAAAAGACACTTAATACTTACAATTTTACTATTAAACTGTAAAAGTTTTTGGGGAATGTAAATTTGCATTAATGTATAACAAAAGTACAAAGTACAACAAGGCCCAAGGCCAGACTCGACAACACGACCGTGCGGACGGGGCATGGCCGTGGATACGCCACACGGTCGTGTTCCCAGGTCGTGTTCCTCACTGTCTCCAGGCGATTTTCCAGACCCTATATGTAGCTAAAAGCTGAAGGGATGAGGGTCGTTGGATACTAAGAAATCTATTCCTGGTCTGCTCTGGTACAAGTTGTGTTAGGAGACCCGGACTCCGATAAGCCTGTTGAAACCTCCATTGATTTCGCTGATTCCGCTCTACTCACAAGTGATATACAAGCGATGCAGGGAGAGACCGATATGTGACATTTAGGATATGCTGCCCCCACCATCGTCGCGCTGCCCAAGTCACTCCAAGTTTCCACTCAGAATGTGGCCAAAGAAAACAAACCTCCCTTTTGCAAATGCGTAGGCAAGCTGCCGAATAAGGACAAAAAAAGAAGAGGTATTGGTGGCTCTCGAACACCACTGCATTACAGAAAACACAGCCGTCATCCCATTGTTGTAACCATGGCTTATCCATGGTAGATAGGCAGTCCTGGATCACAAGCCACATGACAAATGGATTACGCAGGATCTTCACCGGCCCTCCACCGCCCATGCCATCCCTCGCCGACTTGACCACCACATGCTCTAGCAAGGGCTCATCCAAGTCTACCAATACACAAACATGAGCAAAATCGACCCGAGAGCACGACAGTGTAATTGATTCCAGGTACAATGGCTGGCCAACACCACTAGCAACAACGCTAAGGCCACCAAGTGTCCAATACTCGAGGGGGAGGTTTCTGAACTTTACCCATATTGGCATACACCTATGATCATGGCGTTCTATGTTCATGCCCACCTGCCATCGTTGTAAGAATATCGGTTGACCCTTGTACAGTCACGGGCCATCCTCCAACACCTCTTCCATGGCCGCCTCCTTGTGAAACACAAAGAAGAAAAACTCGTTCGCCTCCGCGACCATCTTCTTAATGTTTCACCATAGGCTACGGACGAACGTGTTCAAGTGGGGAAAGTAGGGTTTCTTCCCCACGAAATACCCCACCGCCATAGCCTCCCATCTCCATGCCCCCCTTTCCACCATGCCCGTGGTGGGCTTCACCACGGGCACCCCATTTTGGTTTTTCGGCACCACATACCTTAATGTTCGCCTCGATGATTAGCCAAATCCATCAATAATCGAATCATGGCTTGACGTAACCCTAGGGTTTAATTGCACATTGCCAATAAACATCTCCGGCATGGTAGGGGCACTTGCATAATGCCGCCGGCAATGCGTCTGTCTCCTTCTCCCCAACCGCGCTCCCTCTGCCTTGCTCAACCACCCGCTCAGTAGGCATCGGAGCCAGCCCCACAACCCCAACTCCTGCCTCACCCGTCTCCACTCCCTCAACCCTAGGAGCCGCCACCCTGGCCGCGGCCACCGCTCCCATTCCCTTAACCCCGTCATCACCTACCGCACTCCGTCGCCCTCACCTCTACCATTTCCTCTGGATCGCCCTCACCACCCTCTCACCCTACTCCATCCTCATCTCCAGCGTCATCTCCCCCTCTTCCCAGCTTCCCTCCCTCGACCTTCCAAAATGGCGCACCCATTGCACAGCCAGCGTGGCAATCGCCTCGAAGGAATCATCATCCCCGCCATTAAGAACTCAGGTAGCCACCTTCGCAAATTCAGAGAAGTTGAAGCCCTTGCGAATTCTGTCACGGACAACCAAAGACGGGGAGTACCCAACCATCACCTCCCCCATTCCGGTCATCAGACCGTTAGCCTCCACCGCTGGCGGACCATCAGCCTCCGACACCAACGGCAGCTCATCCTCTCCACCGATAGAGCCTTCATTAGGGTTTGTAGTGTGTGTAGTGTGTGAGAGAGAAGAGAGAGAATTGAGAGAGTCCATATTTATGCATACTTTTCTAAAATCAATTAAACTGCAAAAGTTAGCAGGCATATGTTTTGCGACTTTTGTCTTACAAAGTATTCGGTATTTTTTTTAGGAAAATAACTTATAAACTCTAAGATAAGATGTTATGAACTCACAATCTCTTTAAAAAAAGTTATAAGTTGCTAAATTATTTACCAGATGTTAACAAATTTATTCAAGTTAATTATGAATGTGTCATTACGAACATTTTATAAGCTATATAATATTATTTTATCGAAACACTTCATAAACTTATTTTAAAAATAAGATGTAGTATCTTTTGGTCCTTAATATTTATATTGCTTATATCGCTTAGCTGTGTTCTTCATCCCGCATTACACATTTTGGCCATATTCACGAACACGATTGTGTTCTCCTGATTCCGTTAGTTTTAACACTTTTTTTCTAACGATGGGACCAAAAGTATAAAAAACAAAAAATAAAGATTAGAAATCAAAATTGTGTTAGCAAAACATTAGGGACCAAAAGGGAATAAAGGGTTATATTATAAGGACATAAAATATAATTAACCCTTAACTATAAATGTGTCGGTATAATATCTTATAAGCTACATAATATTATTTTATCCAAACACTTTATTAACTTATTTTAAAATACGATTTAATATCTGGCATGTAGAGGATGCAAGTATATATGCATAACGATGTGTTGATGTATGTAGGATATTATACTGGCATCCAAACCCAGGAACAATGGTGAACACCTAAATCCTCTCAGAAGTGTCTCAGTGCGCGGAGAGCATCAATGGTGTCAAAGAAGGCCGCTGGAAATCCACTCTCAGCTTCTACAAAGCCATAGCTAGAGGTATAACACGGTTGTGTTGTTTTTTAGGGTTTTGGCGACCCCTTTAAGCAGTTTTGTTTTTGAGTAAGTGATTAGCCTTTCTATGGAGGTGGATTTGGTTTCATTGTGGTTATTTTACTACTGCTGGTTGATTATGCGACTTTGTGTTAATTTTATAGGGAAACGAGTTTGTTTTTGTTTTAATTGTAAACCCTAAACAACCATACTATTTTTGTGGTGATTGCAAGAACAAACGATAGGGAATGATTTCCCTCGTGATTTTGTTGGGATTTCACTTGCCGAGCAGCCGAATAAATACTTCCTTGTAATTAGAGGGCAGCGGCCTGTGGCGGAGGCAGAGTCAAGTATTTAGATGATAATGGAGAAACTGCAATCCTACAAAACACGAGCCGCTCTTAATTTCGAGGTTAGTGATTTCAAGATGTGCTGTTTTTTCTATATTGTCGATATGTTATTGACGCAAGGCCCTGTTTCTTTTTTGGCTAAAGAATGTAAATTGATATCAAGTTTGGTTAATATTGATTCTTTTCGATGTAGAGGAACCAGTATCAACTTGGTGACTTCCAGTTGCGTGTGGGAAAGGTGGTCCCTATGCACTCTGAAATTTTGAGGGGCATAGGTATGGAGGTAAAATAGGCTCCCGCAGGACTTTTAAGTTTACCCGCTATCCAACACATATGCACCTACTGGCTACTGCTTATAATTTTGTGTTATGCTTTGAGATTTAGATTCCTGTGGAGAAAATTGCCAGAAAAAGAGATTCCTGGGCAGGAGTTCCACAATTAATTACTTTCTGATGGAGATTTTTTGGTCTAATCTATAAAGTATATGTCTGCACCAGGAAATTGATTAGTAAATAATGGTTTTCTAATGTGGCATCAAGAAAAAGTAGCTTGACGTGCATCCTGTCTAGTATAAAAGCACAGATACAGGAAACAGAATGATGGAAGGGGTTAATTGTACACTCGTGTGGAAGTTCATGTCTTCAAGTTAGGAAATTGTTCCCCATTTGAGTATACATACCATTTTTCTATCAGGAGGCCTACCCTTAAATTTAGATGGTGAGCTCTATGCTACTTTTTTCTTTTTTATACTAAACCATTTCATAAATATGGAAGGTCATAGAACAGTTGGAAGGAAGTTTCGAGATTTTTTTTTGCCCTTGGAACTGCAATACATTTGAGAATTTATATGATATCCCCTCAGAAAATTTGCCTTTTTCATTGATTAATACCTTGGCCGAATGGTAAATGATGCTTAAAGGTAACAACTTTTCCACAAGTTAGCAAAAGGAATTCTTTTCTGAAACCTCATAAGGTCCATCAGCAATTTTCTCACTTACTTTGAGTTGAATGTAAATTGTAAAGGAAGCTACGAGTTTAATCTAGTGTAGTACAACCAAAAACATAATTTGAGGAATATATACTTTTGTAAGTGTTAGTCTTGCCACATATTATGGATGCTAAAATGATTAGGATAAGAACTGGAGCAAGTGATAGTTGTCACTGTAGTGCAGTTTTGAAGGTGGAAAGTGGAGTTCAAAAGTAGACAGCTGCATATCTGAATAGTCTAGAGTTCTATTTTCTCCCAATTCTGCTTATGCATGAGGTTCCGCGCCCAAGGCTTTATCCTTCTAAAAAGTTAAGAAAAAATGCTTACACAGACATAATAAAGAATTGAAAATTGAGTAGGAGTGGAAGAGGGAAGGGAGATTGGTTTTTCTATGAAGTATCTTTAACAAATGGAGTTTGAATTGTAAGCAATTTGGTTTGAAAAATCAAATAACAGCTAGTAGTTTAACAGCTATAACCCTATATTGAAAATATTTGTGATGACCATAAATTATGAGTACTTCAAAAGCACTAGTACGAGGCAATATGGAATTCATTGATTCTCTGGACAAGTTATTGTGTTTTACTTTTGCTTTATTTTTTGTTGGTTTGTTTATTTGTAAGATTTACTGTTATATGTTCAAAGCACATTCGAATATGTTAGGCATTCAAATACATCTTTGGCCATTACCATATAGACTTTCGGATAGGTCTTGAGTGAGGAGTGCAGACACATCTGGACTCATCTTGTGGTTGCCTACATGAGACAATAAACATGCACGGCTGCCTTTCAATAGGTTGAAAATTGAACAGGATTTCTGTAGCTGAAATATAAAATTTAGATGTAGGTTCATGAAAGCTGAAGTACGTTTCATGGATGAATACAATCATACTGAGTGATGACTACTGAAATGCACGTCTTTTGTTTGAACCTTTTACCATTCTACTTTTGAGTAATACCTGGTAACAGAGGCCTGCAACTAATAGTAGAAATGTTGATTTGCAACATTTGCAAGAGGGAGAGAAAGATGCAGTTGATGCTGGTCATTAATGAGATTTAGCACTTGAATTCTTTAGTTCCGGAAATCCACACCAGAATGCACTTCAATAATCTTTTCAGATCACCGTGTCTCTTGCATCCCTCTGCGTCATCTTCCCACTACCATTTGCCATATTAATCACCGTTAACATCAGCTTTGATCTCAGGCAAATCTACTCCTATGCTTAAGTCAATGGCACTATTCACAACTGTTGGGAATACTGATGGAAAGAGATCCCAGAATATCATACGAAGGCTTCAACTGTAATAAATAACAAAGTTCTTATTTAACTAGCCATCATCAATCATTGGTAGAAATTTGCTTTGCTAGGTGTTCCCATTTTGTGCCTCCGCATCTTATCTTTTCTTATTGTATGACTTGGTTTTCTCGCCACAATTTTTGTAGATAATATCAGTAGTGCGGTGGACTGACTTGAATACATGAGGATGCTGGAAGAATTATCTAAGTGAGGAGAGAAAGTGCTTCTTATTGTTAGGATTTAAATCTTCTTTTCTTTTAATGCATGTTGACTGGTAGTAATTGTCTCAGGTCTACAGGCTCGTTGTTCTTCACGCTGGCTCTGCGGAGATGGATTTTCTTAATCGACATTCAACTTGATTTAAAATAATTATATCTTAATAATACTGGTTACGTGATTTAAAATCATGCCATGCCAGCAATCTGGTTTCTATGGATGAATCGACATTTAGGCATAGCTTATAATTGCATGTGATTGAATCATCAGTTTGCTACATAATCTGAAAGCTTTGAAGAGGGAAGCAACCGTGAATGCTCTTGTTATTTCTGCAACTTGGTTTGTTTACGAGCTTTGTGCACTTCAAGATTCAGATGTAATGATGTGCTACAGTGAGGGTTCTTTGATAATTATCTTCAATGATCAACTACAATCTAAAGAGTGTTTGTTCTCTTGCAGATGGAGCATCTCCCCATTTCCTCATGGGAAAAATCACATCAAATCATGGTTAAGTTCTTTGACCTGTGGCAAGAAGCTCTATCAAAAAGATCATTACCTGGTCATTTTTAACACATCGAACCAAACTTTGCAAAGTACTGCATCGCAGACCAATACTCATTACAACACACAGCAGTTCAGTATGCCAGTATCACAGCTCAAATGATCGTCACATCTCAGTTAGTGCAAGCCCCAAGAAATTAAATCTTTTAGATGTTCCCGTTCTATGTTATCTCTGCAGCCCTTAAGTTGAATCGAAAACATAGTAGTAGTGTTTGGGGTTGCTGACTAATGTTTGTCCCACACAGTCGTTACTTGAGCAAACTTTTAAATGGGGAGCACGAACTCTATGTTCGTTGTCCGATATCCGTTTAGCTAAATGAAGGATGAGATAATGTCTTGAGATAGCGCGATTACTCATTTTATGATACAACTTCTATAATTCCTCACATAAGGATTCAGAAAATACCAGATCGTGAAAACTATTGAACAGAAACATTGTTGTGGGTTGTATTGATACCGTGACATGAGGCCATCTAGTCCATAACTACTTTGATTGTATCCAGTTAATCGGAAAACGAGATATAGCCTACCTATCGATCAGATGGTTAAGTAGACTAATCATTATTAATAACTAGTCGTCGTGGCACGCCGTGCAGATGAGATAATATTACATGCAAAATCAAAGAATTGGTGTTGCGGTGTCATAATCGTCGAGTGAGAAAGGTCTTTACTATATATATTAGTATAGATTAATGACAAACAATCAAGCCAAAGTTCTTTGACATTAATGACAGAAAAATGGCATTATAATCTTGAAGTTAATAAAAGATTTCTCTTCATTCTTCTGTTTTTCCTGCATGTGAGTTACTGTAACTGGAGCAGCAACAGATCAATCCGAGGAATATTCATCAGACGTGCATAGATTGTGTCAGATAAAACCGACATGTAACATTACTACTGTCACGTACAGAGACCTTCCATACTTGGATTCCCAAGTCCTCAGAGTTTAAAACCTCTAAAACCCTAAGGGCATGATTGGTATGAGGGAATGCATTTGGAATGGAATGAACATTTCTAATCTTATTCCAAACACATGTTTGGTATAATTTAGGAATAGCAATAGCCATTCCTTTGGGAATGCCCATTCCATAAATATGGGATTAGGCATTCCCCCACTCACCCATGGTTTTAGCTATTCCCAATAGTTTGGGAATAGATTTTGTTTTTATATACTGCTAAAATAATTTTTAATAAAATTATAGTTGCGAGATTTATAGTCACAAAATTATATATTATTTCAATACATTAAAATAAATGAATATCAATATAAAATATTTAAATATGTGGTTTTTAGAAAATATAAAATGTAAAATATAAAAAAATTCTTAAATATTTTATTAAATATAATATAAAATTATTAACATCTTTATAGGCATTTTACCAGATATTACTATAAGCATAAGCATTTACCAAATAATAAGTATTTTTTAAAAAAATTTAAATATATGAAAACGTCCAACAATATATATATATATTATAAATTTATAATTAATTTAATATTTCAAAAATAATATTCTTTATGTCATTAATGAGACGTAGCTTAGTTGTTTTTTATTTTATTTAAGTTTCATTATTAAAAAATATATAAATGAGTAATTTGAAAGTTTTGATTCAATTCTCCTTTTCATTCCTTTGGTATACCAAACATAGGAATGGTATACCAAAATCATTCCATTCCTACTTTTATTCCATTCCTAATTTCATTCCATTCTCACTCAATTCCATTCCTATATACCAATCATGCCCTAAATTGCTAGCCGTCATTTCCCTTCTCTCATTTTCTCTCTTTCTGCTCGTGCAAATCATCCAAGATCATATACGTACAACTTTTGAGAATCATCATTTGAAAAGGTCAGTTCCATAGTATACGGTTAATCAAATGTAATCTATACATACATTGCGTATATGCGTGTGGGCTAGTGCTGCTGTGCTATTGAATTTGGATTTTTAGCGTAATGGATGGTAATTTCAATGTATGCAAGTAAAGGGATCGTATCATTTTCACGTTTTGATCGCTGGAGTTTATGCATGATGCAATATGAATATGGGGCTGGAGTAGTATCAGTTTTTGTTCATGATATTTTGGGTTTATTTATTTATTTTTGTTTCCTTCATCTGATTCAGAATATATAGTGTATCAAAATTGTTAGTCTCATGGATCCGGATTCGTTGGCTGCTTCGACCACCAATGCACCGAGGAAGGTATTAGTGTTGAATAGGATTGATCTGATTGTCTCCATGATCAGATACTTTGTGAAATCATTCGATCTTTTATTAACCAGATGCATTCTTTGATTTGGACATGGATTGCAATAGGTGAGGTTTGCACCAAAAGCTCCTCCCAAGAGAGAACAGAAGCCTGTCGTGCCTAAAGCGTAATCATCTTCGTCTACTTTAGCTTGAGTACTTCAATTAATTTCAGCTATTATTATGACTCTGATTGTAATGTTCTCTTTTATATTTATGTTTCAGTGAAAAAGTTGAAAATGACCTCGAGGAAGCTAAGGCAGAGCAGCTTCTACGCCGCCTTAATGTATTTCCAGAACTCCTTGTTAATTCATTTATAGTTATAGACTAATCTGGTTTAGAACTCTGTTGATTTCCTTTCTTAGTGACATCTTTGCTTTTCGTCCCAGGAAGCATCTTTGAAAGGAAAGCCTAAGGTAGAAAGGAAAGGTTAGTTTCTCTTTAGGTCTTTCTGGTCTTACTGAATGTCCTCCATATGTTATTACGTCTAAGTTGCATCTAGCCGTAAAATAAGCAAATGTGAACGGAAATATATGTCAGACGCATTATACTTTTCAAACATCAATCTTTTATTACAATTGTCCTTGTGATCCAGTTGGGCCGACTCAAGTTGCTTTTGGTTATGGAGGATCGTCCAATTCCCTCAGGTCATATGGTAACAAGAATATCAACAGGATCCCAGGCTCGTCTTCTGATGGCAAGTGCATACTTATAATTGTATCTTGTTTTACTAACAAAAGATTTGGTTTACGTTTTTGATAATATCTATGGACATGCAGGTGGTGCTGATCAACGAGTTTTGAAAGAATATAAGGAACCATGGGTAAGCGATGTATAAGTAAACCTCTAGTTCAATGTGGATGAAGTCCTCTGTTGTATGATGCTAAATGTTACTTTGACAATTTGTGTAGGATTATTACACCTATTATCCTGTAACACTCCCCTTGAGAAGGCCATACTCTGGAAATCCAGGTATTTCTCATTTACTCTAGAAAACGTACTGCTAATATGAAGGAGAAATACCTGATTCCATCTTATACCATTACCAATAGTTATCATGTTACCTCATCAAAGTGCACTGACCTTGGTTTCTTACTTGTAGAACTTCTTGATGAAGAAGAATTTGCAGAAGATCCACAGAGCTCAACTTATGATGAATGTGTGACAAATTCAGCTTCAGAGCTTGGACTATTGGTTGGTATTCATTTAGTATGAATCGGAAGCACATACTACATTCTAGAAATTATGTTGTGATGTTTAATGACATTGGTGGCAGGATGAGAATACGGAGGACACTATTTTCTTCCTTCAGTTACCGACAATTTTGCCGACGACAAAGCCATCAACTAATGCAGAGGACCCAGAGGCAGATAAGAAAGCAAATCCTGGAAAGGGTGCAGAAGCATCACAAAAGCCTTGTAAGTTGGAAGAATTACCAGCTGGCTTGATGGGTAAAATGTTAGTATACAGGAGCGGTGCTATAAAGTTGAAGCTTGGTGATACACTATATGATGTAAGTATTCAGAGCTTTCTTCTCTATTTCTTTGTATCATTTACTGCAGAGAAAACTATTTGAAAAAAGTACAAATTACTGGTTTGATGGAGAAGATCGGTAAGAAAAGAGAATAGCAGAGACAACTTATTACTAATTGTTTGCCTTTGTTTTCTATCAGTTTTCCAGATGTCTAAAGGATCACAATATCTAGAACCGGTTTTCAAAAAGGATTAATTAGAACGACTCCCTTATAATTTAGTACTATACCCCCTCCCCCTTTTGAAACTATCAAAACCTCTCCTCTAAATTTATAACACTTACAAACCGTCTCGTTTTCTGGTTATGTGGTAATGTATGGGAAAACGATGGAACTTTAACATTCTATTTCTAGAAGTGTAGAAGTTCACCCCATTTGAGCAGAGATGTAAGATCAAGAATATTTGTTCAAGGTACAGTGATTATGATGCATATATATGCAGGTATCTGCAGGTCTGAATTGTGTGTTTGGTCAAGATGTTTTTGCCATCAATACAGAAGAGAAACATTGTTGCAACATGGGCGAAATCAACAAACGTGTCGTTATCACCCCCGACACAGACAGCATGTTGGATGCTATTGCTGATCTATGATAGTTTTTGTTTCATTAACTTTGAATTTCTTTCTCATATACAAAGACCAGAAGCACAAAAGCACTGGGTGCAATGCTGTTCCACAGCCTATTTAAACTAGTAAATACCAATACAATAAGCTTGTGCTTTCTCCGTTTGAGCGACTATACGACGAGTCTGGACACAGAATCCAAGTGGTGATACATTCTTTGTGCAACATATTCTCTTCAACAGTTTGAGGATGTAAGAGCACATTTCTTGATCATAAATGGCATTGTTTTTCATACAGAACTTTACTACGTTTAGATGATCTGTGCTCCATGTTGCAATGATAGTTAATGTACTTGAGCATCAGCATTTCCTGTGTGAACATGCAGACAAAGTGCAAAGGGGGTTGACAACAAGGTCAGATATATCTTAATCTCGATCTTCCAATGTCTTTCAATCTTTGAGGTAATTGAGCATTATAAGTTTGTTTAAGCTCGATTTATTAAATATAATGTCCAAGTTTAAACATACTGTTTAGATTTGATAAGAATTAAAGTTTGGCTCGAGCTCAAGCTAGAGCTCAATATGATAATAAAATAATAAAAAGGTAAATTACAACGAGTTTTTTTTAAATTTGCTAAAATATAATTTTTTTTAAAAAATTACCAAAAAGTCTGCTAGTGAGATGCTATATGAATCAGTCTCTCAGAGCCCTACAAAGGTTGACTTGTGCGAGGAGCTACCCTCTCGATTTTAATACAATCTAACAACTAGTCTAATCTGTTAGTTTTCTTTAAATTTTTATCATTTTCTTTTTTGTGGTGAACATACTAAAATTTCCTTGTGGATTATGATGAATTATAATTTTTACCTACCTTATGAATTCTTTTAATTTTTTTTTTTATGAACTAACTGGACAATATTTTGTATAATGAGATAATTACAATGTCTTTTTTTGAAATTTGTTGTAATTATACGTAAATCTCCATTTGGAAGATTACACATGATACCCCTTTCATCCTACAAATAGATCCATCCAGTAGTAAGATTAATAGAATTTTGCTTACATCAGCAAAAAAGTTAAATAAAAATTCATATTTGCCTCTGATGGATATATTAAAGACTTACTGCAAGTCAAATAAATACTAGATATGTGTTAGCTATTGTTTTTAAAGAACTAGTCACTGTAGCATGCAGTACTTACACACATATAATCAAATTGATACGATGTTAATCTAAAAAACAAAAACCGATGCATGATTTAAAACCAATCAAGTGATTAACATGAGTTAAAGTGGAGAAAAATATTACAGTATATTGACGGTAAAAGATGACTTGGACCAGTCGAAAAATAAAATTGCAATATGTACTTTAGGCTTCACATAAATTTTTGGAAAAAATGCAAGAAACCCCCTGTGATATTGCAAATGAGCAAATTACCCCCTATGAAAAAATAAATATCAATTTACCCCCTTGTGTTTTTCAAAATGAAGCAATTTACCCCCCTGTGTTTTTCAAAATAAAGCAATTTACCTCCCTGCCTAGGGGGGTAAATTGCTTCATTTTTAAAACCATAGGTGGGTAAATTACTTTTTTTTTTTTACAGGGGGATAATTTGCTCATTTGCAATATTACATGGAGTACATTGTATTAAACCCCATAATTTTTTGAATAAATGTATTAATTACATGGATTTTAATTATTTTTTATGTGCTTGTAGATGTAGTTTTAAAGAAGAGATCTTAGGCCATGTTTACTTTTTCGATTAGATTATACGATGTACAGTAGTTTTTCTATTATATTATGTACTAGTTAGTATAGGTAAAGCTAACTATTTGTTTACTTTGCAAACTTTGTATAGGTTGGATTAATGTTTTATTTGTGGAGATTTACAAACTTGTCCTCAAATGAGACAATATGTCATGTCCAATGAATTGTCATTTTTTTTTTAAAAAAAGAATTGTCATTTACTTTAATTTTTGCACACATACCGCAGTGATTTTTATTCCAACTTGAGTTCATATTTGTTTGAGTTGCTCAGATGCCCAGTTTTTATTGTTGTGAATTCTTAGCTTATTATTATCATTTATTTTCACTTTTTGCAATGTAAAGAAGATGATTGCTGAACAAAACTACACTTATTTAGTTGAACAAAACTACAATTCTTTCCACGAGTGGGTTTTGGATTTTCAATAAAATTTGAAGGAGATACAAATGTTTGTTCAAATGTATTTTAGAAAGATATTTTAACATCATTGGAGCGTCGGCCGGTAATTCTTTATCAGCATCATTGGGGCCCTTTTCACCCTCATTTTCGCCTCGCTGCCAAAACCAAGACCATCTCTGCCACCTCCTTCACATCCCCAACCAAACTTCATTTCCCTCTTCTAACTCTCTTATGCGGCGCGACCTCCCTCACCACATCCCCATCCTCCTCCGCCGGCCTATTCTCATCAACAACCTCCGTTCTCAACTCCGAAGTCCGCCGTTGATTCCATCCAACAAAAAAATTAAGCTTGCGCAGGAAAGAAGAGAGAGAGAGAGAGAGAGAGAGAGAGAGAGAGAGAGAAGAGAGAGAGAGAGAGAGAGAGAGAGAGAGATCTCACATAGTCTTCCGAAGAAGATGAGAATGGAGGAGAGAGAGTGATGAAAGTGGCTTGATATTTGTATAAATTGTGTTAGCTCATTTATTACATGTCAGAAAATATGGTTGAAATTTAAGAGACAGTCATGGGTAAATAAGTCAATTTCCTATCATCTAATGAGGACAACAATGGAAAGAAAAGTTAGTAGAATTAGTCTGTGGGCCCCACCGATACAATCCAACCAATTTTGGATGGATTGTAATCGGGTGTTAATGTGACCTAATAGCGGGCCTTCCTACATTATCTCGGGCTGCCTCAATGTGTAGTAAACAACCGATTAGACTGGATTAAGCACTATATCCAACCTAATATAGGGTAGTAAACATGGCCTATACACAATACTATTAGCTACAATTTTAATGACTATGACTAAAATTCTTGGTAAATAACTATTATTAATTACGGCTAAATAAAAATCGATGCAAAAACTAACTTTTCCACCATGAAAAATTTATTTATCACGGCTAAGAGTCGTAGTAAAAACATTCGCTATGGCTTTTAACCATGACAAATGTTTTAGCAACCCTCGCAAAAACCATGGCCAATAATCGTTGAGTAGCCGTGATCAATGACTATTTGCTACAACTATTTAGTATTAACCATGTCAATTAGCCATGATTAAATAACATATTTCTTGTAGTGGTATAACATTATCATTATGCACGCGAAATATTTGGTTGAAACATTGATTTCACTTAACATTTTGCGTGTGCTTGAATCACTTGTATAATTTCCTTCATGATGCACTATTATATTTTATAGTAATATCTCAATTGCAGTAATAATTATTACATTAAATATTTTGCATTAATATTAATAATGTACTTTTCAACTCCATATATTTTTCAAAATATTTATGTTTTATGATCAAATATAAGAACAAGCGGTATCAATCAATGCGTGCATGGAATTATGAATTAGGATTTTCTTGAAGTGTTATTCTCAAAATATCATATTTAATTAAAGTTGTGCATAAAACAAATCAATATTTGAAGTAAATTTTATTCTTAGAATTCCATAATGCATGCTATTAACTTTGTATATTTCCTCTCTTAATGTTCAAAAGCATCGTACATGAACAATATTAAATAAGAATATTATCCATAAATATTTGGTAACATTCGACTATTTAAAATACATTATTAATTGACGTGTTCGAAAAAATATATTCAGAACAAATAATGATATAACTTATTTTCCAAATTAATTGTAATTAGAGTTTCTTTAGCTATATATATGTGAATATTTTCAACATATTCCTAACCATTCATATATAATTTAGCTGGTTATATTTTGGAAATATTGAATCTATTAGAACCTTACATGGCATCTCATCAAAATTATGGCAAATCACCAAGAGACGATAGTAAGGCAGTCGATAACTTTTCGCAACAGATAGTGAAAAAGCCAAGATCTAAAACAACAAGTACGATTCCGAAAAAGAAAAACCTTTCTGATATTCTGCTGATGAAATCATCAAAGAGACCAAGTGAGACGAAGAACGTGCATGATAAAAAATGGGGACAAAAATCGACCAATGTATCTACGTCAAAAGATGACTGGAGTTCAAGGCCTCTTTCGGAATATATTATTCAAGAGCCAATCCCCGATCTCAATGAATTGGCGGTAGAAAAATATCTTCTTCATGACTATTTTAAAGACATCCCAGATATTAATGATTAGTTTATAATTCGAGAGACTAATATTTGTGTCTATATTTAAGAGATAATTCAAGATTTCTTAACAGCAAAGAGCTGTTCTAAATATATCTTGTGGCGACGTACAGATGGCAAAATTAAGAGCTTTTAATCAGAAACATATTATAATTTCATATTTTACATAGAAAATATGTCGAATGATATCTATAATTCTTCCCATTCTCTGGATTTTTGAAGGAGCAAAATGTTATTTATCTGTATTATGTAATATTTATGGTTTATTGTTGTGTTTGATTAGTTATGATCAATAATATATAAAGCTATTTTTACAGTTGAGATTTAGAATTTTGATTAATATTCAAGTTATAATAAAGAAAAATGGAGACGAAGGGGAAAATAAAAGGGAAAAAAATGTATGAGGGTGTTATTGTCTTTCATTTTTTGCTAATTTTCTTGAACTTTTTAATTATTTAAATGAAGTTAAAGTTTTAATTACATTTTCTTTTCATATTTGACTGACAATAACAGTATGGTTGCATTAAAGTTCTTCAATTTACATTAGCACTATCATTTGATTAGGATGAATTTGTTTTTTGAGTATTTGATTAGGATAAACTGGACAATGTTATTTTTTTGAGTTGGAAGCAATAAATTTTATTAATTGAAATAAAGTGATTATAATTAGTCCTGTCAGTATCAATATTGGAATTAGAAAAATACAACAATCATATCGACAATAACACATAAACTAACATTTTGATATTACAGCAAACAAATAAACCTACTATACAGTGGAAACAAATTATCCCCCACGCAAGGGATTCGAATCCATGACCTCTAGGATCATGGGGTCTCAACTTTGCCAACTGAACTAGGTCGCATTGACAACTGAACAATGTTATTAATCATCACAAAACTTTAATTTCAAGTCTTAATTGACAACAAAAATAAGAAAAAATTATTAATGCATATTTTCTAAAGTTTATAAATGGACTATTCCGCTCAATCCACCGACTTTCAAATAGGGATGACAACGGGTGTGGGTCAGATTTGGACCTGACCCATCTTGTTTGGGGCAGGCTTTGAAGCCTTAATTAGGTCCGATATTAGTGCTTTGGACCTGCATTTGGACATGACTCGAATCCGATTTTTTGTTTTAATTTTTATATATTGTTTATATAATACATTTTATACATATCTGAAAATTTATGTATATATTTTATTTAAAGTTACATATAATACATACATTCAATAATTTTATAGATTAAAATAGGACAAATTGCATATTTCCCTTTGTGTTATCAAAATATTGCTAAAAACTCTCTTGTGTTTTGAAAATATGCAAAAAAAAAAAAAACCCCGTATTTTGTAAAATTTTACAAAAAAGCCCCTCCCCGTTAGAAACTAATGGAGAGTGCACAACACACGCCCATTGCACGATTGGGCTTCGTTTTTTATATTTTTCAGGGTTGTTTTATTGGACAAATGACCATTTTGCCATCTTCCTTTGACCATTTAAATATGTTTTAATAAATTAATATAATAATTAATCTAAATTACTATATAATCTAAATATATGTTAATAATTTATATTTATTTATGAATAATATTAATTAAATATCAAAATACCTTTTAATATATTTTAAAAGTTTAATTTTTTAATTAAATGATCACAATACAAAAAATAATCTATTAAAATTTACTTTTTTAGATATTTATATAAATATAAATAAAAATTAATTATACAATAGATATTAATAACTAAATTAAATTATTATTTACTTTAAATATTATTTTAATAAATTATACTAAATTAAAATACCAAAATATTTAAATTAAAATGATATTTTTATGAATATAAATATTAATAATTATAATTATATATTATTAACTAATTTATTAAATATATGTATACAAATTATACTATTAAATAAAAATTAAAATTTTATTTTTTATATAAATAATAACAAATTTCTTTAATTTAAAAAAATTCAAAATTTTAATTTATTAAAAAAAATTATAAAAATTTGGGCGACCGCCGACTGTGGTCGCCCAAAGACCATGGGCGACCGTGACGGCAGTCGCCCAGATAAACCCTGGGCGACTGTAGTCGGCGGTCGCCTGATGAGCCTGGGCGCCGCGACGGCGGTCGCCCAAAACTGAGCGACAGTCGTCGCGGTTGCCCTGGTCGCGGTCGCCCCCTCAGCAATGGGGGGTGGGGGTTGGCGGGTGCAGGGGATGGGGGTTGGCGGCGGGGGCTGGGGGTGGGGATGGGGAAGGGGGGCCTGGTGGCAGGGGTGGATGAGGGGATTTAACATAAATATTTTATTTTTTTAAAAAAATAATTTATTTTATAATTTATAATTTTAAATATAATATAAACAAAATAGATTAAAATCTAGACCCTTGATTTTTATAAATTTATCTAACGATTGAGATGAATTGATAAGATCTTACGACTTTAATACAATAAAAAAAATTCAACGGTCATTAAAAAATAAAACAATATAGATATATAAGGGTATAGCGGTCTTTTAGCAAAAAAAATAACGCCGTTAGGTTTAGTTAACCGCGAGGGGCGAGGATGCAGGGTTTTACAAAATACAGAGATTTTTTTGCATATTTTTAAAACACATGAAAATTTTTAACTGACTTTTGAAAACACATGGGGGTAATATGCAATTTGTCTGATTAAAATATGATATAAATAATTTATAAATGTTTTAATGTATATATAAAGTAACATATATTTTAAATTCTTTAAAATAATGCCTAAAACAGACTCAGACGAAGTATTTATAAAAAAATTTAGCTTTTTAATAATATTATTGTCTCTTATCTATAAAATTATGGTATTATATTTTTCAAAAAGTAGATCTTTTAATATTTTGAAAATATTAAGGGAGTATTTGTGCGAGTCTCAAAAAAACGCTTTTTAGCTTTTGGATTCTGAAAAACACTTTTGATGTATTTGGGTTGTCAACTTCTGCTTTTAGACCTGCTACAAAAAATACTTTTAAGCCAAAAGCTAGAGCACTTTGGAGGTGCTTCTAGCTGCTTTAGTGTTTTTGTAAATAAATTCAATTTTTTTTTGGACTACTTTACTGTCATTATAATAATTTTCTTTCGATTTTACCCTTTTTAATTTATTTTTAAAATTATTCATCTAAAGTTGATGTTAGAATTTTCAAATAATTTGAATAATTCATCACAAACAAAATTTATAATTTCACATATTTAATATTTTAAATTTTTAATATTTATTTTCTATATTATATGATATTATTCCTAAATCATACAAAAATAAATTAAATTGCTAGATTAATTAAAAATATATATACTTTTTGTCAATCGTGCAAGTTTATTTATTGCGAATGAATAAACAATTACATTACATAGTCGGAACATTATTGAATTAAATATCCAATTTTTCTATTTGTATTCAATATTTAATAATATAAATGATAACTGTTTTGTAAAAAAAATTAAATATGAGATATACTAATTGAAATAAACTTTATTATTTTTTGAAAAAAAAATATTATAATCAAAAGACAAGTGCAAATGTTAAGCAAAAATAGCATCTTTTTCACACATAGGGACAAAATGAATTTTAATCAATGAAGCTTGTTTTAGAAGTGTTTTTTTTTTTTAAATTTTTTTTCCAAACACTACCCAATTTAGCTCTTACCCGCTTTTCACTTTTTTTTACAAATACTATCCACTTCTGATTCTGCTACAACTTCTAGTTTTTCTACGAAAATTACCTTTTTAAAAATAAAAGTCATCGCAAACACTCCCTAAATCAGATTTATCGGGTTCCAGATTCACTACAACAAAATACAATTATTTTAAAATTCACCATATATTATAATTATTAATCTTTATCTCATATTTTAGTTATAGATAATATTAAAATATGGTATTTTGATTTATACATTATCTAAGAACAAGCTTAATCAACACTTTAATATATTTTGATAATTTTTTTGTAAATCAATATTTAATATAATATATATGCATTTTATTGTTATATTCAATATCCATTACAACAAAATGCATTTATCATTAGTTATCCTTATATATATTTAATGTATATAAATAAATATATTAGTTATCAATGTTTATTAGATAAATAATTAAATAAATGAATCAAGTAACCCATTAAATTTGAAAAAGAAAAGAAAAGCTGAGAAGGTATGAGATGGAGATCTATTTAATTTTGGGTTAAATACAGTTACCACTCCTGAAGTATTCAACCCACATCAATTACCCCTCTAAAGTATTAAAACCTTCAAAAACCCCCATAACCTTCTAACTCCTTTTATTTTTAAGTTCAAAATGTCCATTTTACCCTTACTAAAAATTGTCCTTTGAAAAAAAATTAAAGGAATTTTTAAAATACCAAAATCACTCTTTTTAAAATTTTGTCTAATTCTAGTTTCACTTGTTCATCGAGCTCTTTTTATTTTCGTAATCCTAAAGTATTTGGAGCTCATTTTATTTTAGTTTTCCTTGTTTATCAAACTAAATTAAAAATAAATTTATACCTGCATATATATATTTACTTAAAAAATATATACAATTAATAAAACCGAAAGAGTTTATCATGAGCTAATAAGAAAATATATAATAATATATATTTATATATATATGGTAATTATATAAATGTGGTAATTATATGAAAATATAAATTTATTTTTAACTTGGTTTGACAAATAAGTGAAACTAAAATAAAATGAGCTCCAAATACTTTAAAATTATAAAATAAAAGGAGTTCGATGAACAAGTAAAAATAGAATTAGATAAAACTTAAAAAAAGAGTGATTTTGGCATTTTAAAAATCCCTTCAATTTTTTTCATAAATCAATTCTTAGTAGGGGTAAAATGAACTTTTTGAACTTCAAAATTAAAGATGTTAGAAGGTCAGGGGAGTTTTTGAAGGTTTTAATATTTTAGGGGGATAATTGATGTAGGGTAGATACTTTAGGGTGGTAACTGTTAACCCTTTAATTTTAGAATTAGAACTTTTTTCTCTGTCTAACTCTCTCTCTCTTTCTCTCTCTCTCGATCGATATCAATTGTACAAAAAAATCCAAACTCCACCGCCCCCGTCCAGCTTCACGAATCCGCCGGGCCACCCTCGAGCTCACTCGTCGGCAGACTCGGCACACCAGGTGATTTTTCTTCTTTGCAATTTTTTCTTTTAAAGCATAGGAGAAATTTGATGAGCAAGTTTTACTTTCAAGGTGCTTGATGGAATGCCTAATTGAACTTTAGTTGAATTTGTTTGGTTTGCTTGGGCTTTGGCTGGATTTTTGTGTCACCGTGCACGTTGTTGTTGTTGTGTATTGATGGATTTTTATTTGTTCCATACTTGGAAGGCTGGATTATTTGTTGAAGAAGTAATGCAGGTTGAGGAAGGCATTCTGGTGTTAAGATTGCATTTGAGCTGGTGTTAAGACTGGATTTAACTAATAATTCGAGTACTATTATTACAAGATTGCATTTGAGCTGGTGATAATGGTGAAATACAGAGGCATTAAGTACAAGGGCACCGAGGTGTGTCTTTGTCTTTAAGAGTATTTGTCAATGGCATATATATTAAGCACAATTCTTCTATTGTGACGACTGTCATTAATCTTGTTCTAGTTATATTATTAAGTTAAGTCTCTTATTATCTTAGAACGAGACTCGCAATTGTTATGTTTGTTTCTTTTTATTGTTAGATTGAAAATCACTATTACTTGTGCATATTTTCTACCAAAAAGAGGGCTGAGGGCTCCATGCATATATAGGACAAGAAAGACTAGTAGCTTTAGTGATCATTAATTCGTATGGTGCTATATGTGTAGGTGAGCATTTATGTAATGAAAGAATTAACTTATATGATTTTGAGTAAAAAACTTTTCAGAATTTGTAGACTTGTACCTTTTATATTTTAGTTTCAAATTGCATTCTAAATATGAGAAATATTTAATGGATTTTAAAGTTCATTTCATGTTGTTTTATTAGACTTCAGGAGAACTATAATGAAGAGGTTGAAGCTGTAAATTGGTGCAGAGAGTTTCCATCTTCATAGAGTCATTTTTGCCAAATCATCAAGAGGTACAAGCTTCGAGCTCAATACTAGATGAACTACAGAGTAGATGTGTAGTAGATAAACTTTTTTTTTCCTAGTATTTCGCCCCTTGTTTTATAATTTATTTAGTATATTGTTTAAGTGAAAGCCCACACCTAACATTACCAGTTAAACAATGAATAGAAAGAAGTTATGTTTTATGGGTGAAAAGATGCATAGTGATCATCATCAGTCTCTTTTGGGAGTGTGTGTTTCTTTATTGTTGTTATAAACTTCCTTTGTTCTTGAATTAGCATGGTATATCGGAAGTAACAGATAGGTTTTTCCGAACTTTTCGATATTCCTTGTTTCTTTATATTTGTGAAATCCCCACTAACTGCTTGTTGGTGT
This sequence comes from Sesamum alatum, assembly GCA_034509735.1. Taxonomy (NCBI): domain Eukaryota; kingdom Viridiplantae; phylum Streptophyta; class Magnoliopsida; order Lamiales; family Pedaliaceae; genus Sesamum; species Sesamum alatum. The sequence goes on along the minus strand of JACGWO010000011.1, from coordinate 22,811,532 downwards.
TGGTTTTCTTCTTTGTTCTTTGCCAGATTCTGTGTTGTCAAACTATAGATCCCCTAATATATGGGAGAGTAGTTTCACTGCTTTATAAAAGACCTCGAGGACACAATGAAAAAGCCTATAATTTACTTGGCCAGTCATCTCCTTCTATGTCAGTTTCTTAACTCGGTATGCATTTAGCATTACAATTAACTATATGATCAATAGATTAACATCCACCTCACACCTGCTCTCCAACACCAATTGAGAGAGTGAAGGAAATATTGGGAACTTAGGGCCACAAAACTACACATTGCTGGAGCCATTTTACCACTATCTCGGAATTTTTATATAGAAGCTTGGGTGTTTTTTTACTTGTTTTTCCCCACGCATCAAATGCGTGGGGAAAGATTTCTTTGTATTTTCAATAAGCTCTAGAACTATTACATAAGCCTAATTCAAGTACTTCTACATGTGCACTTGACTGAACCAGAGAGATTATAGTTTCCATTTTGTTGGAACAAGGAGCTACTCTTAGTTATTTCACATTTACAATTCTTGTTCTTCGGCACCACAAAAAGTTATAATAACATTAGTAAGATTCTTTCCAACTATAATTAATACAGTAGGTAGTATGTGTATGTATGTATACAAAATTAGAGATGGATCCAGAGACTGAAGCCACAGATCAGAGATGGAACTAAAGATGGATTATCTTCTGAAATTCACAGATTTAATGACTGAATTGAAGACAGATTCAGAGGTGCCTTTTGTCTAAGTTTGTTTGAACAAAGAGACGGATTTTGAGACGTTTCCCATCTGCCGCAAAATCAAGAGATGGATTCAGCCATTGGACCTTCAACAACAGTTTTTTTGAGGGAAAATTTCTGTCTCTGATTTTTTCACAGACGGAATTATAGGCTTCAGAGACGAATAACCTTGTTTTCTTGTAGTGTTACGTGCGTGCACTTCAAACCGCCAGAAAATCACTAATTTTGGCCCGAAAATGAAAAATAGTGGTAATATGCAAAAATTTCAAAGGTTGGGAGGTGATTTGTAGAAAAATAAACGGTTGGGAGGCAAAGTGCAAATGACCCCATACATTGGGGGGGGGGGGGCGCATCTGCATTTACCCTTATTATTATTATTATTATTATTATTATTATTATTATTATTATTATTATTATTATTATTATTTTCTCATTATTAGCAACAATTTTATTGCTTTAGGTGAGCCTAACTCTCTTCTCTTGTTTTCCCGTACAGATTTAAGATTTTCATTTGGATTTCGCGAAATTCTGATTCTCGCTCGTCACCCCAAAAGTAGTTAATCTAGGGACGTCTTTGGTTCATTCACTACCAGTCCCCAACACAATGCCCATCAAATGGTAAATAGGAAAATAAAGATTAAATAACAATTGAAAACCCCAATCCCCTTTCTTTCTGATACTTAATGAATTCTGCCTGGAATTCCATCATGATTTCCTTGGGCAACAGTCCGTTCGTCGCTCTCTTGTACATGTAGAGGAGTGCAAGTACATATGCATAACGATGTCTTGATGTATGTAGGATATTACACTGGCAGCCAAACCCCGGAACAACGGTGAACACCCAAATCCTCTCAGAAGTGTCTCAGTGTGCGGAAAGCATCAATGGTGTCAAAGAAGGCCGCTGGAAATCCACTCTCAGCTTCTACAAAGCCATGGCTAGAGGTATAACACGGTTGTGTTGTTTTTTAGGGTTTTGGCGATCCTGTTTAAGCAATTTTGTTTTTGAATCATTGATTTAGATTTTAGCCTCTCTATGGAGGTCAATTTGGTTTCATTTTGGTTATTTTACCACTGCTGGTTAAATATGCTAATTTGTGTAGTTTCTGTAGGGAAACGAGTTTTTTTTATTTTTATTGTAAACCCTAAACGGTTTACTATTTTTGTGGTGATTGCAAGAACAAACGATGGCGAATGATTTCCCTCGTGATTTTGTTGGGATTTCACTTGCCGAGCAGCCGACTAAATACTTCCTTGTAATTAGAGGGCAACGGCTTGTGGTGGAGGCAGAGTCGAGTATTCAGATGATAATGGAGAAACTGCAATCCTACAAAACACGGGTTGCTCTTAATTTTGAGGTTAGTGATTTCAAGATATGCCAGTTTTTTCTATATTGTCGATCCGTTATTGACGCAAGCACCCTTTTTCTTTTTTTTGGTAAAGAAATAAGAATGAAAATAATACAAAGTGATATCATGTTTGCTTAATATAGATTCTTTTCAATGTAGGGGAACCAGTATCAACTTGGTGACTTCCAGTTGCGAGTGGGAAAGGTGGTCCCTATGCACTCTGAAATTTTGAGGGGCATAGTTATGGAGGTAAAATAGGCTCCCATAGGACTTTTAAGTTGACTCACTATCCAACACATATGCACCTACTGCCTATAATTGTGTGTTATGCTTTGAGATTGAGATTCCTGTGGAGAAAATTACCAGAAAAAAGAGATTCGTGGGCAGGAGTTCCACAATTAATTACTTTCTAATGGAGATTTCTTGGTCTAGTCCATAAAGTATTTGTCTGCACCAGGAAAATTGATTAGTGAATAATGGTTTTCTAATGCGGCATAAAAAAGTAGCTTGAAGCTTGACCTGCATCCTGTCTAGTATAAAAGCACATATAAAGGAAGCAGAATGATGGAAGGGGAGGAATTTAATTGTTACGCTCGTGTGGATGTTCATATCTTTAAGTTAGGCAATCGTTCCCCATTTGAGCATACACGCCATTTTTCTATCAGGAAGCCTGCCCTTAAATTTAGGGAGTGAACCCTATGCTACTTTTTTTTATAATAACCATTTCAAAAATATGGAACGTCATCAAAACAGTTGGAAGGAAGTTTCTAGAGTTTTCTACCCTTTGAACTGCTATATATTTCAGAATTTGTATGATATCCCCGCAGAAAATTTGCTTTTTCCATTGATTAAGTTGGCTTCAGCTGTAATAAAGAACAATAGCTCTTATTTAACTAGCCATCATCAATCATGGTAGAAATTTGCTTTGCTAGGTGTTCCCATTTTGTGCCTCCACATCTTATCTTTTCTTATGGTATGGCTGGGTTTTCTTGACACAATTTTCTAGATAATATCAGTAGTGCGGTGGACTGACTTGAATATACGAGCATGCTGGACGAATTATCTGAGGAGAGAAAATGCTTCTTATTGTTAGGATTTAAATCTTCTTTTCTTTTAATGAAAGTTGACTGGTAGTAATTATCTCAGGTCTAAGGCTCATTGTTCTTCACTGCTGGCTCGGCGGAGATGGATTTTCTTAATCTACATTCAACTTGATTAATATAATTACATGTTAACAATACTGGTTACGTGATTTGAAATAATTCCATGCTACAATTGGTTTCTATGGATGAATCAGCATTCAGGCGTAGCATATAATTGCATGTGAATGAGTCATCATTTTGCTATATAATCTGAAAGCTTTGAAGAGGGAAGTGATCATGAATGCTCTTGTTATTTCGGCAACACTAGTCATCCAGAAAGAAATTTTATCATCAAAATTGGGTCTCTTTACTATCTTTGTGCACTACAATTTCAGATGCATTGATGTGCTACAGACTACAGTGAGGGTTCTCTGATAATTTTCTTCAATGATCAACCATGATCTGACAAGTGTTTGTTCTCTTGCAGATGGAGTATCTACCCATTTCATCATGGGAAAAATCACATCAAATCATGGGTGAGTTCTTTGACCTGTGGCAAGAAGCTCTGTCGAAAAGATCATTACCAGGTCATTTTGTACACATCGAACCAAACTTTGCAGAGTACGGCCTCGCAGACCAATACTCGTTACAACACACAGCAGTTCAGTATGCCAGTATCACAGCTCAAATGATAGCCACATCTCAGTCAGTGCAAGCCCCAAGAAATTAGATCTTTTAGATATTCCCGTTGTATGTTATATCTGCAGCCCCTAAGTTGAACTGAAAACAGAGTAGTAGTGTTCGGGGTTGCTAACTAATGTTTATCCCACACGCTCGTTGTGCTATTATTTTAGTGGGGCCTGAGTTGTATCATTGGACAACACTTGTGTGGATGATGCATAAACATTCCAGTTATCCAACCACAGATAATTGCATCTTCATCCCAATTTTGCCTGGTTAATTATGCCATCATTTCCTCTTAATCACATCATTTTTCTCCATTTCTATTTGATGTTGTGTGGTGTTTTAGTACCTGCCAACTTTTGTTTCTTAAGTTTGAGATATCAATCCAACTAAGCCATAATATATGCTCTTACACGCCTGTAGCCCTTGTATATCCAGTCATTGCAGGAATTCCAATCTGATATCCTTTTAATACCTAATTTCACTTCATGCAAATATCTACAAGCATGTTCTGTATCTAACAGATACTTAGCCAGTGTTTTAATATTGAGAATCTAACAGGTTTGGACCAAAACTGCTACTTTATCTGTTGGGCGTTGTCTTTTGTAATTTAGTTTCTTGCTGATCAATGTTGTTATGTTTATAATGAGCCACAGTTTCAGGAATCGTAATGCTAGAGCTGCCCTGTTCGAGGAACGAGGTATAAGCAGTGGCGGAGCCAGAACATCAGCTTAGCCCTGTCAAAATATAATTAATTAGTTTGGTAAATAAAAATATTAAATTCATAAAAAATAAAATTACTATAATAATCATCATAAATTAAATAAATACAACGATCTAAGTACAATTAATTCTTATAGCTATTATCCCAACGAGGGGTAGGTTAAATTTTACAAGTAAAAAGTTTCGCATTCTCTTGATAATAAATTTATCCATTATTTGAAAATTAAAACTTACATTCACATAATCATAATTTTCAAAAAAAATTCATAATCAACTTTTATATATAAGCTTGTTTATTTGTCTTGAGATGCTAGAATAAAAAGTTACCAAATAAAACAATAAACAACTAATTTAAAAGTTCAAATAATGAACATAAAAAACCGGCATAAACAATAAGTTTCTTTTGATCAATTTGTATATTTCTTTGGGCACTCTCTCTGCAAGAACTGAAAAAATAACTAATCTAAAGAAACTAAAATTTAGTTTATCTAATAAATTAAACATAATTACAAAACTATCAAAAGAAACCAATTGATTGAAAATCGAAATATAGAAATTGAAAAGGAATAACATATAACATAAAAGCAAGAGGAATTTTGGAAAAAATTTATAACATGGTGTTGAAAAAATCATAAGGTAGCAATTTTTTCTTCTTGGCTAAGTGAAAACGGTGTGGTTATAACTAATTAAGAGAAATTAAAATGAGGATGTTGAAAAAAAATATTTTTTAAACAAATTAATTTGAATTGTTATTATTAATATTTTTAATAGACAAGATAAGTTTAAGCCTCGAACTTGATAGGCTAATAGCTATACACCGAAGCCAAACCCTGTCGGCCGCTAGGGCTCGACGGGGCCTAGCTTCGCCCCTGGGTATAAGGGCTTCACCGTCTTATTCCACTCATGAGATTGATGAGCAAGAGAATGAAAGAGCAATTGCTGGACTGCAAGATCGAGTTGATCTACTGAAAAGAGTAAGTCTATACTGTCAAAACTTTGTTATTCAACTATTAGGTTACTTGAGGGTTGGCATGGCTTCAGTTAATCTTTAATTTTTTCAACTAGCATCTCCTGTTATTTTGGCTCCTAAGAACTACACTGCATCTGTACACTATTGTAGAGAATAACTGTTCTACAAGTGAGAAAACTTTAAGACAAAGCTCAAAAATTTCCCTCCTGGAAAATTATTCCTGAATCTAGATGCCAACCAACTACTAGTTAGTCAAGTAGTCAATTGATCCGGGGTCGAAGGTCGCGGATCGCCTTTGTGCTCCCTAGATAGATGTTTGGGACCTGAGAAAAAAAGAGATAAAGGCTTGACGGGAGATCCCCAATGAAGACCCTTAGATGCTTAAGTCCAGATAGAAAAATGCGATCTACTAAGTATTTCGAGTTGGGTGCAATAAATTCCGTACCTTATATGCTGTCTGAGTGAAGTATTTATAGGGCTTGAAATGCCCACTTATTCTAACCCACTTGTCACCATGACAATTTCAGGTAATCAATGGCCCTTGTTTATTGAGTCTTCCAGGTTGGGTCGCCCTGGATTGGGCCGTGCTGCCTAATCCATTAGGATATCAGATATGGGCCTTGGAGCCCATCAGCTTTTTGGTCCTCTCCATAGGATTATTTTGTCATTTTACTAGTACTCTATATTACGTCGTCTTCGTCATCGGGAATTAAAGCCTTATTAGAGCCTCCTTGGGTACTTGCGTGCGTTACAAATGGATTATGTTCCCTTACTATTAGAAAGACAGACGGCTGTTACTGTAAGTCCCTTAACTAAAGTATGAACGTTTTTGTTTCCTTTTTTTTTTTTTTTTGCTGCCAATTTTATTCTTATCATATAATAGTAGATTATGAATTTATGTGTACAAATAAGCAATTTTGGGATTAGTTTTTATAATAATAATTGTTAATTACTTACATAGTTGGATTGATTGAGATAGAATTATAATAAAGATAAATTATAATAAAGAGTTTTATTGGTAATTAATAACTAATTAAATAAAATTAATTAAAAATCTTAATACAAACTAGGAAAAATATATAGTGCATATAATTAGGAAAATATACAATTTAGAAATTTAAAAAAGCATCTTTTTGAAAGAAATGGAAGCAATTTGTGGGATAATCTTTTTATTAATTTAATACAATTAAATTCTATAATAAGAATTATAAAAATATGAGTAACTTGAAGTGTTTTTGAATTTTTTTAATTTTTCTCTGATGATTAAAAAGATTAAAGATGCATATAAAATATAATTTATATGGAAATAATTAATATCCTTGGGTACCTAATTAATAGTATAATACTGCAAGTTCACTAAAATAAAAGTTTAAACTAGAAACAATGACTTTAAATAAATCAGCTATTTTTTTAATATAAAAAAGTCAATTATTTATGAAAAAAAAAAACTTAGAATAAGATTACTTATTTTATAAGTGATTTCATAATGTATTGATATATTAATTATAAAATCATAACAATATTATTCAAATCTTATTTGATGAACTCTATGTTTATGGAATGTTTAATGCACTGGTTACTGGGTATATAAGAATTTTACTACATCATTTTCAATAACTAGTAATTTAATTTATGTACATTGATATTTTTAATTCTACTCGAACTTAATAAAATTAGTCAATAACTTTTATACTCATTCCATAAAATATTATTCGTCAATTTAGAAAAAAACTCAATTTTAGTTCTATAAGTATGAGGTGATGACAATTTTAATCCTGTACGAGTTTATTTTGATATTTTGTCTTGTAATTCTAGAAGTTTCGCACATCGAGGACAAAAGTGGTCGAAAAAATACATCCAATTAAGTTGGTCATATGCACGTCACAAGCACATTTCCAGTCACTTGGCATATTGCGACCATTTTTATCGTCAATGTGTGAATTTTTTAAAATTATAGGACAATTGCCAAAATAGGTACATACATTACTACAATTGCCACCCCAGATAGTTAGAAGAAAAATTGCAATTTTATCGTTAATTTCGACTATTTTCGACCAACATGAGGAATAAAATAGAAAGTAAAGTGATTATTACAAGAAAAGTACATTAATTATAAACAATTTTAGTGAGTTTAGTATAAGAGTTAAAAAAGAAAAGAAAAATAAAAAACTAATTATTTATTTCTATCCTGATTTGCACAACTAGGAAAAAAAATTAAAACCTTATTTCATTCACGAAGTAAATTTAAAAATGGATTAATTTAAATAATATTTTTTTATTACAAATATACGGATATAAAAGTATCGTAAATTAATATAATCTTTAGGATGCATGGTGACTAAAAGTTTTTTTTTCTTGTAAGCGTCATATAAGAATTACACCCTCCCCCCTGAACTCCCTTTCGATACACTTTGTCCCTTGCAATTAACGGTTAACAACTTTAACCGTTCCCCAGTTAAAGATTTCGTCCAACCCATGCCCAATCATAAAAAAATTTGCCACGTATTTGCTGATGTGGACCATTACTTGGCAACAATATTAGAAAAAATAATTTTAATTGTAACAAAAGACCCTTGAAATAATGTGTTTGAAAATCACGTTTCGAAGAATAAAATAACGCAAAGACTAAAGAACGGCATTGATTGAAGAAAGGAGATGGGCGTAGGTGGTGGAGAGGTGAGGTGAAAGGGGGCCGGGTTAGACGATGCCATAATGGGGGAATTGAGATTTTTCCAATAGCTTTCATTCTTCAAACTTTGGGTTGTTTTTTAGGAATGGCAATTCAATTCGAACCCGACAAAACCTATCTCGGACCTGTCCTTTTCGGGTCCAAAAAATTAAAAATGGGGCTGGTAGCGGGTCCTGGGTCCTTCCCGATTATATACATACATTTTTTCTTTTACTTTTATCATGATAATTAATAATTAATAAAAAATTATATTATTTAATTTATTTATTGTTAGGTACTTGTTCAATACTTGATGAATTGAAAAATTATCCAACAATACTTAACGATAAGGAAGACGAAGAAGTAGTTACTAACGTATAATCTATATGAATTCTTTGAGTTGTTTTATTATGAACAATTTTATTTGTACTTAAAAATCTTTTTTGATTTGAATTTGAGTTAGATCATGAACAATTTTATTTATAATTGATATATTAATTTTTTTTTTAAATTTTGTAGAACAAATAAAAAAAATAAAATAACCGGGTCTACCGAATTAGACCTGCCCTGACGGGTTTTATGTCGGGCGCGGGACGAGTTCCGGGTCCACCCAAATCCACCCCATTGCGACCCCTATTCTTTTCTCTTCAAATCATGTTTATCAAACACACGATTTCAAGGGTCTTTTATTATAATTGAAAAGTCTTTTTCTTTTTTACCAAGTAGTGCTCCACATGAGTAAATATGTCGAAAATGGTTTATGATTGGGCATGGGATGGACGAAATCTTTGACGGGAGAATGATGAAAGCTATTGACTGTTAATCCCAAGGTGCAAGGGGGGAAGTATGTTTTACCCTATATATTATATTAAGTAATTTAAAAGTATCCTTTAATTAAATGTTATAATTATGTACAAAATAAAATGATAATAGGATTCTAGCAAAAATAATCTATAATGCATATTATATATATAATTATATTTGTTAACATATTTATGGTTTATTATATATTATAAATCATATTTTCATATTATGTTGTATAATATTATAAGGCCCCGTTTACTTTAAATTACTAGCCTGAATAAGAAAATTAGTATAGGATAATATGTTGTTTACTTTCATGTATGGGGACCCTGTACAATTTCAGGGTTCGGTACTAATCACTGTTACACTTACATAACTTATATCACCAAAGGTGGTGATATAAGTTATGTAATGTTTTATACAACAATTAATGCATGTGGCTAAAGTCACTTTTACCCTCTAATAGGACAAAGGAGTTGCTCACCTAACACTCAACACTCAATGACCAAAACACTTTGACCCCATTTCTTCATTCCTCCTTCCTGGCCGAACGAGAGCAGCAGCAAAGAAGAAGGTGAGTTCTTCTTCATCTTCTCCCATTCTTCTTCTTAATTTCTTTTAATTTTCTGACAAATTCGTGAAAATTGATAACCAAAATGAAACTTTATTTTCCCAAACCATACCATTTAAATCAGAACCTTACAAACCAAAAATTTAATTATTGGTCAGGAATTAAAAAAATAAAAAGAATTAAAGAAATAAGATGAAAAATTGAAAGTTCTTAAAGAAATGTTCTTACAAGAGTACATAAATGTTCTTACAAGAATTAATTTTCAGAATCAGAGAAATTATGAAAAGTAAATTACGAAAATCACAACAATTACATAAACAACTATAAAATATTTTCAAGAAATTCATGTTCTTACCGATGATACCTGGAGGAGGTGAGAGGACTTCAAAGAAATTGAAATAATTGAGGATGCGGTAGTTTTGCAGAGGATCAACCAAAGTCTTCTTGCAAAGAGGTGAGTGAAATGATTGTAAGTCCTATTATTTAATTATTGAAGGGCAAATGGGTAATTGTCCTATACAAAATAGATAAATACAACAAAGTAAACACTACACAGATTTTATCACAATTTTTTACTATATGTAAGTAAACATATTACAATTAATACAGGGTTTTTTCTATCATTTATTTAATTCAAGATGATCATATCACTCATATAATTATGCCCTCAAAGTAAACGGGGCCTAAAAGTATGAGTAGTTGTGATGCTTTTTAGTTTCTTAACTTTTTAAAATGACTAAAACAACATCATAAAAATAACATAGTAAACACACTTTGGTATCATAATAGATAATATAATTGATGTCTAATTAGTGGGACAATATTATTAATTGGCTTACTGAATATATAATGTTTTGAGGTATTTGGTCGGCCCATTTATATTTTAATTATAAAAAATATAAAATTGTAAGTGTACTACTAAAAACGGTACACTTATAATTTTATGACTGGTCGCTATCCTAAGTAGCGACTAGCATTTTTCTTTTTTTCTTTTTAATTTAAAATTACATACTTATAGGCTTTGTTTGGATTCATTTTTGAGATGATTTGTCTTGTTTTGTAAAAGTAGAGAGAAAAATTTAAAGATAAGTGGGTATAATTTGGAAGTTCGTAGTATGTTTGGATTTATTTTTGGAGATAAAGTAGAATATATTGAGATATATTATTGTATGTTTGGATTTATTTTTCATGTTGAATAAAATACTATTTTATATCAAATCATGAATAGTTGTGTATGTATATGTGCATATATATATACATATATATGAAAGTTGTTAGGTATCTTTTATTTTAATTTACTTAATGATTTTTTATTTTATACCATATTAATATCTAATAAAATCCAACTCTATATACACGTTCTATATAAAAATTATATAATTATATTATTATTACACGATAATATATATAAATTATAGTTTTCATATATGAAGGTTTTTATTTTTTTTCTACCATATACATTATATACGGCTTAAATGTATATACATATGTATATTATATATATATATTCTATCCTTTTAGCATATAAATTATTATATTGCAAAATTTTTATTTTTTGAAAGTACAGATTGTTGCAAAATTATTATTTAATATTATATTAGATATAGTGTGTCATTGTATGGTCAAAAGGAAATTGACAAGTTTGAGCAGCAGTATATGACAAGACGGTAGGCCTTTTAATTAAGCAAAAGGAAATACCGTACATCACGTGGGTTAATTAAAAATCTGACAAGATATAACAAAAGACCAAAAAACAATCAGACACAAGAAAATAAAAACAGATGAATAGTTAAACCAAAATAGAATTTAAATCACAAATTGAGCCAAAACAAATTTTCATATAAGTTGGTCTCTTTTGGGCTGTTTCAAAAACAGACCCAAATACAGTGATACTGTTTTTGGTTCACTTGAGCTTGACCAGATGTAAAGACGACGACCTAGGCGCCAGCGGCAAAGGCATAACTGTGGGACCGGTGGGCATTATTAAATTTTGTACTTATATTTTTTTTATGTAAAATTTTAAATTGATTAATTATTTCAAATTTTATAGTAGAAATATTAATTGAGTTAAAGGTAAATCACGACCACCTTTTTAAGTTTGACATAATTACAAATACCCCATTGTTATTTGAAAAATTAAAAATACTCCCTCTAATTAAAAATAATTATGTAGTACGTAGACGGAGGTGTGAGAATTACTATTTTACCCTTACTAAATTTTTATTATTTAAAAAAAATATTTGAAGAAATATAAAAAAAAATTGAGGGTAGGTAAAATAAATAATCCATAAAGAATCTTAATTCATAAATATTTTAGAAAATTCTACGACATATATAAACTTGTAACTTATAATCCAAAAGGGCATTTTGAGCAGTTCATTATAAAGATTAGATGAAAACCTAACGGAATGGGCTCGTTATTGGACGGCCGTTAAAGTCAGGAGGTATTTATAACTTTTCAAATAATGAAGAGGTATTTGTAATTATGTCAAGCCTCAGGGGATGTGGTTGTAATTTACCTTTAAGTTAATTATAATTAATAAATTAATAAAAATATTTAAATTAATTTACGATTAAATAAAAATTAATAAATTTAAAAAAATGTGTATATATCAGTGGTCGCGACCCCTGGTCATAAAAGTTTAAAAACAATTATTTTCATTATTTAAAATAAAATAAAAAAGAAAAAATTAATTTGTAGGACTTCAATTTGTTCCACGAAGCACAGTTAATCAATTTAAACCATTTTCCAAAATTTCATTGAACAACATGACTGATGAAAAAATAATTAATGAGATACTAGAAATTATATTATAATAACTCTTATATAGTCGGCATCAGATTTAAAAAAAATTAAAATAAAGATATTAACATCATATTTAATAAGTGAAACAAATATAAGGATAAAAAATTAATATTATAGAAAAAATTAATTATAAAATTTAAAATTTCAATATAAGTCAAAAGAACAAATAGATTAACTGTCAATTATCATGAAATAATGGTGATTTTTTCTGATTACAAATTCACATGAAATAATGATTGATTTTTCCTTTTTTTTTTTTTTGATAATGAGCGATAAATTATTAATTTGAAAGTACAACAATATTTCTAAAACAATCAATTATTTATTACAATATTCGATATAATAAAGGAATAACGTATCTACATCTATCAACGTCAATCAGAAGAATAAACAAACATCCAATAAATTAGACAACTCCCTACATTCGTAGAACTCAAATCCACGACTTCTTGACTGTGTACTTCAACCTAACCACTCAGGCAAAAGATCATCGGTTGATTGATTTTTCCTGACCAAAGGAAATAATTGTAATTTACCTAAATAGAAAAAATAAAATCAGCGCTTTGAATTTCTCACTTCTGCATTTCTCACTCAAAAAAAAAAAAAAAAAAGAAAGAAAGAAAAAAAGTATAAACAGCCCTGGCTAACGCGATCGCGAAGGAACTTCCCACTACTGCGTTTCTCTCTACCCACACCCATAAAACGCCGCCGTCGTCGCCGCCAACACCATCGGAGGGGAATAGCATAAGCATAAAGGTAACTATCTTGCACCGTCGGCGCTTAAATACTTTTCCTGCTGAATGCAATCCCACCTTGGTGAGTTCCCTTACACATCTCGAGAAAGTCCTCCGATGAAAACTTGGTCACCGTTCCAGAAGTTGGGCATGTTTTTCTTTCTCATCTGGTTTAATTGATGCAGAGTTTTCTTCGGTTGACATGCCAAAATGTGAATATAATTTCTATCTGTCCCAGACTTATATTTGTAGCTTGCATGCCGTCAATTGTTTTTAGACCTTTGCCGCATATAGTTACAGGGTAGACGTCTAACTACTGCAGATAAGAGAAATTATCTGCTTTTTATGATCAATGCCTTTCAGGTACTATGTTGTTTGATGTGTGCCTATTTAAACTTGTAGATATTTCAGACACTCATGGTTTCCTTCAATATCAACAACACCATTGCATTTCCATTTTTCTTCTTTTTCTAAAAGCTGGCATCTGATTCAAGTTTTTGGTTATCCTTCTCATCGAATGATGGTTAATATGCCATTGGAGCTGAATCGCTTTGAGGTTTTGTTTAAATTTGAGTTAAATTTTGTTCGACATGATCCCTTTTCATTTTCCTTTCTTAATTTCCATCTTATATGCTCACAACTCTCGTGATGTAATTATTCTGATTCTTTCCATCTTTCATTTAATCTATAATCCATAGCAATTCCAGCTATTAGATGGTTTTAAATGGTCTATACAATTCCAGCTATTAGATAGCACCTTATCTGAGGAGTGACTGCAAGAAGTTTCGCAAGATATTGCCAAATTATCTGATATGTTTTTGACGATAAATGATAGTTTAATTGCATTTTGTGGATATACGGAATATTTCCTAGAATGCCTGAATCTTTCCCATCGTGTTAGTTGCTAGCATGGTTTACCTTGTAAACAACTTAAAATATCATTAAATAACCTAATCCTTAGCTGAAGAATACTTCAAGTTCTATTCCAGTATTGTCTTGAAAGTTTGGATTCTTTGCGTAACGGATGGTAATTTCAATGTATGCAAGTAAACAGATCATGTTGTTTTCAGGTTTTGATCGTCGGAGTTTATGCATGATGCAATATGAACATGGGGCTGGAGTAGTATTAGTTTTTTTTTCATGATATTTTGGGTTTGTTTTGACTTTCCTTCATCTGATCCAGAATATATAGTATATCAAAATTGTACGTCTCATGGATCCGGATTCGTTGGCCGCATCGACCACCAATGCACCAAGGAAGGTATTAATGTGGAACTGAATATATGATTGTCTCCATGATCAGATACTTTGTGAGATCATTGATCTTTTACTAACCAGATGCATTCTTCGATTTGCACATGGATTGGAATAGGTGAGATTTGCACCAAAAGCTCCTCCCAAGAGAGAACAAAAGCCTGTTTTGCCTAAAGCGTATTCATCTTCCTCTACTATAGCTTGAGTACTTAAATTAATTTCAGTTATTATTATGACTCCGATTTTTATGTTCTCTTTTATATTTATGTTTCAGTGAAAAAGTTGAAAATGAGCTCGAGGAAGCTAAGGCAGAGCAGCTTCTACGCCGCCTTAATGTATTTTCAGACCTCTTTGTTAATTCATTTATAGTTACAGACTCTTCTGGTTTAGAGTTACAATTGATTTCTTTCTTAGTGATGGCTTTGCTTTTCATCCCAGGAAGCATCTTTGAAAGGAAAGCCTAAGGTTGAGAGGAAAGGTAAGCTTCTCTTTAGGTCTTTGTGGTCTTATTGAATGTACTCCATATGTTATTACGTCTAAGTTGCATCTAGCGTAAAATAAGCAATTGTGAATGGAATATATGTCAGAGGTGTTATACTTTTCAAATCATCAATCTTTTATTACAATTGTCCTTGTGATCCAGTTGGGCCGACTCAGGTTGCTTTTGGTTATGGAGGATCATCCAATTCCCTCAGGTCATATGGTGCTAACAAGAATATCAACAGGATCCCAGGCTAGTCTTCTGATGGCAATTGCATATCTACAATTGTATTTTGTTTTACTAACAAAAGATTCGGTCTGCGTTTTTGATAATATCAATCGACCTGCAGGTGGTGCTGATCAAAGAGTTGAGAAAGAATATAAGGAACCATGGGTAAGCGATGTATAAGTAAACCTCTAGTTCAATGTGGATGAAGTCCTCTGTTGTATGATGCTGACAATTTGTGCAGGATTATTACACCTATTATCCTGTAACACTCCCCTTAAGAAGGCCATACTCTGGAAATCCAGGTATTTCTCATTTACTCTAGAAAAAGTACTGCTAATATGAGGGAAAAATACCTGATTCCATCTTATACCATTACCAATAGTTATTATGTTACCTCATCAAAGTGCATTGACCTTGGTTTCTTACTTGTAGAACTTCTTGATGAAGAAGAATTTGCAGAAGATCCACAGAGCTCAACTTATGATGAATGTGCGACAAATTCAGCTTTAGAGCTTGGACTATTGGTTGGTACTCATTTAGGATGAATCGGAAACACGTACTACATTCTAGAAATTATGTTGTGATGTTAATGACATTGGTGGCAGGATGAGAATACAGAGGACACTATTTTCTTCCTTCAGTTACCAACAATTCTGCCGACTATAAAGGAATCAACTAATGCAGAGGTCCCAGAGACAAATAAGAACTCAAATCCTGGAAAGAGTGCAGAAGCATCACAAAAGCCTTGTAGGTTGGAAGATATACCAGCCGGCTTGATGGGCAAAATGTTAGTATACAGGAGCGGTGCTATAAAGTTGAAGCTTGGTGATACACTATATGATGTAAGTATTTAGAGTTTCTTTCTCTATTTCTTTGTATCATTTACTACAGAGAAAACTATCTGAAAATTTACAAATTATTGGTTTGATGGAGAAGATCGATAGGAAAAGAGAATAGCAGAGATAACTTATTACTAATTGTTTGCCTTTGTTTCTATCAGTTTCGCCGATGTCTAAAGGATCACATAATCCAGAACCAGTTTTCAAAAAGGATTAATTAGAACGACTCCTTTATAATTTAGTAGTATACCCCTCCCCCTCTTGAAACTATCAAAACCTCTCCTCTAAATTTCCAGCACTTACAAATCGTCTCGTTTTTTGGTTGTGTGGTAATGTTTGGGAAAATGATGGAACTTTAACATTCTATCTCTAGAATTGTATTAGTTCACACCATTTGAGCAAAGTTGTAAGATCAAGAATATTTGTTCAAGGTACGGTGGTTATGATGCATATATCTGCAGGTATCTGCAGGTCTGAATTGTGTGTTTGGTCAAGACGTTGTTGCCATTAATACAGAAGAGAAACATTGTTGCAACATGGGCGAAATCAACAAACGTGCCGTTATCACCCCCGACACAGACAACATGTTGGATGCTATTGCTGATCTATGATAATTTTTTGTTTCATCAACTTTGAAATTTTTGCTTATATACAAAGACCGGAAGCACAACCACTGCCTGCAGTGCTTGTTCCACGGCCTATTTAAACTGGCAAATTTACAATAAGCTTATGCTTACGTTTGAAGGATTATAATACGGTGAGTCTGGACACAGAATCCAAGTGGTGTACATTCTTTCTGAAACATATTATCTTCAACAGTTTTGAGGATGTTAGAGCACATTTCTTGATCATAAATGCCATTATTTTTCATACATTTAGAATGATATCACTACTTCAAGTGGGTGGATCAAATGATTTGTGCGTCATGTTACAATCAGAGTATAATTATTTATATGTATATAAAAAAAATATGTTTATATTTTCTTTATATTTTTTTATAATACATAAACTTAATAGTATTATAAATTAAATGATAATATGAGTACTTTATAGATGTTTTAACGTATAATACTTTTAAAAAAATTTAATATAAAATTTCAAATATAAATATAAAAAAATATTAATTTTTCAATAATATTTTTATCTTTTATTTATAAAATTATGATAGTATTATTTTTTAAAAAATATTAAATCGAATCTATCGAGTCTCCAATCCAAAAATCAATTGGTGGGTTGGATGTGGAGTTCTGACAAACCCGATTCATGTCATCCCTAATTCCAAACGACCAAAAGGGCCGCGAAAAAGCCCAATTTAAAGCACACGTCTCCGTTTCATCATCTATAAAATTCTCTCCTAAGTATTATTATTATTATTATGGGTTAGTTACACTTACACCCCCTCTGAGAATGTATAATTACATTTTTTCTCAAAAAAGTTTTGAAATTACAGTTACACCCCCTTCGAAAATTCTCTGTTTACACCTGACCCCCATCCGTTAGAGTTTGGACGAAAAATGTTCACGTCAACAAAAATAATTACACAAATTTTTAATTTTTTCCATCATTTAACATTCTCATGTATATTTTTGTACTTATAAGAGGACAAGTGTAACGTATATGTATGGAGTGAGGCCAATATTATTATATTTTTTCCTTATAAGTACAAAATTATTGCACGAGAATGTTAACGGAGAGGTAAAATTGAAAATTTATGTAATTATTTTTGTTGAAATGAACATTTTCCGCCCAAACTTTCACGAATGGAGGTCAGGTGTAAACAAAGAATTTTTAGAAGGGGTGTAAATGTAATTTCAAAACTTCTTTGGGGCAAAGTGTAATTATGCATTTTCAGAGGGGGTCTAAATGTAATTAACCCTATTATTCTTCTTATTTTCTTATTATTAGCAGCAATTTTACTACTTTAGGTGAGCCTAATTCTCTTCTCATCTAAGATTTCCATTTGGATTTCGCGATTCTCCTCTTGTTTTAATCTGATAGTTTAGTGGTTTTGCTCATCGTAAAACCTTGCGATTTGGGTTTTTAGTAGCTCTGGATCAATCTTCTAGTTATTTGATGTGAATTCTGTTTTCTGTTTTTTTCTATTTTTGTGAATTTGATTTGCAGAATTTTGTTTAGCTGCAGCTTGATCTCGATTTTTTATCGGCGGTCTCCAGGCAATCGGTCTCCGCAGCTATGAATTCTAGAAGGTTCTTGCTCCTGCTGCCACTCATTTTGTTTTTGGATTTCTGTGTCTTATTGTATGTTTCATGTGTGATTGTACTGCTGAACTAATTGCTTCTGTAATGTGTAATTATGAAAAATGATGAATTTAACAGAATGGTGCATTCTTGCATGTGATGTTGATCACCTTCTGCGTGATATAATTGATAGAAATTTTAGGCGTTTAAAGTTGTGAGTGTATGCAGGACCCGTTTGTTCTGCTATTAATTTAATGGGGTCTGAGTTGTATTATTGGAGAACACTTGTGTGGATGATGCATAAACATGCCAGTTATCCAACCACAGATAATTGCATCTTCTTCCCAATTTTGCCTGGTTAATTATGCCATCATCTCCTCTTAATCACATCACTTTTCTCCATTTCTATTTGATGTTGTGTGGTGCTTTAGTATCTGCTATCTTTTGTTTCGTAAGTTTGAGATATCAATCCAACTAAACCGTGATATATGCTCTTACACGCTTGTAGCCCTTGTATATTCGGTCATTGGAGGAATTCCAAATCTGATATCCTTTTGATACCTAATTTTACTTCATACGAATATCTACAAGCATGTTCTGAATCGGTTCTAGCTCTTAGCACCTTATCTCAGGACCTCTAGAAGTTTCGCAAGATATTGCCAAATCGTTTATTATGTTTTGTCGATAAATGATAATTTAATTTCATTTTTGTGGATATATAAAATTTTTGCTTAGAATGTCTGAATCTTTCCTGTCATGTTAGTTGCTAGCATGGTTTACTTAAAATAGCGTTAAATAACCTTCTCCCTAGCTGAAGAATTTCAAGTTTTTATTCCAGTATTATCTTTAAGTGTGGGAAGTTTGCTTTCTGTTTTTCGCATCCACAAAGTTTTCATGGGATTTGCTCTGAGGTTCTGACATCATTAACTGATACTTAGCCAGTGCTTTAAAATTGAGAATCTAACAGGTTTGGACCAAATTTGATCCTAGAATAATGTAACCACTTTCGGATAATGGGTTGATCATTTGAAGAAAATTATAGAGTGAATGATGATTTACAATATCTAAACATTATTAATGTATAAATTATTATTTAAAGGTAAAAGGTTTAAGCCACATATTATACACTTAAAGAAATTTAAAATGTTATTGAATTCTGCAAACTTCAAACTCAAACTTCTGTCTCTTCCATTTCAGGGCCATCAAGTGCTAGATTAATCTAAGACAAACTAATATTTATGCTTCCTATCTGCGGCTGCTTTATCTCTTGGGTGTCTTTTGTAATTTAGTTTCTTGTACAATGTTCTTAAGTTTATAATGAGCTACAGTTTTCAGGGATCGTAATGCTAGAGCTGCCCTGTTTGATGGAATTGAGGAAGGAGGTATAAGGGCTTCATCGTCCTATTCCACTCATGAGATTGATGAGCAAGAAAATGACATAGCAATTGATGGACTGCAAGATCGAGTTAATCTACTGAAAAGAGTAAGTTTATACTGTCAAAATTTTGTTATGTAACTATTGGGTTACTTGAGGGTTCCTTTATTATGAATGTGTTCTTGTGATTAGTGGATGATGTTATGAGATTGTTCATTAATTCTGGGTGAGTATTCTGCTTGTTGGTTATATGCTTGGCAGCTTGGGTAAACCTACCTATCAGTATACATGAGAGTGTTTCCTTCATCTTTGGATTGCTTCATCGCATTCAATTCTTCAAAATGCTTTAATTACAATATTTCTTTGATACATCCATTGCTTTTCCTAGTCTGCCCCTAACTTTAAAGTAAAGACAAAAGTAATGAGAAAACAATTCCTGCCCTCTACTTGGACTAGCCCCTTGATCCATCTTCAGATGGTCATTCATTGTCACCTCCATCCACCTACCTATATTTCCATCTCCCTACAATGAACGAGAATGCCTCAAACAAAACCAAAAAGGACCTGTGTATAGAATAAATCTTTCATAGGATTAATACCATGGGATTGTTGAGATAAGAAGTGGATTAAAATGATTGTGATCTTTTTGGATTAAAATGATTGGGAAGCCAAGTTATATAACAGAAAAATGGATGAGATACAGCTCTTGATCGAATTAGTATTGGGCAAAGTGGAGTTAATATAATGTTATATATGAACTGATTAATGTCATTTGGGTTTTTGTACGATTCGCAACTCTGGATTACCATCTATGTTCTAATGATACTTTATATCAACAGATATCAGGTGATGTACATGAGGAAGTTCAATCTCATAACCATATGCTGGACAGAATGGTTTGTAATTGTATCTTCTTGTAGTAATATATAACCTACATCTAAATATTAACTAATGACACTACTGTTAACACATGCTTATGTTTCACTTTAGGGAAATGACATGGATGCCTCAAGAGGAGTTTTATCTGGAACCATGGATAAATTTAAGATGGTATTCCGATCGACCTCCACTTTGCAATTACTACTTCCCTCTTGTCTGTACTTGTGTTCCCTGTGTGTGAAAGTTCTTGCTTTGCCTCAGGTGTTGGAGACCAAATCAAACCGGAGGATGTTTACACTTGTGGCATCTTTTGTGCTTGTTTTTCTTGTTATATATTATCTTACCAAGTAAACGGTCACCGGTTGAGGTAAATAGGAGAATACATCAAGTTTGTGTAGAATTGTAATGCTCTCTATCTGCCTTACTTGTGAAGTCATATTTGTATTGTACCCGTGTGTAAAAATGTGTCATATTACATATGCTTGAATGACTTGGTCGTCTGTTTGGATTTGGTTGCAAGAAAAAGGAAATGTGAAATAATATATGTTTGCTATAAAAATCAAATTTTACATTGCTGCAATTCTAGCTTGAGAAAAGATCAAGCCCAAATCAGATCATATCATTAAAGCTGGGAATATATATATATATGCATGAAAAAGAAATCATATACGCCAACTCTCAAGTAAAAGAACAAGTCTAACACTTTGTTTATAGGCATGCCGATGGAATAGTCGCGGGCACCACGGTATCCACCACAAGAAACTCGCTAATCTCATCCTTATTCTCCGGTTCCGAAGCCAAGGCCTCCAGTTCCTTCAATTCCTTGAAAACCGCAATCGAGCAAATCGAAAAACCCTTAGCTCTTCCTGGTGAGAAGTTCTCCCCCGCCGTCAACTGTTCAATTGACGGGAATTTCTGCTTAATACCACTCAAAGACCCCAAAACCTCGCTTTTCCCGCTCTCCCCCGTGCCTTCCTTCAGCTTCAAAATGGTCAGCCGGGAGGCCGACCCGGGAGGAATCACCGGAGAACCCGACAAGTCATTGGCGACCCAATCTACCGCCATGACGTCATCAACGACGGGCTTGACGTAATTCGCGACGACGCTGATGTGGTTTGGGTTTTCCGAGTAGGAAATCAAGTCGGATTTGGACCGGTACCGGGAGTGGAGCATGTGGGTGAAGGTGAGGGAGTTGGAGCGGCAGCGGGAAACGGGGCCGGCGGAGAGGTGGAGGACTGAATCGAGGGATCCCAGGCTTTTGAGGTTGCTGAGCATGGCGTTGACGGCGGGAGCATCAGCGTCGGGCTTGAGTTTATAAAGCACGATGTGTTCGATGATTTGGTCGGAAGTTGAACTGAAATTGGATGAAGACATTCTGATAGAGGGACGGGAACGCGAATTGAACAGTTTGCGGCGGAGCAGGGGAAGTGCGCGCTAGCTGCCGCTCTCACACGGAGCAGTCTCCGACTGCGACTGAGTGGCTGCGAGCAACCACGCCCATATCTGCTTTATCGTAATTTTCTGCCGTCACAAAAGAAAAATTGTAAGACTGTGTTAGGGATAATTACACTTTTCGCCCCCAAACTTTGACACTTATTCATTTTTATCCTCCAACATAAGCCCATTACATTACTGATACTCAAACATTCATTTTTCACGATTTTTGTCCCTGCCGTTAAGCTTCCGTCAAAATTGACGGAAGAGACTCACGTGAGAGTCTCATGCGTTTTCGTCAAAACTATGAAAATATTTTCATTTTCGATGTTATGGAAACAAAAATATATTGTACTTTCGAAATTATCTAGAGTCCTTAAAAATATTTCATTTTTCTTAATTTTGCTTCGAAATTTTTGGGTTTCTTAAGAAATTTTTTATTTTTCTCAATTTTTCAGAGAAACATTTATTTCATACTTTTAGCTACAAATGCATAAATTTTTGTATTATACATGAGTATTTCATTTAATGATAACAAATTTAATATTAAGCTAAATTAGTAATGTTATATGTATAAATATCAACGTAATATAAATATTTTATAACACATAAATATTATATTATTATTTAGTTTCAATAGCAACTACATCAATTAATAATTCCAAATACATAATTATACTACATAAAAGTAGTGTCAATTGACTAAATGATACAAAATTAAACTACATATAATTAAATTGAAAAAAGAAAGGTAACATTTTAAATTTTTTTTACAGCTATTATATATGTTTTATTTTTAATTTTACAATTTTTCTATAGAGTTTTCGAAACGTTTTTAAAAACTTTTTAATATTTATAAACTCGAAACATGTGTTGAAAATAAAATTTTAATCCATGCTTTTACAAGGTAATTGGCATTTTGCACCCTTAAATTATAGTGTTCTTATACAATATAATTTTAAATTGACAACATGTATCCTCCGTTCTGTTTCGACAAATTTTTTTATCGAAAAATTATATCAACTTGAATATGAAAAGTCGTTTTGTCAATTTCGCCTTAATTATGTGCCAAGAAAATCACAAACCACTTTGTATTTTCATAGAATAAATATGATTATTTGAATAATATTTAATTATCATCCAAGAAATGAGACTTTTTTTTTTTTTTTTAAATCCCTCTTTGCCTCTTTAAGAATAGAAGAGTCTGAAAGGGGAAACAATGTCTTATTTGAGTAATAAGACTGAAACCTCATAACTAAAATTACACTAAGACTAAGGATGACAATGGGTTCGGGTTCAACTCGGACATGGATCTGGACCCGTCCCGAATGGGATGATTTTTGATGCCTTAAATGGGTCTCGGGACGAATCTGGGTCTTAGGGGTTTGGACTCAAATTCAGACCTGTCTCAAACCGTTCTGATTATTATTATTTTTAATTTTTTATATTATTAATATATATTTATATAAAATATATTTATACACATATAAAAATATGTATAATTTTAATTATACTTATATATAAGACATAAACTTAATAATTTTATAAGTTAAAATAAAAATAAAAATACTTTATAAATATTTTAATATTCATATAAGTAACATATTTTCTAAACCTTTTAATATTTCAATGCTAAAACATCCACATATAAATTTAGACAAAATATGTTAACCTTTTAATATTATTATTGTTTTATACTTATAAAGTTATGGTAGTATTATTTTTAAAATATATATATATATATTTTTTTAATATTTTAAAAATACTAACCGGCTTCACCGGGTCCAATCGACGGGTCCCGAGTTCCGGGTCCGGGATTTTCTTGGCAGGGTGGGTCTCGAATTTTAACAAACTCGTACCAGACCTACCCCGTTGTCATCCCTAACTAAGATTGAATTCTCATGAATATGAACATCGTAGTGTTGTTTGAGTCTCATGAATAACTTTAACTATAAAACGTATTTGCTCATCAAAAAATTTCAAAACAATGAGCACGCAAAACATCTCCTTATCTATACTATTCCGCTTAACAAAAAATTAAAAAGAATACAAAATTGGATTTAGAAGGCGCATAAAAGCCGCAAATAAGCATCTCGGAAGGTAGAAGAAGAGCAATCAGTTCTTCCCTGAAATCTCAAGTCTGTGGCGGAAGTCCGCCTCCATGAGCGGTATGCCTTCGCGCAATTTCACCTTTGGTTCCCACCCCAGCGATGCCTTCGCCTTTGTTATGTCCGGCTTTCTTTGTCGAGGGTCGTCTGGCGTGTTCTCCACGGTTATGATTTCCACCTCCGGATTTATCAACTGCATGGCCGCGACTACTGTGTATTAGTCTAAGAACGATGTAAACGATCACCTCTGAAAGAGATCATGATAGACTTACCTCTTTCACAGCCTCAGCAAGCTCAAGCATTGTAAATTCACCTGTGAGAGAGAGAGAGAGAGAGAGGCATGAGAGCATAACAGGTTCAAGAATAGTATTTCTTCAGGCCTCGTTTACTTTGAGGGATGGGATTAAATAATGACAGATTAATGATGGATAAAATATAGGATGTGATTAAATTGTATCACTAATATTTTCATTTAAATCATCTATTTATCATGATTAATCATCTATTTACCTAAATGTAAGTAAACAAAAGATTGGGTTGGATGGACATCCAACCCAATCCTTACGAGTAAACAAGGCCAGAGTTTGTGCAGTGTGATACTAACCTGGATTGCCAATGTTGATTGGCCCAGTATCATCTCCTTCCATTAGTCGGATAAGACCATCGACCTTCGCGAAAAAAAGAGAGAGTAAGGTCACATATCAACAATCTAGTTTCAAATCGATGTGATGCTCCGTTATACCATGTCAGAGACGTAACAAAAGCTTCTCGTTTGCGTTCCAGGCAACTGAACCGTCAACGGCTCACCACTGCAGTCGCATTAATTCTTAATTTAGCAACTGGAAAAGATGTGTAATGTAATGAGAAGGGCGGCGAGTTGAAGGGAACGGTAGCACAAGAGTCATAGGTGAAAATGGGGGTCAATTTCATGTCACGAGTATGTTTACCGTATTGCTTGAGCTATGAAATTACTGACGACCCGACCGTCATCAATGTTCATCCGCGGTCCATAAGTGTTGAAGATTCTTGCAATCCTTATTTCTGTTGCAAATTTATCACTTCCAGTTGGTCAAGAGTGCATCATACTATAACTCTCGTAAATATTTATACTCGTGAGATAGCCAAATTTACCAATTCCATGCTGCCTGTGATAGTCGAACATCAAAGTTTCAGCTACCCGTTTTCCCTCGTCATAACAGCTCCTAACTCCTGCAACGCGCACATGAGAATAGTAAATGAAGGGTCACTCGGAGTTTGCGCTTATACCACATATAGAGTACAATATTTATAAGCTTAATAACAGGTAAGTTTCCATTTACTAGTATTAACCTATAGGGTTCACATTGCCCCAGTAGCTTTCTTCCTGGGGATGCACGAGCGGATCGCCGTAAACCTCTGATGTTGATGTCAGCAAAATCCTATTCATATGGTGCACAGAGTAAATCAACAGATCGGAAAAGAAACTGAATAAAAGTAAACGAAGACATGGACAGGGTGGGGAACCTTGCTCCTACTCGTTTGGCGAGTCCCAACATGTTTAGCGTCCCTATTACATTTGTCTTTAATGTCTGTCGAGCATCATCACAATGAAAAAAGAAATACAATCAACGGTTGACTACACCTCAATGCTCAATAACTAAAGACATGTTGTTCCAACATGATGAGTTTACAACCGAATGTAATCTGAACAATATAACACGTTCTTTTTCAAGTACTTTAACACGTGTAAGGACGAGAGGTTATCTTTATTACTGACCTTGACGGGGTTGTATTTGTAGAAAATTGGGGAAGCTGGACAAGCCAGATGGTAGATTTGATCAACTTCCACCAACAGCGGCTGAGTCACATCTGAAAAACGACAAAGACAAAAATAAGAATAAATCATAGTATGCAAGCGACAAAGTCGACTACGTACGGACACATTGAGCACCGCACTCATCAAGAAAACAATTCTAAAATGGGATCAAGTAACTTTGAGCAAGAGAACAAAAAGAAAAGATTCCACGCGCTCACAATGTCACATGAAGAATATATGCAGGCTATGCAGTTTAAAGTTAAAACGACGACTAAATTATGTAGACTTTGCCTCATCCATTTAGGGTCCAACTAGAAGACAAACTAACTAACGGACAAGAAACAATGCCTACCTCGCCGCATAAGCTCGAATCGTGGATGACCAATCCATTGCTTTAAGTTGTCCTTTGATCCAGTAAAGTAGTTGTCCACAACAATTACCTAAATAAAGCAAGTAACTCGTATAAAACGTGCAGATTTGAGGCCACTTGTTCATCGGTGCAAATCTAGACTTTTTCGTGCACTTACCTCATTCTCGTCATTTTCCATCAGCTTATCGACTAAGTGAGACCCAATGAATCCAGCTCCACCAGTAACCAAGATTCTCATCTTTGCCTGTCATCAACATGTAATTAGTGTGCATGTCTTGTACATCTAGAAACCTAGACAAAAGCTACTGGAATGAGAGAACTAAACTAAACAGAAAATTTTGTTCATATACCAAGAAACGGGAACAAAGCCACAGATAAGTTTACAGTGCATACACAAAAGATGAAAGAGAAACACGTATATCTGAGACCTAGAGAGACTGCACCGTAAAAATAGGACAAAATACATGAGTAATTATAAAGCCATATATAAACCATACAAACTATTGTTTTTTCATCTCACATTATACATAAAAAATGAGAAGTAACACAATGGTTTATTCTTGCGCAGATATCAGAAAAGGGGCTCCAAACCGCATCCCACCCCCCAACAGACACAACACAAAAACCCATTAAACTACACATAAGAGGAAAAGAGCTACACGTACTAAGGCTAAAGTAAAGACTAGAAAGACGATGATGATAATAGACTGGTTAATAACAACATCTATCTTGAAACATTTCCTTTTCACTGACTTGGCAATACAGAAGTTGATGAATGAATCAACCTCGTCATTAAGATAAGGCCAATTTTCAATTGATCAAAATTCCAAAGGAGTAGGCATCCATGAAAATCAAGCAGCAACTGGACCACATAAAATTTCTCTTCAACTTAAGATCCCCCCGGGAATTCATCTGCGTGCAACTTCTCTGTTCACAGGTTTTCTTGTAATTTTGTGTAACAGCATTTTAGCACAGTTTAAACAGTACTCAGCCAAACAGAATAAGTATTTTGTCGGATATCGACGCACGTTGTCTTATCAGGGACTATATGTGTCATACCTTAAAAAATTTAGCTCTCCTCAATGGTGAAGGCTCAGGAGGAGGCTTTGAACTAACATTATGCGATGCTTCCGTAGCCATTTGCTAGATCCCTTTTTCAATATCTGAATTTCGAACCAATTAGATCAAAGTGAACATCAACCAATCCATGTACAAATAGCAATTAAGGAAGATATCAATATTATTTGTAGTACACAGTGTAATCACGTGCTCCAAAAATTCAGAATTAACGCATGATGATCCAACACTTCGACAAAACGTAACACATATAAAGGAATTCGATAATCATACTTTTTTTTTGCCTTTGTCTACACATTCTAAAGAATTCACAAAACAAAAACCTTGTGAATCATACGCCACAAACAAATAGATCAAAACTGAAATACACTGGAAGTGATACATTGTTTTCTTTTCAAAGAGATCAAGATCAACATCTTTCAAAATTACAATGCAACAAAACAATGATGCCAACTGAAAACTCTTCTAGTACCCAAGCATGATCATCATCCTGGTACCAAATTGTAACCATCAGGACAGAAAATCATCAACAAAACGCCCAGAAAAATAGAATCTTTACGAAAAACGCAGCATATCAAACCCACATTACTCAACAAAGTTAACAATACCCCATCACAAATCCACTACTGTTTCAATGCAAATCAACAGATAGATCACATTGCCAAACAACATGCAAAAAGAACCCTTCTTTACAAAGCCCATCACGAGCAACTCATCAAGTTATCCAAATTGGTACAGATCTTCTGATGCAAGAAACTCAACACAAATCAAAATCTTTTCAGAGAAAAATCCGGCCCTGATCACCTGTCAAGAAAACTTCTCCTACTCAGTGCCAACAACTGCAAAAGACTACTCCTTTATACACTAAAATCCACAATCTTCAGACCCATTAAACAACAATGCAGAGTAATCATGGGGGCCCAAACAAAAAAATGAAAAAAAGAAAAAATAAATAAATTAATCCAATCTACACCGAACTCACCAGCAAGAGAGAGATGGGCGGGTTGCAAGATTAAGGGAAGAAGTCAGAGGAATTATGGAGAAAAGGAAAACAATAAACCTGAAAATTAAAGGGAGTAATCCTATTTATGCTGTATCAAAACTAGGAGGAGGTGTGAATGTGATTACAGTGATCGAGTAGGTAGAGATTTGTAGACAGCGGGTGTTTGATTGTTACTTGAAACACGGAGGGTGCTTTTAACAAAATTCTAATCTAGACCCAGAATCGATTAAATTTAAATAAATTATATAGTAAATTATACTGTAAATACAATATATTTATTATGTGATCAATATACAATTTAAAAAAATAATCAATCATAAATATATCATACTTATTTTGTAATTAATTTGATTCGACTAATTTTGATCGGGTAAGAATTTTTCCGATTCTCGCCGCACGTACGTTACTTTCACCAGGATTTTTGTCCTAATCAACTACTGCTATTTCTAGTTCGTTCTAGTAATTGATTTCTTTTTTCTTCTACTTTCATTAAAATAGTTTTTATACAAGGTAAATATAATGAGCTTTCCTGAAATTTTTTTATAATTATAAATATTTTTTATTTTTTAAAAAATTATAAATACTCATAAAAATTAACGAACATCTAATAAATATCCTCCTATAATGGATTGTCATAGGGGTATTTGTTAAACGTTCGTTAATTTTAAAAAGGTATTTGTAATATCTCAAACAATGTAAAATATTTGTAATTTTGGCAAATGTTGAGGATCCCGTTATAAATCATCCTCATATATATTTGTTATGATAAATATTAATTAAGCAAAAAAAGAATAGTCATATTTGTCAATTATTATTCATAAAATTCGAATTCAGATTGTTTTTATTTCTTAAATTAGACGTCACGACAAATATATGAATTCACATGAAATTTACTTACAATTGGGTTAAGCCATAATTTGATTATCATTATTATTATATTTATTTAGTATTTCACTCATTTACCATCAACAACAAAAAAAGATTTTGTCCGGACTGAAAATCGTCTTACTTAATTTTAGCAAGACGTCAGAGTGTTTTTTTTTTTTTTTTTGGAACTAGAGAGAGAAAAAGAAACATAAATAAGTGTGTGGTAGAAATAGGTGTATATTTGGATTTAATTTTTAAGTTAATTTTAAATCGTGTAACAAATGTATTGCATGTATTGTGTTGTATATTGGGAGATAAAAAACACTGTTCATTGTCAAATCATGTCACTTTTATATATTTTTATAAATGTATATATGTATATAGTAATATTTATTTTCATTGTATGTATTGTGTTGTATATTGGGAGATAAAAAGTAAGGTTCATTGTCAAATCATGTCTCTTTTATATATTTTTAAAAATATATATATGTATATAGTAATATTTATTTTTTTGTAAGTGTATTAAATTATATAATATATTATTGTATGGAGGAATGAAAAAATTACCCAAACACCCAGTGAAGGTGTTTTGGGTAATATTATGTTTGGTTTCTGGATCCAACTCACCATCTTTAGTTGGCTCGAAACTCGTCCGACTCCATATTAGAGTTGATACCATTTTGCACCTTGAGGGCTCATTTGGTTCGCGTGATAGATAATAGGATTGTCTATTATGCATAATCACATATTTAGTTTATAAAATTAGAGTTTGGTATTAATACCGATTCCAATCTTATCAATACAAATTTATGGAATAGTGAGGTGCGATACAGTAACTCATCGGTTATTGAATGTAGAATTAAAAAAATTGTGGTACCTAAATGTCGGCCCATCTATATTATTATTAATAAAAAAAATAATTACACGTGTACCACCAAAGCGGTACACATTGCAAAAATGTGACCGATAGCGAACCCAAGTAGCGACCCGTCAATAATTATTTTTTTTATTGACCGGTCGCTACCCCAAGCAGCGGCCCATGGTAAATAATATATTCGGTGGTACGTTATCAGAAGCGGGTACCAACCTGGACATGCAACATCATGGTAAATGATGGTACGTTATCTCATAAACATACTTCTTTCTAATCATAGTTTTTGCTTTCCATACGTTTAAAATTACACACTTATAATATATTCGGTTCACTTTAGCTTGACCAGATGGAAACGCTTCAAATACGTTGTGAAACTACACCCGATCAAATAGAGGCATATCGTCAAGCAATGACGACGCATTTGGACATATATCGAAATGATGTTCAAATTGCAACAAATCAACGAGTGAGACACGATATGGCCCCTCAAAATCCATTGCGAGAAGATGATGTTCCGTCTACATCCCACAGACAAACGCGAAGTCGTAGCAGGAGATCAACTCGCACAGTAGAAAGAGATATACCTGAGGTTGACATAGCTGGGCCATCTACTGTGCATACATCTCAATTTTTTATTGAAAACTACTACATGCCTGAACCGCCTCAACAAGATGATTAGTTTCAATCAACTCCTTACATGCCAGTACATACAGAAGGTCGTTACATGAATATTGAGCTTGACCTTGGTCTTGGCATCAATCAAACATATGCATCAGTACATAATGTTTCACCTATCCAATTTCCTTCATGGAGTGCATATGGTGATCCAATAGAGTCGAGCTCTACAGCATCATCAAGTCGATTTCAAATTCATGCCGATTATGATGATCAAGAACAAAATGAACCAGCAAGTCCGGAAATATGACGACCTAGGCGACAACGTCAAAGACTTAATCGTGGGACATGCGGACATTATTAAATTTTGTAATTATATTTTCTTATACAAATTTTCAAACTTATTAGTTATTGCAAAAGAATTTTAAAATTGTAATTACATTATTGTATTGTAATAAATCTATTATAATTAGCTTGAAATAATAAAATAAGATTTAATTAGTAAATTAAAATATAAATTAACGATAAGTACACTAAATTAAATTTTAAAAAATAAATCAAAATTAAAAAAAAGGGGGGTCGCCACCCCAGACAGTGACCATGGAACACTTCGGGGTAGCGACCAAGGGTCACTGCCTCAGCTTGCGATCGTCGGTCGCGAGCTGGGCCGGCGACCAATCAATAAAAATAAATTTATTGACCGGTCGTGAACTGGGCTCGTTACCGGTCACATTTTTGCAATGTGTACCGCTTCAACGGTACACGTATAATTTTTTTTAAAAATAATAGTAATATGAATGGGCCCCTGAATGGCCTAAATGTCCTCCTACTTTCTTCACCTTCTACTTCTCTCTCCTTTTATATTAATCTAATAACTAGATATAAAAAAATATTCCTTTATTTTTTTAAACTTTTAAAAAATATTTGAGTTTGATTAGTTATTCAATTTCAGAAGTAGAATTTTCACCATATTTTTATTACTTTTTTAGAAAAATTAAACATTTGCTCTCTCTCTCTCTCTCTCTCT
Organism: Sesamum alatum; assembly: GCA_034509735.1. Lineage (NCBI taxonomy): Eukaryota > Viridiplantae > Streptophyta > Magnoliopsida > Lamiales > Pedaliaceae > Sesamum > Sesamum alatum. The sequence continues at coordinate 22,779,974 of JACGWO010000011.1, read as the reverse complement.
TATTTATTGAATGTCTATTTTGACTTCTATCTTATATGAATGTAAAAAAAAGAAAATAAAATATCCGACAAGAATTTTTATTTTAAAAATTAAATTTGAATAAATATTGAGAGTTTTTTTTAATCTTTCGTAATTATTCATAAACTACAATTTTTAAAATGAAAATAATTTAAAAATTGATACCCTTAATGGTCTTTTTAAACGTAATCATATTTTTTTAATTTCTTCAACCAAACATCATGTTATATTATCACATGAGATATAACACATCACAATACGTCAAAACATACAACATATAATGGATGATGAGATTAATTATGATTCTATTTTCTATTCCACCCAATCTTATAATGTCTAATGCTATCACACAAATCAAATGAAGCCAACAAAGCCTAATTAAAATTTCTATTTTCTTCCATTAGTTAATGTAATTTCATGAAGAGTTAAAATTATTATTTATAAATACCTAATAAGCTATTATTATATTAAAATATTATTTTATAATATACTTTTTAAATAAATTATGAATATTATTTGATGTGAGAGAAACTAAAACCCGTCCCGCCAGGAACCATTCCTAATCCATTTCAATGCAGAATTATATCAATCGTAGGGTGATTTAATCCATATTTTTGAGCATATTAGTGATACTTTTCATCCATATTTTTTAAAAATTATTTTGATCGATCTGTTATTTTATGAATACATATGATTCAGGATATATAGGAGGTCTAAAATCGTTATGTGGATATCCAAGATGCAGTTTGGAACCTAAGAAAAGAACAGATCATTAGGCTTGTTGGGAGGTGTCCAACTAAGACACTCTGATGTTTAAGTCAAATCGAGATCGAGATAGTAATATCCAAACTTGGTGAGTCTAATGTTGGTTGCGTGTAATAAATATCTTACCATAAATAAAGCATACTGAATGTATTTATAGCGTCAAATGTGCCCACTTATATGATTTATGTGGCGTCATCTCTAGTTGGGTGTCGTCAGACGATCAATAACTCAGATTGCGGGCTATCTGGAGGGGGTCGGGCGATCGGACCCGAGACAAAACAAAAAAGGTGCGGATCCTAGTCCTTCCGGGAAATTCTTCCTTTATCTAGGGGCATTTATGTCATTCCAAGTGCCTTTATGATAATCCCCCGAGTGCGTTTTAATTAATAAGTTGTATCATTTGAATTCTGGAACAGCCTATTCCAATTCCATGCTAGATGCTTTATGAAATCATTGGAATTCTTCAAAGATATGGATTATGAATTGTGGAATTAGGTATTCCAAAAGTACAAGTCCAACATATTCCCAAAAGAGAGGGAATTCTAGTTAATCTTTCTTACACTCCGAGTATACCTATTTCTCGTTAATCATGATTTGCACTATTATAATAAAATTTCGTGCATATCTAAAACATGAAATTATTTTTTGCACGGTTCTATATTTTTAGTAATTATTTTTGCATAAATTTGCACAAACCCCCCTACTCGTCACAAATTAATAAAAGGTGAATTGTCCTCCCTCACTAATTAAACTAGATTTGTTCGTTGCGCCTACCCGGTCGCCCCCTGCACTTGTCTCACAGGGCGCCTTCCGCAATGCGGGGAAAGGGGCACCGAATCGCTAGTAGTCCTCAGCAATGACTACTTCCACCAACCGACAGCAACACCAACCGAATTCCCACCGACGCCTCGCACAGGCCGTCGACAAGAACAACAATAGTTTCCAACAATCAACAATACAATGCAGCGGAATCAGTAAATCAATCACATGTCTTGCAGCGAATGCGTTTTTGTATTGATAGCAGAAATATTGAAGATTACAACAAGCTAGCCACGGGGATCGCCATGAGGGGGATACTAGCAATGCACACCAAGCTTCGAGTGGCCATTCCCCCCTATAATAGGCTTAAAAAGAAATTTTCTATTGACAAATCTATATACTAGGAAAGCTAAAAATTGCATCTCATGGGGCATACAACGCCACATGAGTGAAAAGTAAATATTACATCAGTGACTCACGCCTAAGACTCTAAAACCTGCGGAAGCCTGGTGCCTGTCGATGGAAGTGTTGGTCGGCCGGATGGAACATGGCCGAAATTGGGTCAAGGGTGCCGAGAGTGCGGGCGGCCCTTGACATTCTCCCCCACTTGAGATGGCGACGTCCTCGGCGGCATGGAAGCATGATAAGCTTCAACCAGAGGTAGGAAGGCCTTCAGGTCCGTCACTCGTTCCCAAGTATTCTCCTCGCTGCTACATCCCATCCACTTCACCAAGTACTTAGTAACATCCTTCTTTGCAGTGCGTGTGGCTCGGTGGTTCAGGATAGCTTTGGCCACCCTCTTCTGCATCTTCTTCAGTTCAAGTTGTGGGCGGCTCGGCTGATTGCGGGTGTCATCCTCCTTGTCTGCTATATACTTCTTCAACTGGCTCACATAGAGGATATTGTGGATCTTCCACCAGGAAGGCAACTCTACCTTGTAGGCTACCATTCCAATACGCTTGATGATTGGTAAAGGACCGATGTATTTCTGCATAAGGTGAGGGTCTCTCCCCCTAGCCGACTTTGATAATTTTGGATCCGGAACCTTCACCATCACAAGGTCTCCGGCAGTAAACTCAACGAAGCGGCGGTTCTTATCTCCATACTTTTTCATCTGCTTCTGTGCTTTCTCTAGGCAACTTCGGGCTATATCAACATTTCTTTTTCATTCCTCAGAGAAGCTTCGAGCAAGTGGGGATCTCACACTCTGTGGGGAGTCGATAGTGTGAGGGAGGAGCGGCTGCTGCCCAGTGACAATTTCAAAAACGCTCTTGTTGGTTGAAGAGCTCTTTTGGGCATTGAAACACAACTGAGCGACATCTAAAAGCTTCACCCAATCCTTCTGAGTACTACGTTCATAATGTCGGAGATATTCCTCCAACATAGAATTAAGGCGCTCCGTCTGACCGTCAGATTGTGGATGATAGCTGGAGCTCATATTCAGTTTGGACCCGAGGAGTTTGAACAGCTCGGTCCAGAAGACGCCAGTGAAGCGGGAGTCCCGATCGCTGACGATGTCTTTCGGCAGTCCCCAGGATTTAAGAATGTGCTTGAAGAAGAGATGAGCCATCCCTTTCGCCGTAACATGTTTTGGGGTTGCGATAAATGTGGCGTATTTGGACAATCGGTCTAGCACGATGATAATGCTCCCTAAGTCTCCCACCTTAGGCAAGCCATAAATGTAGTCCATGGAAACACTTTCCCACGGTCTCTTTGGGATGGCCAATGGTTGCAGCAAACCAGCCTTCTTCTGATGGTCTGTCTTGTCTTGCTGACAAATCAAGCAGGTGCAGACATATGTCTCTACATCATCCCGCATCTGTGGCCAATAGTAAGCCCTCTGCACCAACGCATAGGTGCTCTCTTCTCCTGGATGTCCCGTCCAAAGAGTGTCATGGCATTCCGAAATAAGCGATTTCTGTAGGTCCCCGCCCTTCGGTACATACAAGCGGTTTCCCTTGGTCATCAGAAGTCCGTCTTCCAACCAAACTTTTGAGCTTTGCCCTGCTCGACCAAGTAGACCAGGCCCTGCGCAGCTGGACCTTTCGGTAATAGCTCGCGCGCCTGATCTTTCACCGAGGTGGCAACAACACTCGAGAAAATTGCCGCTACCGACCCCAAAGTAGCCAAATCCGCCTTGCAGCTTAGCGCATCTGCCGCAAGGTTGCTAGAGCCGGCCCGATCCTCTAGCACAAAGTGAAATTCTGACAGCATCTCCTGCCAGCTTGCCTGTCTATTGGTCAACTTCGACTGCGACATGAAATGACTCACTGCAGTGTTGTCCGTCTTGACCACGAAGGGAGAGCCCAATAAATAATGCCGCCATAATCTAAGGCAATGAACTACGGCCAGCAACTCTTTCTCGTGCACTGAATAGCGCCTCTTAACATCTTTAAGCTTCCTGCTCTCATAGGCAACTGGGTGGCCGTCTTGCATTAGGATGCCTCCTAAGGTAAAATCTGAAGCATCGGTCTCCACCACAAAAGGTTTCGACATATCTGGTAAGGCCAACACAGGATCTGTCACCATCGCGTCCTTAAGGCTATCGAAGGCCACTTGGTATTGGGATGTCCAATTCCAAGTCTCCGTCTTCTTCGTCAAGTCTGTCATGGGCCGTGCTATCTCAGAGTAGCCTTTCATAAAGCGCCGATAATAATTAGCCAGGCTGAGAAATGACTGCAACTCATGTACATTACTCGGTGGCTGCCACTCCTTGATAGCCTGCACCTTCTTGGGATCCATTCGTATCAGGCCGGTCTCCACAATGTGTCCCAAGAAGCTAATAGTCTCCGAGCAACGAGCATTTCGACACATTCGCATATAACTCGTGCTCGCGGAGTCTCGCAAGAACCTGCCGCTAGTGCCTAACGTGCTCGGCCAAGTCTTGCTGTAGATAACAATGTCGTCCAAGTACACCACCACGAACTCATCAAGAAAACCGTGGAGTACTTGATTCATCAAAGTGCAGAAGGTAACTGGAGCGTTTGTCAGGCCGAAAGGCATGACAAGGAACTTAAAAGCTCCATACCTCGTGACCACTGTCGTCTTTGCCTCATCGCTCTCCTTGATCTGGACCTGCCAATAGCCCGACCTCAAGTCAATCTTCGTAAAATATTTCGCCTGGCTTAGACAGTCAAAGCAGTCCACCGCGAGCGGTATAGGATACTTGTTCTTCACAGTAATTTTGTTTAGGGCCCGGTAGTCACAACACATCCGTAGGCAGCCGTCGGCCTTCTTCTAAAACAGGACCGGCGCCCCGTACGGTGACTTCGCGGGCTTAATAATACCATTCTCCAACATATCCTTCAGCTGTGTCCTAAGCTCCATAAGCCTAGGCTGCGTCATTCTGTAAGGTGCCCTGGCAGGAGGCTTCGTGCCAGGCACTAACTCAATCTCGTGATCCGCTGCCCTCTTCGGGGGTAGCTTCCGAGGCAGTTCATCAGGCATCACATCTTCATCACATCACATCACATCTTCACCACGCCGGGTATGGGGCCCGACGACTTCTCAATCTCATCAAAGCGAATAGTGCACAAGTAGGATGGTTCATTCCGCTTGCGCCCATTCTCAAACTGCATGGCCGATAAATTATTTCCACCGGTCTGCCCAACCAGCACTGGGGTGATGCAAGGTTTGGCGCCCAACATCATCAAAGAATCCGCATAAGGTGACACCGCCGTTCGTGTATCCCGCAAAAACTCAAGCCCGAGGATGAGCTTGAAGTCGTCCATCACGACCACAGAAGGATTGGTCTTCCCTTCGAACGGACCAACCTTAATCAGCACAGATTTCGCCATGCAGCAATGGGTTGCGCGGCCAAATTGATTGCCTTCACTCTACTAACTCCTTTCTCTAGCACAAGCCCGAGTCTCTCTACTTTGGCGCTTGCAAGGTAGTTGTGAGAAGCACCAGTATCGATCATAGCACGAACAGGCGTGCCATGAATCTTCACATCTACATACATCAACCCTTTCTTCCGAGAAGACCTAGATTGTGTCTCGTCATCAGTCTGACTCCCCTCAAGAGCCGGAGCAGTCTTTTCTGCCCGGGGAGGCACCGTCTTCTTTGCGACCACGTGGGACAACGTGTTGCACCATTTTGATATTGCACCCTGGTTGTCCTCATCCTCCTCAGAATCATTCCCGCCACTCATCGTCTCGGGTGGCTCTGCTGACTTTGCAGGTGGCACCTTCTCAGTATAGGTCACCAGCGCATTCAACAACTGTTTCTTCAGGCAATCCCGATATCGATGCGGGCCATCGCACAGAAAGCATCCACTACTTCTCTGTGACGCCCCTTGCTTGTTGTCCAAGGGCTTGCTCCTGCTTGAGCTTCCTTGCGAACTGGAGGGAGTGTGGGGCTTTCGCTCTTCCCCACTCCTGTTAGAGTTACTTTTAAAAGGTCTCGACCCTCCCGGCTTATTCTGTGCTGGGAGGCATCGTCTGCCTATCCCTCTGAGACTCCGGGTTGAAATCTGCTAAACAGTCGGCCGCAGCCATCGCTGATCCCAAATCAGCCACCCGTTGACGCTGCAACTCAAGTCGCGCCCACGGTTTCAGGCCCTTCACAAAAGTAAAGAGCTTTTCCTTCTCCGACATATCCCTGATGTCCAACATCATTGCCGAAAAGGCCTTCACATAATCCCGCACGGAGCCGGTGTGTTCTAGCTTCCGCAACACCCGTCGGGCATTATACTAAACATTTTCCAGGAAGAACTGCTCACGAATGGCTTCTCGTAAAAGGTCCCAAGTATCCAGGCACAGATGATTTGCCTGAATCTCGGCATACTTGGTACTGCACTATAGCTTGGCATCACCAGTCAGATACATGGTTGCAGTAGACACCCTTATTGCTTCATCGGCCACATTCGCCGCAAGGAAGTACTGTTCCATGTCAAACAGGAAGTTCTCGACCTCCTTCGCATCTCAAGCACCTCCATAGGCCTTCGGTTCAGGAATCCGAAGCCTAGCACCATTATCAGGAGCAACAGGAGCTTTTCCCACCGCCCCGTTGGAGAACTCCAATCTGTAGGGCCATATCCTCCATCTTACGTTGTATCTCAACAACACCGCCCTGGCCATAAGCATCTCGGACCATATGCTGGCACTCCTTCAGATCGGAACACAGTTCCGAGATCTCATGCTCCAGTGAGGCAACATGATCTTCCAAATTCTCGACCACCTCAGTCAACCGGGAGATTTCGGCCTCCAGGTTTGTGATCCTTTCTTGGGGCACCTCGGCCCCTCTGGGACTCTCAGGGTCCTGGTCCAACATTCTGGCAGAACTGGCTCTCGTAACCCGCCTTGGCCCCATCAGGCAACCGAGGCTCTGATACCACCTCACACGGGGCGCCTTCCGCAATGCGGGGAAAGACGCACCGTGTGACTAGTAGTCCTCAGCAACGACTACTTTCGCCAACCGATAGCAACACCAACCGAATTTCCACCGACGCCTCGCACAGGCCGTCGACAAGAACAACAACAGTTTCCAACAATCAACAATACAATGCAGTGGAATCAGTAAATCAATCACACGTCTTGCAGCGAATGCATTTTTGTATTGATAGCAGAAATATTGAAGATTATAGTAAGCTAGCCACGGGGATCACCATGAGGGCGATACTAGCCATGCACACCAAGCTTCGAGTGGTCATTCCCCCCTATAATAGGCTTAAAAAGAAATTTTCTATTGACAAATCTAAATACTAGGAAAGCTGAAAATTGCATTTCATGGGGCATACAACGCCACATGAGCGAAAAGTAAATATTACATCAGTGACTCAAGCCTAAAACTCTAAAACCTGCAGAAGCCTAGTGCCTGTCGGCGGAAGTATTGGTCGGCCAAATGGAACATGGCCGAAATTGGGTCAAGGGTGCCGAGAGTGCGGGCGACCCTTGACAACTTGCCACCTCGATTGGTGTCATCCGTCTCTGGCCGCCCCCTCCTCCCTCCTATCGCTTTTCGTCATACCCCAAATCCATCGTCCTGCCATCGTTCACTAAATTACATCAAAAGAATTTTTCTCTTGTACTTAAATAATACTAAGAAGATAGAAGAATGACAATAGTAAATCTTCAGTAAAAAATACAAATAAATTAGAAATGACCGTATAATATTCTTTTTAAGAGAGGAATGATTGCACGAACAATGAACGGAATAAAATTAAAAATAAGAGAAAATACTCGATATTTTTTTTTGCATTGGCTGTTTGAAGTTTAAAACCAGTATGAAAAATACGAGAAATATAAATCTTTTCAACTCCTAAAACTAAAGGGACTTAGTTCTACCTCGTATAACATCTAATAAATTAAAACTTTTAAGAATATCACAAACTTGGACGACTTATGTCTCATTAAAAAAAAAAAAAAACCAAGTAAAAGATGTCTAATTATAAGCATTAAAATTCAGTAATTGATATTTGAATATATAAGCCAAGCTTGCCCAACTCTACATACCTATTGCAGCATTGAATAGAGCACCCTATCTCACATGGCAACATGATTTGTACATTTACCAAAATTGAGTACGTACATATTATTAGCATTTTGGCATTTCTTTGTACAAATCAATGGCCATTTTTCGTGCATATTCGTAATTGCTCATTGTCCTATTTGTTCGTGAATAGATTATAATTACATAATAAATTTCAATAATCAACAATAGGGAAATAGTATTTTTGTTCTATAATTTAGACTTTTTTCACTTTTAGTACCATTTGTTACGGGATTAGCAGTTTTGGTCTTATAACTTACAAAAATTAGCATTTTTAGTTCCACCCCGTTTTTTCGTTAATTTTTTAACGGAGGTTGAGTTTTTGCCGTTAAGTTTTTGAAATTGAAGGTAAAATTGGCATCATTTGTGCTTGGGATGATTTTTGACGGGAAAATAACTACTATTGAGAGCTAACATTAAAAAATCAAGAAAAATTAGGGCAAATAAATCATCCCAATTTTACCTTCAATTTCAAAAACTTAATGGCAAAAACTCAACCTCCGTTAAAAAAATTAACGGAAAAATGGGGGTGGGACTAAAAATGCTAATTGTTGTAAGTTACGGGACCAAAATTGCTAATTTCGTAACGAATGGTATCAAAAATGAAAAGGGTCTAAGTTATGGGACAAAAAATGTTATTTCCCCATCAACAACCAATATGCATCAATTATTAATATCAAATATATATAACTAACCAATAACTTCTATTAGTATAGATCAATAATTACTATTAAAATACAACAATACCCACGTATTGATGGGACTCGACCTCATAACCTCGAGGTCATGGGTCTTAGCTTCGCCAAGTAAGTTAGGCCTCGTTGGCATTGTCTTATTAAATCCTACTAACCTCATGTCGCTATATTATTTACTTGGAAAAATACAAAGACCCCTGTGATATAGGAAATGTTCAAAAAAACTCTGCTAAAATTAAAGTATCAATTACACCCCCTGTGATATAAAATAAAATTAAAAAAATCCCATGAAGCAAAGTTTTGTAATGCACGCGCGTTGACTGCGCTTGGGCATCTGAAAAATACTTTTTTTTTGACATTTTTTGTTTTCTCTCTCTATCAATATATATAAATATTAAAATATTATATATAATATTATATACATTATATAATATTATTTTAAACATTTTTATTAATATATTAATAGAAATAATATAATATTATATACATTCTATTAATAAATCTTAAAATAATATATAAATATTTTTATTAATAATAAAATATAATTTAATAAATAAAATAATTATAAAAAAAAAAAAAAGCAGCGGCGGCGGCTTGCAGAAAAGGCACCCCTGGGGAGCTCCGTCGCCCAAGGCCGGAAGGCGATGGCGGTCGCCCATCTCCCAGCTCTGGGAGGGCGATGGGCGTCTGGGCGACGGCGGGGGAGCCGGGGTCGCCGCCCCCCTCTGCGGCTCCGCAGTCGGGGTGGAGAGGAGGGTAGGTGGGGTGGGGGAAGGGGGTTGGGTGGTGGGGGTGTGTATTATTATTTTTAAATAATAATTTTATAAATATAAATATAAATATAATAATTAATATATTATAGGTAATTTATAGTATGTATGAAAGGCATTTTAGTCATTCCTTCTAAAAAAAAATACTTCAAAGTTGACCAGGGGGCAGTGTGAACAATTATTCATATCACAAGGGGGTTTTTATATTTGAATTTCACAATGAGATTTTTTGATATTTTTTTATATGACAGTAGGTCAAAGTGAATTTAAGCCTTATTTACTTTACTCCACGTCAAATTCATGCTACGCTTTATATTTAGTATATTGAGTGTACAAATCACTGCCACATACTCATTCTTTTAATTGGTCGGAAATTTTGAGAGGCAATATGTTCTTTACTTAAAAAAATAAAAAATGCTGCATAAGTATATATATATATATATATTTACAAAAATGAAAATACTTTATTTGGTACAATATAACCATTTAGGACTTTCTTTAGTGTCCATTTGGCCTCGCGATCAAACAAGTTAGACCTGCATTTCAAGTGCAAACCCCCAAAATTACTTCGGGGTCAAATTCTACCAAAAGCATTCTGATAAAAGCTACAAGTCTAATACCAACTCATATCCACCGTGAAGAGAAAATTGCATTTTTGAGAAACATGCACACAACGAACTTAAGTCAATTTTGAATCCCTTTACGGTCCTGTTTGGACCAGTTTTGAATGATTCTTCATAATTTCCTTCAAACCATCTATTGTTTACATTTTTTACTTTTAAGGACCTTGCACATTTATGTACACGATTACACTCTTTTATCCGTATAAATGGTAACCGGTCTGAGTTTTGGAACCCCAATAGAGGAATTAGACAAGGCGACCCCTTATCACCATATATCTTTATTTTATGCCTCGAGCCTTTAATTCAAAAAATTCTGACAGACGCAAATGAACTTTTGGTGGATCCTATGTCACCTTGTAGAAACGATCCTAAGTTACCAATTCTTTGTTACGCAGATGATTGCATATTATTCTTTAAAGCAAATCATAAATCTATAGTTTATGTTAAGGATACATTGGATCAATTTGAAAGTATATCTGGGCTTTATGTCTGTTGGAACAAATCTAAATTCACTCTTTCTCCTAACTACCCAACAACTTTAAAAATTGGTATATCAGAAGTATTACACATCAATCACCGATTATCGAACGGAGAAAAATACTTAGGCCTGCCTTATATCATGGGTCGTATGTCTAAGAAAGAATTTTTTTTCTATTATTTCTAAGGTGGAAAGTCTGATCAATACCTGGTATAAAGATTTCTGTCTTATGCTGGTAGAAGTGTTCTTATCAAACATGTTATAAATTCTATCCCTCTCTACCATATGAATGTCTTTAAGATACCTCAAAGTATCATACAACGTATAAACAGTATTAGTAAACATTATCTCTGGAATGCGTCAAAACATGACAATAGGAAAAGTTTGGTTAATTGGAACATTTGTTGTCTGCCTAAACAATATGGAGGTCTAGGTTTTAGAGATTTGAACACCCTTAATAACACTTGTTTGCTACGTTTGGGGTGGAGATTGCATATGTTTGACTCTTCTATGTGCATGGCTCTGTTAAAAGCTAAATATTTTCCCCATAACAATTTTGTTGATGCCAGAGTAAAATCTTATCACAGTTATATCTGGAAGCATATCCATAATACTATTCCTTTTGTTAAAGAATCTATTAGATGGATTATTGGTGATGGTTCGAGTGTTAATATTTGGAATGATTTATGGATTTCGAATGAATATCTTGCTTCAAAGGCTTCGCATATACCTGTTGAATTAAAAAATAAAAATGTTAATTATCTTATTTCCAATGATAAATGGGACTTATCGGTCATTCAAGCACTATTGCCTCCTGACTTACTCACCCTGATAGCTTCAACTCCTATTCCTATTACTCTGCAAAATGATATTCAAATCTGGAGATGGGTTGTAGATCTGGTAAGTTTTCTTTTAAAAGTGCTTATCTTTGGTTAAGATCAAAAGCTGTTAACTCCCTGGTACCTTCACCGACTTTACCCTGGCAAGCTCTGATTAAAACAACTACCATTCCTAAAGTTGAATTTTTTGCATGGCTCCTTAGTCACAATTGCTTACCTAACTCTGCTTTTCTGTTCCAAAGAAGAAGTATCCCATCATCCATCTGCAATCTCTGTAAATTAGAAACTGATGATATTTCTCATACTTTTGTTAACTGCCCCTTTTTATCTCAAATAGCTACTCTTTTTATGACTGATATAAAATCTCTTTCTTCCACAAACATTTTGATTATACTGCAGTCTTTAAAAACTAACCAATTCAAACAAGCTCTTCTTATTAATCTTCTGTGGATTATCTGGAAAGCTAGGAATGAAGCTGTGTTTAAAGGATTCCTTATTAATATTAACAGAATATAGAAAGATGCATGTATTATGACTAGGGAATGTACTGCAGTAAGGAAGAAAATGACTAAGGTTAAACAAGTTGTTGTTTGTAAATGGACTCCTCCAGATGATAATTGGGTCAAACTTAATATTGATGGATCTTCTCTTGGAAACCCAGGACATGTAGGTTGTGGAGGCATTTTCAGAGATAACAAAGGAGAATATCTCCTTGCTTTTTCTGAATATATTGGAACACAGACTAATGGCTGAATGCTGGGCTCTTAGAACTGGTTTACAGATTGCTATAAAGAAAAAAATTCAATAAACTTATTGTGGAAACAGATTCTAAATCGCTTCTTTGCTTACTTAACAGGGAGGAGCCTATGCAGGTAACCCTTTTGCCTTTACTCAAGGTTATCAAGGCCCTCACTTCGGAGTTTGAATGCTTGAAGGCTGCCTTTTGTTACCGAGAGGGAAATCAAATAGCAGACAGCCTTGCCCGTTTTGGATCATCAGAAAAACAAAGTATGCAGATGTTTTTGTCTCCACCAGTTTGGATCTCCAAGCTAGTAGATCATGATATGAACTACTCTTGTAATAGACTTACGTCAAAACCTTGTATCATGAATATTACTCTACAATAAATAAAATATCCTCTCGGTTACTGTTCAAAAAAAAAAAAAAAAAAGCTACAAGCCTATAATTGTTGCTATACCCACAATTCCTTTTCATCTAATTATCTATTATACCCATTAAATTATACCAAAACCAGGTTCACGAGGTTAATTTTAAAATTTAACAATAATATGCAATTGTATAATCATTTATTAAAATTGCAAACCCAAACGATACAATCACTTTTCTTCAATTATCCCAAATTTAATTATATAACCGTCAGACCGAATTGGGTCTTAGAATTAAGTGAAAAACAAATGATGAACCCCAAAGACAGTTCATCGAGTCTCACGAATGTGGGTGTATTGTCTACTTTTTATAATAGTGTTTTATCTTTTTTGTTTACTTTGATATAATTGTTGATTTAGAAACTTCGATATATCGAATTTGCATTTGAATTTGAAGGTATTAAATGATATAGTAAAGAATCTTATTCAAAATAAACATAATACCAACTCATATCCACCGTGAAGAGAAAATTGCACTTTTGAGAAACATGCACACAAAGAACTTAAGTCAGTTTTGAATCCCTTTACGGTCCTATTTGGATCAGTTTTGAATGATTCTTCATAATTTCCTTCAAACCATCTATTGTTTACATTTTTTACTTTTAAGGACATTGCACATTTATGTACATAATTACACTCTTTTATTTGAAAAGTGTTATCACCTGGCACTTTCATAGCATGTATCCCCCAATCACACCCTTTCCCGTCAGATTTTGAATATATCCTGCTATAATCATTTTCTGTAGTTTTCAAACTCTTTTAGTTTTTACTACATGCCCATGCACAACATTTCTGAATTCAGATTTAGGTTTGAAAATTATCCTAATTTTAAAATTGGGATTATACTTATCTGTTGCATTAAACACTGTCATCCCCTTACCCCCTTCATCATCACTTACAAAATCATCCCCACTTTATGCTATATCGTCATTTGACACACCATCAGACTAGATGAGCCCTCTCCATGAGCCCTAACCCCATTGACAACATCATCCTCAACAATATTTTCTATTGCCTCTAAATCCTCATCACCAACATCTCCAAATTCATTGTCACTAAACCCATCATTATCAATTTCCATGCACAAATATATCATTCTCAACCAAGAATTGACGGCCGATATTGGAATCAATAGTGCAATAATTTTTACTCCTGTGGGATCGTATCTTTCAATCCCGTAAAGTACGGAATCAAAAGTTTCAAATCCCTTATCTTATGGGATCAAAAGTGCAATTTTGCTCCTTGGACAAAATCATTGAAAACCAACTTTAATGGTCAAAAGTGGTTTTCATCCAAAAATAAACAGTCGTTAGACATTAGGATGAAAAGTGCAATAATTTTTAATCCTATGAGATCATATCTGTCAATCCCGTAATATACAAGATAAAAAATAGCATATTCCCTACCCTATGGGACAAAAAGTACAATTTCCCCCACCGTGAACTCATGAAAATTTTTAAATAAAAAACCGTTCACAAACCCCAATTAAATAAAGATAACATGTACCAAATATTAACTCATTTAATCTTTTTAATTTTTATTTTAAATAATTATAATTACCTTCTTAAAATTTGACATAATTACAATTAATTCCGATTACCTGTTGGTCTTCTTGATGACTCATTGTTTCGTGTGAAGATAGTCTAGTAGATAAAACCTTCCAATGGATAGCAATGGATGAAGCCGCCGTGGACCTGAGCTGTAAACTAGAATTTACAAGTAGTAAAAATTCATACAAGATCACACGTGTCGTTGAGCACGCAATTGCAAAGATGGTATGTAGGAAAAAAAAATCTTCTTGAGTGCGAACGGAGTCTCAATCGAGTCGCTTAAATTTCCTTTCCTCGCTCCGCCATAGCCATTACCATGTTCCGTGTTTGAAGTAACTTTCACGATACGCTGCTTATATAAATTCTCCAACTCTTCTTCTGCTCATACTACTACTTCAATCTTGAAAACCCACCAATCCCCACTCTCTCTCTCTCTCTCTCTCTCTCTCTCTCTCTCTCTCTCTCTTGCTGGTAAGATCGGTGGATTGCTCTGAATTTGTTGTTTGATTTGTAAGTTTTGTGGGTCTGAATTTTAAGCAGAGTTTATGTGGTGATCTTTGCAATGTTTGCCACTGAGAAGGAGAATTTGATCCCTTAATGTATGTACTGAGATTATTTGTGGGTGATCAGAGCTTAGTTTTGCTGAAAAGTCTTTTTTTTTTATATATATATATTTATGAAAAGATCTGGGCTGGATTGGCCAATTGTGATAGAATCGTAGGTGATGTGATCTGATAAGGTGTAATGTTCAAAGAATGGATCTTTGTTCGTTCTGCATTTTCGGGTTTTTTTTGCCATTATATCAATCTTTTAATTTGCATTGTACTGTTGTAGATTTAGGATGCGGTGTTGCTAACTTTGTTCAGTAATTTGGGTTTTTAGTTAAGTGATTAAAGTTTGATTTGCTGTTAATTTTCATAAAAAAGATGTGGATTTTGGGGGGCCTTTGTTCTAATTAGAAATTTTGGTTTCTATTTTGGGTTGTCGCAATCAAAACGATGAATTTGCTTTGAAAATTAGGATTTTTTTTTTCCATTGTTATCATCCTTTGCTTTTCACTTTACTTCATTCTCTTCAGGGAGTTTGAAAATAGTATCCGTTTTTTTGGACTCATTATAATCATGACATGATATTGATGTTGGTCTCTTTTGGAGAGAAACGATGAATCCTTTTCGTTTCCGGATCTGGAGCAATGCTATCATGGTGTCTAACTTGGATGATTTCAGTTGGTAATTCAATTTGAATTTGCACTGGGAAAGAAATGAATGGATGATCTTGTGTATCTTGATATTGGTTTTGTTATACGGGAGCATTGATTTAATCGAGCATTAATTGTCTGGAGTCAGTGACCGTTGTATAGTTCATGTGGAGTTTTTTTCCTTTTGGTGATTGTAGTTTCTTTGTGGAATTGGTTCTGATATGATTGGTTATTGTATTGTAATTGGTTTCAGAAGTGAAAAGGGATCTTACAAATGGCTAAGGAAGTATCACAGGGAGAGAACCATGTAAGCGTGAAGCCTCCTCCTGAGCCGTCACCGTTGAGAAAAGCAAAATTTTTCAAGGTATGATGCACATGGTGTGTTAAAAGTTAGTTCTTGTCAAACTTTTCCACGTTTCACGACACTACTTACTTTGACTGATTGTTTATTGTTTAAACAATGTAACAAATGAAATTGGAAAAAAACACAAGATAATGAATGGAAAAGGAATTTGCAGTTTGCCCGAACACTGCACTTCTACTAGGATCAGTTGAAGTTTTATGTGTGCTGTCAGTTGATGCTCCATTGATCAATTGGGTATTTTTTTTTTTTTTTTTTGGGTTTTATAACGAGGTCGGATTTGCTTCGGCAATCATTGCCAGAGAAGTGAAAAGGGAAGTTTCTAAGATGCATGTAACCACTACTTCATCATCTTTTCTTCAACACGATGTTGAGGAGCTTTCCATTTTCCTTTTATTTTATGGGTTTCTGTCGGGGGTTTGGTTCCATAGGCTTCATATACATATATGTGCTGTGAACAAGGCATCAAATGTATATATATGTACATTTCTTGTCCCTTTTCGGCGATCCAAATCTACACATATCAGTTTTTGCAAATCACTAGTTGATAGTTTGGCTTGCCCTTTGTCTTTAGGGATATAACAAATATCTTAATGGCTTGAGTTCTCTTATTCCTACCCCCGAATTCTGCGCATTTTTGCTGTAGATTTCTCCATGTTGCTATATGCATGAGATATGTCATGGTAATTAAATCTTGATAACAGGCAAACATGAGAATCTTGGTTACCGGTGGAGCTGGATTCATTGGGTCTCACTTGGTTGACAAGCTGATGGAAAATGACAAGAACGAGGTGAGCGCATACCGAGATTATACTCACACTCATGAACACGATGTGCCCAAACACACATAGTTTACATGAGTTCTACTCATTTTATTCAGGTAATTGTTGTGGACAACTACTTTACTGGGTCAAAGGACAACCTAAAGCGATGGATTGGTCATCCGCGTTTTGAGCTTATTCGTCATGGTAGGCATTGTTTCCAGTCCGTTAGTTAGCTTAGTCCAGGTTTGGATTTTGAATTAGATTCAATGTGGATTTTTCACTTTCTTGAGGAGGCTGTAGAAATCTTAAGTCTAACTAAATAGCCTGCATATACTAATACATGTGAAGTTGGCAGTAAGGAAGGATCTTCTTTTACATTTCTTGCTTAATCTTACTTGATACCGTTTGAGGTCTTGATCCATGCAGTACTCTATTCTTCAAACACAAAGCGTTGCGACTTATCTGTGAATTTGGGGTGTGTGTGATCGACATTTTTTGTTTTTATAATACTTTGTCAACTTTTCCAGATGTGACGGAGACATTGTTGGTGGAAGTTGATCAAATTTACCATCTTGCTTGTCCAGCTTCCCCAATTTTCTACAAGTACAACCCTGTGAAGGTCAGTGACTAAGATAAACTCTTTCGTCTAGTTTAGATATTTTAAAATACTTTTCCCTGGGTAAGTGCACACAGTATGAACTGAAAGAACTTTTTTAATATTGTTGCGGTTACATTTCAAAAAATTGTCACATCAATCGAGCATAAATTGACTTTGTATGATGATATGTGATGATACTCAACAGACAATAAAGACAAATGTAATTGGGACGCTAAACATGTTGGGGCTCGCCAAGCGAGTAGGAGCGAGGTTTGCCTTTTCTTCCTTACGTTCGTTTATTCCACTATATTTCTTACTAGATCAGTTCGTTCACCATGTGATTACCGTTTGAGCAGGATTTTGCTGACATCAACATCAGAAGTTTATGGCGATCCGCTTGTGCACCCTCAGGACGAAAGCTATTGGGGAAATGTGAACCCCATAGGTATTAATCAGTATTATGATGTCCTGAGAATATAAAGCTGATTATCTATATTTGATAAAACTCCCGTTATTACACTAAATGGTATATGTTATAAGTAATAGACTAATATTTTCATGCTGAAAGGCATCGGTTTACTGATATTTGAACAAACACATAGACAGCGTTTCTTATTGTCGTCTAATGTGGCATTGCAGGAGTTAGAAGCTGTTATGATGAGGGAAAACGAGTAGCTGAAACTTTGATGTTTGATTATCATAGGCAGCATGGAATCGGTAATTGTCGCTCTCTCACTGCATATATATTGTAGTTTATCCATAATATATCAAAGTAGTTGTGATCAATGAGAGTGCTAGTTCGCTCACGAGTAGAAACATGACTCTACAACAGAAATAAGAATCGCAAGGATCTTCAACACTTATGGACCGCGGATGAATATTGACGATGGTCGGGTCGTCAGTAACTTCATAGCTCAAGCAATACGGTAACATACTCATGCCATAACATAACACCATCTTCTCCTCTAATTCTTATGCTGCCTTTCTGTTCAACTCTACACCCTCGTCTAAAATGCATTACGATGTGATACCGGACTACTAATTTAAGATTTCATGCGACTGCAGTGATGAACCATTGACAGTTCAGTTGCCTGGAACCCAGACGAGAAGCTTTTGTTACGTCTCTGACATGGTACATAGAGTATCTTGTTTTTTTTCCGTTAAGTATAATTTGAGAAACTAGATTATCGCCATGTAACCTTACAATTTCTTCTAACCGGTGAAGGTTGACGGTCTTATTCGACTGATGGAAGGCGATCATACTGGGCCAATAAATATTGGCAATCCAGGTGTATATCAATTTTAAAACTCAGACGAAACACGATTCTCTCTCTCTCTCTCTCTCTCTCTCATCTTATGATTTCTTACATCGGGCTTGTATATCAGGTGAATTTACAATGCTTGAGCTTGCTGAGACTGTGAAAGAGGTAAAAACTTGTGAATTCTGCATGTTATGGTTCAAGTCTTCTCCTTTCATTCTCCTTGAATAACAACAGAGTTCTTATCACACCATTGATATCATTCTTGATGTTGCTAGTTTACGTGTTCGTCAGCTAACTTACAACTGTTGCAACCTCTGCAGTTGATAAATCCGGAAGTGAAAATAACAACCGTGGAGAACACTCCAGACGACCCTCGCCAAAGAAAGCCGGACATAACAAAGGCAAAGGAATTGCTGGGCTGGGAACCGACGATCAAGTTGAAGGAAGGCATCCCCCTCATGGAGGACGACTTCCGCCAGAGGCTTGGGATACCGAGGAAGAACTGAACGACGTTAGTCGATTATCGCTTTCTTCCCTCTCTAAGAGAATATACATATTTCGGCTTCTATAATGCCCCCTACTTATTGTGATGCAAGAAACTACAGTTCCATCAAGGATTGATAATTCATCTACATATCTATTCCAGCAGCGACTCTGTTAAATATGTTCTCTCTTTTTACCTGCAGTTATATTCCTTAGCTATCTAAATTTTATTTTATTTTTTTTAATTTGTGATGATTCATATATTCGGATAAAATTCATATAATTTTTGTAAGAAATTGAATATCATATGGTTTGTTAGATATATAATTGGAATTTTATATACACACGAAATGTGTGGAATCTAGTGTTATTATTAACGTTTAGGTCGATTACATTACAGTGGGCTCTCTTGAGATTTGTAATAATTAAAAATATTTTTTCGTTGTTGAAAAAGTTATAAATACCCTTTTAAAGTTGATGATTGTCTAACAAATATTCTTTATGATAGTTCATTGTAGAAGGATATTTGTTAGAAAATAGTTAATTTTAAAAGGTATTTGTAATTTTTTAAGTAATAAAAAATATTTATAATTATGATGAATTTCAGGAGAGTTAGTTTTAATTTACTCTGATGTTTACCGGGAGAGGTTTAAAGAAACTAACTTGGTAAGTTAGGTACATGTGCAAAAATGTCATTATTTTTTATTTTTTACTCGAATATATCCCGTGAGTCTTTAAATATAATTTCATTTTAAAGATAGAAACAAATAACATCTAATTTCTATCAATTTTTTCATTTTTTTTGCATTCGAATATTTTTACTGTCATAAATTTTGTTTTTGCAATTATTAAAGATATATCTTACTTAATAAATTTTCTTTTACAAACACATCATTATAATAAAGTGAATGGCTTTTTTTTATTTTTTTGCACAAAGAATATAATAATTATTTATGCGTCATCGCACAAAATATCACATGTAATATGAATTGAGTAAAATATCCCTCTAAAATATTCTTGCAGATCTTTTTTCTTCCATAAATAATAATTTTGTTAATTAATTAATTATATCGATTTTATTTTATTTCTATAAGTTCAAATTTAATCAATCTTATCAATTTTGATCAATTATCCATGTATCTTTTCTTCTAATTTATTTAATTAAAAGAAATACAATAAAAAGCTTACATTATGCTCGCAACTCGAGTATGCTCTAGGTCACTCGTATTATTATTAAATTTGAGGGGGTTAGACTAACCAATTTTAGTTGACACAATGTGTATCGACAAAGTCCCCCTCAAACATGTATTTTGGCAAAGAATGAATATCGCTTTAATTTTAATATTAATAATATTCTATTCATGCAAATTTAAAATTAATAAAAGTTATTTAATAATATTATAGTTATAATTATTTATTTCTTTTCTTTTCTTTTATATAATGCATCGGATGTACTCGACCGCTAGCAGTCATTAAGTGATATATGCCCTAAAAGTGTTGACCCATATTTGCGGCCCCAAGCTAGTTGTATGGTCTACTAACGGGGTCTAAGCCCAAGGAAGGGACTCAGTAGCCTCCAAGGCCCATTTGAGAAATTCAGGACCAGCCCATTGAAAGAAGCATGCCAGACCCTCCTGAAGCCATGTAAGGGAATGAGGTCCATCCGAGCCCAGGAGGAAGGACTCACGGAAGGAGAGATAGACCTAATCAAGGAAGTTTGGATAATTCTTATCAAGACATTCCCCTTTATCTAGGACGGATCCCGCAATCCCCCCCCCCCCCCCCAAGTCCCGATAGGGCTCTAAGGAGGTGTCAGTCAAGCTCCCAATGAGTTCTAACTCTCCAAAACTTTTCTACTTTAAGGAACTCTCTTTATAAATACCTGCCCTCCTAGTTGGGCAAGTAACGTCTCTCTACTTTCCTAATTTCTTCTTGGATTCAAGCTTATTTATTCTAAAATTGTTTACTAACTTGAGTGTTGGAGTGCTAATGTTTTTTTTGCAGGTTCCCTTTCTAAATTTGCAAAAGTTCAGGCCTACTTCGTTCAAGTCCAAGAAGATAACTTTAATTGATCTCTTTTTTCGCACATCAAAGTGCATAGCATTAGCTTCAGAAAGCATGTTTTGTTGCTGATGTAATTGTAATTCGAGCAGGGGAGTGAAGAGAAAAACTGCCCTCGACACGCTTGATGCTTTTCAAGTATTTAGTCTAGAAAGAGAATTTAATGAGTAGTTTGTGTTTTGTATGGGATTAAGTCGTGATAGATTAATAATGGATAAAATGTAGGATGAGATTAAATTGTATCACTAATATTTTCATTTAAATCATTTATTTATTATTATTAATCATCTATTTACCTAAATGTAAGTAAACAAGAGATTAAGTTGGATATCCAACCCAATCCTCACAAGTAAACAAGGTTGGATAGTCACTTTGGATTAAAAAAAATAGTATTTGAAATATTTACAGTGGGGTAGAGAGTTTTATTATGTGGTAACTGACAAGGTGTATATTTATTGGTCTTGTTTGATTCGTGTAATTAGGCATAATAAAATTATTTATTACACTTAATCACACATTTGATTAGTATTATTAAAGCCCGATATTGATACTTGGTCCGATCTTATTTATCAGAATCTATGGGATAATAGATCCCATCTATTAGATGGGATACAAAATCCCAAAGAATAATTATAAATCGGTACCAATATTTTTTTCCTCATTTACCCTTCCTCTCTCTCTCTCTCTCTCTCTCTCTCATTTAAATACATTTAAAAATTAAAAAGACTTTTAACTTTTTTAGCTTTATCCTTTTTGTTACTTGCGAATTACATGCATAATTAAAAAATATATTTCAAATTCAAATAATAAAATATAATAAAAGATATTACTTCTTTCTCTTTTGGACTTTTTAAAAAATATTTGAGTTTTAATTAATTACTAAATTGAATGCGTAGTTTGAACTTCTATTTCATATAAACATAGAAAAAAAAAAAAGAAAATATTTCACAAATTAATGTTAGTTTAAACAATTGTATTTCAATAAATAATTTAGACGTTTTTTTATTTTTCATAATCATTCATAAGCTATAATATAAAACTATAAATAACTTAAAAGAGGATACATGTAATAATCGTTTTACATTTAATCATACTTTGTAATCCCTTCAACCAAACATTATATTATATTATCATATGAGATATTTTACGTACAATACTTCAAACCAAACAACACATAAAGTAAAATGGAATCAATTATCATTAAATTTTTCATCCCACCCAATTCTATCACACGAACTAAACAAGCTCATAATGTATTTTATATATGATGAATTATTTTTATACCCTCATATATAATTTAATATTATTGATTTATCCATTAATTGCAAGTAATTGGTAAAAATCGGGATCCACCACGTTGGTAGCGCCAAACTTTACAATCCAGGCTAGGCTTGGAGTTGGAGCCGAAGCCGTGGATCTGCCGAGCGTCAAAATGACGGTTCTGATTCGTGATTGGTGAGCAGAGAAGCTTTAGCAAGGTACAGAAAATTCCATTCTCGGGCCATAACGAAGATCCGGAGGCGGCTTCGGGGGCAGCCGAAGAAATCGGCTTTCAAATGGTAGAAAACAAAGTGCGACTTGTTTATATTTGTAATTTATTTAACACAATAAATTTTAATATAAGCACACTGATCTGATTAAAATTATGTTTATGGGCCTTAAATAATTGAGGATCTCATTTCAATATCTGATTTTTAATAAATTCTAAAGTTTACGGTTATATCTGATTCAGGTCGAGGTCCTTAACGACCTGACAATTTCTTAAAATACATATTCAAAGTATTTCGATCTGGATGAGTAGGGTTGACTTGCACAAAAAGCATTAGGCTAATTGAGGTGACTCTTAGCTAAAACCCTCCGATGCTCAAATTGTAGGAGTCGGAGAGTGCAATCTAATAAATAATAAATACATACATGTCAAATAAACCCTGCATGTATTTATAAAGGCTTATTGTCAGAGATCGTATAGACGTATCTTGTAAATAGCCATTGGAAGGGTTTCAAATCAATGGCTGATGATTGTGGTTGCTTCACCCTAGGGGTGCAAGTTGAGTCGAGCCTGCTCGAGCTCGAGCTTAATCATTTATGTCCGGCTCGCGAGCTCATGCTTCTTTTTTTTTTTTAATATTTTTTTAATTTTTTATTTATACATATTTTTATATATTTAAGTACATTTCAATATTATATTAAATTTATACTAAAAATTCACTATATATTAGAATTATTAGACAATATATCTGTTATTTTAATTTTATATAATAAAAAAAATGATATTTTTATTTATATTATCTAAAAACAAGCTTAAGCAATATTTTAGTAAGTTTTGATATTCTTTTTGTAAATGAATATTTAGTATAATGCATATGAATTATATTGTTATAATTTAAAATCCACTCCATAAAAGTATTTATTTCAAAATTCATCATATATTAGAATTATTAGTCAATAACTCATATTTCAGTCTTAGATGATATTAAAATATGGTGTTTTAGTTTATATTATCTAAAAACAAGTTTAATCAACAAATTAGTATGATTTGATAAATATTGTGTAAATAAATATTTAATATAATGCATATGAATTATATCGTTATAATTTCAATATCTACTATAAGAAAATGCATTTATTTCAAGATTCATCATATATTAGAATTATTAGTCAATATCTCATATTTTACTCTTAGATGATATTAAAATATGATATTTTAGTTTATATTATCTAAAAACAAGATTAATCAACAACTTAGTACGATTTGATTTTTTTAAATAAATATTTAATACATTTCGTACGAATTTTATTGTTGTATTTCAATATTCACTACAACAAAATGCATTTGTTTCAAAATTCATCATATATTAAAATTATTAGTCAATATCTCATTTTTTTGTTTAAATGATATTAAATATGGTATTTTAGTTTATATTATCTAAAAACAAACTTAATCAACAATCTAGTACAATTTATATGAATTTTATTGTTATATTCAATATCCACCATACCAAAATGCATTTATTATTAGTTATCCCTATATTTATTTAATATAATATATATGAATTTTACTGTTATATTTAGTATGCACTACAAGTCTACAACAGAAGAACTCCAGACAGAACCTCATCAATGGGGTTGTTGACATTTAGGTGAACTTAATTTGTGGGTGTTAGTTCGAAAATTGAACTTAATTCTTTTCATGGTATTGCTTTCTTTTTTTTTTTTTCTTTTTTGCTTCTTGTAAATGTTTTCTTCTTGATTCTTATTTAAATTTTTGAATAATGTATTCCAGATTGTAGAATAGTCTATTTTTTTTATTTTTATGTTATTTTCGGGGAAAAAATAACCAAATTCGAGCTCGACTCGTGAGCTCGGCTCATAATCTACGAGCTCAAGCCTGTACGATGCAGGCTTGTTGAGCTCGAGCTCAGATTTTTGGGTGAGCTTGGTTCATTTGCACCCCTACTTCACCCCATCCACATAAAAAGACGCGGGCACCTTGTCTGTTTGGGTTTTTTTTTTTTTTTTTTTTTTTTTGTCTTTTTACTTATTTCTAGGGGGTAAATTAGTTTTTTGGAATTTGTTCTTTGCGTTCCCCTATCAATATTTATCAATATATTCAAATTCAAAAATTGTATCAATACATTAATAATTCAAAACAACGAATATGATGTAACAATTAATTACCCAACCTCAGACAACATGACCACACAATTTCGATGAAGCTGGTCAAATTACAGAACTGCCTGGGAACATAAATCGTCAACAACCACATAAAAATCTTTTTTACTCCCAAATAACGATTAATGACTGTGTCCCACCAATTTTTTGTAATATCATAAGTAATCTTCAACTGATAAAATGACTACATTATTCAACTTTTTTAATTTTATATTAATTGATAAATTAATTTTTTACTTTCTTTTTTTTTTAATGTGATGCGTTAGGTTATATATTTTACTATTATTTATAATATAGTTTAAAGTGCGACAAATTATTTATTAATTGATCCGGGTCAAGATACGCGATCTCTGATGGGATCTTGTAGGCTAAGGTTGTCGTCTAGGTACTCGAAATTATCAATCTTGTAGCTTGTCCCAAATCGAGAGATCCCTGAGAAGAGAGCAAACATCAGGCTAGTCGGGATGGTCTCGGGCGAATACTCTCTGATGCTTAAGTCAGTATGAGCTCGAGATAGAGATATATGATATAGAGTAGGTAAAGCTATCCCAAATGCATATAACCTGTAATAAATGATGGTGTCGTGTATTTATAGGATCATGTGTATGGAGTCGCCTGGCCCACGTGTCACAATTCTAATAATTCCTTGTTAGAGAATCGATGGCTTCTGCGAGGTCCATGTAGCTGGGTCGTTGGTGCGGGTCAGATTGAACGTGCCCGACCCGACTTAGAAATGTGTGGATCCTGGGGGCATTAGTGTAATTTCTAGCTCTTTTGGGGGTATTTTGGTGATTATCTCAAGTACCTTCATTATATATGTATACAGAAACTGTGTGCTACGACAACTAATATTTACAACACGAGCGAAAGCGGTGAATTTTGGGAAGAGCGAATTAAAACAGCTTACTTGTAATATAAAAATTGTTCAAAATGTATTTAGATTGTTATCGAGAGCAATTACTCTTTTTTTCCTTAACCGACTTTTGTTAATTACATCAATAATAAAAAGTAATTTTTTTTTTTTTAAAATTGAAAATGATGAATTTTATTAATTGAAAGTAAAGTGATTACATTCAGTCCTGTCGGCTATCAATATATCGAACAGAGACAATTACAAACAATCAAATCAATAATATCACATAAACTAATACCTAGTTATTACAACAGTAAATCATACCTACTATACAGTAAAAATAATATCAACCCACGCAGGGGTTCGAATTCATAACCTCTAGGATCATAGGGCTTCAGTTTCGTCAACTAAGCTAGACCTCCTGGCAAAAAAAAATAATAATGTTGTTGTGATAATTTATTTAGCTGTACTTAGCCTGTGAAATTATTAATTTGGACCACGTCTTAATTAGCCTAATAAAAATTAAATGAACAAGTACTGATCTTAGCTATAATTTGGTAGCTGGAAGCTGCTAATTAATCCAAAGTAAATTAAAAATAATTACATCAACATCTTCTAAAATTTGACATAATTACAAATACCTCTCATTGTTTGAGAAATAACAAATACATGATTTTAACGTTCGTCTAACAATGAGCTCATTCCGTTAAGTTTCCATCCAAATTTCGTGATAAACTGCCAAAAATACAATTTTGGGTTACGAATTATAATTTTATATACCTTTTAAAAATTTCTAAAATATTTTTATGAACTAACATGCTATTGGGATTATTCATTTTATCCACCCCATATTTTTTTGAAAAAAAAATAATAAAGTAATAATTTTCACCTCATCGTCTAGGGGCTACATACTTTTTTTTTTCATTCGATGATGTATTTGTAGTTTCTCGAACGACGAGTAAATATTCGTAATTACATAAAATCTAGGGTAAAATACAGCTACATCGATTTGACATAATTACAAATACTTCCTCATTGTTTGAGAAATTATAAATACCCCCTGAGGTTTGTAACCGTCTAACAAATAACCCATTTCCATCAATTTTTATGGGTGAACTGACCAAAATGCCCTTATGCACTGAATTATTTTTTATTTAATTATTAAATTTTTTTTGGACTACAATACGCAATGAGAGGCTTCTTAAGCTTTTTACATAGAAGAGCACTAATGCAATTTGCCTCGGCTGATTTTTCTATAATTTTAAATAAACAATTTAAGGACATCAATTTCAAACATTGATTAAAAATTACAAATCTTATGAGATATTTATAATTTTTTAAAATAATAAAAAAAATATTTATAATTATATCAAATTTTAAAAGAGGTGGTTGTAATTTACCCTAAAATCTGAGATGAAGCCGTAACGACAAAATTGTGTACGTTAAGCATGTCCCTCCTTCCCTCTTCCAAGGCATGTGGCGTCCAAATCACTGGCCGTTGCCAGCCAACATGTTCCCATACATATAAAAATATATGCCTAATATGCTTATTTAATTTAATTAATTACTTACATATATTAGAAAAAAAAAATGGGGATATTCTACTCTAATTAAGGGTATGTAATAACTTTCTTTTAATAATTATGGTTATGGCTGGAACCCATGTTGGTAAAATATGAGTTTGACGTGGTACCAAAAAATAAAATAAAATTCCTATACTATAAACGACTACGTCTTAAAAATTATGATAAAATAGTACTAACTAAATGCGAAAAATTTAAATTTTGATTACGGTTAATCAATATTCATTATGGTTTTAGCTATGGCAAAAGCATTGACCATGATTTTTAGCTACGACTAATATTTTGGACTCACCTACAGAAACAACGGTTACTATTTGTTGTGCAAAATGAAAAATTTTACATATATCCTTCAGAAACATCAATATTATTTACACAAATCATTCCTACTTTTTGGAAAATAATATATACACCCTTTAGAAACGTCAACAGCCTTACACAAACTACTCCTGATTTTTTACTGTTATGGATCATTTCTGTAATTACACAAAATACATGGATAGTTTGTGTAAATAGAGCATAAATTAGGGGTGTAAGTATAATTATCACTTTATAAATAATTTGCAGTTCATCTATACATAATCTCCAATTTACTTGCCAAACACTTCAGTATTTATCGCAAACACTTTTAACTTTCGCTTTCGTCTTAAATTTCAAATTTTTTATTAGAAGGTAAGGAAAGTCGTGCTTGAGGATAATAAATTAAACACGACTTTTCGATAGAACTTAATTATCTTAAAGCGAGAATGCTATAGTCGACTAATACTCATTATGTCAACATTTCAAATTCATTAAATCTAAATAATTCGATCAACTATATAAAATTCTAAGGGAAAAACTTATAACTATTAGGGTAAATTACAACTACTTTTTTTGAAATTTGGCATAATTATAAATATCACTTGTTGTTTGAAAAATTACAAATACCTCTCAAAATAAAAATTAATTATGCAGTCCCGAGACTGTGAGGTGGAAATGACTACTTTAACTTTGCTGAATTATTTTTTTTCAAAAAAAAGACGTTTAAAAAATGTTTTTAAAAAATTATTAATTCATAACGCATATTAGTTCATAAGAATAATTTTAAAAAAATCTAAAAAATACATAAAATTATAATTCAATAAAAAATGAATGAAAACCTAATGGAGGCTAATGAAATGAGCTCATTATTAGACGGACGCTAAAATCAAGGGGTGTTTATAATTTTTTAAATAACGAGAAGGTATTTATAATTATATAGAAACGATTGCAATTTACCCCATAAAAATGCTAAGAAAAAAGCTTATAATTATATTATATAATAAATAATCTCATGCAGCTTGAACCCAAAATATTTTAATTTTGGAACTGTCAGCTTAATGTAATTACCTAATGATTACATCAACATCTAGATTAACTTTCAATACATTAATTTAATAAATACATCAACATGACTAACAACAATAAACAAATTACAATAACTCACATAACATAAGACGAACCAATACATCAATACGACTAAGAATAATAAGCAAATTATTATAACACTACAAGAAAATAGCTTAATAACAATGAAAACATTTGTTGTTGAAATCAACGTCGAGCTAATTAGCATGTAAAATTCTCGTTGCTAATCTACACTATTTAATATATATTAAACAATTCGTTGCTAAACTTATTAGCAAGTAATTTTTCATTGTTAAATTAGATAGCAAGTAAATTTCTTGTATTACATAATGTATTAGCAACGAAAATTTTATCTACTAATTAGTTCGATGCTATTCTTTTTCGTTGATATTGAGCGTTTTTCTTGTAATGTAACTCATATAAAGTGAACAAATACTCACATATTCAAGAGGATTCGAACCCATAATCTCAAAATTGTATATGAAACCTTTGACTTAATCTTAAAACATTAATTAGACATTGAAAAATATATATGTGGAAGTAATTAAACATGGAAAAAATACCAAAAAAGAGGAGGCTGAGCATTAATTGGAGATTCTATTGATATATATGTGTAGGTGGAGTTATAAGTCCTCTCAAGGAACTAGGAATGAGGACCACATCCATAATTGCTACTCTTCATTTTGTCAAATCCCTCACACCTAAAACCTAATCTCATCTCTATTAGCAATTTAGCATAACTTGTCTCACTCAACTCATTTAATTTTTATATATATATATATATATATATATATATATGTTTGTGTTTCTTGAGGATGGACTTCTTGAAATTGTATTACCTTTTTTATTTATGTCACAAGTATGGATTGTGCTTCTGAAATGAATCAAATACGTTTATATTCCTCCAGATTGAATATTTACAAGATAGAAAATCGTTAAAACCACACTGGGAAGGCTTCAAGTATGACCCTTTGAAGTCTAAGTTAGATAGGTCGAAAAGGAGTATCGCTTAAGGTCGTTGGAAATATTATTATCGCAACAAAAATTGTACTGGGGCATGGAAGATGAACATTTATGAATTTTTTCAGTTGTATGATTTACATGTGAACCACATATTTAAAATTGATCGGTTGGTCATGGTGAGTTGATACATACTAGGGTTTTGATCGGATTGGGACCAGGTGAGAACGACCCAAATAGAATGGTGTGGTTCTAGACATGTCCGCAATCTACATTTGAATTGAGTGTTTTAGGTCTTAATTCTTAATACGATATTTGGGAGATTACCCCACATTAAAAGACAACTAAAACATTTGAATATTTGTCGTTGTCTATATAAAATGCACTGTTCATCATGTCTTAACTTATCTTTATTTATTTAATTTACACTAGTACAAAATACAAAACGGAACACACACACACAAAAAAAAAAAAAAAAAAAAAAAAAAACTCTAAAAGATACACACACTTACCTCTATTTTCTCTCTTATCTATATCTTTCAAAAATAATGAAAAACAACTTCAAAATAGAATCAAATGAAGCCTTTGTTGTTGCTTGATGGCTATGGAGATATTTTATATTTTTTTTATAATTGTATACACATTTCTTGAAATTTGACCATATTATTTAAGAATAAGAAAAATTTTAATCTTAAAAAATGTACTGGAGTTTCCTATAATTATTTTTGTGAGTTAATTACACTTAGACCCCCTATGAAAATGCGAAATTACACTTTCCCTAAAAAAAGTTCCAAAACTACACTTATACCCCTTCTAAAAATTCACCGTTTACACCTGACCTCCTTTCGTAAGAGTTTGGACAAAACATACTAATATTAGTAGAAAAAAATTACATAAATTTCCAATTTTAATCTTTATTTAAAGTTTCTGTGCAATAATTCTATATTCATAATAAGAAAAATGTAATGATGTTAATCTTATTCCATATATATATATATGTATATATATTAATATTTATTCCCAGAATGTTAAATAACGGCAACATTAAAAATTTATGTAAATTTTTTTTTCTGCTGATGTCAGCATTTTTCATCCAAACCCATAAAAGTGGGTCAGGTGTAAACAGTGAATTTCTGAAAGGGGTGTAAGTATAATTTCAAAACTTTTTTGGAGAAAAGTGTAGTTCGTATTTTTGGAAGGGGTTTAAGTGTAATTAACTCTTATTTTTTTAATGTTAAGGTATAAAAATACCTTCATCATCTGATCTTTAAGGAAAAATCTACGTATAGAAAATATAACTGCAAGGTAGTACAATGTATTTTTTATAAAATTGAGGGACTTCCTAATTATACTCAAATATAATATCAGTGTAATTATATAAAGCTTTGATGTTTTTTCCATGAAGTTTTCCAGACACAGACAGGTAGGACTGCTACTGGTCCGGCAACATTTGAGAAAGACTAATAACTAAATAAAGTTAACAATGCCTTTTAATTATTGACGTTTGAGAACACAAAATATTACTAGAAATAATGTTTATTATATACTAACTGTGTGGCACGCCGTCTCTGTGTGCATATAATAAATATTATTTTATACTTTAAAATATATTATTATTATAAATAAGAGCAAAATATAAATCATTACATCACATTAAAAAAATAAAAGAAAGAAAAAAATTAATTTATTAATTAGTGAAACTTTGGAAGTTAAATAAGTTGGTTATAGTATCGGTTGAAAGGCATATTTGACCTCGCAAAAAATAGTGCAGCGGTGTAAGTAACCGCCGTTTGTGAGTATGGAGGGGGTTTTCTTTATATAATAGTATAGATATATATAGATTCACACTACTTCTTTTTCTATTTTTGGGTATTTCTGTTTTAATTTAGATTTTTTTATGTTAAAAAAAAATAGAGTAAGTTACAACCAACTCCCCTGAGATTTGCATAATTACAATACCTCCTCATTGTTTGAAATTTTACAAAATACCCCTAAGGTTTATAATTTTTTACCAAAGGCCTGAAATTGACCATTTTGCCCTTGACTTTTTTTTATTAAAATTATGGAAAAATCAATCGAGGCAAATTGCATTATTGCTCATCTGTGTAAAAAACTTAAGAAACCTCTCCCTGCACATTGTAGTCCAAATTTTTTTTATGAATTAAATGGATGGAAATGGGTTATTTGTTAGACGGTTACAACCTTCAGGGGGTATTTATAATTTTTCAAATAATGAGGAATATTTATAATTATGTCAAACCTCGGGAGAGGCAGCTGTAATTTACCCTAAAAAAATATTATAATACACTAATTACCTTAATTTTAGACCTTTTTTTTTTGTGTGTGTTTAATTATGCTCACTCATATCAACTGTGATAATTTTATATTCATTTTAGGGGTTAATTATGTCTTATAAAACCTAAATACAACCTCGAAATTAAATAAATAAAAACAACAACAACAACATTGACTCATTCAGCATGAGACCATATTGTCCTTTTTAAATATAAAAAAAAAGTTTAGGAAAATGTGTTGCTCTGTTTATATGAAGTTTATGATAGTATTAAAAAGGACAAATTATAATTTGACCTATGGAGCATATAAATAGATATTCCCTGAACTATCAGAATTTTACTTTAACCCTACTTTCAACTTTTCGTCAAAAGAAGATATAATAAAAGCTAATAATGTGTGTTGGCGATGTATATCACAGTGATTCATCACAAATAATGTCTTAATATTTAGGTATTCTGCAACGAAATATAAATTTTATCTAGGAAAAAATTGGAACAATATTTTTTGTTGCCCGTGTATTCATTTTTGGCGAGAAAATAAATAACGTAGCATATGGTTAATCTATTGGCAATTATTTTTATTTTCGTTGTGATGGACTTTTACGACATGCATTTTCCTATGAAGTTGGCAACGAAAGATTTTCGTTGTGTATAGTATTTGCAACAAAATATTATACTTTTAGCAACAAAATACTTCAATGCAGAAAATAAGATTTTTTAAGACTAAAATATCATAAATATAGTACAATTTGCCTCATCTAGCATAATTCTTTTTTTCCCTATTTAAATTAGTATCACATCAAAACTCATTGTAATGTTTTGAAATAATAATAATAGGAGGCAATTGTTTCTGTATTTTCATTTAGTTTATATTCATATAATTGCTTGATACAAGATGATGATTATAACAGGAATTTTCAGTTCAGGTAGTTTTGTTTCATTAATCAATGGAATATTTAGGAAATAGAATCACTAAATATGAACAAAGATTGCAATGTCTTAAAATTATTAAAACCCATTATGGACTTCGTACATATACATCTTCGAAAAGTCTTTAAATAAAAATCAAGTGATAGAAACTCTTCAAATAATATATATATATATATAAACATATATAATTCTTGAATTTTTTTAAAAAAAAATAAATTAAATCTTTCGAGCTGTTTGCAAATTGTAAGTTGGAATTAATTTTTATACTTCTTGGGGTGGGGTGGGGTGGTGGGGGGGGGGGGGGAGAATGGAATAACATGGAGTTGTAAATTATTATTAGTCATTTTACAGGGTGTTGACCATCAATCACAGTGGCATAGTAGTTAAGGTCGAACGTTACCACACCTAAATATAAGTTCAAATTCTTGTCAAAGCGTTTGATGGGGGCTAAATAGTGTTGATTCTTACATAATTAGGTATTGGTTCTTAGCAATAATAAGTCGGCTATAAGTGTGTTGGTCAGCATGCATGGCGCAGGTGCAATTAGATCTTAGTTCTTAGCAACGTTATGTCAACTATAGGGACTTTATCTGACCCACATGGCGCAAACGCAATCCTCGATTTCAAATGAGATTGTGGGGTGACACCCATATTTGTTTATTTTTATATAAAATCTATACTATTATATTAAGGGAGAACACCTCTTTGGTGTTTCTCCCAAATTTTATATGCCAATTTATTGTTTAATTATTAATTTATTTAGTATTTTAATATATTATTATTTTTATTTTTTATCAACTTCTTATTTTTCACTCGCTTCTCAACTTTCCATTTTCTCTCCTATCAACTTTTACATCCCTTTTTCTTCTCTCATTTTCTTTCATTAATTTCTTTCTTTTATATTTTTAATATTTTAGAATCTAATTAATTTATTTTTTTAAAAACTAAATATTTTATAAAAAATTAAATTAATTGTGCACTCACATTCGAGTGTGTCACATTTACTAGTATATATAGAGAGAGTGTGCATGTTAGGTTTTCTTCTCGTGCTAAATTTTTTTTAATATATTTTGTTAGTAATTTTTAAAATTTTATTTTGAAGGTAAATTTTTTTTTTTTTTTTTTTGTTTGTTTATGTTTAATGTTCTATCACATCTTATAAAATTCTAATTTTGTTGCTTAATCTTTTCCCCCAAAAAAAAAAAAAAAATTACTTTTTGTTATTTGGAGGGTTAATAGGGGTTAATTTGCTTATACCTGAGAGTCGAGGGGGCAAATGCAATTTAAAATAAAAGAAAATTACGCGTAATCTTAGAGGATATGTAATAAATGAAGTCATTAAATAGGTAATAAAGAAATAAAAAAGACAGGTGGAAACATGAGTAGACGAGATTAAATAGGAGAAGAAATATATATATAGCATTTAGACACACACATACAACACTGAGTGTGGGTTCCCAGCGTGACTGTCAAATCTCACAATATTCTCTCTCTCTCTCTTCTCTCTCTCTCTTCTCTCTTCCGAGATTCGATTTATCGCCGATTCTTTCCAACTTCCTTCAATCTATGTCCTCTCTTTTCTCTTACACCATAAATAAATGTTCCAGTTCCTCAAGGTACGTGAAACTAATATGTGGTGTGTGTGTAATCACAGTAGTCATTTCTTTTATCTTCTCGAGGTTCTTTCTTCCTTTTTGAGAGAGAATTCTCCTTGTTTTTCGCTCTTTTTTTGTTTTAATTTCTTGTTTTCAGCTCCTGGGTTTTCTGGGTTCTGCTTTGAACTTCCACTTTGGCGTGCGTGTATCTATTATGTATGTGGATGTGTACTCCATTTCTGTTTTCGTTTCCGGGTCGTGGTGTGTGTGTGAGGAGAGTGATGTGTATGGAATTGCACGGAAAGAAGTTTGTTTGGGGAGTTGAAGAATTTCGTTCTTCTTTCTGATCTTTTTTACGGAGCACCTTCATGGCTTTGATTCACTGTTTTTTTCTTTAATGGGTCAAGACCAATGGTTTTATTTCTCTCTTTCTTTGTTTCATATTTTAAGGAATTTGTTCGATTATACATATGCCCCCCTCACTGCAACTGCAAAATCTTTTGTTGTACGGTTTCCAACATTTGAATTCCCTCCATTCCGAGTCCTCGTTTTTCCCTTCTTGCGTTTTTTTCACTTGCAGTATATTTAATTGTAATCGACTGAAAATCCCCATTTGATGCCATCAAATGGTTAATATCTTTTTCTCTTATATCTCGCTATTATCGAGAAATTCTAACAACATAAAATTGAGATTCATTGTTTCAAGAAACTTGCTTGCATTCACTGTCTCTTATTTTTCAGTGTTTTGTTTTTCTTTTTTCTTGATAGTGTTCATGCAGTAACTGCAAGATTGGTTTTATATGAGTGTTGTTGCCATCATTGACTGGTTTTTTGGGGTCCTGAGATTCTTCTTGCTTTTTGAAATTCTGAGCTTTAAAACCTTTAGAGGGGTGTTTCTGGAGTGCATTGTAAAAAGTTTTCTTTTTGTGGAAATATGGATCTGCTCTTCTGCATCTCAATCTCATCTCATCTCATCATCCCTCATATAATAATAATTAGTATATCAAAGTACTTATTAACAGTAAATCAAGTAATAATTAATCAGTTATGATTTCTTATTATTTATCGTTACCATGTTTATGTTTCGTTTCTTGATCCCTTTGGTGAAAACAAGGGGGGTGGGGGTGAGTGGGGTGCGCATGATGATCAAGTCAGACCTTTGTGTCCTTATGCCAAATGTTGTCTTTAAAGAATTCAAAACTTATCATGTTTTGTCTGGGCTTTTGCTAATATAAGCAAGTACAGATGAGAAGATATGATGATGGGCATCTTTAAAAACCAATAAAAAAACTGATAAAAAAGAAAGAAAACACTATAGGATTGTCTCTTCTTGTTTATGTTCCTTTTACTACACAATCATTCTTTATGTTTCTTGTCTCTGTTTGGAGGGTCGGGTTTTCAGTTTACAGCACACATATAGGTTGCTTGTCTTGTGCAGCACAGCAACTGCCTTCTTCATTTGATTGGGGATCCATCTCATACATGGAGGGGGACACATTTTCAGCAGTTGGAATGGGAAAGTCTTGGCAGAGTTTCCAGAGAGTTTTGTTCAAGTCCAGAATAACTGACCAGAACAGGCTCTTGATCAATGAGATCACATCAGAACCATGAAGTCCAGTTCCTGCAATTTTGAGCATGAAATGTTGGTCTGATCAGAGAGCTCAACACACAATTATCAGAAAAGGTTGTTGATCTGTATCGGCTGAATTTTTCAACTCTCTTTCACTAAGTCGCATGGATGCCTTCCTCTGAAGGGGGATTACAAGGGTGGTGCTTATTGGGAAAGCTGGCCACGAAAAGGCATAGGCACTGGATGAAGAGGAAAAGAGGCAGGATGGATTGATGGGCTTTTAGTTCTTGCTGTTCTTGATTCTTTTACATGTGGACAAACAAGTTTGTGCCACAACAACTATCTCTTCAAGCAAGGTAGTAAAAAGCACATGCTTTTTTTTTTAGATTTGTGTAATTTTCAAACTGATCCATTCCTCCTTTTGATTGAACTCACTGCTGAAACCTTTCCCCAGTGAGAAAAAATAATTAATTGTAGCTTCAAGAACTGCTGCTCCTTTGTTGTATCCTGGTGTACCTCTCACTCTAATTGAATCAAGAATCCTCTCTCCTCTCTGCCATCGTCATCTCTCCTTATAAATATATATACTATTTATTATCATTTCCTTGTGCAAGCTTTCTGGGATTTGAGGGCTAGCTTGTCAGTGATAGATCCAACTCCCTCATGAATTGGCCGCGCATTATATGTGATCTTCTCATGAGGCCCTAAACACAGAAACTATTGATGGGCTTTTGGCTTTACTTTTTCTGTGTTTGTTGAAAGTTTTGTTTGTTTATCTCTTTTCATAAACATGGTTTTCTTTCTGCACATACTTTTTGGATGGAAGGCCTTTTTGCTTTCGCTTTTTTGAAACTTGGCTCAGATACCCAGTAAAGACAGTTTGTTCTTCAAACTGAGGTTTTTCCTGTGGTTTTGGTGAGTGGTCCTGAGCGGGATGGACATTATTTTGTATGTGGAGAAACACTGAAAGAGAACCACAATGATACTGTGAAAGATGCTCTCTGAAATAATTCAAGGAAAGCGCTTTTTTAAAAGAATATAATTCTTTTTTTAGTTCCCAATTCACACGTCCACCACAGGACAGAATCCAGATAGGAGAGTATGATGATGACTGTTTGAGACGCATTTTTTTTTTCTCCCCCCCTCTTCTTTTGTTTATGTGTTTTTTTTTTTTGTTCCAACCACCCAATGATAATCTCTTGGGATGCCATTTTATAAAATATAATTCAATTTTTGGTAGTTCCTTTGGGGGTGGACAGATTGGTGTGATCTATATATTATTTACGACGTATCCTGTGCTATGCATCTGAAGTTTTACTAAATTTTATAGTTGTATTTATATATTATATATATACTAACAAACAAGAAAAAAATAAATGTTTCAAACTTCAAATTCACACGAAGCACGAGAGGGCATGGATATACTTCGAAAATCATAGTTCTTGTTATTGATTATTACTTACTAGACTAATCTTTTAATATAGGCCGCCCCACCATTCAAAAGAGAGTGAGATGCTTACTTACTACCCAACTTGAAACCTTACATTAAGTGTTAATTCAAGTATGTTTCAAAGCACAAAGCACTTATCTTTTCTCTTGCCAATAAAGGTAGTCTTTGCTGATTCGTATAATTTGGAGGTCTTATAACCAAAAGATTTGTGGAGTCGTGAATTTATATGATCTAATTTTATAAATAATTTAATTATTCTTTTTATATTCATTTAATTAAATATATATGATTTTGAATTATAAATTATCAACGTAACATACTAAAATAACGCGAGAATCACATAAACAACATAAATGTGTTCCAAAGCACAAACACACTTGCATAATATATGTGAACAGTGAACATTGGGGCCCCAAGAAGAGTCCCTCCTTTTGGGATGAACTTGGATAACTCTGTTCTTTCAACCTCCTTACTCCCTTCTCTACTAAACCTCTTATTCTCTCTTTTTCCCTTAAAATATATATTATATTTATTGTGTCAAATTTTTATTTTTAAATTGAAATTTTGGTGTGAAGATTTAACGCTGCATCACACTATGAATATATACACTTATCGTACTAATTAATTTAATTATATAATAATATAATTAACCGTATATATTAATTACTTTAAATTTGTATTGATGATCGTGACAATTGCTGTCTAAAACATGAAACTCTCTTTCCTATGCAAACCCTTTTTTTTTTTTTTTTCTTTTTGTTTCTTCTTTGTTCCATTCTTTTTTTTCTATGTTGGTTTTGGATGAATGCCTATTATGCCCTTTGTGATGGGGTTTCCTTGAATGAATTTCATTTTCTCTTCTCTCTCTCTCATATCTCTCTCTCTCTCGTTGATTTGGGAAGAAAGAGGGAAGAGTGGTGGGACCTCTAATTGGTTCCTAACTTTCCTGATCTTATAGGAAAAAAAATGAAAAGGAGGGACCACAACATATGATTGCTAAATATGATTTGTTATAGTGTGAGAAAAAAAAAAAATTTTTTTAATATAATCCTTGTTTGTGCTTTTCACAATTCCTTTACTTCATCGATGGATTATGATCTTTTTTCCCCCTTATTCCCACCACCTTCATTAAATCTTCCAAATTTACACTTTTATGAGATTTGATATATAATTACAAATGTTTTAAATTGTTATTTAGAAAATTATAAAGTTCCACATTAAAGTTTGTAATTTTTAACTAACCAAAGGCCAAACAACTTCGATGACATTTTAAACCCTTTGTATTTTTTAGGTTAGTTTAAAAATTGTATAGAAAAAAACCAACCAAGGCATTGATTGCATAACTATTGCTCCTCCTTGCTGTAAAGAACTTAAGAAACCCTTTGTCCCTACGCATTTAGATCCAAAAATATTCCAAAAATCCCTTTTAACGACCCCATAATTCAGTTGCCATAAGGGCATTTTGATCGAGCTTCATATTAAAAAATGGATAGAAATGGGTTGTTTGTTACACATTGTTACAAACCTCAAGGGGTAATTTTAAATTTTTTCAAACAAACGGGGAGAAGAGATTTGAGGTAGCTATTTTAAATATATGCCAAACATTATCGTATTAGAGGGTAGCTATAATACCCTATAAAAAAAAAAAGAACATTATCGTATTAATTTTTGAATACTTAAATTTATCTTTTAATTCATTCATTCTCTTCAGAAGAATTTGATTATAATAGTAATTTTTTAA
Source organism: Sesamum alatum (assembly GCA_034509735.1). Classification (NCBI taxonomy): domain Eukaryota; kingdom Viridiplantae; phylum Streptophyta; class Magnoliopsida; order Lamiales; family Pedaliaceae; genus Sesamum; species Sesamum alatum. The sequence continues at coordinate 22,741,061 of JACGWO010000011.1, read as the reverse complement.
TAAACACATAATTACAATTTATTTTTCCCCTCTCACCTAATTCCACCCCACATTCTTTTCTTCTCACGGACTTATTTATTTCTTCCCTCACACCACGTTTTTTTTTTCACAATTTTTTTTCTTTATCTTACACGACAGTTTCTTTTTATATACTTTCAGGAACTGTGTGCAACGACTAATTAATTTATTATATATGTAATTTAAAATGTGATAAAAAATCGTTCAGCCAAAAATATTAACCCTAAAAATTAAAAAATACCAAAAAGATGGGGAGATCATCACTCTATTATTGATGTATATAGACAAAGTACATATCTCCTCTCACCCACCATCATTATTTTCTTGAATCTAATAAGTGGCTTCATCAATTCACCTCTAATTCTACCTTGTACTTATATCATCACCAATCATATCTCTTTCAATAATCAAACTTGAAAATTATTTATTTTAAATCAATAATAATGGTATCATTTCATTAGTAGTTGAAGCTAACGTCGTGACAAGCGCCACCCTAACAAGATTAGTATTGTTTTGAATTCTATTTATACATTGATAATTATTCTTATATTATCGTAATAATGGTCTTCGTAATTTTATTGATAATAAATAATTAATGACATATGTATAATAAAAAATAAACGACTATTATTTTCTTACAATATATCCCACGACTTCTTTTTCTTAAGCATATTGTTGTCGTCATATATTTCATGGGTTTTGTCTTGATTTTAATCCCATTTATTTGAGGGTCATTTAATTAAGGGTAGGTCATAGTCATATTTCTTGAGATTTGACATAATTATAAATATTTTTTTGTTGTTTGAAAAATTATAAATATCCCCCTTGAAATTTGTAATTTTTAATCAAAGGTCTGAAATTGACCATTTTGCACTTGTATTTTTTATTAAAATTGTAGAAAAATCAGCCGAGGCAAATTGCATTATTGCTCCTCTGTGTAAAAAATTAAGAAACCTCTCCCTACGCATTGTAGTCCAAAAATATTTTAAGAATTAAATAAAAAATAATTTAGTGCATAAGGGTATTTTGGTCAATTCACCCATAAAAGGGATGAAAATGGATTATTTGTTAGATGGTTACAAACTTCATGAACTATTTGTAATTTTTCAAATAACGAAAAATATTTATAATTATCTCAAACTTTAGGGAATATAGTTGTAATTTACCCTTTAATTAATACCCATTGATACTTGAGCTCCATGTTTTAATTTGATAAAAATCAATACCACACAATTGTCGTGTCGTGTACAAATTCTTGCAACTCAGTACTCATGTCTTAAATGTGAATCATGTGAACATATTTAAAAAAAATAAATAGATAAAGAAGAATAATTAATTTAGCATACTCAAATATAATTGAAGTCAAATAGTTTCCATTGTTATTATCAATAATTCAGTTGGATTGCTTTCGGCTAAGGTAATAAAATATATATTTATACTATTTATTAGGAGGGAGATTTCTAAAGTAACTAAATTTTTTCTACAAATAACCATATATTTGATTGGTTAGTTTTTTTTTCTTTTTTATGTTTACCTACGTACAATAACACCACAAAATTTGAAGGATTTCAATGTATTCAAAATATATGGGGGCTAACTTGCAAATGAAAGTTAATATGTCGATAATTAAATCAGAGGTTGTCTTACTGGAAAATAAAGCACGAACACTAGAAAAAGTGTGAGAATTGACAAGATTGATGGTGAGATGTGTACCGAAACGTGTCGAATATTATAACTTGTATAATTAATGAATAATACAGTGTATTACGTAGGAATGTCACATGATATTATAATTAGTGTATTTAAGAGTAGTTTAGGGGTGTTCCAAAACCTCTCAATATTTATTCAAATACAATTTTTAAATAATAATTCTTGTGAAATATTTCAGTTTTCTTTCTACATTTATATGAAACAAAAGTTCAAATAAACATTCAATAAAGAGAGAGATAATGAAGGTTTAATTCTTGGAATAAAAAGTTTACAAAAATTATACTTTTTGAAATTTAATAATTAATCAAAACTCAAATATTTTTCAGTAGTCCAAAAAAAATGAACTAAAACCAAAGTGACAAAGTGATTTTCGTGAAGAAGTGAAAAATATCAACCAACTTAATAATGAGTGAATACATGGATCACAATTAGATGTGATACATTATCTCATAAATTAAGATTATAAGACCGGGGTAGTATTAATTACACGAGCTCAATAATACGAACCAAACATGTGATTATGCATGATAAACAATCTATCAGGCCTAATTATACGAACCAAACAAGGCCTAAAAAATCACAAAAGATAACCCTTTTTAAGAATATTTCACCCATATCCTTCTACATTAAATGTTTTATGAACGAACACATATATTTCCATGACATGTTTATGCAGCATTGCTCTCTTTGTTGACTCATAACACAAAGTCAAAAAATGAAAAAATTTATTTTATATTTTCATATCTTCTTTTGGTAAATTATAGACCACCTCTCCTAAGGTTGACATATTATAAGTACCCCTCGTTGCTTAAAAAATTACAATACCCTCCTGAGGTTGAGGTTTTACTTTTTAACCATAGGCTTGAAATTGACCATTTTGCCTTGAATTTTTAGTTAACATTGTAGAAAAATCAATCGAGGCAAATTACATTATTGCTCATTTGTGTAAAAAATTTAAGAAACCTCTCTTATGTATTGTAGTCCAATTTTTTTTTAAATATTTAAGAATAATTCAGTTTGTATAAAGGTATTTTGGTCACTTCACCCATAAAAATGGATGAAAATAGATTATTTGTTAGACGGTTACAAACCTCGGGGGGTATTTATAGTTTTTCAAACAATGAGGGGGTGTTTATAATTATGTCAAACTTTAGGGGAGGTAGCTGTAATTTACCCTATTTTTCTTATCAATCATTTTTTTAATTCTAGTGAAAAACAAATAAGAATTGTATAGTTTATTTATGGCCTTTAGTTCTTATTTGATTTGTATTGGTGAAAAATGAGATATTTAAAAGTTTTATTTTTTTTCCATTTTCTTCATATTTGACTTTGTTTATTTATTGTGTATTGTTTCTTAATGCACAACATACATTAATTTTCATGAAATAGTATGTATATGTGTTCTGCATTATAGGTGATGGGGTGAAAATCGGGAAGCGTGTGATCAAAAATACAATTACACAAAACGACGTCACAGTCAAGAAACTTTAGAATTCTTCTCAAGAATTGATTTCTCAAATTAGGAATGAAGTGAGTTCACATAGGATTTTGCTGGCTATTTATAGCAAATGAGGAGGGGTGAAATACTATTCTACCTTCCAACCGACTCCAATCTAATGGATGTAATCTAATCTTTGGGGGTATTCTGGTAATTTAGCTCCACCCCACTAACACTATCAATAACCGCCTCTAATGGCATTTCAGTAATACTCATACATTTGAGGGTATTTTCGACATGTAGCATTCCCGACCGGTGGCTACCCCGGGATAGCCATCCATAGTTGTAAGCCTCCCTTACCCCACAACCTCACCGAAAATTCAATGAAAGGCAAACCCCATAGAAGTAAGCTTGAGCCAACTCAGTGAAGATTTCTCAAAAACCCTCCAGCCGAAAGATACATAACAAAAAATTCGTGCTCAACCAACCCGTCTCAATCCATGTCAACCCATCAACCAAGGCTCGCACCAGCCACCATTACTATCTCTAAAAATGCATTCTATCTCCATCAGTAGCCCCTCAACTTCCAAATGTGTCTGGAAAATTTGGAAGTTCTGACAAACAGTCTACACTTGATGCAACTTCTTATTTGGTAAATCCTCTTCTACTATGAATTCTTTTTCTCTTTAGACCCTTTTATTCAAATCCTTCCTTTGCTAGGATTCTTTGTCTTCTTGGTCTCAGCCATATTGTAGAAAAATATCGAAACGTGTTGGTTCGGGTATATAGCTCTTCATATCTTTTCTTGTAGTAATTTTCGTTTTTAGACTTCCAGAGGTCATCGTTCGTCAATCCGGAAAAAACAGAAATAATTCGTCAATCCGAAAGAATTTTAGGATGTCAGGCACTCAAGAAAATATCCAACGAGGCGTCGTCGGGGGTTCGTCGAGGCCGGGTCGAGGCGAGGCACCTCGGTAAGAGTCTGGCCGTGGCCCCCCGCCCTCGGCCGGATTCTGACCGAGGGTGGCTCGTTCCCCTTCATTCTGCCTCTCTTGCTCGTCCTAAAAGTCGTCGATTTTTGATCACGAAATGATTTTGATTATAGGGCATAAGGAATTCGCCCGAGCGTTCATCTGATTTAGGAAAAAGTTGGAAACTCCTCGATTTTCTTCAATAGCGCAAGCCCCCGTTTTAAACCTCGATGTTGCCCGTCAGCCACTTCGCTCCTAATTCTTTCGCGTACTTTGAAGGGTTTCTTCCAACATTTCGGGATCTTGGTGTAACTTCATCTCTTGAGGCTTTCGATATTTCGTTTATCCTTAGAAGAGTTGTTAAGGACTCGTACTTCTAACTCTTCCTCTCAGCGGTTGTAAAATTTTTTTAGAGTGACCCATTTTTCCAACAATCCTCGGAGCGAGAAGTTCTGTTGGGGCTTAGTATGATTGCAAGTATGATTTGCGAGTCCGTTCTCACCTTTCGTCAAGGAAAGAGGACGAGGTTGCTTGCTCCCTCATCCCTGCAACTTCGTATGTCGCCATGGGGGCGAGTGGGCCCTAGCCCATTCGATGGTTGTTGTAATTGTGTTGCGTTGCGTCACGTTTGAATCACCTCGTATCGCGACGCGTCATGTTGAATTTGCGTCGCACCATGTTTGAAGCACCTCGCATCGCGATGCGTCATGTTGAATTTGCGTCGCGCCATGTTTGAATCACCTCGTGTCACGACACGTCATGTATCGCGTCGTGTCAAACTGCGCCGCATTGCGACACGTCACGTTGAATTCTTCGGAAGCTTTGTAGAAGTTCCCTTGGTTGGAACACTCTGGAACTTCGTGGAAGTTCTTTGTCGTTTGGGAACTTCTTAAGAGTTCATTTTTGTCAAAATATTTGGAACTTCGCAGGGGTTCCTCGTCGTATGGGAACTTCGTGGGAGTTCCTTTTTACTATGTTATCAAACTTTGTTTCTTTATTGCTTATTATGTTAAGTTGCTTCTTCTTAAACTGAATATCAATGTGAGGGGCAAATCTCCCTCTTATAAGCAAGATATCATATGGGGGGTCATCCCCCTCTTATAGACAAAGCATCACTGTGAGGGGCAATCCTCCTTTTTTAAACAAAACATCAATGTGAGGGGTCATCCCCCTCTTTTAAACAATCCCTCTCTCTTAGATAAATTATTAATGTGATGGGTCATCCCCCTCTTTTAGATAAAATATTAACTTGAGGGGAAATCCCCCTCTTTTAGATAAAATATTCATGTGAGGGGCAATCCCCCTCTTTTACTAAATAAAGTGTTAATGTGAGGGGAGGGGTCATCCCCCCCCTGCTAACTAAAGAGTTAATGCGAACCCACAACAAATAGGTAAAAAGGTGGATATTTCATTACCGTAATTCTGGATTACAAGGCGTTTGAAAAGAAATACGAAGCATTAAGTAAAATATTTCTTGAGGCTAGCAATATTCCACGTCTGTGGGAATTAGATCTAGAATTGACTTAGAGTGGCAATGTTTCTTGTCGCGTCAGCTTTCCTTAATACCAGATCTCTGACTTGGAATTCGCGACGTCGTACTTTGTCATTGTGGTCCTATGCTATTAATGCCCTGTAGGCTCCCCTCCTTGTATTCGCGCCACTCCTAAGCCCCTCCTGAAATCCAGTTTGGTTGCCTCTCTTCGTTATTGCTGATTGGTTCCTATTGTTGCGTACTGAGTGTTCCCTTATGTCCACCGGGACGACCGCTTTTGTCCCATTGACTAGATTGAACGGGGGACTCTCCCATGCCTCGTCACGGGGTTGTTCGATATGCCCTTAGGACTCCCGGGCGTCCTTCCACCCAACTTTTTTTAGCTTCCTCTAGCCTCGTCCTCAAATTTTGGAAGACTATCCTGCTGGTTACTTCCGCCTGCCCGTCAAAATAGGGTGTCGCGATGGTCCCATATTTACCGCTGGGACGTGAATGACGTTGGCATGCTCTTGGCACTCTCGAATTTCTTCACTAAGCTCCAAGCATCCTTACACATTGTAGGCCAGATGTGTCCTCGTCGTGGGGCCTTGCATGCCAACACTCTACCTCCGGAATGATCACGCAGCCTCCCTCATGGATCTCTCGTAGAACATACTCTGCTTTTTTCCCGCCGACGTATCCGAGATGTGGTTTGTAAAAAACCTCTCTTGTACAACTTACCTCCAATTATCGTGAACTTAGCTGTCCTAGCTCGAATTACCCTTGCTTTCTTGGGGTCTTGAGGCAAAATCTCAAATTTTCAGCGTTAATGCCTCCAGACCTTCTTTCCAGCTGGGTGAAAGTCTCTTTGCCGTCAAGACTTCTCCCCTCACAACATCCACTTTGGGTCGCTCTCGCCTTAGTAGGGTTATTCTCCTGCTCTCCAAATGAGCCAATGAGCCAATGAGCTAGCCAACTTTGCGAGTTAGTTTGCTTCTTCCTTGTATGACCGCAGAATATGCTCTAGGGCGAACTCGCTGAGCTTCATTCTTAACGTTCGAATGTTTGCTAAGCACTTGGTCATCCGCTCCTCCAGCTTCATAATCTCCATTCTCTTGCTTGACCACAAGTTGGAAGTCGCTATCTGCCCTTGCTTACATCACTCCCGTGGCGCAAGCCAGCTTTCCCCCCTCGCTTAGTGCCTCACACTCCAACTCCTTCTTGGATCTGCTAGTGACACTGCACCAATCTCACTAAATATGACATGGTTAGCATTGCGTCCCATTGCTCTCACTGCGAGTCTTCCAGCTTGCCTCGAGTCTCTTCCTACTTGGCCTCCCGAGATAACCCTCACAACTCCAGCGGTTGGGAGGTTATCCTTGCTAGCTCGTTTCACTTCCTGCTTTACTCCCACGTGCCATGTGCATACCTCCAAAGGCAGTTTCCTGGAGCTCTTGTTTCCTTTTACCCCACGAATTCTTGTAAGTAACCTCTTCAGATCAACTCCTCGACCTCATTCTTCAAGTGATGGCATTTCTCCATGTTGTGGCCTTGATCCCAACCTTTGTCGCTTGGCTGCCTCGAGCGTTTGAGTTCGCGAGGCGTTTCGAGGGGTATATTGAGCCAAATCCCCTGGGAGCACATGTCTGCGTCAACGCTTACTTCCTTATGTCCTAAGGGGAACCCCTTTCTCCTCCTCAGCGGCCCTCCGTTTTAATAGATTGGTTGGTCGCGAAACTGCTAACTCCTCAATTCTTATATACTTCTTAGCTCTTAGCAATAACTCTCTTGTGAGGAGGGGGACTTTCCAGCAATTGACTCCTTGAATCGACCTCTCCTTGGATTCTGTTGCATGATGCTTGTCAAAAGTTTTGGGTTTACGTGGGGGACTTCCAAAACAACCTCCGAGAAGCGCCGTACGTACTCCCCCAGGCTTTCGTTCTCTTGCTGGATTATTATAAACAAGTACAATGCGGTTCTGGGACATCGTCTATTAATCGCGAAGTGGTGTAAGAAGCACTGGGAAAATTGCTCGAATGACTCGATGGTTCCCGGGGTAGCTAGTTAAACCAGGCCATCGCCTGTCTCGAAAGGGTAGTCCAAAACAACTTGCAATAAGCCGCGTCGCTAATGTCTAACGAATCGGCTCTGGCCAGGAAACAGTCCAAGTGGTCTTGGGGATCCCCTACTCCATCGAACTCGCTGAGGCTCCGGATCTTGATCCCCGAATGAATAGCTTCCACTAAAATGTGAGGGGCGAATGGACTCCGACACGGGGCTGCTACTACCAAGGATCGCGCTGGGCACCCAGGGGGGCCAAGGGATTCGAGAACCTGGGTGGAGGAGGCGTATAGCCGCCCATCTCTTGATACACTGCTTCTTGCACTGGTGGTACCTGCGGAGGGGGGAAATAGCTGTCTTCTCGTTCTCCAGGGGAAGGAGGTGGGAAGTAGTCCTCTTTGCCTACGCATCTTCGAGGAGGAGAATGGTAATAGTTGTCCTCCAATTGCGTGGCCCTGTTGTTGACTTCCTCCTCGCAGTTCAAACCTTCGTGGCCGTCCTCGGGCCTCTGCTCGCGACCCTCGGGGGCCAAAGGAGCGTCTTGGCCTCTACAAGGATTGCGAGGGGGTTGTAGGGGTAACGTGTGTCCTGCTATGAACTGAGCTATCGCCTTCTCTGCTGCTTCGACAAACGCATCTTCCACCAACTGGCGAAGTGCCTCTGGAGTCATCTGAATTACTGGGGGCGGAGGTGGAGGCTCGGCTTCTTCTTGCCTCTTGTTCTGAAGGTCGTGAGCGGGCAGATTCTTCGAGACGTGATCTTGCACGTGACTCTCTCCTCCTCTTTCGCGTTCTTCTCCCCCCGCATTCCCGTTCCTGACTCTTGACCAAGTGCCCATCCTCAATGCTCTGATCAACTTCCCACAGACGGCGCCAAGCTGATAGGGTGAAAATCGGGAAGCATGTGATCAAAGCACAATTACACAAAACGATGTCGCGATTCAAGAAACTTGAGAATTCTTCTCAAGAATTGATTTCTCAAATTAGGAATGAAGTGAGTTTAAGTAGGATTTTGTTGGCTATTTATAGAAAATGAGGAGGGGGCGAAAATACTATTCTACCGTTCAACCGCCTCCAATCTAAAGGATGTAATCTAATCTTCGGGGGTATTCTGGTAATTTAGCTCCACCCCACTAACCACTATCAATAACCGCCTCTAATGACATTTTGGTAAATACTCATACATTTGAGGGTATTTTGGTAAAAATGCATTCTATCTCCAGCAATAGGCTTGCAATTATTAACACAACAATGAGAAATAACAATACAAGATAAACTGTATTATTACGAGATTGTATATTTAAAAGGGTGAATTACAAAGGCCTCTCCTAAGATTTAGCATAATTACGAATACCCCTTGTTGTTTGAGAAATTACAAATTTCCCCCTAAGGTTTGTAAATTTTTCCATTTTGCCCTTGATTATTTTTTTTTTTTTTGAAATTGTAGGAAAATCAGCCGGAGGCAAATTACATTATTGATTCTCTGTGTAAAAAATGTAAGAAACCTCTCCCTGCGCATTTCAGTTAAAAAAAAATCAAAAAATTCTAAAAAATAATTCATTTTGTTTAGGATATTTTGGTCAGTTTACCCATAAAAATGGATGACAATGAATTATTCGTCAGAAGGTTACAAACTACAAGTGAGAGGAGCTTTTGTAAAACGTTGGCAACTCTCCGTTGAATTACTAATTGATTGGTGTAATACTAATTGATTGGTGTTCTTTTCATGTTGGAAATATGCTTTGTGTTATAATTTCTCTTTAATGTAATTTCTATTATTATTTTACTATTGTTTAAATCAATATTGTATACAATTATTCTAATTTAACAGAAATATAATGTATTATCTAACTTTTTGACATAATTCTTGTAAATATTTAAGTTGAAATTAATGCGGGATATAAATCAATAATATTTGTGAGAAATTATTTCAAGAAGTTTATTTAATCAGGATTTGATACAATAAAATCGAGAATATATATTATATTTAAATTATACTAAAAAGATATGCATAGTGGAATCACTGAGCAATGGACTATTTTGTTTATAATTACAAAACTTTTGTGCTTGATTTAATTTACATATAAAAAATTTATGCGCGCAGGCTGCTATATAACACCCATTCATCTATGTGTTTAAATTACGTACTTTGTGGCTCCCGAGGGTCGCGAGCAGAGGCCCGAGGATGGCCACGAAGGTTTGAACTGCGACGAGGAAGTCAACAGCAGGGCACGCAACTGGAGGACAACTATTACCCTTCTCCTCCTCGAAGATGCGTAGGCGAGACCTTAGGGGTGGGATCCATAATCAAACATACCATTGTTTGGTATTGTCACGAGTTCTTATCACATAAACCAAATAACGGATTATGTATGATAGGGGATCCTATCCTGCATAATCCCATGAACTAAATGAGGCCTAAGTATTCAGTTTTGTTAATAAATTTCTTATTTATACTCATTTAAACTAAATTCATTTTATCCGTTGTGATCAGTTATTTAGTTTTTTTAAAAATAAATTACGTACACACATCGAGTTTGCTTGAGTAGCTATTGCAATAATAAGAAGAAATAATTACATCTACACCCCCTGATTTATCGTCTATTTACACAAAATACCATTGTCTTTTAAAAAATCATACGTACACCAACAAGAAACGTCAACATTGTGACACTAATCACCTCTATTTTCTTTGAAAAATTACACATACACCCCCCCCCCCCCCAAGGAAAAGTCTATCTCATTACATAAACTATCTCTATCTTTTGACTTTCAAAAGTTGTTTATGTAATTACGTAAAATATAGGGGAGATTTATGTAAATAGACCATAAATAAAAAAAAACATAAGGGTAAATTACAGTGACATCCCCTAAGATTATGTCAAAATACGCCAAATACCCTTTGTCTTGCAAAATTATAGTTACACCCCCTGAGGTTATAGTTGTATTACAACTATACCCCTTTTAAAAAAAAAAGCTTACACCAACATCTCCTAAAAAATATTATACTAGCACCCCTGAAAGAGTGTATCTATAATTTTACAAAAGACAGGAAAGTATTTGTATAATTTTAACTAATGTCAGATAGTGTCAAACATAATTTACCCAAAACATAATCTAAGAATGAGATGAGTTGGGGCAAATGGGAAGCCAAGATAACTACATGAACATGCAATAAAAAAAAAAACAACATAACATTACATGTGAAGTGGGAATCTACTTTTTGAGTTCCCATTAGCCTTTCCTTTTTGTTTCTTCAAGTTCCAGCAAATAGGGTTTCAAAGGAAACAAAAATCTATCATATTATGATTCTTTAAGTTCCTACATCAATAGTTGGATCCAGATGCACTTGTCTTGGATATCAATATAATTAATTATATATAATTCCATCATCTTATCTCATGCTAATTAATTAATTATTGTGATTAAGTCTTTGATATTAACTTATTGTGATTAATTGGTGATCTGATCACACTTATTCTTAAATCATTCTAGTTGTTGGGGGCCTCATTTATGACTATTTTGTGAAACTTGCTATTATTTTTTGGGGTTGGTTGGATTTGAAAATTACAAGGGTATTTTGGTAATTAAATTTGAAACCGGGGTATTTGTGTTAATTTAGCAACAAACCGGTCAAATCTTGGAGAACAATCATAGCATCCTTTATGTGTCTTGTAGATGCTACACTCGATGCATAATATACTGGGTAGGCGGATGATTGACACATACTCATTTTTTAGAGTTAAGAAATATATGTTATTCATGTATTCACCCGGTGCACAACACTGAATGTGGCGCGTATTTTGACCCATCCATATGACATCAAAGGCTGATAAAAATTGTTGAAGAGGAATACGAATCGATTAATAATTTAGGTACAAGTATCTTTAATTTTTTTTATTTTATTTTTTTTTTAAAAAAAAAAAACAAGGCAGTTTCATGTGATTGCGTCTCTTATGCTTTCACATTCTATCTTGTAAATCCCTTTATTCTCAATATATTTTTCTTTCTTTTCTTTCTTTTTTTTTTATAAAAAACTTATATAATGTATGCATTTTTTTTTAACAAAAAGGATGCATATTTTTTTTTTTGTTGGGGGGTGTGAAATACCACTATAAAAAAATTGATTATTTTCTACATTATAAATTACCATGGCTTAAAAAATATAGTAAATCAATACTATCTATCACGCTCAAATAAAACCGATGCGAAAACTTACATTTTGGCCACGGTTAATTAATATTCTCTATGCATGGTACTATCTATGGCTAATATAATTGCCACAGTTTAGCTGTAATAAATATCTTAGTTTCGCTTACAGAAACAACGGTCAATAGCCGTGATTACTTAAGATCCGCCACAATTTTTTTTATTATTAATCATGATAACTAACCACAGTAAATAATATATTTCTTTCGGGTGTATTGTCCAACATGATCTAAACTTTGTGATTTTATTCTGATAAAGAGTTTGATTAAAAAAAAAAAAGAGTCTTGAGCAACACAACTTTACCTTGAAGACTCAAAATCATTCAAGCGCATTCAAATTATTCTCCATTTAAATGAAATTAGTTTTTATCCCCATAACCAAATTTTCCATCACTTGGTATGACAATGCAGAGCATCATAATGTGGACATATTCTGTCATTTCATTCTTTTGCATACTTGTCCTTTTTCTTACAGGGCAAAGGTTTGAGACCCAACTCAGATCCGATCCGTTAACCAATAATCGATCATAAATGCATTTTGTGGATCGAACGTGGACACTTTCTTTTAATCAAGTATGCATTATCGATATTGAAATCTAACTCTTCGAGCCCATATGATTTATTTTAGAACATACCCATTTAATTTAAGCATTTGAGAGTTTTCGTTTTTTATCATCACAATCAATCTGTCTTGTTTTCAGGTCGACTTAATACTCCCGAGCAAAGTCTGGTGAAGATCACATCTTCAATCATGGGCTCACTAGACAAATATGTTTTTTTCACTATGGTTAAGTGTCGTGATCAAAAATAAAAAATTATGGCGGATACTAAATAATTACGGTTGCGCAATGGTTGTTAGCCATTGTTTTTACAAATAAGGCCAAAATATTTGCTACACTAAAAACTGTGGTAAATATTTTACCATAGATAAAACCATAACGGATATTGATTAACTGTGGTCAAATCTTAAGTTTTAGCATCTATTTTGTCTGGCCGTGATAAATAATATTGATTTACCATAATTTTTAAGTCGTGGTGATTTATTATGTAGGAAATAATTAATTTTTTTGTAATTGCTCCATCTCTAATTGAGGACCTCGTACATTATCCAGAACCTCGACTAGATGAATACATAGATGTCTTCATGCGTCTATTTAATTATAGTTTCTAGAAACTACGAGCCCCTCAAGATATATAATTGTAAATTACAAAAGACACCCCCTAAAATTAGGTTAAAATACACAAACGTCTTCTATATGTTTTATAGCCAAACCTCTTGAGGTTATTGTTGTATTATAACTACACCCCATATTCAAAGGCAAAGTTTACACAAACACCTCATAAAAAATATTACACTAACACCCCTTAGAAGGTCTAACTGTAATTTTACAAAAAATAGAGGAGTTTCTATAATTTAGTCTAATCTCAGTAGGTGAAAATATAATTTACCCTAATTTATAATACAACATAATATCTTGTTGTGCTCCAAAATTTATTCAAAAAATATTAAAGTCTTATAAAATATAAGAGAAACGTAAAATTTTGAACTTTCATAATAAAAGTTGTCAACATCCCTAGATGTAATGGGTCGAGAAGGCATCATTAATGTATGATTATCGTATTTATTTATAGATTGATATCATGCACATAGAGTTTAAATGCAAATAAAAATTCTAAATATTTTTATAAACATAAAATATTTAAGTATTTAACGTCAATGTAGTAAAAGAATCATGCTACTAAATAATAATATGATATTTGCCTCACTTAATTCAAAATATTACTTCACACACAATCCTTATCCACAAACGTACGTACTTAGTCTTATTAAAACCAAATCAGCCATCTTAATTGAAATTTTGAATTTTTTTAAGGGCGATATATTTTTTTAGTCCCATTAAATAGGGTTAGACTCGTTTTTGGTATCATTGTTTATCCAAGTGTAGGTTTTGATCTCATTAAATCCAAATTCAGACTTATTTGGTCCCAATAAGTCATTTGTCATGCTCTGCACATGACTTATTGTCGGACCAAATAAGCCTGAATTTAGGTTTAATGGACCAAAACCTATACTTGGATAAATAATGGTACCAAAAACGAGTCTGACTCTGTTTAACGGGACTAAAAAAATATTGTGCCCTTTTTTCAATTTGCAGGAATTCTTCTAACAGGGTAGATTTTCAAATCACACGTCTCTGTCTACCGAACAAATGGCTCATTGTGTTAGGTATTGTCAGTTGCGGCTTCATATAAGCTTCACAAAATTACAATTTTGTTCCGAAAATAGGTCTAGCTCGGGAGAGAATGACTTGGAATTAATAAACTGTTCAAACTTCTTGTTTGCAATCGATGTGAAACGCTTGCCGACATCCTTATTGTTATTCCATGATCCATATTATTTTAGTTGATCGTGATATCATACATGCATACGTAAACCAATTATTCCGACTACACGCCTCATAAAATACTAGTTTCTTTGCCCATGAGAGCAAAGGGACCATTTTTGCCCTATCCTTTATTTTATTTTATTTTGTTTTGGATAAACTTTTCTGTCTAATAAAAAGTTGATTTAAATGGATTTTTCGTTCTGTATTTTTTACATTTTGGTGTTTTAGTCATTTATCTTTCTAAGTTAGCATATAGGTCCTGTAATTTTTTAATTTTTCGTGATTTTGGTTCTTCAATTACCGGAGTTTGCAAATGTTACCGGAATTTTTTTTTAATTTGGGGCTTTTGTTACCATTGGTCAAATTACTGCGTGTATGGAACCAAATTTTTGTCCTATATCTTTTATATTTTGGTGTTTTAGTCCTTTATCTTTCTAGTGTAGCAAATATGTCATGTAATTTATAATTTTTCGCAATTTTGGTCCTTTAAATTGATCAATGGGAACAAAAGCTGCAAATTAAAAAAAAAATCCGGCAATATTTGCTAACTCCGGCAACTTAATGATCAAAATCACAAAAAATTTAAACATTTCAGGGCTCATTTGGTACCCTAAAAAGATAAATGATTAAAATATCAAAATGCAAAAGATATATGACGAAAATTATATTTAATCCTAAAAAGTTAGAGGATTCAAATTTCAAAATTTTCCTAAATTTTTTGTCAAGCAAAATTACGCCAAATTTAAAAAAAGAAAAGAAAAGAAAGTAACACAACTATCTAATATTATTTTCATCCGAAATTCGTTGGAGTACATTGCCCAACTTGGTGTTCGGGTTATAAATTTTTAAAACATTTTATAAAATGTTTGGAAACATATAAGATAATACAAAATATTTGATGACTTTTATGAAAAGGAGTTCATAAATTCAAAAATAAGATATTAAGGGTTTAAACTTTTTTTAAAATAAAGTACAAAATCTTAATTTATTTTAAAATTTTAACAAACTTCTTGAAATTATTTATAAATTTATTATTACTAACATCTTATGACATGTTAAGCTCATAAAATATTTGAAACAAATTTGGCCAAATACACTCTTAATTACGACAGGTCTCTAGTATATTAAGGGAAATCATGGGATTATAAATTTAGTTCAATTTTTCTTTACATTATTGTATAATATTTTACAAAGAGAGATCATTAGTACGGTTGTGATGTAAAGAGATAAAAGATTATGTGGTGAAGATAAAACTAAATTCTTTTGTGTGAATATAGTTGTTTCCATAAAATTTGGTGTATGCAAAAATAATAAAAGACAAGATATATATGGACAAAATGGAATTTTATGAATTCAAATAAAAGTATTACAATTTGTAAATATAATTTCCTGATTCTTCACTCTTAATTTCGATCCAAAGACTTGAAGTTTGTCCTTGAATGTATAATCCCCTCTGATTTTGTGGAGCAAACTAATACGTGTCGTTTTAAAATATGATATCAAAACTTGAGGATCTGATGCCGAGGTAGTTGTAGAACCTTCAGATTTGCAGCGCGTAAATTTGCTTTGGACTTGGGTCCTTTTGATTTACTATGTGTCAATGTAGTAATTTGTGTTGTATATAATAACGTGTTGTATGGTGAAAATCCTTTTTTTTTATAGGCGTAAACAAGGCTTTAGTTAGTTTCGACTCATTTCTGTTGGGGTTGAACACCACAACCTTTGATGTGGATCCATCAACTATTGGCCTGTACTTGAACATGCTTTGATCTAATTTAGCCAATTCAAAATAAAAGAATAACTTTATATTTATCTTGAATCAACTTATCAAAGTGCATAAGGCCCAAATTTAATATGAAGACGTACATGAATTTGTTTTGAACACATTTAAGACCTAAATTGTTATGGATTTTAATTTATAACTTAATTATTAGTCAATTTCTTTTGTGTTTTAATTAATAATTTATTCCAAAATTTTAATATCAAGAGTATCCAAAAGCCCCTAATATATTTATGATATAGTGATGCGTGTAATATAAATATTACATAATTAAGTCACAAGAAGATGTTAAAATAAGCTTTAACTCATTGTGAATATAGTGGGAGGTTGGGCCATTGTGAGAGAAGAGTCCAATTAACTAGTCCAGTGAGGTTGTCAATGTGAAAGGGCCCATTGTGAATATATAATAATCAAATTAATTAATTGTTTACTTTTTAATATCTATACTATTATATAAAATAAACTCATTTTTTACTCATAAGCAACGGTTAATGACATCGCTGCACCATTTTTTTAATGCAAAAAATAACCTTCAACTGATATAAGTTATTCAACTTTTCGAATTTTATATTAATTGATAAATTAATTTTTTTTCTTTATTTTTTTTTAATGTGGTGTGTTAGTTTATATGTTTTACTCTTATTTATAATATATTTTAAAGTGTAAAAAATTATTTATTATATGCACGTAGAAACGGCGTGGCACGACGGCCAGTATGAAATTAAGTAAAGAATGTTTGTGATATATTTCAAATGTTTTCAAAAAATTAAAATGTAAACATGCATTTATAAGTAACAAATTAGTTTTTAAAATATTATTTTATCGTAGGAAATTCGCAGTGATATGAGTTCTAGAATTATATTTAAAAAATTGTATTTTTCAAATTATAAAATTAATCGGGTAAATTACATTAAACTCTCCTGAAGTTGGTTATAATTATAAGTATAGCCACATTATATGATACTATAAGAAAATAGAAAATTAGCGACAAAAAATTAAATGAGAATTTTAATATTGTCACTAATTATATATATTTAGTGACAAAAATGTTTATTTTGTACAATAATGAATTTTATGATTTTAATAATTATTATTATTTTGTAAAATTTGTTATTAGTGACAAAAAAAATGTGAACAAAGTTATCACTAAATACAATTAATGACTCATGTATAGTGACAACCTAGTGACAACAAATCATTGTTGTCACTATATTGTGTTGTCAATAAGTTGTCACTATAGATGAGTCACTAATTGTATTTAGTGACAACTTTATACACAATTTTTGTTACTAATAATTATATATGACAAGATAAAAAATATTTTCACTTAATATACATTTTTAGTGACAACTTTAAAATTATCATTTAATATTTTGTCACTAATATCATATTTTCTTGTAGTGTGAAAAATTATAAATACCCCGTTGAAATTAATGGTCACTCTCACGTAACATCCCATTGTAGGAGATATTTGTTAAACGTTCATAATTCTAATGGTGTATTATGATTTTTCAAACAACGAAAACGTAGAGTATTTATAATTATGACAAAACTCAAGAAAGTTCGTTATAATTTACCCAAATTAGTCTAATTAGTAATTAGTCTAACCGGCCCACCTCGTTACGTTCAAGTACAAGTCTAAGAGGGTGTTTGGCTAAGCTTCTTTAAAACATCTTATAAGCTCCTACATCTTATAAGATGTTTTAGAAGCTTATAAGATGTTGGATCTTATTTTGAAAATAAACTCTTGAAGTGTTTGGATAAAATAAGATGTTAAAGTTTATAAGATGTTAGGGTGTTTGGCATAATAAGGTCTTTTTATTGGTAAAATGATCAAAACAGACATGATACTATTAGAGTCAAATAAATTACTATTTTTGTTGACATATTTTGTATTTGAATATTTTTAAAATACTTTCATAAATAGTATACAATAGTTCAACTCTAAATAAAAATTAATAATTTTTTTTTCAAAAATAAAAAATTGACAAATTATTATCTTTAAACTTTTTGCATCGAAATAATATTAACATTCATGCTAGTCAAATATTAACATAGATATATAATTGATATATTTTTTTATTAATTTCAATGACTAATTTTAACTATATTATAACATATAATATCAGTAGCATGTTTTTAAAATTAGAATAATTAAAAATTAATATTAATTATGTAATTAATGTCATAATTATATAAATATTAAAAGAAGAGATGATATTATATATATATATATATATAGAGAGAGAGAGAGAGAGAGAAAAGAGGAGAAGGGGGAGGGGGGAGGGAGGCAGCTATATATGTAGAGAGAGAATTTTTTGTTGTTAAAAATATATTTGCTATGTTAAGTAGGGGTGCAAACGAGCCGAGCTCGGCCAAAAATTTGAGCTCGACCAAGCCAAAAAAGTAAATAAGCCCGACCACTGTTCAAAGAAGTAAATGTCTGCTATGCTTGGATTGAGTTAGTTCAGAAAAGTAAATGGTAGCCTTACAAAAGTAATTTTCATAGAAAAAATTAGAAATTATAGCATAACGAACAGTAAAGAACATATAAACAATCAGGGGTTGTTTACATGGCCTAATAAGGATAGATTGACTTCAAATCTACTCTTATCCATGGTGTACTACAAGAAATGACTGCCTACTAATAATCCATTAGGCAATGAATAACGTCAGATAATTTATCCAACTTTAGGGGTGTGATAATATAATTTAGCCGTATTTCACATTTTATACAAACAGATAGACACCAACAAAAAATATCTTAATTGTCATATCTCATATTTTATCTAATCATGTCTTATTAACCATTTATCTATACACAAAACTAAACAACCCCTTCTCCTTTGCTTAACCCCCTTGCTCAAATCTGAATTTTTGGGCTGTTGGTGTAATAGGTTTGTTTCAGCTCACGAATTATTCCAATAGGGGAGAAAAAATTGTAACTTTTGTCAGAAGACAATTGTGGGAAATGAGATTTACTTTTCCAAGTTTGTCTTGGCTTAGTTATACTTAAATCCCATTTAAAAATGCATAATTATATTTTTCTTCAAAAAATATTTGAAATTACATTTACACCCCCTCAAAAAATTCTCCGCTTACACCTGACCTTCATTCGTTAGATTATGGACGGAAAATGTTCACGTCAATAAAAATAATTACATAAATTTTTAATTTTACTTTTCATTTGATATTTTCGTGTAATAATTTTGTACTTATAAGGAAAAAATGTAGTAATCTTGGCATCACTCCATATATATACATTACATTTATCCTCTTATAAGTACAAAAATATACATGAGAATGTTAAATGATGAAAAAATTTATAAATTTATGTGATTATTTTTGTTGATGTGAACATTTTCCGTTCAAACTCTAACGGATGGGGTTCATATGTAAATAGAGAATTTTCGGAGGGGTGTAAATGTAATTTCAAAACTTTTTTGGGGGAAAGTGTAATTATGTATTTTTAGAGGGGGTCTAAGTATAATTAACCCTTTGTCTTATTATTGGGAAAAATGGAAAATCAAATACGATCATGGTAAATAAAAGGAAGCCTTAATCGAGAAAAAAAAAACACTTTTGTTTCTATATATTGAGAAGATACTATTTTTTTGCTGCATTTGCCATTTATCAATACAATTATATTTCTATAAAAATTTAAATTTTGTTTCAATTACCATATTTCATATTTCATGTTTTATAAATATTTGTCATTGATATTATTTAAATATTGAACACTAATAGATCACCTTATTATTTAATTAAATAATGCTCTACTAATTTAATTGTTCATTGATACACATTAAGTAAACTTGCATGTTTTCCAATATATATATATATATATATTCATTATTAGTCATAACAACTTAATTTTACATTTCCTATAGTATAGGAATAAAATTTAATAATATGGCAAATAAAATATATAAATTTTTAAAAATATTATCTATGTGTAAACGTAAACCTTAATAGTGTTAAATCATTCAAATTATTTAATAACTCCAATATCAACTTCAGATGTGCAAGAAGAGAACTATATTATTATAATGACCATAAAAATGTCCGAAGTGAAATTGAATTTATTTACAAACTCAATAGTATCTTTTAGTAGCCCGTTGTAATTTTTCAAATTAAAAATTGTGGCACGCAGTATCTACGCGCATAATTTTTAATAAAACTTTTATTTCATTGAATCTTAACTTATTCCAATATCTTAAGATTTATAATTGCTTTACGACTTCACATGTAAAAACTATTTGATAATTTTTTCTAATGCGTTAATTATTCCTACAGTATTGTACTCAGATTAAATTAAATATTGAAACTTTATAGAATATTTGTTATATTGATAATGACGATTATAATTACATGCAACATATATACTAATATGTTATTTTTATTTCAATTTAACAATAAACTTAAACAAAATGGTAGTAAATTTAATTTTTGAATAAATGGAATTAATTTTCCAAAGGAACTTAATTAAATACCAATTCTATCCCTAGAAATTTCACTCCCAAAAACCTCTTCCATATTTATCTCTCAACTCCTAACGGGCTAACTCCCCACGTTTGTTCAACTTTCACGTTCTCCAAACTGCATAATTTTTATTTATAAAGTAATTGTTATATTTGTTCAAGCTCAAATATAAATATTCTCTTGCCTATACTCATATATCATCTCATTTCTAAAAGAATCTTTGCGAACCTGTGGTCTTTCCACTGCTTCAGTAATCGACTCCTCTACCATTTCAATCAACCACAAGGCCACAACAAACACTTTTTCTACATTTAATGAATAATTTGTAATTTACAGTAAAGAGTGTACACAAATAGATAACTGATTTGGAGCAACGTGGATTGGCTCATCCTCTCGGTCATTTCTGTTGGTATCTAATGGTTGTGGAGGTTTTTGGAGTCAGTTGTGGGCTTTGAAGGTTCCTTCCCGAGTTCGTTTAACACTTTAACTGTGTGACAACTTTGTTATGAAGTAGCCCTATTTCGAAAATTTGTCTCGGCGGTGGCCTGATATTGATATACAGTGTCGGACGCCTAAATGGATTTCGGGGACTTTACAGAAGTTAGATATGGAAGCTAAACTGAGTTTTGTCAAACAAGAGAACCTGCCTAATGTTGAATGATGCTTGGTCTCTATTGGCATGAGTTCGAAAAAATGTGTGATCTTAGGATTACCAGCATATTTTTGTTGTTTAGCTCTGTTTTAATTGTGAATTAGGAGTCTATTTAGTTTGATTCTTTTGGATGCAATTTGTTTAGTTTTGTAATTAGAAGAGTTTAGTTTGGAGTTATTGTTTAGTGCAGGTTGTTTGTGTTTTTCGACTCTAGACCATCTTTTGTTGGTTGATTGTTGTATATAAAAATTTCATTGCTTTGGATGATAAGATTTTTACGAGAATAGACGATAAACCTTTCATGCAAGTAGAAGATCACACATTTTCCCGAACACATGCCAATAGAGACCAAGCATCATTCAACATTAGGCAGGGCTCTTGGGTAAAAAATCTATATTGGGTAAAACAGAAAGTAGCATAAAAACAAAAAAGCACGCCGTTAAATTTAGTTGCAATCAAATGTATCTCGAAAAATATACAAAAGAGAACATGTATCTAATGTCTCTGAAAGAGAAGAAATAACATGGATCTAATGGGAATCTTCTTTTAGTTAGCTCTACTTCACCCAAATGCATTGACCTGAACATAAAGTGTACAATCAGAGTTTACGTCAAAATTATAACATCAAATCATAAGATATGGTTCAACATTTTACCTTTATCTGTGATCTTTATGCGGACCTCAATTTTGTGAAAATTTCTTTGAATGCCACATTTTTTGTATAAACACCAGAATAATCATCAATAATACCCTTTTTCACTAATACTTTAGTTGTTTTTTCTGAAACACCCCGTGATAGAGCAACGTACAATTGTCCATGACTAAAGACATAATTCGGCAGATAAAACTAAACGTAACTCCTTACATAGTCCCTGAAGAAAAGATAAATGAACATGAATTAGCTTTGTAGTTGACGCAATCCTTTAGATGCTTTCAAGTGCAAAACTAATGACTGAAACAATAGATATCACATGTTAATGCATACAATAGCAGGCATGATCAAATAGAAAAATAATAATAAGGAAACACATCTACACAACCTTGATCAAATAGTCAGAGTATCAAGAGTTATTGGACAAAGTGAATTTGAATATGTTGTTTAAGTCACTAATCTCCACACATTCACATATTTTTTCTGAACTCATACCAATAGAGACCAAGCATCATTCAAAATACACATCTACACAACCTTGATCAAATAGTTAGAATGTCAAGAGTTATTGAACAAAGTGAATTTGAATATGTTGTTTAAGTCACTAATCTCCACACATTCCATCCTCACAAGAATAAATAAGCATTCAACCTTAACCATCCATAAACAATGATTTCATATTTCTACACCAAAGCTCAACAAAGGCCATCATCGTTCCTTTTCGGTATCCAAAAAAGACTAACTTATTATTTAATTAAATAATGCTCCTACTAAGTAATATAATTGTTCATTGATACACATTAAGTAAACTTGCATGTTTGCCAATATATATATATATATATATATTCATTATTTGTCATAACCAGGGGCGAGCCCAAGCCCTGTCGAGCCCATGCGGCTGATAAGGCTTGGCCCAAAGACAGCCCATGTTTAAGGCCCATTTGTAAGGCTTTCAACTTAGGGTAAGAGCCATTAATTTATACGTAGTAAATTGACGGCTGCAATTAATCAATTTTTGTGGATTAACTTTTTGTTAACCCATTTACAAATTTGATGGTTGCTATTAACTATACAACCTTTAGAAATTGAATAAACAAAATCGATATCTTCTTGCACAAGTCAAATTGTTGGGGCTAACATTTAAAAAAAAAATTCGACTACTACTTTACACCCACGACTCACTAAAGGAGAAATTCAAGCCAAATTTTAAAAGTTATTGTCTTCTTCTTCAAGGGCACGGAAAGAGTCATGATTAATTGTTGTGCAAGGAAAATAAAATCCACATTTTCTCCTGCAGAAAAGAGTTTGGTTGAAATTATGAATTCTCAACACCAAATTATAATTCTTCCTGAAATTTCTATTGCTTTTACGTTTATGTTTATTTTATATTATTTTATGCAAATCTCTCACAATAAATAAACAAGATTAGATATAAAAATTGGTTATAAAATTTATGATTATAATTTATATAAATATAGGTTTTAATTTTTCAGGAAATGGATAAATTTGTTCTTAAGATGCGGCGAAACTTAGTAGGGTCTTTTGCTACACCGCCTGTAGAAGCACACCGAATGTGGAATCAAAAACACATATTTCTAGTTCATCTAAAAGTACTATTACACACACACACAAAAAAAAAAAAAAAAAAAAGAGTCGTAGATTTCAACTCGCCACTTGTTGTCAGAGTAATAATGATAGGAATTAGTCACACTTATATGATGATATGTATTTAATGATGAATTATAGTAATTTGATTTTTTGAATGGAGTTGCAATGAATTTTGCATTTTGATAGGGCTAAGCTAAATTTTTGGCTTCGCCCCTGGTCATAACAACTTAATTTTACATTTCCGATAGTACAGGAATAAAATTTAATAATGTAGCAAATAATATATATATTTTTAAAAATATTATCTCTGTGTAAACGTAAACCTTAATAATGTTGAATCATTCAAATTATTTAATAAGTCCAATGTCAACTTCAGATGTGCAAGAAGAGAACTAAATTATTATAACGACCGTAAAAATATCCGAAATGAAATTGAATTTATTTACAAACTCAAAGTAGATAGAAGAATTGTTACAGATGCTTCTATATTTTGGCTCAGTGGTATCTTTTAGTAGCCCGTTGTAATTTTTTAAATTGGAAATTGTGGCACGTATTACCTGCGCGTATAAATTTTAATAAAATTTTTATTTCATTGAATCTTAACTTATTCCAACATATTAAAATTTATCATTGCTTTACGACTTCACATGTAAAACCTGTTTGATAATTTTTTCTAATGCATTAATTATCCCTACATTATTGTACTCAGATTAAATTAAAAATTGAAACTTTATAGAATAGTTGTTATATTGACAATGACGATTATAATTACATGAAATATACATACTAATATATTATTTTTATTTCAATTAACAATAAAATTAAATAAAATGGGAGTAGATTAAATTTTTGAATACATGTAATTAAATTTTCCAAGGGAACTTAATTGAATAGAGTTGGGAAGTTGAAGGACATTTTTGGTATTACAATAATTTGGTGTAGTGGTATAAAAACTTCCACTTTGTGTTTATAAAACGCATTCTCTTTATAATAGTATAGATAAAAAGAGAATATTTATAATTTTGCCAAACCTCAAGGAGATCGTTGTAAATTTCCTAAATTTTTATGTTAAATATCCAAACAACACATTAAACGTTGATGGAATTATGGAAAGAAAGGACCATCATGGGATGGCTGTCCCGCAGGCCCAATCTGAAATATATTTTGTTATTGGGCCTATATGTTTGTAACCAGTAGGATTGGGCCTTTCCATGAGCAATTTCTTCCATGTGGCCCAGACCTAAAAGAGTCCAGCGGCCCAATATCTCAAGCCTATCCGTGAATACCATACATCCCCAACCAATATAAATCGTCTCACAACTCTAAACCCTAATCCATCTAGGGTTTGCATTTGTCTTGCGGAAGGCTAATCTCAGATCTCCTCATCCCAATCTCGTGCACACGACAATGGCGACTCAGATGAGCAAAAAGCGAAAGGTTTTGTGATTTATTGATTCATATGAGCGTGTTGTATGTGTATCGCGTTTATGTTTGATTTTTGTTTTGATGAATTAATGTGTAACAGTTTGTGGCTGATGGAGTGTTCTTCGCGGAGTTGAACGAGTTATTGATGCGTGAGTTGGCGGAGGATGGATACTCGGGGGTAGAGGTTAGAGTCACTCCCATGAGGACTGAGATCATCATCCGCGCAACGCGCACCCAGAACGTTCTTGGTATGTTTTATTCTGTTTTCCTTTTTGTTTCGTTTATCGATTTCTTTGCTTTGTATGATCTTATTTTTATGTGAGAATCTCTGATGAAAATCTGACTTGCTTGACTAATTTGGCAAAATCTGCTATTTTTGAGTGTTACTATGATGTTTTTCTGTTAAATATATGAAATTAAGTGTTTATTTATTTATTTCTCGTTTGTTGTTATTTTTAATCGGATTTGATTGGCTTTCAATAGGGGAAAAGGGAAGGAGGATTAGGGAGCTAACTTCGGTGGTGCAGAAGAGGTTCAAGTTTCCCGAGAACAGTGTTGAATTGTATGCTGAGAAGGTTAACAACAGGGGACTTTGCGCCATTGCCCAGGCCGAGTCCCTCAGATACAAACTCCTTGGTGGCCTTGCAGTCAGGCGGTAATGATTTCACTTGTTTTTGTTGCTTTATTATTCTTGCTAAAAAATAATTAGTGATTTTTTGTATGCTACGTTTATTTGGTACATCATTTGGTAACGATTTTATCCTTGTTGCCTTATTCTTTGTTTCACTCCAACAAGTGATTGTAGGTGTAAATCCTTGCTGATCTTTGTTCACTGACTGAGACTTGATGATGCCATCAAGTGTAATCTGAGATAGGAGCATTGTAGAGAACTTAGGTGTATTTAGTACCTTCTGGAATTGAGCAGTCTATCTGGCTATTGATATGTGTAGTGGTTTCTGTGTAGTCTAATTGATCCTACTACTTTGTCATCCACAAAGCAATTTTGGTGTTTCAGTACCAATTTTTGTGTCGGATGATGACTAAAAAAATTGTCTTACTCCATCTGTAGTCGTCGTGAAAAGTACTGATTTTCATGCTGTATCTTTGGAGAAGAGACATGATTAATCTGTTGTATAATCCAGTCCTGTGTTTTGGATTAGAACAGTGACTGTTGAATCTTTCTGGAATGATGACTGAAACTGTATCTATTATCCACTGCTAAATGCTCTTATTATCTGCTATATAAGGCAATGTAGGCTATTTTTGGATCATGTTTATGTGGGGAAATAGCTGCAATAACTGAGATTTTCTATGGTATGCTTCTGGGAATTGTTCCTCTGTGCTTGTGATTCTCAAAGTATATTGTTGTACAATGTCTGTGAATTTGCAAGTCTATGTAGAATGCACTGTTGGCCTGTTCCTTGATTTGGTGTTCTTTGTCCTTGTTATTGTTGGCTTTTAGATATTCTTGTGATCATTTATGCATGATGTGCTAGTGTCCATAGAAATCTGATTTATATGCGGAGAAACAATGTCTAGTAATTAATATTTGTATTAAGTGCTTACTCTATTTGGCTAGTAATTTTAAAGGGTATACCATGTCATCCATAAAGCAGAATTGGTATTCCAATGCCACTTTTTGTGTCGGATGATGACTACAAAAATTGTCTTCCTCCATGCTATTATCATCTTGAGGTGCACTGATTTTCATGTTGTATCCTTGGAGAAAGGCACACGTTTTACTGATTTGCTCTGTTGCTGTATTTTGTACTAAACTATGTTGCTTGGGATTGGAAACTATTGATTGGTGGTCAGGTTGGAAGTTACATTTTGCAACTTCAAATTTTCAGTTGTCTATAAAATAGAATGTAAGGAGTTCCGATTAACTTCT
Source organism: Sesamum alatum (assembly GCA_034509735.1). Classification (NCBI taxonomy): domain Eukaryota; kingdom Viridiplantae; phylum Streptophyta; class Magnoliopsida; order Lamiales; family Pedaliaceae; genus Sesamum; species Sesamum alatum. The sequence continues at coordinate 22,714,308 of JACGWO010000011.1, read as the reverse complement.
TTGAGATTTTATATGAAATTATTGTAGGAATAGCTACTTAATTTTGAGAAATTGTTTAATCTAGAGGATGAAGATGAGCTGAGACTTTTGATTTTGTTGTATGCCTCATATATTAAAAATTGATTTATGTTGATTCTTGTTTTCTCACCTCAGTGCATGCTATGGTGTTCTGCGATTTGTCATGGAGAGCGGAGCCAAGGGTTGCGAGGTAACAGCTTTTCCTTTGACTTCAGTCCTTTAGGTTTGTCTTTGTTGTGCTTCATGTCTAATTCATGTATTTCATATGTGGGTCTCAGGTGATTGTTAGTGGGAAATTGAGGGCTCAGCGTGCCAAGTCCATGAAGTTCAAGGATGGATACATGATCTCATCCGGTCAGCCAGTTAAAGAATACATAGACTCTGCTGTCAGACATGTGCTACTCAGACAGGTGTTCTCCTTTTCCGGGTGTTGTTTCAAAAAAAATAGTTACTACAGGTCTTGTTGGATGCCATAATTAGCTCATTACTAATATTCTGATTTGTGCACTTGCTCAGGGAGTGCTTGGTATCAAGGTTAAGATTATGCTTGACTGGGATCCTAAAGGAAAGCAAGGTCCGACTACTCCTCTTCCAGATCTAGTCACAATTCATCCTCCAAAGGAAGAAGAGTTTATCAGGCCAACCATGATACCGGCTGAGGTTGAGGTGCAAGCGTAGAGGGCATCAACCAGCACCTGATATATTTGTTAGACTCTCGTGCACTTTTACATTCGTTCTTAGCAATCTTTTTGACAGATGAGAACAACAGACACAAGCCTTTCTCCAATTTTCAATCTGTGACAGCAGAATTTTTGTTGAACTATTTATTCTAGTGATGTTTCTTCTCTGTTTCCTCTATTGCCATTAATTTTGCATTCCAGATTTATAAAGGAATGACCGAGTACGAATGGTGAAAGTATTTTAGCCCCTCGTTCATTTTGATTTAGAAAACAGATCAGAAAATGTGATAATAAGATAAGCTTCCAGTGACTGAGGTTCTGCTAATTTGGTTTAGTGTTATAAGTACAGTAGTTCAGCTTGGGGCCAATAATTGATGAATCCCTCCCTCTTCGGTTTAGTTGAATTGGGTTTGGATGTTTTTGTTGTCTTCAGCAGGTATATATCTCCATATTATAGTAAAATTTAGTAAGAAACTAAAACTATAATTCATAAATTTACTAAATGTAATTCCTGGACATTTCACACAGCGTTCGGGTGGTATGTTTTCCTAATGTGCAACATGTATGTTTGATTCGTCGTGCTATTTACAGTTGATTGAACGTGGCTATCAAAGTCTCGTTAATCTTTAGTTTTAGCGTGCGACTATTTTTCTGCATACGTGTTTCATCGTATGTCCATAAACCAGCCCGACATATCTATTTCCTATCATTATTAGGGCTGACTTGTTCACCTTCGCTCGCTTTAGACAAATAATAATAATAGGAAATAATTCATAATATACTGGCCTCATACTAAATAAAAAAGTAAATTAGATTTTCCTATATACCTAATTACGGGTAAAACAATTAGCCCATCGGTATAAATTAAGATGGCTTGTTTGTTTATGTTTCATTTTTAGTTTTTGAAATTGTAATTAAAGTGAAAAATATAATTTTTTGTACAGTATTCTTATTGAAAATGTATTAATTTGATAAAACACATCATTATCAAATTCAAATATATACAAAAACTTATACAAAATTGACACCATGTGTTTTTCATGAGAATTGATTCTCTCGATTTCTATAATTCAAACGTCTTCTCATTTTTTCTCCATTTCTTTCTCTCTTTCTCCAACCTTGTTTTTCTGTTTTAAAATTCGACTTCAAGTCGAACTATAACAGTTCAATTTTGAATTATAATTAAAAAATTAGAAAGAAGTTGACAAGTCGAACTCCCTGAATTCTACTTGCACTAAATATATTATCACTTTTAATTTAATATTAATTTTTGTTAATTTTTTTCATTTTGTATTAATTTATTAAATAACCCAAATTTCGTATTTCTTTTCCCCTCCGTACCGTTTGCATTCGGTGTAGTCTTTGGGACACTGATTCAGTAGTCCAAGCCTGGATTTGCATGTCTGAGTGTAGATTCAATTTTTTGTGATACAGTATAACCTCTCTAAATTAATAATATTTTTAGAACAATAATTTTTCTCGGTCCTGAATTCAGCCTAAGGTCTAAAATAATAAGATAATAATTTTCCGAAAGATCCTTATCTAAATTTATGGTCCCTTCAATGTTATAAATCAATAATTTTATAAAATTACAATATAATTAATTTCTCCACCTTTTTGTAAGTTAGCTGAAAGGTATCCAGAAGACGGGTTGAGTATATTCGATATTGCACCTTGACTAACATTCAAATGAAAATTTTCATCAATACATTGTCATGATTGATTCTTGGACACCTTTTAGATGAGAAGCCATGGTTGTATGGTTTTGATTTGGATTGACTAATTACAAACGTTGGATGTTGTTTATATAGGGGTTGATTTCCTTACCATACATGAACTTGCATTAAGTTTTAACCAATAGTACGTATTACAATGAACTTTGTTTTTTTAGGAGGATATATTACATTTAATTAGTCACATTATACATGAACATCATTCAATTAATCGATATAATGTATATGTTTTATTCATGAACAATATGAGGTTCGTTGAATTAAAAAAAAATCTCTTTAAATTAATAAATTATTAATTTATCTATTAATTAATACCTCTTTAAATTAATTAAATCACGTGGTACCAACATTATAATTTATAGAAATTTTACTGTATATGGATTGACCTATTTTTTCAATATTTGCTTTTTGGAATTAAATTTTACTAATATCACATTTCGATAAAATTATTATTTATAACTCTGATCCCATTGTCATTATTCTTTTGATTTAATTAGTCATTAGTTTGTTAAATAATCTTTAGATTTCTTCTTTAAGAACGAAATAAGATTTGGAATAATTTAACTATAATTTTGCATTTATAGAATTAACAATTATGAAATTTAAATCCATACGTCATGATTATTTTTAAAAAAAAACAATTTTCTTATAGTAAATTATTTTATAACTGTAATTATGTAATTGTCGAGTCAAATCAATGCAAACAATTTTCTTATGACCATAAACCAAATTAAATAAATAAAAAAAAAATAAATTACAACAAACTCCCATGAAATTTAATATAATTATAAATAGTCTATCCTTGTTTAGAAAATACCAATACCTTCTGATTTTATCTTTGTATACTATGAATTATAATTTTATTTATTTTTTTAATTTTTTTGAATTAAATGGATAACTTTTTAACAGTTTTTTAATCACCTCATTCAATTTTTAAGAAAAAAAATACAGCAAGGAAGAGTGGATTTTCATACCTCCGTTCAAAAATGACATAATTCTATCAATTATTAAAAATATTTTAAATAATAAGAAGTATTTATAATTTCATCAAATCATATCTATATTATAATTTAGGATAAATTATATTACCCCTGAAGTTTGACATAATTATAAATATCGCTCATTGTTTGAAAAATTACAAATACCTCTTAAGCTTTGTAATTATCAACCAAAGGTTTAAAATTGATCATTTTGCCCTTATTTTTTTAGTTAAATTGCAGAAAATCAGCCGAGACAAATTTCATTATTAACTCCTCTGTGTAAAAAACTTTAAGAACCTCTCTCTGCGCATTGTAGTCCAAAAAAATTCAATTTTTTTTTAAAATTAAATAAATTGGATAATGGCATTTTGGTCAGTTCATCCATAAAAATGGATGAAAATAGATTATTTTGTTAGACGATTACAAACCTTCAAGGGGGTATTTGTAATTTTTCAAACAACGAGAGGTACTTATAATTATGTCAAATCTCATGAGAGGCAGATGTAATTTTACCTTATAATTCATTTTAGAAAAGGGTTAATTACACTCACCTCCCCTGCTACTTTGGGAATATACAAATTTCCCCCTCTTAATATGAAAATTACAAATTGCCCCCTCTAGCTAACAGGTGTTAGTCAAATTTAATAATAGGTGCTTAAATGATCATTTTTCCCTCATTTATAAAACTGAAAATAATTCAATAAAATTAATAATAGAAGTATTTTTTTATTTTCTTTATTTGAAATAAAAAGAAGGAAAAAAGTTTTTCTTCAAATAATTTAAAAATATACGGATGTCTTCATTTTTCTAAGAATTGTAACATATAGAGTTTTAAGAATTAAAATACACTAAAATTGACTTGTTTAAATTTTAATTCAACATAGTAAAATTGGCTAAAATAATGAAATTGCCTCAATATTTTTTACATTTGAGTAATATAAACTCTATTTTATTACTTGCTATCAAATAATATAATTTTAACAAAATTTGCAAGCTTTGATGATTGTTAGGAGTAGAAATTAATGTCACAATCTACACATACACTATACTTGATTAAAAAATATTATAAAATAATTTACTAAATATTACGAGTGTACACTCTTATTAACTTTAAAAATAACAAATTATCCCTTAAGAGTATTTAAGTTATAGAAAATAGAGTTATTCAGGTCGAAAATATTATAGAAAGTTTAGATCAATTTTTTATGAAATCAACGAAATCTATTAAGTTGACTAACGAAAGGGGCAATTTGTAAGGTAAATATATTTGGAAGAAAAATTTATATAATTTTCATACTAAGAGCGGAGGAATTTATATATTTCAATAATAGCAGGGGAGTCGCTATAATAACCCTTTAGAAAAAAGAAATATTACGTGTCCTCAACCAGTAGGTCGGTTTCTCCCCGCCATTTCATCAACGCTCGTCTCCCTTGTCCCAAATTGCCCTCCTAATGCCGAACTCCCCTCATATAACGTGAATAAGCACCCACGCTCAAGATTTCTTTCTCATTCCAAAATTCTTCCTGATTTCCGCTTCCCACTTCCACAATTCAGTTTCCATTTTCCTCAAATTTCCGATTCTTAGGGTTTTCCACTTTAATCAGCAAGCAATGCCGGTGAATCTGACGGCAAACGCCATATCGGCGATAAACGGCGGCGATGTTAATTCGAAGCCGCTGGTGCAGGTGTTGGACATCAAGCTCATTGGTTCCACGCAGGAGCGCTACCGCCTCCTCCTCTCGGACTCGGTGGCTACACAGCACGCCATGCTTGCCACTCAGCTCAATGACCGAGTGAAGACCGGCGGAGTCCGCAAGGGATCGGTCATCCAGCTTATCGACTACATCTGCAGCACTGTCCAAAACCGCAAGCAAGTTCTTCGCTCCGATCCCTTGATATTCTTTAATCACCTGGTGTAATATTGTATAAGCTGTTCCGGTGTGTAATTCATGTGCTTCTATATATTGTGTGCATGAATTTTTGTTTTTCTCTGTGTTTTTAAGAGTTTTGGAGGATTTTATATATGGATGAGAAATCGCGAGTTCGTCTTAGCTTGTCTGTTTGTGTGCGGAGCAGATTGATATTGAGTAGCGGTTAGCTGGCCTGGTAATTGACCTAGCGATTCTGGTCTTTTCTTTTTGAGCTTTAGCTGGTTTTAGGTAATGGTAGCTCATTGGTTCTAGTTTATTTGCCGTTTCCAGTTCGTTCCGTATAAGAATGAGAAGTTGGTTTTTATATGTTTAAAACAGTGTGAAAGCGGTCATTGGTGAGATTTGGACAGCAATAAGGAGTAAAAATCAGAAATTAGATCACATAATGCTTGTAGATATGATATATTATACCTGTAATTTCAACTATACAAAATATTGGAGTAGTCACTTAAAGCATAATGTGTTCTAGATAAGTTTCTGTGATGTTTACCGATCTGCAAACTTTGAGTGTGGAGATAGAGACACCCAATAAAAATATTGCTTGAGTAGAATCTGCAGTCATAAGGCTGGAATGCAACTATGATGTGTGTGTTCCAAAAGTATTGGTGCTCGTATGCATAGTGGTAGTTGTGAGATCAGATCGAGCAGCCAATGATTCTTCATTGAAATAAACTTCTCTTCAATAAATGGTAGAATACGAAAGAGTTAAGTAATGGTGGCTCTAAATACTTCACAATGAGAGTAAGTTGTCCATGTTTTCCCAAAAGCATTTTCTCAGTCGCATTTTTTGTAGGCTATGCTCATATATGCAATTCTGGCTCATTCTTGTCCATCAAGTTTGGTTTATATTTGATAATATTAACACGAATGAGGGTTTTCGTCAATAATTATTAGCTTATTTGTCTTCTCAGAAAACTAAATCATGGAACTAACGAGAAGTCCGGTTGTTAGTCAGGCTGATAAGGTGTTGGGTACTTTTGGTATCATCAATTGGGCCTTTACTGCTATGAGTTTGAATTGGAGTCTTTTGCTAGTCCAGTTCAAAGCACTATTCATGCTGCTTAATGCAACTGAACAAATTTTAGGATAACAGAGTCGATGGACATCCAGACCTAAATCTTAAAGTCAACACCATCAAACTGATTGGTAGGCATATATTCCCAAGCTTTATAGGTTGGGAACCTAATAACTGTGAATTGTGCTTGCAGGATCATTGTGGTACTAAACATGGAAACAATCATTCCAGATTGTGATGTAATTGGCAACCCAAAAATGTTCTCCGAAGCTGATTCAGTGCCTCAAAAGCCAGGACCTGATATGCCTTCTGGACGACCACCATTGATAAACAATAATAATGTTGGTGTGCAAACTTCAGCACGCACAAGCTTTAGTCATGTAAAAACTTCAGGTTTTCAGAATCAAGGCAGTAACACCGCGAGTTTCCGTCCCACTGTACAGCCACCATACCAACCACCTCCAAATTATAAACACCATGGGGCAATCATGAGGAATGAGGCCCCAGCACGCATTATCCCTATTGCTGCTTTGAATCCTTATCAAGGTCGATGGGCCATCAAGGCACGAGTGACAGCAAAAGGAGATCTTCGACGCTACAACAATGCAAGAGGAGATGGGAAAGTATTCTCCTTTGATCTCCTAGACTCAGATGGAGGAGAAATCCGGGCAACATGCTTCAATGCCGTAGTTGACCGTTTTTATGATACTATTGAAGTTGGAAAAGTCTATGTGATATCAAAAGGTAGCTTGAAACCTGCCCAGAAGAATTTCAACCATCTGAAGAATGAGTGGGAAATATTTTTGGAAACGGCATCATCAGTGGATCTTTGTCCTGATGAAGATGCTTCCATACCAAGGCAACAGTTCTCATTTAGACCTATTAGTGAAATTCAAAATACTGAAAGCAATTCTATACTGGATGTAATTGGTGTTGTAGTAGCTGTAAATCCTTCTGTTCCTATCTTGAGAAAGAATGGAATGGAAACACAAAGGAGAATTCTGAACTTGAAGGATCAATCTGGGCTTAGTGTTGAGCTGACATTATGGGGAGAATTTTGTAACAGGGAAGGACAGCAGTTGCAGGAAATGGTAGAAACTGGAAGCTTTCCCATTTTAGCCATCAAAGCAGGAAAGGTTAATGACTTCACCGGGAAGTCCATCAGTACCATATCTGCTACTCAGTTATTCATAAATCCAGACTGTTCCGAGTCTAACAGCTTAAAAGACTGGTTTGAGCACGGTGGAAAAGACATTGCTTCTCATTCTATATCTAGAGAAATTATGCCTGGCGGATCTAAGAATGAAACACGCAAGACTTTGGCACAGATAAAAGATGAAGGCCTTGGAAGGTCCGACAAGCCGGACTGGATCACGGTTAAGGCAACCATATCTTTCATTAAAACAGACAATTTCTGTTACACAGCTTGCCCGTTGATGATTGGTGACAGGCAGTGTAACAAGAAGGTGACCAAGTCAGGGAACTCTAGATGGCTGTGTGATAGGTGTAATCAAGAATTCGAAGAGTGTGATTATAGATACCTACTTCAAGTTCAGGTTCAGGATCATACTGGGTTGACATGGGTGACCGCGTTTCAGGAAACTGGTGAAGAGATCTTGGGTTGCCCAGCCAAGGACTTATACCTGTTAAACTATGAAGCTGAAAATGATGTCAAATTTATTGAAATTATTCGGAATTGTCTTTTTACGGAGTTTCTCCTTAGGCTTAAAATCAAAGAGGAGATTTATGGTGATGAACAGAGGGTGAAAATCACCGTTGTCAAGGCAGAGAAGGTGAAGTATTCTGAAGAAAGTAGATTTCTGTTCGACATGATCTCAAAGTTTCAATTGCGTTGAGTCCAGTTTAAGTTTGATATTAGGGAATCTTTCTCATTTATCGGATACTCAAAACATTTGTATACGGCAATCACACTTGTAATTCATGACATGTTAAACTCCAATTTAAGCTCTGGTGTGTATTCGATTCATTTTTCAGAAATAATAGCACATTCTTCTTCACTGCTTCAGCCAGAGTCAAGTGCAGTTTGTAGTTGATCTATATCACGAACAGGTTTCTATGAGAATTAAAGCTAACAGAAACAACAATTACTCTTTGTTTCATCAGAAGTGATGATAACATTGACAAATTTCATAGATACACATATGGAAACACATCAAAACACAAAGCAAATCTTCTCAGCCCCGCTTGACAGGGTCAAAGTTGGACACACCAATCACAGCACCAACAATGGCTGTCAGCACGACGCCACCGGCCACGATGCTGAGCAAGAAGTTCTTGAGAGACGGAGAGACGGCCGCCTCAGCCACGTCGGGGACGATCATGGAAGCTGTCAATGCAGCTGCTGTCAATCCGGTGACGGCCTTCTCCTTCAATGAGGCCTTCACTTCAAACTTCCCAATTGGCTTCGACACAACCTTGGATGGCCTGACTGGTAACGGCCGGCTGAGGAAGGGATTAGCACTTGGTTGCCGGTTTTGGCCAGCACGGGCCAACGGCAATGCCATGGATACTGCAGAAGTGGAAGCCATTGTGTGTGTGTGTGTGTTCTCTCTCAACAGTTTCTCACTCAGGCAAGTTGATTGTTCTTGGTGTTAAATGAATAATGGTCTTGTCTTGGGTGATATGAGGGTTCTTGGAGGAGATTTGGATGGTGGGGTGTTGAGAAATGGAGGGAATGAGAGGTGGAGAATTGAGGGTATCTCAAGATTTTTCCAATGTGGCAGCTTCTCCACTTGGTTGTGGGGATAAGCTTATCACTTTGCTATTACCACAATCTTCAACATTTTGACAAACAACCATATGATATTCTTTGGAGTAGTACTCTCCCAGGGTCTAGACCAATCTAGATAATTTTGGGTGCCATGTTTTTTCTTTTTGGGAGAATTATAATTTCTTTTTTGAAGTTTGGTGTAATTAGTAAATTTTTTGTGGTTTCAGAAATTATGTCTAATATTCATAGTATTTGTTTCTGTCTAATAAATAGACTTATTTGTTAGTCAAAATTCACAAAATTTGTTGATATCAATAAAAAATTTGAATGAAAAATTATATGTACCCCGATTGACTTACTACTGATTTATTATAGGTCAAACAATTTTTTTTCCCGACCAACCTGTTCTTATACATCTTTATACGCTAATGTACGTGAAAAGGTATATCTTCATTTTATAAGATAGTTTGGCCATAAGAAGATCTCTTTGACCTGCAATAAATCAATCAGGGTAAATATGAATCTTGACTCAATTTTTTTGTTAATATCAACAAATTGAATGAATTTTGACTGACGAAAGATCCATTTGTTGGAGTGAAATAAGTATAAGTGGTATTAAATGTAATTTTTCTAACTACATGAGGTCTACGTGTAATTACACTAAATATAATGAGAGACGATTTTGGATTGCCCTGTTCTTTATTTTTGGGTAATTATACCGCTCTCTCTTGAGGTTTGGTGTAACTATATGGGGTTATATGCATTTTTGGTCCCGTAACTTAAGTTATTTGGCATTTTCGTTCTTTAACTTTTTAGGGTATAATTTTGGTCTTACATATATTAATATTCGTCATTTCAGTCTTTTTGTTCACCGGAGTCCACCTCTATCGGTGAGAAGGGTGAACTCTGGAGAAGAAAAGGACCGAAATCACGAAAGTTAAAAAGATACAGGATCAAAATGTCGCCCTAAAAAGTTTAAGGACAAAAATATCGGCAAAAATGAGTCAATAGGAAGAAAAACCCCAATTTTAAAATGTCACATGAGAGGCACATGCATTTTTCTGGTGAGAATGGTGAACTCCAGCGAAAAAAGGACTAAAATCGCGAAAACGAAAGATGTAGGATCAAAATACTATCCCAAAAAGTTAAAGGATGAAAACGTCAAATAATCTAAGTTACGGGACCAACGATGCATTTAAGCCTAACTAGATGTAGACCTCCTGTTATTTCAAAAACTACATCTATGCCCCTAACATTTGTTTCTATTTAATAAATAAATTCACCCGTTAGTCAAAAGTTCATCAAATTAATGATACTAATAAAAAAATTATATTTACCACCAATTAACTTATTTACTGACTAAATATTAAAAATATAAAATATAAATTTTCAAACTACATAAATTCATACTTCTCTCATTCTTATTTTTAACAAAAACAAAGACATCATATCATAATATTATAAGAAGTAATCGAGTAACATCCAACCACATCCATAAACTACAAATACAAGATAAGATGATAAGCCAACGTGGCCATAGCCCAGATCCTCCTTTTCACTTCCCTCACAAAAACTACAACACTCTTTCTCTCCACAGATCCACCCTTCCGCCCCAATGGCTTCTCCAACTCTGATCACCCCCAACACCACCACCACCACCACCACCCCCAAACCCTTCATACCCATCAGATCAAGAGTCACTGCCGCCACCGCCACCTCCACCACTCCATCCGCCGTCTCACTCCTCTCACGCCGCCGTGATCTTCTGTCCCTGTCAGCCCTCACCCTAATCTTATCACCTGTTCCATCAGCATTGGCAGCTTCCGACGACGAATACGTAAAGGAGACAGAGGAGGTGATCAACAAGGTCAGAAATACCATCACATTGGACAAGAATGACCCCAACGTCGCGAATGCAGTGGCTGAGCTCAGAGAAACGTCCAACTCTTGGGTGGCTAAGTACCGGCGGGAGAAAGCCCTCTTGGGCCGCGCCTCATTCCGGGACATGTACTCAGCGCTGAACGCTGTTTCCGGCCATTACATCAGCTTTGGGCCCACAGCTCCGATCCCGGCGAAGAGAAAGCAAAGAATCTTGGAAGAGATGGACACTGCTGAGAAAGCTCTACTGAGGGGAAGATGAGAATGGGGAGATCAACATTTTTTGGGTATATTCTGTAATTCATGTACTTGTATTTGATGTGCTTATATAATGAGCTGCATTTTGAGTCAAGTTAGCAACAAATGTACACCCAATTTTCATATTCTGACCTCTCTAGTATTGTATTTGAATATGTGTTTAGTAACTCCATTATTATAGAGAAAATGTTTACTACTTTGAACGATACAACTTTGTGTTTTGATTTACTTTTTATTTCTTTTCATTTAGATGTTATGTTAAAAGTAAAATTACAACCAATTCTTCTGAAGTTTGCCGTTATAACAAATACTCGCTCGTTGTTTAAAATGTTATAAGCACCTAGTTTTGGCCGTTGCATTATACGCCCAACGGGAGGCAATTTATGGGGGCCTTTGTGTTGTAGGCCTTTGCATGTTGCCCTTTTTGGAGCCCATTGTGGGAGAAATCATTGAATTGTTGAAAGAACAAGATATATATAAGAAATGAAAGAGACTTAGCAAAAATCAAGTCATAATTATTAACCTATTGAAGTTTGGGCATTTTGCCATGTTACATGATACTTTATAGAATATTTTATGATAGCTACTCCAAGTTTCGGGAACCTTTTTCGCATCTAGCTTTTGTAATTGTTAAGCAGCGTCCTGATTGCTCCCAAAACTGGACACAGGCCTTCTTAGTTTGCGTCTAACTTCCCAATGTTTCCCTGCATGTTCGACCTCCTCCATACTAGGTCGCCTACTTGAAGGTTCTTCCGGGATATCAGGGTGTTGTGTAGAGATGGCAACGGGGCGGATCTGGTACGGGTCCGCCCGGACCCGAGACCCGCCTTGGTTAAAAAATTTCAGCCCCATACCCCGCCCCGCCCCGCCACCCCGACCCCGTCTCGCCCCACCCCGCCCCGTCCCGAATTATCAATATGTTATTGTGTTCATTTTTTCATTTCTTAAACACAAAAAATTAAAACATGCTTTCATGCATAACATTTCTAAATTATTACAAACAAATAAAAATAAAAAATCCATCATAATAAAACGTACTCCATCAGTACTAAAATTCACAAGAACATAAAAAATAAGAAGTTTGAAATCCACATAGCTAACATAAAAAATAACAAGTCTGAAATCCACATAGTTAAACACATATTGATGCTCCGTGATACATTGAAAAATTTAATATTGGAGAAAATATCCATTTTCTGCAATAATGCAATTGAAATACATAAAAATATTTATAGTTGAGATTGATATATGTTCACAATATGCAATAATTTGTATATTTATAAATGTCAGTATTACATTGATGTAACTATCATCTTATATTGTTGAACAACATGGGTTAATCAGACCGTTAAAATTCAGATCAAACTGTTAGATATGATCAAACTTACAGAAAAATACATTTGGTAAAGTTTTAGACTTATTGGGTATACGGATGTTGAGATATCATACTCGTAACAAAAGAGTAATCATTTAAGACGGTGTATCGTTGAATCAGACCATGTGATTTTAAATCGTACCGTCTAATATGATCTAATGGACACATACTTATATATATATATATATATATATATTAAAATTTAGTATGAATCGGGTGGCTGGATTTTAAGATATCGTAATTATTAATTAAACTTTTTGATGTCATTATATAATATAATATATATCTAAAATGAATTGTATAAGACAAATAATATGTTTATCTAAATTATTAATCTTCTCTTCAAGTAATATCATTTTACAATTTACAATGAATTATATTATACAAAGAATACATTACACTAATATTTTATTTTTTAATAAATAATATCAATTTATATTTAAATAACTTAATATAGACTATATATTTTTGAATTTAAAATTTAAAATCATCATTAAATTTCTTATCAACTAAATTTTTATTTTTTTTATTTCTTATATAGAGTTGGGTACATTCAAAACTTATTTGGATTTATATATAATATTATAATTTTTTATTTATAATATATATTAGAAATATATTATAAAATCGGGGCGGGGTCAATGGGCGGGGTCGGGGGGGGGGGGGGGGGGGGGCGGAGACAGGACCTGTACCCTGCCCCGGACCCGGCCGGGGCAGTTTTTTTTTGGCCCCAAACCCGCCCTGGCCCGGAAGAATCGGGCCCTAGACCCATACCATACGGGGCGGGTTCGGAGCGGGTTTCCCGGGTCCGGGTTGAAATTGCCATCTCTAGTGTTGTGTGCTTTTGGTGATGCGTACTTTATATGCTTCTATTTGCGTACTTTCGAAGCTCTTCATTCCTTTTGACAGCTCTAAGTTGATGCAATGTCTCATGCCACTAAAATGGGGTTGAACTCGCGAAGCCTCATTCGATAATGGCTTCCGAGTCGTATACTAAGTTGAATGACGCCTCTCTCACGCCCTTTTGGGGCATAGCTCCATTCCCATGAGACTCCCGGGGGCCCATCTGCCTTTCCTTTGTCCAGGTGCGCCTTCCGACCTGCACAGATTGTGCACACCCTTTGCTTGATAGTTCATCCAATGCTACTTTAATTTGCTTTACAGAATGTATGTCAAGATCTATTTCTGGTTGGTGCAGGCTCCCATCGTTGTTGTCTTAAGGGCCATGTTCCTGAGAGAGTTCTACCATTCTAACTTCCTCGATGGCCTCCATTATCGCTCCTCCTCGATCTTCATTTTCTTGGTTTCATTGAATTCTCTTTCCTCCTTTTCTTCTGTTGGCGCTCCCCCTAGGGCATTATGGGGCCCATTTGTCATGGGGGCTTTCACCTTGTTTATGTTTCCCCTCTTGGTAGGTTGTCTTGCAGGATGATCGTTTGGGCCCTTTTTTAGGGAGTTGGCATAGCATTCCCTTGCCCGTTTTCTATCTCTCAGTTCTTCTCCAATGTCGTCCGGGGTTGGGAATTTCAGCTTTAGGTGATATGTGGAGGCTATGGCTTGAAAAGAATTCAAGTTAGGTCTTCCTAGTATGATGTTGTATCCGAACGGGGCATCCACTATCAAGAATTTCACCATCTTTGTAACTCGCTTTGGATACAAGCCCCACGACATAGGTAGTACATCAGTGGCGTGTTAACTGGTGTCAATTGGGCGTTGCTGATCCCTATTTGCGAGAAAGCTTTGTCGAAAATAATGTCCACTGAGTTGCCGCTATCCATCAAAACCTTCTTAACCCAGAAGTTCGAGATGGTAGCTAAGATTACCATTGCGTCGTTATTCGTGGGGACATCACTTTTTAGGTCATGGAAACCAAAAACTATTTCATGCTCTTTTTGCGTGTCTTCACTCATCATAATCTCTGAGCTAAAAGGGCCACTCGCGAGGCTATTGACTGCCCTTAGTGCGACTTTCTTTGCCCTAGCCGAGCCACCCCCTGCTGGTCCGCCATATATAACCCCAATCACTCTTGCAGTTGGGGGGGAGGGGGTTACCTTAGCTTGGTATACCTCATCTTACTTTCTTCCCGCGTCCCTCTTTGGGTGGTCTCGAAGTCTCTACCCGAGGTGGATTATTGTGATCCACGTACTCCTTCAGATATCAACATTGGGTCAGTTTCTCTATTTCATTTCTCAAATGGAAGCAATCTTCCGTGCTATGGTCGCGATCTTTATGAAAAAGGCAATATTTGCTAGATTTCATCTTTTTGGGATCTTCTTTTATCCGAAGGGGGCACTGAACTATTCCTTGTTGCTTTGCCACAATGAGAATCTCGGCGTAGGGTGCTTTCAACGGAGTATACCAGGTTAGTTTAGGGGATGGCACATGTCTCCAATCTCTTTGGCTATTCTCATTTCTTTGGGGGGGCCGAAAGGCTTTCTTCGACCGCTCTCATCTTGGAAGGGGTTGTGGTCACACATCGGAAGTTTCTTCGATCGGGATGTATTTTTCTACCCTCACTGAAGTTCATTTAGTGTGGTCGGAGGCTTTCCAACTATAGATTCTCGGAACCTTCCTCTACACAAGTTTTGCTGCATGATGCTTGCCAAGAGCTCTGGTTCTATGGGGGGGTACCTCCAAGACCGCTTCAGAAAATCTTTGTACGTAGTCTCGCAGACTTTCCTATTCTCACTGTAGTATTGTGAATAAATATGATGCAGTCTTCGAATACTTCTTGTTTATTGCAATGTGATGCAAAAAACATAACAAGAATTGTTCAAAGCTGTCTATTGTCCCAATAGGCAGCTGGTTGAACTAGGTCATGGCTTTTCCGGCTACAATAGTTCGAAAAATCTTACAGTAGGTTGCATCGCTAATATCTAGTAGATCTGCCTTTGCTAGGAAGCGATCTAAATGATCCAGCGAGCTTTTAGTCCAGTCATATTCGGTGAGGTTTGGGATCTTGATTCTAGGCTGGATAGCTTCTGCCAGGATAGAAGGGCTTATTTATATTAATATTACTAAAAAAATAAATAAATTTGCAACTATACCCACAAATGGGGTATAGTTGCAATTTTATGGCAAGTCGCTACCGCATGTAGCGACCTACGAATTGATAGAAAAATCTCATGCATGAGTCGCTACCTGGGTAGCGACCCATGTATTTTTTTTATTTTTTTTAATTTGTATTTCTGATTTCTTCCAATTATAATTATTTCACTTAGGCCAACAAAATTGTTGACCCAAGTAAATTCATTACATAAAATCATAATTATTAATTAAAATTTGAAATAATAATTAATACTTATTTAATATATGATTAATATTAATATTAATAAATTATTATTTTAAAATTTTAAATTATAATTTTATAATTATTAATGAATATGTTTATTAATTAAATAAAACCTATAATATTACGCATTAGTAAGATTGGCGAGCACATGCCCTGTTGGAATCTTGTTATCCATGCTCTAAAAAGAATACCTAAATGCCAATGTGAGCACCACAATGGACATAATCATAATGCAATATTATAGGTCATATTTAAAAATTAATTAAAATTTTGATAATATAGTTGTTAAGCATAGTTTAAAAAATAAATGAGCCAAAGAACTGATAAGTGAGAAAAAAGAAAGACCTCGACACCAATGCCAAAGACATATTTATGGGACTCGTGGTTATTATTATAATTTATAATTATAACTAATTTTATAATATTTTTTTATTTTTAGGTCATATTATATTAATAAATATTTATAATTTTTAAAAAATTAATTATATTTATTTAGTAAAAATAATTAATATATTATTTAAATAATAATTATAAAGTTTAAATTTTAAAATAATAATTAATAGTATTAACCATTAGTGATATATAATTAAACTTTAATTATTATTTAAAATCTTAACTAAATAATTAATAAATAATTAAAAAATTAAAAACAAAAGAAAAGAGAAAGAACCAGCTCGCAACCAACCCAGAATTTGAAAAAGAATAGGGTCGCGAGCTGGGCTCACGAGCATGTCAGAAAAATAATAAAAAAAATGGGTGGCAACCCAAGTCGCGTCTCGCTATATTTTTACAAAGTGTACCGTGAATGCGGTACACTTATAATTATTATATTTTTATATAATATTTATATAATTGTGCCAGGATATAAGTAGCAAAAGGGCTTCGTCTGGGAGGCGCCATGGCTAAGGCTAGGGCCTGTTGGCCTTCTGTCCCTTCTAAACTGGCCTGTCTAGAGGCTGCTTGGTTCATTCTTTGAGACCCGCGTTCTCTCAGTGGTGCGTCCCTTGGAGGTGGTGGGGGCAGTTCCTCTTCCGGTAGGGAAACATTGCTCTCCATTTCCTCTTCGAGGTGATCACCTTCATCTTAGTTTGCCGCCCTTCGCTCGCTATTCTCGGGGGCCAAGCTTGCTCTAGGGCTTGTGCGAGAATAGCGAGGAGGTGTCGGTGATGTTGCGTTCTCCGCGATATGCCGGGCAATTGCTCTTGAGCTTGAGCTCGAGCTCGAGCTCATAAATGTTGTTTTCGGAAGTTTGAGTATGTGAAAGATTGTGTGAAATTTGAGTATGTTGAACCCGAGAGTGTTGTAATTGAAAGATTGTGTGAAATTTTAAGAGTGTGTGTTGAGTTTATATAGAGGGGCAATATGGAGGGGGGTTGTTTTCGGAGAGGTTGGGGAGAGGGGGGGGGGGGGGGGGGGGGAGGGGGGTTAGACGGGACGCATGCATGCAGTGCATTTTGCATTGCACTCATTTAACACGCACAGAAACCCCGGCTTCAGTGCAGTTTGGAGAAACCTGATTTCTGTGCGGATGCCCTTTTTTTTTTAAAAAAAAATTGGTGTTGAAACCGGGTCAAATTTAAAAGTTTTATATTCACGCCTTTTTGTTATTTTTTATATTATTTAATTAATTTTACCACCAAATATGGGTCATAAAAAAATATATCAATATAAATTTATGCAAATTTTTCTTTGTAATATTAATAGGGTAAAATGGATATTACATAACAAGATAATAGAAAGAATAAATAAAATATGAATTGGGTACCAAAATAATATTAATGGTGAAACTCGGGTAGTAATTAAGTGTAACATCCACAATGTTTTTAGATAATTATTCATTGATAATTATTTTAAAAAAATTAGTTAATTAGTAAATAAATTATAAACTAAATTTTGATCACATTAAGACTTGAATGGAGTGAATTGGAACTTTATACAATATTTGAGAACAAATTATGTTAATTAAGAAAAAATTAAGGAAGAACGTAGTCGGTATTTTAAAAAAAGTTTAATAGAAAAAATAGAAAGAGAAAAGGTGGAGATAATCCATTTTATTATAAAAAGCACACACACAAACACACTCATTAAACATATAAACACAAAATACAAACGCAAGCCGAACCTTTTCGGAAACATTCAGGTAAGAAATTTTCTTAGTTTAAGTAGTATTAATTTATAGAATTAAATTATTTAATAAGTGAATTTATTAGTAATAGTTTATACTATCCAATTTAATGTTTAACGAAAAATTTTATGAATTTAAATATTTATAAATTAGTGATCGGTTAAATGTCTCAATTGCATTAGGGGTGTTATAGTCAAGACTTAAAGTACTTGATTTAGTAGATTTAATTATTTTTATTTAATCGGATCGAAAGTTATACTTGAGAAGTAGATAGAAAATTATATTTGAGAAATATTACAAAGTTATATTTGAAAAGTATTATATTTAGTAAAAAGGAATATAAGAGTTTGAGATAATGTAATCCAAGAATTGTTATTAAGAATGGAAGCTATGATAAGACGAGAGGTTTAATGGAAGTTTATGAGTTAATTGACAAACTATATATATATATATATATATATAGGAAGCTAGATTGCGTAGTTATTTTAAAGAAATGGAACGACTATATGAATTTGGATAGAAATGAAATACTAAAATTGATGAAAAAATATAAATACTATTTAATATTTTATTTAGAAATTGATATTCTAGATATTGATTATATATATTATAATTTATTATAGAATACGGGGATAAAGTAGATGACTGAACGACTTATTATCTTCTAATTGAATCGTGGTAAAATCGAGATAAATAAATAATTATTGTTGCCTATATATGTTCCTTTTTTCCATTAGTGTTGTGTAAGTAAATAATTATTATTATCTATACATGTTATCTTCTTTTGTGGTATACTTTTATGTAAGCCTATGATTCGTGTTGAAACTAATCTATTTTGAATTGTATGAGTGGTTGATGATTACTTTGAATGATTATGTCGTGAAAGTGAAATGAGGAAACCTATGAGATATTCCATAGGTTGTATGATGTCACTGTTATGTGCTTGTACGTGAAAAATGCTGCTATGTGGTTTTATGTGGCTAGTTGTTAACAAGAACAGTGATATGTGGAAACAACGGAGTGATGGAAACTGAATATAATTATGATATGAATATCCCTTGATGTTATTGAATAGCCTGTGTAGCAAAATGAAATTAAAAAAACTATGATGCAATATGAAAGAGTTATGATGCGATGTGAAAAGAGCTTTGATACGAAATGAAATAGCTATGATGCGAAATGAGATTGATGAACTTGTGTGGCATGTCAAGGGGATTCATGTATATGTATGTAATGAATAGTGAGGTTGAGTTGGTGGAGAAAAACACTATATCACATTTTTGGTAAGCCAAATAGGAAAAGACGAGTTTGATTGATTATCTTATTATGAGATGATTACATTGTCAAATGAAATGAAACGTGGTGGAATCAAATTGATTATATTTTATATACATTGCTTATTTTATCTTGTTTGAAACTATATTTGATCTGCATGTATAGGTGGTGCCGGTTATTTACTTATTGAGTTGCAGGCTCATTCCTCTGCTAACACTTTTCAGGTGTAAATTTTGATGTGTTACGAGAATTAGGTCCAAGTTTTTCATTCGAGTCAGGTCGAGCCAGTACGTAGTTTTCTCCTCATCATTCATACAATAGAAGTCTCATTTTCGAGGGTGTTTAAATATGAATTAAAAGTGAGATGGCATGTGAACTAATTATAACAACTCCATTTTGTGGTATTTGATAGATATATGTATAATCTTGTGGATGAGATGATAAGTATGCTTGTCGTGATGATGGGATTATGTGTGTGTGTGTGTGTGTGCATATATATATATATATATATACACGAGGACTGGAATTATGTGCATATTTACATATATAGATAGTGTTTACTTAATGTATAATATTTAGGGATGATATAATTGTAATGCTGTTAGAGGGTGCTATATTAAGTCATTCGTCATTACTCATGTACCAAAAGGACATTAGTGGTAAAACTCGGGCATTAATTGAGTCATTTATAATTACTCATGTACCAAATAACATTAATGACAAAAATGAAGTACCAAAATAAATTTTACTCAATGAATTAACACATAGTAACGAAATAAATTATATAAAACTTAAAATATTAAAATTTGTTGCACTGATGGAGAGTCGTGATTGCCTTTCTACGTATAGTATAAATGATTGACCATAACTTCAGGATAAACCCCATTACTTTCTCAGTAACTTTTGATCCCATGTACAGGCATCAATAAGACTAGAAATCTAGGGCTGGCAGGCGAGTCAAGCTCGCGAGCCGGCTTGATTTTAAACTCGACTCAAGTTCAAAAAATTCGAGCTCGAGCTCAATATACTCTGTTCGTTAAGCTCGGGAGCTTTTTCTTTTTTTAATTTTTTTTATATTTTTTTATTTTTAGAATTTTTATATGTTTAATTTCATATTCAATACCTTTTCAATTTCATACTCAAAATTGACCATATATTGTAATTATTAATCAATATCATACATTTTATTTTAGATAATAATAAACTATGGTACTTTTATTTATACATTTAACTTTTACAGTTTATATAAAAATAAACTTAATCAGTAATTTAGTAAATTATAATTTTTTTAAAAATAATTATTTAATATGACACATATAAATTTTATGTTATATTTTAATATCTATTTATGACATCTTATACTTTTTAAATTGACCAAATACATAATATACATTATACGATCTATAAGTTTTACTTATAAATTTGGTTAAAACTTAGTGATTCCCATGAATTAATCTAAAGATGTAATAATAATAATAATAATAATAAGAAGAAGAAGAAGAAGAAGGAGGAGGAGGAGGAGGAGGAGGAGAAGGAGGAGGAGAAGAAGAAGAGAAGAAAGAAGAAGAAGAAGAAGAAGAAGAAGGAAATCAACAAAATTAATCAATAATTTAGTAAGTTATAATATATTTTTTTTAATATGACACATATAAATTTTATGTTATATTTTAATATTTATGTGTATTTTCTTATACTTTTTTTAAATTAACAAGTCTTAACAATTAACTTATATATATTATACTATTATAATTTATAATAATATAATTTTATTAAAAAAATTTATCCATAATTAAAAAATTATATCAATATTCAATAATTAAAAAATATACTAATATTACTAATTATAACAAAATAGGATCAGTTAGGCCGCTACTATTGTTTCTCTTCTCAGACATCAATTGACTCTGAAACCCTTGCTGCTCGCCCTCCTCGCCGTCGCGGCCTCGCCGGCTCGCCGAAACCCCCGAAACCCTCACCGAAACTCCTCGCCGAAACCCTCGCCCTCATTGCCTAACCTTCTCCGACAACATCACTGACATCTCCAACCGCGGTCCTCAACTTTCAGGGACATTTCTCAACATGATTTTGGAGTTCTCTTGGCTGTTGAAAATATTTTCTTAACTTGATTAGATTATGTTCTATGCTGAACAAAAAAGAGAGACTTTGTGTTCAATTTGTGTTCAATTTCCCCCATAATGATTTGCTTCTTGATATGTTGAGATGGTTTTCTCTTCCTTCTTTGATATACTATGTTGATTTGAGGTATGTGCAGAGAAGTTTATGTTGACATCCTAAGCACAACTAGAAGGCTAAGTGTAATACTTGTGAGAATTATGCATCCGTTGATCTATATGCTTATGATATAAGTAATTCTTTTTCATTGTTTCTTGCTTTCGCTTGTAGATTTATGGGCTATTTCGTGGATGGCTTTATTAGTATGCTTTTGTTTGCATTTGTTCTGTCTTCTTGTTATGGTCATAATGGGGCATTGGATTGAGGAGAGTTGGCAATTACAGAAGCGCGTGCTTAACTTTGTTCACATTCCACCTCCACATCGAGGTCTTGAAATTGCAAATGCTATTTGGCGCCGCTTGGAGGATTGGGGCATCGAGAGTAAGATCTACACCATATCTGTGGATAATGCTTCTGCCAATGATTCAACTATTGACAGTTTGAAGATTTATGTGTAAAACAAAAGGAGACTGCTTTGTGAGGGAAGATTATTCCATGTAAGATGTTGTGCCCATATTCTTAATCTCATAGCTCAAGATGGACTTTTTGAGATTAAGAATATTGTTGATGTTATACGTGATAGTATGGAGTATGTTTGACGATCCGATGCCAGACTTAAAATATTCTCTGAGATAGTGAAACAATTGAATTTACCAGACAAGAAGCTAGTTGATGACTGTCGGACAAGGTGGAACTCAACATATGAAATGTTGGCTGCTGCAATCAAATTCAAAGATGTCTTCCCAAGGTTTGCTGATCGGGAACCACATTATGATATTTGTCCAAGTGCAGAGGACTGGACAAAAGCTGAGAAAGTGTACTCGATGTTAGAGATATTCTGGACTGCTACGCACATTGTTTCTGGAAGTGATTATCCCACTTCGATTTGTTTCTTATTGAGGTGAGCAGAGTGAAAGTATTGTTAGATAAGAAGACATTGGAGAATGATATGTTCATTCGGGACATGATTGCAAGAATGAAGGTCAAGTTTTACAAATATTGGGGAGAGACCAATTTGCTGATGTCTATAGCAGCTGTTTTGGATCCAAGGATTAAGTTGAGAGCACTTGAATTCTGTTTTCCAAGACTATATTCTTCAGAGAATGTTGAAAGGCAGATTGCTATTGTTCGAAAGACATTATCTAAGCTGTATTCTGAGTATGTGGCTATTTCCAACATTGAAGGCGAGTCAATTGGAGAAGGGTAAAGAAATAAACTATCGAATCCAGATCTTACAAATGTTGAAACTCAATGTGGCTGGTCTGAGTATGCTGAATATCTGAAGTCAGTGGAATCCATTCAGCCTCAAAAGTCTGCACTTGATTTATATCTTGAGCAAAATTGTTATATATTTGAGAATGATAAGAATGATGGCAAAGACTTTGATGTTTTGGAATGGTGGAGAGTTCAGGCCTTGAAGTATAAGATTTTATCCATAATGGCAAGAGATCTTCTAGCTATCCCTATCACCACTGTTGCTTCTGAGGCTACATTTAGTCCGGGAAGTAGAGTCATAGATAAATATCGCGCATCATTGACTTCGGACACAGTTCAAGTGTTGATGTGCGGAGGAGATTGGCTGAGAAAATATTTTGGAGTGAAGAAAAAATCTTTGGTAAGTTATTTTGTATTTTAAAAGTTTTGAAAATATCACTATTGTTTTTAACTTATTATAAGTGTATTGAATTTTATTCATTAATTTGCAGAGCGACAAAAAAGCAATATATATATATATATATATATATAAATTTGCCTCTTGAGTCTTGATGGTGATGTGCTAAAGGTACCTTCATGGAACTCAACTACTAAAAATTATCTCGGTTGTTTCTTTTAAATTGCATCATGTTGTGCCATGTTAGAGATGACTTAATGTGGTGGATTTGAGGTTTGAGGTTTGAGATTGGATGTTGGAAGTTTGAGTTTAGATACTTCAATTGGTATTGATAGCAAATTATGTGGTAACTTTCTTTTTTTTTTTTGTTGGGTTTGTTAACTTTCTAGCAAACTATATCAATAATCTTATGCTATTCTCATTCAATTTCAAATATTTCTTACATACATATTGGTTGAATCGTGTTATGCGGTTCTAATTTAGTTTATTCTCATTTATTTTGTGTAGCTTTGAGACGATACCAACAAGAATGACTTTGTTATGTGGACTTTAGTGACTCTTGTTATACTTTTGAACAAACATTAGGGTGGTCTGAGACTTTTCAATTTTGACCAATGTAACTAATTTATTTTATTTGAATGATTTATTGGTATTTAGGCAAATTTAATCTTTATATATTGTGGTTTCTATTTGGTTTTATGAATTTGGTAAAATATGTTTGTTTGGTTAGTTGATTAACAATAAATATTATATAGATGTGAATTGATATCTAAAGCAGGTATTACGAGCTCGAGCTCAAGCTCGACCTGTATGAGCTCGTCGAGCTCGAGCTTGAGCTTGAGAAAAATGGTCAAGCTCGGCTCGAGCTCGACTCATAGCCACCTCTATAGAAATCAATCCTCAGTTAAGTTGGCAAAATTATGAAAGACTTGTTAGAATGTGAAATGTGTTTATCAAAACTCATACAAACCCTATTCCCTTCTCCTTTCTTCAATTTGATGTTTTTCAAGTTTAGTGTTTCACCTTTTCTCTCTTTTAAATCCAAATTTGACCGGTAATCCGGTGCACTTATTTTGACTGAGACGGTTCATAAAGTAGAATCAGACCTGCCACATGATCGGTTCCCAATCGAACCGATCTATCTCAACCGGTTCCGAAAACAATGCAGGGTTCCAATCCAATATAGGTGTTGTTTGTTGTTACCTATGACATGAGAATTGCAGAAATATTTGAGTATTCCTTTCTTAAACCACAGTTCCCACCTTGCAAGAAGTAAATGTTGATGATTTTTGGATGGCTTGAACATTTCTCATGCAAACAACTTCAGGCTGCACCTTGGTGCTTTTGTGAGGAGAAAACATTATAAAAAAAAGGCTCGGAGATGTCATCAACCAATTGATTGAGTTGGCATCAGTCTCCACTTTGAAAGAGAGGCACCTTGGTTCAAATCCAAGTCGTCCCCGATCCCCCACCCCCATTGTGCTCAAATGAGACAACTTGTAACCCGACTATGCAAAAGAAAGAAAGAATACACTCCCAAGCTCTCCAACTACGAGCAAAATTTGATCACCGTGCAACAATATTAGGCATTGGCGTTGCTTCCCCAGCGTAACTGATCTGCACTTCCTGAGGCAGAAGATGGTACTTAATCCCGAGCTCCTCAAAGATTTTCTTGAGTTCAAAGACTAGATCAGATCTGCGGTTGCCCCGCTCTCCAGCATTCTGGAAATTAATGGTATGAGATACGTAGAGGGCCATTATCATCTTGTTCACGTCCACGATCTCCTTGATCTGCACACTGTGGTTGGGACTCCAGTGCTGAGGCTTACTCTCCAAGTACCTGAAAATCAGATGCACTAACCATTAGAATCTCAATGAGATAAAAAACCATTTGCAAGAACAGGTGAAAAAGAACAACATTTTACTCATGTTATATCTGCAAAGACATTCCTTTTATCTTGGTCATAATGGGCAGTTACTGATGTCTGTCCTAATCATATTTTTCTTCAGAAATGAATGAGAGTTTAAAGGGTAGTTCGGACAATCAAGAAAACGAATCATGTTGTAGTGAAAATGCGGCCTTGATGGTGGGAACATATAGGATAATGAAGATGTTAGGGGCTGAATGAGGAGAGACGAGTTGTCTAAGGTTTCCAATAAGATTAATGTCGCTCGACAGACCTCAGGAGAAGTATTCCATCCAGAATTTACAGCAGAAAGTTTGCCAAGATTATCAGTTCCCAGGACATCAAGCTTCATGCCAGGTTTCCTACACAAAGTAGATTCACCTAAGTTCTTGCATAAAAATAAACTTGTTTCTTTGCCTTAATCCCAAGATCCTCTGTTTGATTACTTTTTAAGTTCAAATTTCAGGCAAAGGAATCAGTACTCATAATAGTTGCATAAAAGGCATACATGCTCCTTCGTTTTTCGCAGTTCAAAGCATAAGAAGTTTGAGAAAACGTACGCTTTTATTTTGGCTCTCAGAGAAGCTATGCTCTCAACCGAAGTGTTAAAATCAACAGCGAACTCCACAGCATCGCCCATCTCTGGGCTTCGGTTGAAGTTGCTGATCGGTTTGGTAGCCAAAACTGCATTAGGATAGCAGACCTTTTCGTTGTCGCCTTTCAGAAAGATTGTGCTCAGAATATTCATCTCGTCTACTACCATCTGCAGAGTTTCCAAGAATTAAGGTAAATGAAGAAGATTGAACAGAAGAAAAGGCGTTCCACGGGCAACAATATGTTACCTGCACACCATCAATGACACAGCGGTCACCAACATCAAACGGGTGCACCACGAATACGAAAATGATGGCTTCAAATATCATTTTAGCAGTGTTGCCAAACATAAAGACGACGAGTAAAAAGTTGTGATGAAATGAAGACCAAAACTTTGGTGGTTGTTATTTCCATCAGAAGTAACCATAGTATAACTATCACAAGCAGTACGAATCCTGAAGCAAGCTTGTTTAGCTCCTCTATCGCTGTTTTGGCATCGTTCAGCGACACTGCTAGGCACTTTCTCTCATTATAGGCCTTCACCTGCATACGAACGAATCTAAATTTCTTAAAATGCCTAACAGACGAACTTTAAATTTGAAGGTAGAAGCGAAGAAAAGACGTTCTCACCACCCAATTTCTGAAGGCTGATTTCTTAATACGTCTTGACTCTGCGGCCCCTTCAAATAGTGGAATAGCATTATCGACTTCTTCTTTTGGCATGAAACGTAAGAGGTCGTCTTCGTCAATGTACCTAGTCCATGCAGCAATGTCAGCTTAAACAAGCAAAGAAAGACTACAACAACTAGAAAAGTAACTAAGTGTTTCATTCTTACTTGTGTCCATGCTTTGCAACATTCCTAAATATTCTTTTTGCAGCATCTCTTGCTTCAACCTCACTTGTAATGACTTTCGGCCCTTCGGATTCTTCCTCAACACTCTCATCAAGTACCTCAGAGATAGTCGGCAAATCTGAATTCCTTATCACTCTAATCAACCCTCCCATGGTCCAAGCGGAAACCTTCTCCCGTCTCATCTTGTAGAGTTTATCCACGTTTATCACCTCACCGGTCTTCTCTTGCTTTCCCGCTGTCAGTTTGTTGAAACTCAATTGCCCGCTAATTCTAGAAGCATCGTTTTCCAACATCGGAGCCCCTGATAAGGCCTGAAGAATGTACTGATGAAAAATGGATTCTTGAATCCTGTCAAAGTATGTTCTAACATGAAAAGATGAAGCAATCAACTTGACCAGTAACGTCTTCACCATCCACAGAACTGCCCCAACAAGAGTAGATACAATGCCTCTAGTTATATAATTTAGAACTTTAGACGTTTCCTCCGATCTTTTAACCCCTCGGTTGATCAACAGAGCCCATGCCAGAAGAATCAGGGCCAACCAAATGACAACACGAACGCTCTTTTTCAAGCCGAACACAAAATACAAAACCTTCTTCTTGAGCAGAAAGTTCTTTTCGATCAAGAAAACAAGCCCATTCGTTAACCATTCCGTGAACAAACGACCACAAAAGATTACCAACACCAGCACAGACCATTTCCACAATCCCAAGCTCCAAATTTCGAAATCCTTTAACTTGTTCACTGTTTTACTAGCAATTAAAACAGCCATTATGCATACAAATGCAGTCCATTCAATCATAACCATCACTTTCACTTTCTTACCCCTCTTCGCCGCCTTGTCAAGCTTAACGTTTTCAGTCTCGTACACCTTATCATCATCATCGTCATCATCACCGTCATCCTCTCCTCCAACGGACGCCATCAAAGGTGTCCTTGGTGTGATCGGGGCCGATGTTTTTGGAGTACTATTAGGATTAGCTTTTAAGGGAGGAGAAGCCATGTTTGGTGAACCGATCATAGGTGACTTTGCAACAGCAGTTTGAGCATTCGCCTCAGCCGGCTTTGAGTTGGTCGAGTATTGAGGCTCAACAATTCTTGATTTAGGCTTAGAATAAGCTGATTTTGTCAGCGTTCTTCGCCTCATGGCAGGTCCCGCCGGTGGTTTCCCGGAGGCATCTGTAGCTGGCGCTGGAATTTGACCTGGAATGATTATCTGTGCCGGCGGAGCTGGATTTTGACCTGGAATGATCACCTGCGCCGGAGCAGGAGCAGAAGTGCTTGTAAACAAGTTCATTTGAACCCTGGAAAATTGCTCCATGGATTCAGAATCGCCATTTTCTTGAAAATCTGAACTTTTCCCTGGATTCTCTCCGGGCCCCGGAGCCTGAATCTCCACAACAACATCATAGTTTCCTCCCTTCTCTTTCAATGATACCTCACTTTCCATGGAAAAAACTTCTATAAATCTGCTGACTGATGACAAATATACAGTACAAGAAAGCAAGAATCTTGATTGAAAATGGGATAAAACTTGAAGCCCAGAAGCTCCAATCAGCACCAGAGAATTAAGGGCAGCTGGAAATTCAAGAATTGGAGAGAAAGATAATGGTTTGGAGGGCTGATGAAATAGTAGTATATACCCTA
Source organism: Sesamum alatum (assembly GCA_034509735.1). Taxonomy (NCBI): domain Eukaryota; kingdom Viridiplantae; phylum Streptophyta; class Magnoliopsida; order Lamiales; family Pedaliaceae; genus Sesamum; species Sesamum alatum. Next base: position 22,686,169 of record JACGWO010000011.1, on the reverse strand, counting down.
TAACCAGTCAGCATAAAAGCATTGACATCTCATTCCAGTCAAGAAAAACAATTGAGCATTTTCCATTGTACTTTTGCAAGTAGGCTGACAGATTTTGATTAATATCCTCAAGAAGAATCAAAGAATGGGTGGAGGGAAATTGTTTATTTGTAATTTCCAAGTGGAAATTTCTTTTATTAGTATACTGAGATCTTCTTGTATTTTCAGATTTTTATATTTATGTTGAATTAGAATGGGGATAATGTTACAATAATATTCATGCATTAGAAAACAAGAATGATCAAAGTGTAGCTCAATTGACAGGTATGACTGTTGCTGTTCTTGGGTCCATGACTGCTATTTCTTATGACAAAATGGAGGCAAGTTACATAACAATGACAAAATGAGTTTGATAGGTTTGCGAACGAGGCCTTGCTTAAGTGGTAAGGTTGAAACCTCACAATTTAAAGAGTCATGAGTTCGAGTCTTATGAACGTAGGTATATTTCTATTATGTTTGAATGTATTTACTAATTTGAAGTTTCAGGATATGATTTGAAAATTATTCATGTATTGGATCAGTCATAAAATTTGAATGTATTTAATAACGTAACAAATGCTTCTCATAAAAAAGAAAATGAAAATACAACTTTGTCCACAAGATTATTAGATATGTTTAGATTTAAAGAAAAGGTAAATTACAACCACTTTTTTTTAGGTTTGACATAATTACAAATACCCCTTATTATTTGACAAATTATAAATACTCCCCAAGTTTGTAACTTTTAATCAAAAGCTTGAAATTGACTATTTTGTCATTGAATTTTTAGATAAAATTATAGAAAAATCAACCGAGTCAAATTGCATTATTGCTCCTCTGTGTAAAAAACTTAAGAAACCTCTCCCTGCGCATTGTAGTCCAAAAAAATTCAAAAAATTTTAAGAATAATTCAGTTTGTATAAGGGCATTTTAGTCAGTTCACCTATAAAATGGATGAAAATGAGTTATTTGTTAGACGATTACAAACTTCCGATGAGTATTTATAATTTTCTCAAATAATAAGGAAATATTTATAATTATGTCAAACCTTATAACTGTAATCTACCCTTAAAGGAAAATGGCAAATTGCAGCCGCCTATGTGACTATTCCTTAGCCCATATGTAAGTTGTTTTCTAAAATGCATTGACTTGCATCATGACATAAACCACAAATTTAGCTGCACTTTTTTACCTTATATTAAAACCACATTTCACATATGATTAAGTTTTAGTCTGAGTAGTCATCAGGTTGAGACCTCAAAATATGTTTGTTAGTGTTTTTATTTTTAATTTTTGATTTCGGTACAATAATTAAAGTGAAAATATATTTATTTATACGTATTCTCATTATATTCATTTGACACCACAGTTCAATATAAAACACATATGATTACACGAGGTTCCCTTACTCATTGCTTGTGCAGCATGTAACATGCAAGCGCTCAAATTTACTAGAGCGTCCCTACCTTGCGTTATTGATCGATCAATTACGTTACATTTTTAATTAAAGAATTTTAATTTTTTTTAATAAAAGTATTTTTTGTCATCCAAAAAATTGGCTCTTGTCAAAATGATAATTATTTGGTAAATTATAGTTACTCTCATGAAGTTTAGCATAATTACAAATACCTCCTCGTTGTTTGAAAAATTACAAATACCCTCTTGAGGTTTGTACCCATCTAACAAATAACTCATCTCCATCCAATTTTATGGGTGAACTGACCAAAATGCCCTTATGCAAATTGAACTTTTTTATTTAATTCTTAATTTTTTTTGAATTTTTTTATACTAAAATGCGCAGGGAGAGGTTTCTTAAGTTTTTTACACCAATGAACAATAATGTAATTTGCTTCTACTAAACTTTTTACAATTTTTAAAAAAGAAAGTCAAGGGCAAAATGGTCAATTTTAGACATTTAATTAAAAAATGGCAAACCTCGGGGGGTATTTATAATTTTTCAAACTATGAGCGAGTATTTGTAATTATGCCAAACTTGAAGGGAGGTGGCTGTAATTTACAATAACTTTTTCCATAATTAAAATGTGGCAAAAAATTGGCTTTAACTTGTCCATATTGATAACTAATACAATATATAGAGTAAAATGCAGACACCCCCCTAATGTATGGGATGAGTTGCACTTTGCCCCCCAACTTTTTTTTAATAAAAAATTAAAATATATTATTAAAAAAAGGAAAAAAATAGAGGAAAAGTTCCAGAAAATTCAATGCCTCATCTACAGATAAACAACTTCACATTACAAGACAAAATGTAATGTTAGCGCCGACAGATTACACACATTTGCACTGATGGTGGCGCCGAAAGAAATACACACAGTTTTTTTTTTTTTTTCTTTTTGGGTTTGATTTTTTCTCTTTTATACAGAGGAGTGTATTTGGTACTGTTGTGAAACTACATGTTTCGTGATTTTTTCATCTGAGTTGTTGGAGTTCAATTTCTTCATTTGGGTCGGTGAGTTTTTGTTGTTTTATCATCTGTTTATTTTTTCCATATCTTTCTTATGTTCTGTTGATTTTGTGGTTGTGTTGGAGTTTGTTGTTTGTGAATTGAAGGTTAAAGTTCTTTTGTTTCGGTACCACACACATGATGTTGCAGATTATTTGCTTTCTGGTTTGATTTTGGCTTATAATGTGAAGTTATTTATCTGCAGATCAGGCATTTTTGAATTTTTTTATATTTTTTAATTAATTTTAATTTTATTTAGAAGGTCGGCGCGGGGGGGGGGGGGGGGGGGGGGCAAAGTGCAAACGACTTCATACGTTGGGGGAGTGCTTGCATATAATCTTACATTACCTAACCTGAAAATCGCCCTCAGACGCGTGAACACACACGAACGGAATATTTCAATGTTATTCCCCAAAAAATGCAAAGTGCAACAAAATCAAAAGGTTGGGTGGGGAAGTGCAAAAAAAAAAAGGTTGTGGGGCAAAGTACAAATGGCCCCAACATTAGGGGGTGTCTGCATTTTACTCATATATATATATATATATATATATATATATATACTAGTCGTCGTTGCACGCGATCCTCGCGAGCATATAAAAAAGAACTGCAGTGTAAGATGAAAAGAAAAAAAAATCTGAAGGATTGAGAAAAAAAAAGGTTAGTAAGAAGAAAGAAACATGGAGTGGGGGGAGGGAAACGTAGAGTAGTGGGTTGAGAGGAAAAAATAATAAAAAATTACTTTTCTAACCTATAATTTTTTAAAAAAAGAAATGAGTTGAAAAGTAAATTTGGGCATTCAAAAGTTGATACGTCAAAAAAATTTCTTTTTTATTTTTATAATAGTATAGATATACATATATGACAATTAAATCAACTACAATAAAAAACAGCTTATGTGATAATATATTGTTGGTACTGGTGCATACGCATACGTCAGCAATTTATCAAGAATCACAATTTGAAATAACCATTCACAATATTAAACTTCTCAAATGACTATTACAATGTATTAACATTGTTACTTCTTAAAAACATATTATTATACAATTTTGATTTAATCTGCTTAAACATTTCATACAGGGTTAATTACACTTAGATCTCCTTTAAAAATATGAAATTATATTTTCTTCCAAAAAAGTTCCAAAATTACACTTACACCCCCTCCAAAAATTACTGTTTAAACCTGACCCCCTTTCATTAGGATTTTGGAGAAAAATGCTGATGTTAGCGAAAAGAATTACATAGATTTTTAATTTTATCCCTCATTTAACATTCCTATGTGATAATTTTGTACTTATAAGGAAAAAAATATAATGATGTTAATCTCACTCCATATATATACATATATATTAGATTTATTCTTTTATAAGTACAAAACTATATGAGAATGTTAAATGGGAGGTAAAATTGAAAAGTTATGTAATTTTTTTGCTACGTTAGCATTTTTCGTTCAAACCCTAATGGAAGGGACTTAGGTGTAAATAATTTTTTTAAGGGGGTGTAACTGTAATTTCAAAATTTTATTAAGGAAAAATATAATTTTGTGTTTTGAAAGGGGATGTAAATACATATATATATATATATATTTTAATCAAGGGATTTAAATATAATTAACCCTTGCATATATATAAGGGTTAATTACATTTACACCCCCTAAAGTTAGGTTCAATTACACAAATATCCTTTATCTTTTGCATAATTACAGTTACACCCCCTAAAGGTGTTAGTGTAATATTTTTTAAAGAGTATTAATGTAAGTTTTGCCTTTAAGTAAGGGGTGTAGTTGTAATATAATTATAATTTTAAGGAGTGTAGCTATAATTATATAAAAAACAGAAAATATTTGTATATTTTAATTTAATATCAAAAGATATTACTGTAATTTACCCTACATACAATTATCATTATTGTTGTCGTGGGGAGCTAAGTGGTTTAGGTAGCGAAGTAGGCAGCTCTTGCGGCGGCTGAGATGTGTATGATTGTGCTTGTAAGAGAATAGTAATCAGTCAAGGCATGTGATTGTTGTGGTAAATATTGAGAAATAATTTTATTTTATAAGTTTATCAATCTTACCTAATACCACTTCTCTATGTCTCTTCTTGGAAAATGCACATTTAGGACCAAATCAAGTGATAAAATAAAGGGTCAATTACAATGACCTTTCGTGCGTTTTGATATACTTATGAATATATTTTTTTCCAAAAAAAAAATTACAAATACCGTCTTAGGGTTTGTAATCGTCTAACGAATAATCTATTTTTATTGGTGAACTAACCAAAATGTCATTATGTAAATTTAAATTATTTTTAATTAATTTTTAAAATTTTCTGACATTTTCTACATAGAGGAGCAATAATGTAATTTGTCTCAACTGATTAGTCTATAATTTAAAAAATATGGGGTATTTATAATTTTCCAAAAAATAAATAAATATCCATACGTAATTATACCAAATTTTAGGGGAAGTCATCGTAATTCACCCTAAAAGAAAACAAGAATAAAGTCAAATCTCTATCCAAGTATATCTACTTACCTCATTACTTTGTGTTTGTTTTAGTATTTTTTATGTACCTAATATTCCATGTCTTTTTTAGTTACTTTGTGTTTGTTTTAGTAAAGTTTTGGCTCTTTTTTAACTTCCAATATGTTGTAATTGCATAACTTATGATTAATGTATTTGTTACAGAATAATAACACTCATAATTATTAGTCTTTCAAGGAACACCTCAATATTTTGAAGATCCAACATTTTTATAATTAAGATGTTAGGTTTGAAACTCATTGAATGTATGTGTGAGTGGATCTGTGCGTGAGGTAATAAAAAAAAGATAATTATTATTACCATAGTGGTTATTTAAACGAAGTGAATTAGTATTTTCGATGTCACAAATCTTATTATTCTTATTTTATCTTTTTATGTACATGCACACAACAAGGGATCTTACTAATGAGTTTTATCTTAAAATTGCGACAAACTATGTGGTAGGAATTTGTATTGCCAATTAGATTCAGATTAAAAATCATTTTGAGACCAAATCACTTTGTTTGGATTTGTTTTCGGTCCGTCATGTTTGGCATATTTGCAGGACACATTGACTTGGTGTATTTGGTTGATTTTGGTCCGTTTCCAAATATTAGTCAAAGGCTTCGTTTGTTTTCAACTCCCACCCTTCTTATTAAAAGAATGTATTATTTTAATCATTTAAACAAATTTTACTCTAAATGCCCTATAATTGTATGGAATAGTTTAGAATTTTTAAAACACTTTATAATATAAACTTATTTATAAAAATTGGAATATTTATTATTGAATAATCTATTTAAATTTATCAACTTGAATAGAACGTCAAAAAAAATTATTAACCCGTTACTAATGTGCATAAAAATATTTTTTAAATTTATGATTATTATTTATAAAATAAGGAAAAAAGTTGTGATTATGATTGTTGTGTTGTGCTTGATGAGAGCTTATGCTTGTTGTGAGATTGGTGGAAAATTTTTTGTGCATTGGTGGAGAATTTTTGTTGGTTGTAAAATGCTTTTTATGGAGCATCTGAAAAAGATTTTTTTGGTTTGATGAATTTCTTCTCATTTTTTGGACTACTCTTGATTTGAAAGCATTATGTGCAAAAGAAAACATGTTTCATGCTTTAGGTAACTTATGGATGAAGACTCGTTTTTGTCACAATAACTTGAATTGAAAATTCTTTTGTATGGAATTAGTGGACTAGACAAACCTTGTGAGCTTTTGAGCCTAAATACATTGCTAAAACATTCCATCCTTTCTTGAGATAAAATGCTTATACGACTTTGTGTTCCTAGAACTTGTTTTGAATCGCATCGAGGCTACATAAATGTGCATGCATTTGGATATGATAAAGGCACTAGGATTGAAACCACTTTGGCCTAAATTGACCACCACATTACATGTTAACCATAGTAAACTCACTTGAGCCTTTTTAGCCTTGTTTTGTTGATATAAGCTGTTAACTTATGAGCCTAACCCATCATTCTTTAAGCCTTGATTTGGACCCTTCCAAGAATCATTAGAACATCAAGGAAAATGAATTTTTATCTCAAAGAATGTTTCTCAAAACAAGGTGAGGGATTGAAACATTGTCATTTTGTGCTCTAAGGGTATATCTCAAAATAAGTATAGGGGTTTCAAATTGTGGTTTCATATTTTGTGGGAGCTCATTTTACCTTGTTCTATGCCTATTGCGAAAAAAAAGATAGAAAAGAAGAAAAAGTTGGCAAAAGAAAGAATATTCCTGCCACAAAAAGAAAAAAAAAATCTCTCTCAAAAGAAACGAGAAGACATAGTTCAAGAAGTTGACAAAAAAATTGATTGGGGAATTGAATTACTCTTGAGAGCTTTGAATGGTTGTTCACTTAATTTTTTGGTGCTCTAAATTGAGTCTCTTGGAACTTAACCTCATTATCCATAAATTCCTACCCCAAACCAAAGCCCACTACAACCAAAATTGAATACCTTTTGATCCTTGTGTATGCATATTTCAAAGTGGTGGAGATGTGGTGTATAAACAAGTTTATGGTGAAACATTGTTGTAGCAAAGAATCGAGGGATACACACGAGCCATATACACTTGAGAGTTTGGAAAGCGGTGAGCAAAATTCCACTAGTTTTGTATGATTGATTTTTTTATGATGGACATTGAATGAGAACTTGTTTGAAGGCATGTTGAATTATCTTTTCATATGATGTGTCATTCCCATTGCACATGTTGCAACCTAACTTGAGTGTGTTCAATTGTGAAGAGGATTCTAATTGCCAATTTGATCTTAATTTGCTCGAGGACTAGCAAAAAGTTAAGTGTGGGGATATTTGATAAGTGTGTAATCTGCCATATTTTGATGATTATAATGCCCTATTTTAAGGACTAACTTACTCCTAATCATGTGAAATTTATTGCATTTTCAGCAAAATACATCTTATAAGAGTAAAGATGGTAAATTGAAGGTAAGAATGACATTTGAAGGCATTTAAGGGAATATGTGGAAAAGAGTGGCAGATTCGAAGTTTCTACTAAACGTGTCCACGCTTAACGCTGCAGTCAACTCAGGAGAAAAAGGAAAGTTGCGGATTTTGTTGAAAAAAGAAGGAATGATTGCTGAAAGACTTTAGGAAAGATCCGAAATTTACCCTTTGATTGCTAGGAATTAAGTTGTTAACATTTTTATAAGCAATCATGTATACCCTTTTTTATGTCTAGATTCGTGAGGTCCTAATAGTATAAATAGGAAACAACTCACACCTTAAAAACCATCTCTTGTTTACATTGAAGTCTATATTTTATCTTATTATTATTCTTCTTCTATCTCTTTTTATTTTTTAATATGTTGCCCAATTGCTAATGGAATTCCACTTCTTAGTGTGTTCTTCCATTAGCATATTAGGCTAATTTCTTCATTTTCCGGTTAAATTACGGTGATTGCTTGATTCTTAAAACGTTGTGAGATCTAATAGTGCTTACCACTTTTATTAAAATCAGTATTCATGTTATTCTCTGCACTCTTTTTACAAACGTTTGATTTTTGAATAATATGGTCAGTTGTTCATCTTCAAGAAGGTTTGTTTAGCTATTTGAACTTACAAATTCGTAATTGTTTGTTTAGTTCAATAATTAGTAGCAACATAGCATGATTAATCGTGTCAAAGTGGTTAGTGTGTTATAGAGAATGCATGATCTAATCTAAATGAATCCTCATAGGAATCTGTTGGTTATGATCAGGCCATTCTAGTTCTTAATGCTGTTAATGGATTAAATCTTTTGGACGTTCCCGGGTTGTTCATTGATTCGGAAATTTAGCTAACGGACGTTCCTTGGCTGACGAAAAGGTAAGGAAGGGTGAGGTTGTTAGGTCGTATCAATGACCATAACTGCTCTACGTATTTTAATAATTGTTACATTTGCATCGATGATCAACTGACTGAATCAAGCATGAACCCACTTTAACCGGAAATCTTTCTTATCTATTCACTCTTCTCTTTAAATCGTACTTTGCTATTTTCTTTTAAAACTAAAATCTAAACCCCCCACCCCCTCTTTTATTGCTTTTGTCCCTTTTTGAAGAAATCAACTTATCGCCGATCCCTGTGGATTTGACCCTACTTACCACTTTCACAAGAAAGTAATTGTAGGAATTATTTTCAGTGGTTCCGACACCCATCAAATTTTGGCGCCGTTGCCGGGGAGTATTCCCGCTAGTCACGTGGGTGACCCGGGTTCGATCCCCGCTCCCTACCCACCCCACCCCCACCCCCACCCCCTTGCTATCCCCTACCCTACCCCGCCGCCTACCCCCCTTCCCATCCCCGCCGTCCCCACCCCTGCAGATAAGGGGCGACGGCGTTGTCGCCCCGAACTCTGGCGACGTCGCCATCGCCCTTCTGTTCGGGGGCGGCGATCGTTGCCCCTGTAGATAGGGGCGACGCCACCCCCGCAGATGGGCGTGGGGGCGGCGACGACGCCACGTCCCCAAATCTGGGGACGTCGGCGTCGCCCATAATAGATCTGGGCAACGACGTCGCCATCGCCTTCTGTGCGGGGCAGCGGCGGCGGCCGTCGCCCCCAGTTTTTTATAATTTTGTTTAATTATTTTTATTAAATATATGTGTTGGTTAATTAAGAATAGTTTTAGATAATTAAATATATTTAAGAATAAATTTATTTATATCTTTATGAGAGATGAAATTATAAAAAGAATCCTTAAAAAAAATCAAGTTGACCATGATAATTTTAAATATAATATAGGGGTATTTCAGTCAATTTATGATTAAAAAAAAGGTCAAAACACTTCAAAAATCAAGTCCAGATGCACTTCAAGCGCGTGCATCACACCTTCCGTTAATTTCTAACGGAAGGGGGGTTTTATGATGAATTTATTAAAATACGAGGGGCTTTTTTGTCTATTTTCAAAACACAGGGAGGTTTTTAACTATTTCGCAAAAATACAGAGGGTAAATTGGATTTTATTCAAACTTTTACTTATGATTGTGGTTTTAGATTACATATCTTGATACTATATGTCTCATGTATTTAGAATATTTGAAGTTTAATATTTATTTGTTTTTATAGGTGAGATGACTCTGCGAACTACAAATATATGAATATATTAAAAACTGCAACATTACTACTCCAACTCAATTAGATCGTAAAATTCGAGTTCGATGATTATTGGGTTGGATCAAAAAATTATTTAAATTGATCAAAAGCGCATCCCGTGCACTCCTAATTAAATCAATCTTTTTAAATTTTCTTTTTAATAATATGAATATTATATGTGACCGCTGTTGGAGGGTTATCTGAATTAATTCACAAGCTGTAAAACTCAAGAAATCAGAACATTTGCTGTCTTTGTTGTGGTATTTGTCAACACTTCAATTTCTTATGCATTTAGTACATATTTAATTGTGGGAATTCTGATTCAAACCTAATTTGATCAAACCTGAATTAATTATATGACAAGCACAAAACACTTGTCGTGTGATTAATGTATACTTAAAAAAAAATGACCAATTACATAATAAATATATTACATTTACTCTATAATTAATTTGATTTGACCAAACTTGATCCGTACCAAAATTTTCGTTTAATCGTGTAATATCAATGTCAAAATCAGAAGGACCAGACTCAATTGTATAATAATAGTCTACCAATTACTTGGAACATGCTTGAAATCCTTACCGTAGATTGCTATTTTGATAGCAACATCACACCCTCACATTCATTTATTACATTTAACTTCTTCCAATGAACCTATGCATGAAGCCATAATTATAGTCAGAGAGAGAGAGAAAGCTTATCTCAATCCATTTCTCTCACCACCTCGTACTCATAAATGGGTAAATTACGTCAATACCCTCAGATTTCATCCAAATATATCTTTATTAAATTAAAAATTATAATTACCCAATATGTAACTTTGTTCGGTAGAATTAGATTTTTACTCTCACAATCAAGATATCGTGAGAGTCCTACGAATGTAGGTCGTTTAGGTATTTAGTACTTTTATAATAACATGTGTATATTGATATTTTGTTTGTTTTGAAATTGTTGCTGGTAGATTTAAAAATACTGTTATACTGCATACTGAACGTTATAATAGTCTGTTGTTTGCTTTAAACATATCCGTTGTATTTTTTTTAAAAAAAATAGATTTTTACATGGGATATTCCAATAGCTACCCTTCATAAAATTTTAACCATAATTTGACCATTTTATGGACTAAAATTCTCTTTTGACTAAATTTCATGTAAGACATCCCTAATTATCTTGTCGATGTCATACTGCTTTAAAGTGAAGAGTACCAATGACAAAGAGATAAAAATTGGGCATTTTGGTCATCTTGGCCAAATTTGTTTAATAGTTTTTCTTTCTTCCTACTGAGAAGAAAAGTGCAAGAGTATTTAAATTCTTTTACAATTTTCTAATTAGATTATCGATGTTTTGAAATCCATAAAGGGTGTAATTGTAATTTCAATCTCGCACTAATGTATTTTAAAATTAAATCAAATTTTAAAGGGCATAGAGGTAATTTACCCTTCCAATAATAAATTTTACAACTTTGTCTTCTATTTCTTGTCTTCATTGCCTATATTTCAAGATCCCACAATTATATTGCAGAAAATTCTCAAACTTGACAAGAAACCTCTAGCCTTTCTCCCCAACCTACATCGCCATGGGAGACGCCCCAAGCCCCCATGAACCATTTCATCCACCACCTTCCTCACCAAGATCCAACATCACCATGTTGTACTACGGCCTCGTCGTGGTCGGTACAGCGGCGGTCGTGCTTGCGTTATACAATCTCATCGTAATAAAGTTGTGCACAGACTTCACGGATCATAGGTCCCGACAAAGGGCTGGCCGTGGCCGGGGGGGCGCCACCGCCTGGAGGTTCCACAACTTGAGTATAGACTTTGTTTCCAGTTTCAAGTACAAGAAAGATGAATCGGTGGTGGAAGATGAAGGTTATGATTCTCAGTGTGCAGTTTGCTTATCGGTGTTTGAAGAAGGTGAATTAGTAAGGCAGCTGCCCAAGTGCAATCACTTATTCCATGCTCAGTGTATTGATATGTGGCTCTATTCCCACATGGACTGTCCCCTTTGTCGTTCCCCGGTGGAGCCGCCTATCGCCCAGCGACGTGCAGTCCCTCCTGCCGTTCCCCGGCAGGAGCATTCCGGTGAAGGGTTGCTAGGTCCAGGCAACTTAGTTTAGAAGTCTTACAACTATTCTTTCTTGTACATGATTTGCCAAGGCTCGCCTGAGTAGGCCTGGTATGTAGTTAGATGATACAAACAAAGGAATATGTACAGAAAGTTGGTTTCAAAATACTGATTGTAAATTGGTCATTTGCAATGTGACAGTATATGTAAGATGTTTCAGGGTTCAGAATGGTTAAGAATACAGAATTTAGAAGCCGGCTGCTGCTAGTCGTAACTGTTAACTATAAGAAACTTGTGGTGTTGTATCGTTCCACCGGCAGACGAAACACGACATTTGTGCTCCGAGTAAGGTACAATGTCATTCTATCGAAGCATGCAAAGAATCCATCTCTTGGCATGTTAGATATGAGATGACATGATGTGTGGCGATAATTGAAATCTTATTGAAAATTTGAAGCTGTACCAAACCATGTATTTAAGTATCTTAATCAAATGTTACAAACCCACATAGCGTGATGTATGGTCTCACCAGAACAATCTACATTACAAGCCAATTACATCCTCCTCAAATTGTCTAACCTGGCCTGGAGGTCACTGTCAATTCCGCCATCATCATTTCCGGTCGCCTCAGCTTGTGGAACCTTATTCTTTGCAGCTGGGGCAGCTACAGTTGAGGAAGGTGCATTAACAAGCTGCATTGACAGAAAACCATTAATTCATATGTAATATGGAGAAACTCGTGTGCAAAGTAAAGAAATAGAGAAGCACCAGAACTATACCTCAGAATTGATGTCGATGCCAATCTCATCAAGAACCTGACTCACCAATTCTTCCGTCTCTTCTTCTTCCTCGTCTCCTTCCAATGCATCATCAATGGCATCTGCCATGACTTCACTGGTTAGTTCCATCTTCTCATTCTGCCTTTCAAATTCTTGCATTATCTTCTGCAGAGATGGTAGGTTCATCTGCCTATTCATCTGCCCCATTGCCTTAGTAACACCTTTCATTGCCTCCCCCATTGCTTGTGTCGATTTTAAAGTCTGATGAATAGATAATGCGATCACGGAAACAGCTAGCAAAATTACTTACAGAAAATAATTGAAAATTGTTCTTTAGTGAGACAATGCATCTCGAATCAAGGTTAGATATGACCACTGGACAAAATTGTACCAGCACTTCATGTCAAATTAATAGAAGTCAGCAGCCTGGATCAAAAGGTTGTTTTAAATGAACGAGCATTATATGACAGAATCTAACTCATATCACCATGAGGCCGAACCAAAAGCAGAGGTTTATATAACTCAAAAAGTCAATATTTTGGAAACAGCCACATGGCAGAAAGATGTGGACGTGGTTTTAGAATCATATGAATTACTCATATTCATGTACATCCTTTCTACCACTTACAGGAATGGCTCAAGAGCCATTAGCAAGACCCTACATCGTCCAGCAAGCACACTACTGTAAGAACAAATTCAGATATAAAATGCAGAAGTTGTGCAAACAAAATGCTGAGGCCAAATAATATTGGAACCCAACCGAATTTTTACTTCATCTATATAAAACTAGATTAAAAGATTGATAAAATTTTAAGAAATGACTCCAAGTAGTCAATATTTTTAACCTACCTGAATTCTGAGAGATACACCTTGAAGTTGAGATTTCAGTTTGTAAAACTTTTCAATCTGATGTCGGGTTCTGATAAGATCTTTGGCCATCACCTTAACAGCTCCCTGCAACAAATAAACAATTAAATAATTGGGCTCATACAATTTATGTTTGAAGGGGTTAGCAGTATAAAGCATCCAGAAAGAAAAGAAAAGACAGGAGCTATACATTTGAACTCATTTTCTATGAACGAGATCAGAAAATTGAACAGATCAACACGGAGCAGGTCTAAGGACAGGCCCAGTAATAGAGATCAACCAATTGCCAAAGGTAGAACAAATATAACTCAATAATTGAAACAGCCAGAAAGGGAGAACTCCTCTACTACAATTTTTATGCAACGTAGCAAACCAGTTTAACATTTGCATCCAGTCGAATATGAAGGACTATAGATCTGCTGATAATTCCAGATTTGAATCAAGCCTTAATAGTAAATCATTAAAGTAGCGTTAGGTTTACTCGTATGTGTGTAAATGTATATATTTGTGTGTATATATATATATTAATTCCGTGCATATTTCAGATGTACATAAGTACATTATTTCTTAAGCCAATGTATGCCTCATCATGGTAAATGTTAAAAGTTTGATGACATGTTCATTACATTCCTAAAAAATTAGATTTTAGATTTTGACCAGAGCTTTGGAGAAGAAAAAAGATAAGGGGGGGGGGGGGGAACAAAAAGAAAGAGTAAAAAGAATCCAAAATGTGAACCTGCTTCACCTTGCTATTCTCTAACTTCAATCTTATTCACTAATTCTATAAGGAACTTGGCTTTCTATTGATTGTTAAATTTAAAAATCCTGGAGCATAAAATAGCCATATTTGAGTAACTAAGAGTTTGATTGAAGCCATACATCTTCATGCCAGCTACACGTGCATCATCATCAATAGAAAGAAAACTTGAGTGGAGAAAGAAATGCAAACAGAGAAAAAGAGCAACTTGTTGCTCATAGAATATAAACAAGTGAATACCATCTGCCCTTGCTTGGCACTTTTCTTTATCTCTGCAATGAGTTTCTTCTCTTGCGTTTGTAAACCCTGCCTCTCCCTCTCTATTTCCCGGATCGATTTATCAAGCATTCTCTTATTTTCCCGCAGAAGCTCTGCAAGATACAACATCATATGTAGGAAACCAGATGAGCAAGTACAAAAACCATATTCTGATATGCCCTCCCGGACTGATCCATGAACTCTCTTATTTCTGATCCTTTGCATCGATATATGGAACTACACTACTTACATGTTTCCAAACAGAAAATAGGAAATAAGTTCTAATGTATATACCACATTTGGCCTATTCCATTCATGCAACATCAAAAGAATGAAAATACTATATAGACTATAATGCAGGCATATATTTATGGATATAACACATGCAACTGGAAATGAATACTGGAAACCAATCAATTCTTTGCCACATAAGGAGTAATACTCCCACTCCATCCAACTTAATGGTTTTAAGACCCTACAATCCACATACTGGATTCGCCCAACCCAATGGTACCCATTTTGTGAATCCCATGTGTAAATTTTCTCTAAATAGGTTCACGCAAACAGGATGCTACGTAACTCTAATCTCTTCCTAAATTTCACCATACCAGAAAAGGTGTAGAGCACTGGCCATTAAGGGCCACTTATAACTCCATCAAGTCGAATTCTGCAAACAACTATGAATACGTTTGAAACATAAAGAGCCAACAATTCAAGTAATATGTCTTTCTGTACTTCCAAGGCTTTACCATAACTCAAGAGCAATCATCGTAAGCACTACTCTGTAATCCTTCATCTGATCTAAGCCGCACCTTTTGCACTACCTCCCAAATGAACAGCTACAACCAAGCTTAATTAAATAAAAAACACACATCCGATCACTTTACAAATGTTTCTGATCATATAGGGCACTAAAAGATTACTATCTTCGTCCATAATCGAATCATATTCTCGGTATCACCTAGATGTCATCCAAAACCCCAAATTCTCCTCCACAAAGAGAATGTATCTCCTATCCGATTAAAATCACGAGAGTAAGCCTCAGTCATTCCTATAGATCATCCGCATGAAAAAACTTCACCATCAATACAAATTCAACCGAACATACAACAACCCTCATAATTAAAAACAAAAAAAAAAACAAAATAGCCAAAAAAAGAAAAAAGAGCAAAAATCCTGAAAAGACTAGGAGACGCACCTGCGGGAGTCTTCCTCTTCCCAAAAAGAAAACTCATGGCGATCGATGAATTCCGGCAAACAATTCAGATCGGCGATCGAATTACTTGTCCTAGAAGAAGACTTTTTCGCTCGTTTCCTGCTGATAATATAAACAATCCAGAGAATTATGGTTGCGAAAAGGGGGTTTTGTTTCAGCCAAAAATCCTTGCGCACTGACGCGGTATAGAATACGAATATTATTTGGGGAGATTAACGCGGAGAAGATTTGGTTGGCTTTGTTTGATCCACGGCTAGAGATGGATTATGGTGTCGATTGACGCGTGGCGAGATCATGGAAATTGGACTGAAGGATCCGATTCAAGACATCAGATGGGTCATGGGCTGGACTAGAAAATGGATTCAACTAGTTATTTGAGGCCCAATAGAGGTAGCAAACGGGTGGGTCAGATTAATTCGGATTGGGTCTAAAATTGGTTCATACTTTTCTGTTAAAATTGGATTGGGTCGAATATTTGTCGGTGCTTGGGTATTGTAAATGAGAAAAAAAAAAAAAGTCGTACCTTTTTTAATTTTGATCTGTTGTCAAATTTACTGCATCTGAGCATAGCTTTTAGCAATAAAATATTATTATTATATATATATATATATTATTTAAGAATATATATATATATATATAAATCTTTCCATCTTCTTCATCTTTCCGACCGCCGTTGCCCTCTCCCTCACCTCGGCTTGTCGTCGCCCCCTCCTCCTTCCCCTTCCCCTTCCCCTTCCCCTCCATCGTGCCCTCTCATCTCCGAACCCTCCCTCTCCCCGCCGCCAACTGGCCCCTTCCCCCCTCTTTCTCTCTCTCTCTCTCTCTACATATATATATATATACACACATAAATACATATTTATAAATATAATTTATTATAAATATAATATATATATATATATATTTTAACTTTAATTACTATATAATATAATAATTTTAATCAATTTTTTGCTTAATCTAAATCGTTGATTTTAAAGTCAATAAAATTTTAACCGTTGATCTATTAGATAAATTTGAACTTTAGATTGAGATCAATCTAACGATTCTTAAATTAGGACATAATTGTTATTTTAAATTAAATAAAAAAAATAAAAGTTGCGCGGTAACACACGAAACGCATTTGGGAGGGGGAGGGGGGGAGGGGTTGCTTCATTTCTAAGAACATAGAAGGGTAAAATGTTATTTGTTTTTTCATAGGGGGGGAGTAAATTATTCTTTTTGAATAACACAAGGGGTAAATTGCATTTAACCTACGTATAAATTATTGAACTCTAATAATCACTTATTTCAGAATATAACACCGACCAAACAAACAATAATCTTAAAATAATAAGAAAAGTATTGCAATTTAAGTTTTTGTTTCCTTGGAGTCTTAAACTTTAATAAAATTTGAAAATTCAAAAAAAAAAAAATTCAGAGAAAATTGCATTTTTAGTACCATACTTTAGGATATTTTGCATTATCGGCACTATATTTTTCAAAGTAGCTTGAAATGGCACCAAAAACAAGCCCTATTTGCAATTTTCAAACTTGATGTGAGCAAAAAGAACTCAATCAAAGTTGTCTTCTTGGACTTGAACGGAGTGGGCTTGAGTTTTTGTGAATCAGGAAAGAAGACTTGCAAAAAGAGCGTTAGCACTCCAACACTCAAGTCAGTATGCAGTTATGGAAAATAAGCTTGAATGAAGTAAGGAAATAATAAGAACTCGTGGAAAGTGAGCATAAAATGAGCTTAGTGTAAATTGAAAAAATAATTCGAGAGCTTAGAGAGTAAGAAAACGTTCTTGAGCTTGAGAGGGTGGGGAATTTGTTTCCCCTTACCAGCCTTGGGGGTTGGTATTTATAGAGGGGGTCTCTGACCTGGGGGAGGACTTTCGTCCCTCTCAACTTTGGGAAGACGGTTATAAGTCTCCTCAGAGTCACGAGGAGAGGGGTCTTCTAAAAGACTAGAGATAATTAAGAGAGAATCTAGGAGGCCTTCCCGAATCTTCAAGGAGGCAGTTGTGGATACTCCGAATTCGGAGGAGGTGGTTGAGGGGATCTTGCATGGACAAGGGTAAGGCCGGGGGACTCTTATCCGGACTTCTCAATAGGATCGGGTCTCCATTTATGGGCCTTCCGTCAGGGGGCCTAGCTGGACAAGGTCTTGACTTCCTTCAGGGAGCCTGATCCGGCCCTTTCTTGGGCCTGGTCTTGACTTCCTTCAGGGGGCCCAATCCGATCCTTTCCTGGGCCTGGGGGCACAAATTGGGCCCTCCTTGGAGGATACTTTGAGCTTTGCTTTTCTTTGAGCTCGTGTGATCTATTTATTTCTTTTGAGCCATTTGGACCTCTTTGGACCAACCATTTTTATGCACATCATTTAGTCTCCCCCACTTCAAGGGGGAAGGAGCATTCTCACTCCCTCTCAGAGTAGAAATCTTCTGGGGGCCGCAAATGGACCTTTGATCCTCGTGACTTCATCACTTTTTAGAGTAGGCATTTTCACCTTGCAGAGGCAAAAGCCTGGCCCGAAGAGGGAGTCATTTATTCTTCTGCTCTTTTCTACGAGGGAATATTAGTAGCATAAACATGCGTAGAAAGATAAGAGCTTACTTCATGCCTGTAGAAGAGCAGGACTTTCAGAAGGTGCATACACAGAGCAAAGTTTATGTCTCTGCACGGAAGAGGGCTTATTTAAGAGTTCCTACTTGTAACAGGATTTAGGGGCCTCACTGGAGGAAGGATAAGGTATCCGCTCGAAGCAGGGCTTAGGTGCCTCCGCGAAGGAGGGCTGAGGTGCCTGCACGGGTCAGAGCTTAAACGTCCCCCCAAGAAATGCCTAGGTACCTGCCCAAAGGAGACTTGGATGCCTCCCTGGATGAGGGGTTATGTGCCTGTGTGAAGACAAGACTTTATCTTTAGAGCACGCCTGCTGTGGAGCAGGGCTTTATATATATCTTCTTGCCAAAAGCAAAAAGTATAAGTGTAGATATCTACATTTGAGAATTCTCTCTAAAAAGTAGAGTTACTTGTGAAAGTAATATTTTGCAAAAAAATAATTTACCTATTTAACAGTATCTTGTCTTAAGAGGGGTCTTGCTCGGAGGCCGGACTTATTTTTGAAAAAGTTCTTACTTGGAGAGGCAGGAAAATGCCCTTCTGAAGGGTCTGCCCAGTAAGCTTCTTGGATGGTGCATATCAAGAAGTCAAAAAGTACAATATTGCACATAGCATTAGCGAAGTCCACCACCATCCTTTGGTTGCAGTTGCGGGCAAAAGAGTCTGGTGTGAAGTGAGAGTGGCGTGTTAGCAGCGCACGTGCAGGCGCAGTGAAAGTGGAAGCAGCAGCTTTTTCGGCCTGTCTTGTTGTTTTATTCCCTTTTGGCCTCTTACCTTTTCACTACTGTTTTCTTGTACCCTTTCTCCACTTCAAATTCTAAAACAAAAAACAACACTAAGATTCAATTATAAGTTTCCACGCCTCAACTCACTCCAGTACAAGCGGACGAGGCCTAGCTCACTTGGTAAAACTGAAAGCTCATGATTGTAAAAGTTATATTTCGAACCCTCTGTGTGAGAAGATGCTGTTGCTACTGTATAGTAGACATTATTTACTGTTAAAATTTTAGGTGTTAACTTATATGATATTGTTGATATGATTGTTGTATTTGCCTATATTCGATATTGATAACCGATGGAAATAATTATAATTATGTAACTTCAATTAATAAAACTCATCGCTTCCAATTTTTAAAAAAAAAAAAAAAAAAAAAAAACTCAACTCTAATATAGGGGTACGTAGGTACTCTAATATTCTTATCATAAACTCTTTTTTCTAAGTAATTAAGTTCCAGAAATCAGAGTGTATATATAGATGGCATGCTTCACTTGAAACTTTTTTTAGCCTTCATGAGTTGCCTACTTTGACTATGTTTTTTTTTTTTTAATTTGGTGTAAATTATGATGAGTTTTTTTAAAATTTGACATGACTATAAATATTTTATTATTGTTTGAAAAAATATCAATGTCCCCCTAATTTTAACGATTGTCTAACAACTAGTCCAATCAATTACTCTCTGTCAAGTTTTCGTTCATTTTTTGCAGTGAACTGACTAAAATGTCTCTGTGAACTATGAATTATAATTTTATTTATTTTTAAAAGATAAAATTACATTTTTAGTCCTCTAAGTTTAGGCCATTAGCACTATTACTCCTGTAACTTTTTTGGTTTACACATTCGTCCCTTTTTTGACGAATTTAGTCCTGCACATCTCAATTTTGGTCCTTTTTTGACAAATTTAGTCTTGCTTTTACATTTTTCATCAACCGTTAAATTTTGCGGCCAATCGTTTGGTCGGAATGTCACGTCAGGAACACCTCATATGTCACATGAGCATGGTAGATATATTCAAGCTTCTAAACTAAATCTGTGACACATTATACTTAGACAAAAAAAAAAAAAAAAAAAAAACCCATTCCCCCCCCCCCCCAAAAAAAATCCCCTAAAACCCTAGTTTAAGAGAGACTCCACCTTTGAAAATCTAAAAGTTTGTGGGAGAATCAGTCACCAACCTTAGAGAATCAGTGGACTTGGAGGAGGTTTGCATTCCAAAGCAATTTACGAGCTAGAGACCGCAACTTGTTCCCTCCACCCGGTAAGAGATTATTTGATCTATTATATATAATACATGATGGGATTTTGTGAATGTATATTATATTGCGATCTTGGGCATGGTGTTTTCTGTTCCTTTAGCTCTAATTCGAAGTTCGAGCTCAACAAAAAATTTAAGCAATTTTTGTCTCTTCTTTTGAAGAAGAAATTTGAGGGAGCTAGGATTTAATTTGGGGGAAAGTCCCCCCCCCCCCCCCCACCCAGCTGGTTTAAAAGCTTGAATACCAGGCTCACCTGGTATATGAAGTGTTCCTGACGTGGATTTGGCCGGAAATGGTGGAACAAAAATATAAAAGCAGGACTAAATTTATCAAAAAAAAACGACCAAATTAAGATGTGTAGGAGTAAATTCATTAAAAAAAATGACGAAATGTGTAAACCAAGAAAGTTACAGGACTAAAAGTACTAATGACCTAAAGTTATATGACTAAAAATATAATTTTGCCTTTTAAAAAATATTATAATTTTTTTTATGGACTAAGTGAATCATTTTTCACAATTTTTTTAAATTTTCCATCAGCCTAGCCCGACTTTTTTACAATTTTTTTTTAAAAAAGAAAAAATACATTAAGTGCAAAATTGATAATTTCAGGCCTCCATTCAAGAATTATATGATTTCATAAAAAACTATGGTGTATTGATAATTTTTAAAACAATAAGGGAGTATCTGTAATTATATCAAACTTTAAGAATGCTCATTGTAATTTACCCTTTTCTTTAAAAATGATCAAAATTGGTTTTTCAACTCTCATTGAGATTGAAATCTATGACATCTTTTTTACAGGAATAAGGTGTCACAATCAGATCACTTGATCGGCCTATTTTGATTATAATTTTTTATCGTTGCATTAACACTTTGAAGGGTTGTCTGCTTTATTTGACTAAAACAATGTGTGTTTCAGTTGAATTTCTTTTCATAGAAGGGGCACAAATTTGATGTGTCAATTAATTAAAACCATATAAACGCCACATCAGCATAGTCTAACGGAATTATTGACGTCGTTAAGCAAGGGACCCTTTTAGTACATTTTAAATTTTAGAGAGTCTTTATGAGTAAGGTATACTTCGAGAATAGTAACTATATTTAACCCGAATATATAAGGTATATGAATATATGGTCCAATTGTAAGTATATATGTTTGTATATGACATAAATGAATACAGAAATATAAATATTTATGCATGTAAATAAATATACTTGCTATATATAAGTACATGCAACGTAAACTATATATGTGGTATAATTTATATTTTAAAAGATATATTTTAACCATGTATTTATTGTTTTTATGTATAAAAAAATATGCATAGTTTTTTAAAAATATGTGTATATAGATCTCGAGAGTAATTTGAGGTCGATAATGAGGTTGTTCTAGGTCAATATCGTTATTCTTGAATATCTTGTATCTGGTTGTACAGATGATCCTCGAACGCCTCACTCAAAGATCAAGAATGAAAGAACATTGCATATAAGTCTCAATTATAGCCCTTCAATATTTAGACAGATAAGTTGGTCCTAAAATAATAATATTGCATATCTATACTATTATATAAAAGAAACCCTTTTTTTACTCACAAATGACGGTTAATGACATTGCGCACCACTTTTTTGTGATGCCAAAAATAACCCTCAACTGATATGATAACTACTTTATTCAACTTTTCAAATTTTATATTAATTGATAAATTAATTTTTTCTTTCTTTTATTTTTTTTTTTAATGTGATGTGTTAGTTTATATATTTTACTCTTATTTATAATATACTTTAAAATGCAAAAAAATATTTATTATATGCACGTTGAAACGGCATGCTACGACGGCTAGTATATGACAAACGGATAGTTAAGGTATTACAACTGAGGTTCAATTGGACCACACGTATCAATATAATATAAATAACTATACAGTTAAATCATAGACAAATCAGACAGTTTTAATGAATGATAATCTTATTGGGCTTGTTTAGATCAATCAGACCGAATAAACGTTGGATATATAAGACCATGTTGATTAAGTTAGTTAATCAATTCATCTAGCTTCCCAATTTTTATATCATTCTAAGAATCAAATGACCATTTTTCAATACAACTTGTTAAATCAAAGGGTAAATTACAATCATTTTTACTAAGGTTTAGCATAATTATAAATACCTTCTTGTTATTTGAAAAATTACAAATACCCCCCTAAGGTTTGTAATTTTTAACCAAAGACTTGAAATTGACCATTTTGCCCTTGAAGTTTTTTATTAAAATTATAGAAAAATCAGCCGAAGCAAATTTATTATTGCTCATCTATGTTAAAAACTTAACAAACCTTTCCCTATGCATTGTAGTCCAAAATAATTTTAAGAATTAAATAAAAAATGGGAAAAATTATATTTTTAGTCCTGTAACTTTAGGCGGTTAGCACTTTTGGCCCTGTGATTTACTCCATTTACACATTTAGTCCTTTTTTTTGACGAATTTAGTCCAACAGATCTCATATTTGGTCCTTTTTTGGCAAATTTAGTCCTATATTGACGAATTTGGTACTGACGACATATAGTTATAGGATCATAAATGAGATATACTCCAGTGTAAATGGGACCAAAACTATCAATGCAGGACTAAATTTGCCAAAAAAAATGACTAAATATGAGGTATGTTGGACTAAATTCGTCAAAAAATGACTAAATGTGTAAATGGAGTAAGTTATGGGACTAAAAGTGCTAACGAACTATAGTTATAAGGACCAAAAATATAATTTTGCCTAAAAAATAATTCAGTGCATAAGGACATTTTGGTCAATTTACCCATAAAAATGAAAGGAAATGAGTTATTTGTTAAACGGTTACAAATCTCAAGAGGGTATTTATAATTTTTCAAATAATGAAAGGGTATTTATAATTATACCAAATCTCAGAAAAATAGTTGTAATTTACCCTAAATCAAAAGATCTTTGTTTCCTTCTCTAATGAACAAATGGAACCAAGATAAACAACATAAATGAGCAAGATGTCAAGATGGTTAGTGTGAGTAGTCTATTTTACATCAAACATTATGCAGATGACTTTATGGTTTGGTTGGTACAATATGCAATCTTACATGTGCTTATCACTATGCATGTCTCTACTCACACACACACATATACACTATCTCTATCCAATAATTATAGTCCTAAATTATTGTGAACTTGTCCTAACATATAATGTTAAATGAGAGTTCAAAAATATTACAATTCTTGGAAAAAAAGAAGGGTTCTCACATTATTATTTTGAAGTAAGAAATATCTTTAGAGTAGAAACAATGTAGTGATATATGGTTGAACCCATTAACTCTCATGTGTTCTTATTAATATATCATGGTCCCAGAAATATTTAAGTTCAAAATGAATAAAAACCAGATAAGAAAAGAACAAGCTACGTTGATTGTGCTTTAAGTGTTTGATTTGCTCATGAAATTTCAAACGATTATAACTTTTGATTTAGAAGATCGTTAGCAGACAATTCAACCTATAGTTTACTATTATTATCCTTTTGAGCAAAAGCCAACCTCTCGTGGCAATTGAGGTCAAGGGCCGCCATAGATTGTAGAATTCCTTTGTCTTAATGATTTTTTGGTCATTTATATAATTGTTTTTATATGTAGTAAAGTTTATTTAATTTTAATCTTTTTTATAGATATCTTTTAAGGTTTTTTTTTTTTTTTTTTTTTTTTTTTTTTTTTCCGAACAAACAGATTTTAGGGCCATGGGTCAGAGCAGCTTGCATCATGAGAATGGGTTCAATCCATCATAAGGCTACTGACGGAAGTAGTTCATTCTCAAATTTCAGTTTTAAGTGAAAAATATATGTTTTTAATTTTATATAAGTTTTTGTGTGAAAATGAGAATATATTTGGATTAGTTAATGTGTCGTGTGACTAAAATTGCTACTTTTTAGATGTTACGAGAATAAAAGTGAAAATCATATAATCAGTGAGACCAAAAGTATAAACGACCTAAATTATGAGACGAAAAATACTATTCCCGTAAATGATAATATCAAACTCCAATCAACACCATTTTATACTCAAGATATGGTGAAATTTCATAGAAATCTCTATTAGAACAGGACAATTGTTTTGTAAATTATTCGATTTGTGATAAGACTTATTTCATAATTTTCCCCCCAACCCTCCTTTTATATTGTACAATTTAGTAATAATTATTGTTAATCAATGGGATAGTAGACTTCTCATCAACCAACAACTAAATAGAAATATTATCACCAATAGGGCTTAATTTAATTAGTGAAGCTGAGGCTACATAATTAAAAAGTCTCACCAATGTGTAGATATTAGTTTATTTTAATAATAATTATTAGTCTACAATAACAGTTATTTGTTAGTTTATACATATTTGATATTGATGATATTGATAATTGGCATAGATGAATTATTGATGATTAAAATTTATAATAGAATTGTCTTCTTTTTACTCTAAAATAAAAATAAAAAATAGAGATGTTATCCTTCATCATTGAGATAAGAACTCTTTGGTAAAAAAAGGAAAAGAGAAAGATTGTCATACCAAAAACATGTTGTGGTTAATTCCTGAATTTGACAACTTACTAGCAAATTGATAAAAGTTACACCTAACCTACAAAAACAAAAATAAAATAAAATAAAGAGGAAAGAGGTTTTGTGTAAGGATCTCTTCAATAATGTTTGTCTTGTACATTATATGAATCAATTAAAATAAGGGATAAGTACACTCCCGTCACTTAAGAATCCCCTGTTGTTTGAAAAATTACATCTAATATTCTTGAGGTTTGCTTCTGTCTAACAAATAGGTACCTTAATTAGTTAGTCAAAATTCACCGAATTTGTTGATATTAGCAAAAAAAAAAAAAAAAAATTGAATTAAAGGTGATATTTACCATCGATTGACTTATTACTAACTTATTGTTCATCAAACGAATCTTTTTATGACCAAACTACCCTTATATATCGTCACACGTTAATGCATAAGAATAGGTATACCTTCAACGTTATAAGGGTAATTTAGTCATAAAAGATTTGTTTGGCCTGCATTAAGTCATTAATAAGTCAATTAAGGGTAAATATTGATTTTCATTCAGTTTTTTTTTTTTTTTTTGTTAATATCAACAAATTCGGTGAATTTTAACTAACGTAGGGACCTATTTGTTAGAAATAAGCAAACCTCTTGAGTATTAGGTGTAATTTTTCAAACTATAGAGGATTTACGTATAATTATCCCTTAAAATAGAAAGGTTTTTGTAGAGATTTTTTGCAAAATTATTTTTGAATCATAGTTATACTACACCAACTAAAAACCAAGCAATTTATTTACACGCACAGAAACATTAAAAAGCCTGAAATTATGGGTGTGACCAGTAAAAAAAAAACAAAATTAGCAACAAAAGTAATTAAGTTGTAATTTTAATAATGTTATTAATTATATTTATTAATTGATAAGTATTTTTAGTTTGTCACTGCATTGAGCTATAAAATTCTAATAACAATTATTTTGTAAAAGTTGTCTCTAAAAACAATTATTAACATGTATATGGTGATGAATGACTTTTTTTTTTTTCTTTTTTGACAGCGTACGGTGATAAATGACCTAGTGACATTATATTTGTATCATTTAAATGTGACTAGTTGTTTACAGTGACAATTTCATATAAAATTCTTAAAATTAATAATCATATTATGATAAGATCAAAATTATTGTCACTTAATATATATTTTTAATGACAACTCTAAAGACCAGAAAGGAAAAAAAAAGAATTATTCACTAAATTACAAATTGCCACGGCTTAAAATTAGTGATAAATCAATATAATCAACCACTGCCAAACAAACTGATCTAAAATTTATGTGTTGACCATAGTTAATCAATATTTATTTGCCATAGATGTTATTCACCAAGAAGATAATTAATTATGATAAAAGCCATATTTCTTCTAATACCACTTGATATTTTGTCAGCAATATTGTCTTTTATTGCAATGTAGGAAAATTCGCATTTTTCGTCATGTATTTTAGGATCAGTACACTTTTCGTCCCATTAGTTACAGATTTCTCATTAATAGTCTGATCAGTTACAAAAATTCCTACTTTTAATTATTTCGCAGATTCCGTTAGTATTTTGACAGAAATTAAGCCACGTGCTAAGCACGTACCCGTTAACTCTTCAGCCATCAACCAAAACCACATGCTTAAAACATGCATTTTTCGTCAACGTACTAATAAAATTGACAAAAGGACTAAAAGTGAAACTTGTGATTTATAGGACCATTAATGAGAATCACATAATTAATAGGACAAAAAATATACTGACCCTAAAATATGAGACGAAAAATATGATATCCTCTTGCAATATACAAATGTATATTCACAATACTGCAACCCACCTAGCATGAAATCAAACATTTCCTAGTCCAAAAACCAAGAAATTCACACACATACACATATTGGAATTGGTAAAGATGAGTAGTATAGTAAGGTTGAAAAGGGTGCAAAAGATGTTGGAAAAAATCAGCTTTATGTTGGTGCAAAAGTAGTATTGCATGTGCGCTATGATGCCCATATTTTGACTTGTGAGATTCCTAATGGGCCCTCTTTAATTTCCCCATTGCCCACTACTACCTCTTCATGTCCTTTGTTTTTTTCTTCGAAAAATTTTAGTTCCAATAAGATTTGATCGAATCAAATTAATTATATAATAAGTGTAATATACTTGTTTTGTGATTGATCATTTTTCTTAAACTGTATATTAATCATATGACAAATGTATTATACTTGTCATATAATTAGTTTAGGTTCGACTGAACTAGGTCTGGACTAGAATTTTTCCTTTCGCTCTGTTGCACACTAACAGACACATATCTTACACCTACCAATTTCCAAATCATATTTCCTTTATACATATATGCATTATAATAACAAAACTCTACCCCATCACTTCTATTTCTTGGCTATTTCATTGTTCTTCCCAATTATTAGGGTTGGTGTTGGTTTCATGTCTAGAATTAGGAGAAATTCTCTTTTAAGATAGAAAGAAAAAGATAGAGATATGTGTGTTTCTCAAAGTTTTTAATATGTTTTGGTTTTGTATTTTGTATTAGTGTAGAATGAAACAAAAAGTTGAAGCACACTGAAATTGAACCGTGTGTTTTGTAAAGATATGGACAAACATTCAGGGTAGCAAAAGAGTGAAAAACAAGGAAACTTGGTTTTTTCGACTTGTGGGATTGAAAATTTTTGAACTTTTTTGGTATCTTAGTTCAGAAGATAACTGTTTGATTTTGATGTACAATAACATTTTTTTTTTAAATAATCAGTCGGAGTAAATCAAGATATCCAGAACTAACTTAACTATCTTCATGAAAAATTAATTAAAAACAAACGATAATTCTAAATTAAACGTGATGTTATAAATTTACTTGTTATTAATTATGGGACTTTAATAAGAATCCCATCTTAGAAAAATAGAAGAAAAAAAAAGATCAAAGAAAATACCAAAGGGTTGATCATTTTTGTGTTCCATGCATGTGTGCTGCAGCTTGTAAGCTTTTCTTCTACTTCAAATTTCTAGCAGACAACATCATGCACATTCACTTTGCTACAAAGACTTTTGCACTCCCTCTTATCAAGATGTCACTTTTTGAACTTGTCCAAAAGTACAAATTTTTATATATGTACAAATATTGCAACACTCAAATCCAATCTAAGATTATAATTCCTATAGTCACACATGAACAATCTGATCATAAATATATGGAATCCAATCCCACATTGCAACATCTCTCAAAAGCAGAAAAAGCAAATCATATTTTCTTCAATTTAAAGGAACACAGACTCATCATAATCATTACAATTGTGACCTTCATTTTTCACCATTTTTCTTTTTGTTTTTGCTCATAATTTGTGACAATCTTAAGTGAAAAAGACTGACAACTTAAGTTTTTAATTGATGATCAGACACAACAGACATGATGTTGCAGTTGCAGGTTTCTTGGCTGTAAAAGTTCAAGTTGAAATGCAAATGTTCATGCTACAGAAGAAGGGAAATTTGATTAGGAGAAATATTGCTGAATATGCTTAATCACTCAGAGTCTACATAACTGATGATCAAATTTGCACTACATTATCAAACCACTAGCAATGGCCTGATTCATCTTAAGATTTGTGGTTCCATATACTGGAAGTTCTTCTTCGTATGCTCCGATCCCGACCCGACCGATGTTCTCGAGCTCGAAGAGATCAGAGCTGGCACAGCTCTTATCATCAACATCACTTTCATTCTCATACAAGTCCCTGAATTCATGTTTTCTTGGATTCTTGCCATCGTAGACTCGAAAACTGTCGATGTTTTTCTTGATAAACTGGCTGCCGATACTTGGCATCGATGCACTAATTGAATACTCGTCGTCGTATATGTTCTTGTGGCCACAAGGCTGGCAATCTTCATCAACAATGACACTGACAGGGCAAAATCTGACAGACCTCTTAGATTTATTACCTCTGGATGACGGGTTCTTGCTTAGGCAGGATCTTGAGGCCAATGAGCATGTTGCTGTATCTTTCATTGATCTTGACTTCCTGACTGAGCTCCATTCTTCCAGGCCCTGATTTTTCTTCAGGTTTCTTGGACTGAATATGGAGTTCAAGAAGTTTGCTATTTTGCCACCTGGTGAAATGGGCTCTTTCACCTTCTTCAAGTCTCCATAAATCTTCATTGCCCTTGATTTCGTCCTCGTGAACCGGCCTTCGCGCTTCGGCGTCGTCTCGAGCTGTAAAATCTTTCCAGGCCTCTCTGCAGGAAGTTTTTGAGCATTTTTCGGCTTCTGCAGAGGAAAAACCGATGATCTTGAAGCTGAGGAGTCTGTTTCGGATGACGAAAACAAGCTTGAATCTGTTGATGATCCTGAATTGGAAGACAGGTGTCTCGGGGTGGTGGTAGTGCTGTAGTTTTCCATCCATTTCTCTACCATGATTGCCCGTCGGAGGCTTTCGATCTCTTCTTCAACTTGTGCAGCATTCTTTCTTCTGTGGAGAAAACAGTCCTCCACTTCTTGTCGCCCAGTGGCGCCTCTAGGTTCATCAATGGAATGGTAAATGGCGTCGAGGAGGGACGATGAAAACGATGGTGTTTTACGCCGTTGTTTCTGCGTCTGCCTCTCCCACATAGCCATCACACTATTTTTTCAATGATGCACTAGTGATCAACCGAAGAAAGTGTAGAAAGAGCACAAAAACTTCCTTGACATGGACATGAAACACAAGTGAGCAGAAAGAAGCTCTATTTGGACCTCTTGAAGGTCACTAGCAGAGATGAAGACAGCGATTGATAGAGAGAAGATGTGAAAGAAAAAGCCAAATGCCACGGCTTTGATCTTGGCCTAAAATAATTAGACAGAGAGAGAAAGAAAACTGTAGTTGATGCTGTTAGAAAATTAAAGGGTACTTATAAACATTGGGGTGGGGTGGGGGGGGGGGGGGGTAAGCTTTAGTATAAAGAAACTTTACCACGCGTGCGTATGGCACAAGAAATAGAGTCCATGACAGAGTGGCCACGAAGGTGCTGCTGAGCAACAACCCCTTTAGTTTGCTGGTACTGTTGTTTCCATCTGCCCACAAAACCAGAGTGGATGACTCAGTTTCCATATGGTTTCTGATCAAGAACCCATGTGTTTTGATGGCCCTTCTTGTATTCAAGTACGGACATTCAGCATTGTTTTTGCATATGCCAAAGGATCAGACAGCCATTTGCTCTAATCAAACACCTGTGGTTGTGTCCAAGTACAGACAGAGAATTTAAGGAAAATGTTGAATTGTGCATTATATTCTGTCAAATTACAGACAATGCATTAAATTAGTGAAGGAGCAGTTAGAGCATCAACCAGCAGTATCATGAGAAGCCATGAGATCCTGTCTTCAGCTTACTAGAAACTTATGTCTAGGCAGGTGATGTAGTAAGCAATTACATCGATAAAAAAGTCGAAGCAAAAGGCAAAAGGATTTTTTCTAAGTGGAGATAGAGCACTCACAGAAATTCAACTTGGCAATTTTCACATATTTTTTGAGAAAAACGTGTACGATAGGACGGTTTATACACAGCTGTATTTTGTTCACACTCAAAGGAGCAGATACTGGCATATTTTCCAGTTCTGCCTAAGCAACTCATTTATATATAAAGGTAGCCTCCATGAGCATAGAGTACATGTTTTGAATATTGTGCTTTGTGGTACTGTAATCTTGACTCCCTTGTGCAGAATGAGAAGTCCTCAACTGGTCACCAATTCAGCCTCTGAACATCATTTAGCTGGTTAAAAGATACCCTCGCCGTTGCCTCTGAAATGGGCAGTATGTTCTGCATTCAAACACTAACATGGGTCAAGTTAAGGAGATTGGCTGGCACTGGGCTGGATGACGATCTGAAACATACCAGCATACAACTCAAGTTAGGGTCTAACTTCGAACCATGGAGCCATGATCTAATTATGAACTAAAACGTCAGTCACAGTTCCAAAATAGAAATTAGAAGAAATCTGGAATCCAAAATGAAACAAGGACATACATTGGGACAAATTCAAACCAATTACATTCCATAGACAGCACTAAATGAAACCACAGACTAAAGGAGCAGGCAAACATAAAAATGCTTTAGTCTAAAACTATGACAAGGTTTATAAGCACATACGCTTCTCTGCCACCCAAGAACAAAGATGAACAGGGAAAAAAGAAGAAAAAAAAAGAAAAAAAAGGAGTAGGAGAGAGAGAAATCAGCGGAAGGTGCAGAAAAGAAAATTTGTGTGTAATTCCAGTAAGAAAAACAGATTAGACATTCACCATAATTTCGTTTCTTACTTCGAGATCTTCAAGTTTAAAATTCCAAGAGTAAAAGTTCAACTTCAGATGAGGAAACAACAGATACGTATTCATCTATGCCCATACAGAAGAGAGAGAGTAATTTGAAACTGTTTTATTCAAGTCTATGCACATTACCTTCTTTTCTCGATGAGCGAATAATCTTCTTGGATATAGCAATCACTTCATCACCTTCGTAGCAGCAACTACTTCACCAAACTGACAGATTCAGCTCCTTTGTTTATTCATTATTCATACTGAAATTTCATAAATAAAGAAAATTATTGCTCTTCCGGACTTGTGTTGAAAACCTCAATGCTGATTCAATATACATCAAAACCATAATAAACCACAAAAAGATCTTTCTGCACTTCGAATACGTACTCACTGGTCCAACAAGAATAGAGAGCCCCCACGGCAGATTACTAGGACGACAATGTCAAGCAGATGAACAAGTTGCTACATACAGCTATGAGATGGACAGATGCTCCAATTAAGTTTACATGCATATACACAAGGTCGGACTTAGATATGCAGGCATGGAAAAGGTCAAATAAATATTACCGTGGAAGGTGCAACAGTAACCCAACATTGCGTTCACATAAAAACCATGCATAATACTCTATCATAGGTAAATCCCAACCCAGATCGGACCCAAACCAATTATATGGCAAGTGTAACACACTTGTTGTGTGATTGGTATACAATTCAACAAAAATGACTAATCACATGGCAAGTGTATCATACTTGTTGTGTAATTGATTTGATTCGATCAGACCTAATTTTGGGTAAGAATTCCTTGTATTATATGTGCATGTAGTAGTATATGTTGTTGAGAAAAGAGAGCCGAAATAAATGACACCAGCACAATGGGAAGTGATAAATTCTTTTCCCAACTGCTCGATTAAAAATGGAACTAAACCAATAATTACAAAAATAAAATAAAGGGCAAAAAAGTAAATTGGATACAATAATATTTACACGGAAAATGCCGCTTCCAGGACTGTACTTAGTAAACTTTTCTACTATTTTATATTAACAAGCAAAGAATATGTGCCTTGGAGGTAGAGAATACAACATAAAACTTGATAGTAAAAGTAATGAATATTATTACTTCATTTTCTAACTTGATCTTATTATTATCGTGCTTTGATTTTTAATTTCTAGCATTCTTTCTAACAAAATCTCATATTACAAATAATGTTTTTCTATTACTAGTGATTTATTAAAAGAAACATGAATAATAAGATGCGTGACCAAACTAAAATTATAAATTACTTAATAAACTTTTCAAATATTATAACATAACTAATGAAAATAGTATTTGAATAAAGTATTTAAAAAACTCAAAATTCACAAATATCCAAAATCTGTGATAACCTATGAAAACTACTATTTATACAATTGTTGAATTGGTTCCTTTCTTTTCATTTGACCTTAACAATCTAGATACTCTCTTTTTTTTGTACATATCATAGTTTGATTTGTGTTTTACTTCGTGAATTCTTTTAAAAAATATAAAGTTTTTTCTTTTTGTTTGAAATTTATGTGATTTTCTTTCTTCACTTTAAAATATAAAATACAAAAAATAAAAGTTAAATCACAAACAAAAGAGTATCGATATTTCCTTTACCTTTTTGCAAACTTGATATAAATTAATATTAACTAAATATTTGAAGTAAAACTTTATAAAGTGAAAGTTGAGGACAACAAAGAAGCTAATTACCTAGCAAACACTGTATACTCGAAGATTATTTAAACAAATTTATGCCACAAGAAATAAATTACTTCTGAAAAATTTGAGCTAATATTCAGAGCTCAAAATGCTTCGTATGTGCTTTTAAATTTTACGTCGTTATATCAATAGAGATATAAAATTCCAGGGTTTTATATCTATGATGTATTGAGAAGATTAATTTCAAATATTTATCTAAAATTTGCTTATTATTTTGCTAAAAATACAAGTTCTCTATATATACACAAGAAACACAAATTTTATATTTTAATTTAAATTCTTGATAAATATTATCAATTCCAACTCAAGGAAAAATCCATAATAAGGGGAACTCCTTTCTTAACTTACATAGAGTTATTATAAAACTTTCGTTTGCATATGCTTATAACAAAAAATCGTCTACATATATAATTTCAAAACAATTGGTATCAAGTTCAAAGTTATAAAATTATTTGAATATAATCTTACAAAATAATTAGAAGTTTTATGAATTAAAAGAATCATAAAGTAATTAATTAGGAAATAAATTATTTAAAAAAAAAATGCAAGTTGTTACCTAATATACCCCAGGTAACGACTTGTTACCTTGGTAATGACTTCATATTAAAATAACAATTGCAAATAGTCATCTCTAACGATGACTTACATTACTTTTGCAAAATTTTAAAATAGGTATGTATATAATTATTTGTTATTTTTTACAATATTAAAATAATTATGATTCTTTTAAATCATGAAACTTTTAATCATTTTGTAAGATTGTGTTAAACTACTTTTTTTAAGAAGTCCATAAATGAGAGACTAATTTTATTATTTACGATATACCTGATTCTATGACTTTGCGTTGTTAAAGTTTTGTAAAAACTACTTTCGTAAAATTTTAATTATTTTATTTTGTATGAGTTTTAGTTATTTTATAAGATTTTACTAAAACAAACTTTTAGAATGTTTTTTAATTTGAAAAACTAGTTTCAATATTTCAGGTATACTCTAATTATTACAAATTTCTTGCTACATTTGATAGAGTAGAGTATTACTTAAAACTAAATAAAGTACATATAAACGATTTTATTTATAAAGTTAGTGACTATCACAAACTCCTAATATTGTCCACAATCCCACACGCATAGTATATATTTCGGGATAAATGCAATTTACCCCCTGTGATATAAGAAATGAGCAAAAAAACCCCTATGAAAAAAGAATTAGCAAAATACCCCCTATGATATAAGAAATAAGCAAAAAAAAAATTAGCAAAATACCCCCTGTGATTTTAAAATAAAGCAAATTACCCCCCTGTGTTTTCCGTTGATAGGGGGGTAATTTGCTTCATTTCTCAAAACACAGGGAGTTAATTTGCTAATTATTTTTTCACGGGGGGATTTGCTCATTATTTATATCGGGGGGGGGGGGGGGGGGGGGGGGGGGGGGGGGGGGGGTAAATTGCATTTATCCCTATTTATTTCACATTCAATGAGCTCGTTTTGTATTTGATCAAGCCGACTCAATGATGTAATATAACTTGACTCCAGTACTTATTGATAGGAATTAGATTGACAAAACATGGTGCGTATCAATAAATGATGTTCAGGCTAAGATTAGGATCAATTTGTCTACGACAGTATGCTATATATCTTGGTATTTCTTGTGTGAAACTGAAATATATTAAAAACAAAATACGAAGTATTTATAACTTACAATTGAAGTGCAGGCAAGAACCACCCTATTCTTTGTTATTTCCATCTTTCAAAGCAAAATCTTACAAAATATTAGATTCTTTCTTGCTGTAATTAAAAGATTTGTTATCTTTTCCACCTTATTCAAGTGAATTGATCTCCAAAAGATAATAGGCATCCTAGTTAGTAAAGATAGGAATGAGAGGATGCGTCACAGTCTACTGCCCAGAACATCAAAAGGGGCAAACATGAATACAAGTAGGAATAATCTAAACTTCAAAAGAGAAACAGAAATTCATAAAAGATAACTCATAAACTATATATAGTTAACCAAAGAGACAGGAAAATGAAGGATCCCACAATTACTTCGATCAGGAGACAATGTTTGCGCAAAAATCAACTCAAGGAAGAGAAAATTATCAACAAAAAGAAAAAATGGACCTTGGTGATGATGGAAGTAGAGGGCAGAATGAATAGCAGGAGCATTGTAGCTTCCTCAGACTTGAACCCAGTACGCCATTGTTGTTTGTGGATGAAATTGGAAGGGTCGGCGTCGCAGAACAGCGGGAATAATCCCGTTGTTGCTGAAATCACTCTGGTTCCGAGATTTGTAAAGGAAAACGCGAATTTGCGAGAGAATGAACTATAGGAGACCGAGAGACGGGAAATAGATAAGAGGAAGATGTGTGTTTATAAGGGAGAATTATGAATTTTGTGATCATTTTTTAGTATTTTTGGCACTGCCGTTAATTTTAACATTAGAATTAACGGAAATCAGATTTCGAGGAGGGAAAAACTCCTTTACCCGCCTTGGGTCTTGGTTGCTTCGTTATATTCTTTGGAAATGCCAACTTCCACCATTTTTTTTAGATTGAAAGTGTAGTAGAGAAAGAATTGGGGAAAAAAATAGTAATTTTTCTTTTTATTCTGAAAAGTCCTCACAACATCAGTTTTCATTATTTTGGAACTATGGATTTAAGCTTCCGCTGTTAACATCGTGGATGCATCGCAATTCAGGTAGAAGATATCATATTTGCTTAAATTATAGTGTAAGTTTTTCAAAATGCTCAACTTATTATGTTGAAATTTATTTCGATTTTTGCGTGATGTTCTTTTAATTTTTTTGTTTCAGAAAAAGGAATACTATGAATTCTTTTTATGGTGTGATGATGAAATGTGTGAGCTTTAAAAAATGAAGCCAAAATATATAAGGCCAAAGAAGAGGGAGTGGAACAAGAGAAAGAATACATGAAAAAAATGATGGAGAAATTAGAGGAGTTAATAACTTATTTTTTCACCAATTCTTTTTCAACTAAACCTTCTGATAGAGCAAGATACATTAGCTTAGAAAAGTTACCAAAATACCCCCAAGTGTACAATTATTTAACGTTATGCCATAGGTAGTTATAGAAGTAGTGGGGTGATGCCAAATTACCAAGGCACCCCTAGCAATTAAATCTAGGCCGTTGGACTGAAGACGGTTGAAGGACGATATTGTACTTTCACCTCATGTAATTTACTATAAATAGGGGCTGAAATCCTTTGTAAAGCTCTCTCTAATTCATTTTTATACAAGTTTACTTTTCCTACTTTTGGAAGAGTTTTAAGAGTTGTTTTGCCTCACAACGTCGTTTCAAGTCACCGTGCTTGGATCAACAGTCTCCCGAATCTTACACCATTAGCTTGGCGCCGTCTGTGGGAAACCTGGTCTAGGCATTGAAGATGAATACTCGTTCGAGAGCGAGGAGTGCGAACGTGGGGCAAGAGGAACCCGAGAGAGGAATGGAAGACTACGAGCAAGGCCACGCCTTGGAGACTCCACCAGCCCACAGCCAACAGGAGGAGAGGCAAGGCCACGCCTTGGAGAATCCACCAGCGCACGACCAGCAGGGGGAAAGGCAAGGCCAAGGCCACGCCTTGGAGAGCCCACCAGCGCACAGCCAGCGGAAAGGAGAG
This sequence comes from Sesamum alatum, assembly GCA_034509735.1. Classification (NCBI taxonomy): domain Eukaryota; kingdom Viridiplantae; phylum Streptophyta; class Magnoliopsida; order Lamiales; family Pedaliaceae; genus Sesamum; species Sesamum alatum. The sequence goes on along the minus strand of JACGWO010000011.1, from coordinate 22,649,739 downwards.
GCAAGGCCACGCCTTGGAGAGACCACCCGCGCACAGACAACAGAAGTGAGGCAGGAGGAGGCCGAGGGTTCACCTCCACCCCCAGTTAATCAGATAACTCCCGAGGCTCTTCGCCAGTTGGTGGAGGATGTATCCGCCTAAGCAGCAGAGAGAGCCCTGACCCAGTACGTAGCTGGATGCACGCTACCCCCACGACCCCCTCACAATCCTCGCAGAGGCCAAGACGCTCCCTTGGCTCCCGAGGACGGCGAGCAGAAGACCGGGGACGCCTTCGGAGGCGTGGACTACGAGGAGGAAGTCAGCAGAAGGGCCACGCATCCAGAGGACTTCCACCCCTCGCCTCCTCGCAGGGGCGCAGATGAAGAAGGTTACTTCTCACATCCTCCACAGGGGATACGCGAAGGCAACTACTTTCCACCTCTTCGCCAAGAGGAAATGTCGGCGGCACAAGAAAGAGGATACCACGAGATCGGAGTCCTTCCCCCACATGTTTTCCCGAATCCTTTGGGACCTCCAAGATACCCGGAGCGACCTTTAGCAATGGCACCTCCGCGGCGGAGTCCTTTCGCCCCCCACATACTAGCAGAAGCCATCCGTCCGGGGGTTAAGATCCCGAGCCTGGATGAGTACAATGGAGTAGGGGATCCTCAGGATCACTTTGATCGCTTCATGGCTAGGGCCGATCTGCTGGACATTAGCGACGCAGCATATTGTAAATTGTTTTGGACTACCTTCTCTGGGAAGGCAATGGCGTGGTTCAACCAGCTATCTCCAAGGACTATCGAATCATTCGAGCAACTCTCTTAGCGCTTTTTTCACCATTTCACGATAAATAAGCGGTGTCCCAAGACCACTTCGTATTTGTTTACAATAGTCCAGCAGGAGAACGAGAGCTTGAAGGAGTATGTGCGATGCTTCTCAGAGGCTGTTCTGGAAGTCCCCCACGTAAACCCAGAACTTTTGGTAAGCATCATGCAGCAAATCTAAGGAGAATTCGATTCAAGGAGTCGATTACTGGAAAACCTCCTTCCTCACAAGAGGAGTTATTACTAAGAGCCGAGAAGTATATAAAAGTCGAGGAGTTAGCAGTTTCACGACCAACAGATCCATTAAAGCGGAGGGCCATAGAGGAAGAGAAAGGGGTTCCCCTTAGAACAGAAGGAAGTAAGCGTGAATGCAAACAAGAGCTCTAGGAAACTGCCTTTGGAGGCAGACACATGGCACGTGGGAGCAAAGCAGGCAGCAGAACGGGTTAGCGAGAACAACCTCCCAACTGCTGGTGTTATGAGAGTTACCTCGGGAGACCTAGTAGGAAGAGACACGAAGTAAGTTGAAAGAGTCACAGAGATAGCAAGGCAAGGTGAAGGAGTCGCGGTGAGAGAAATAGGGCGCAATGCCAACCGTGTCATCTTTGGTGAAGAGGGCAGCAGAGTCACCAGCAAGAATGCGTCGGAGTGTGATGCGCTGAACAAGGGCAGGAAGCTGGCTTACGCCGCATGAGTGACTTTTGCGAGGGCGGATAGCAACTTTCAACTTGTGGTCAAGTAAGGGAATGGAGGCTACGAAGCTAGGGGAGCAGATGACCAATTACTTAGCAAACATCTAAGCATTTCGATGAGTTCACCCTAAAACAAATCCCGCGGTCATACAAGGAAGAGACGAACTGAGTCGTTAAGTTAGCCAGCTCATTGGCTCCTTCGGAGAGCGAGAAAATAACCCTACTAAGTCAAGAGCGACACGAAGTGGACATAGTGTGGGAAGAAGACTTGACGGTCAAGAGCGTTCCACCAAGCTGGAAAGAAGGTCTGGAAGAAGATTGGGAATTTGGAATTTTGCCTCAATACTCCAAGGAACCCCAAGGAAGCAAGGGTAATTTGAGCTAGGTCAACAAGGCTCATGATAATTGGAAGTAAGTTGCATAGGAGAGGTTTTTTCTTACAAACTACATCTTGGATACGTCAATGGGGACTAAGCAGAGCATGATGAGGGAGGCTGCATGATCACCCCGGAGGTAGAGTGTTAGCAGGCCAAGCCCGCAGAGAGGACACCTCTGGCCTACAGAGTGTAAGTGTGCATGGAGCTTAGTGAAGAACTCCGAGGGTGCCAAGAACATGCCGACGTCATTCACTCCCCAGCGGAAAGGATGGACCTTCGCGACACCCTGCTCTGACGGGTAGGCGAAAATAACCCGCAGGGTAGTCTTCCAAAATTTGAGGACGAGGCTGGAGGTAGCTAAAGGAAGTTGGGTGGAAGGACACCCGGGAGTCCTAAGGGAGTATCGAGCAACCCCGCGACAAGGCACGGGAGAACACCCCATTCAATCTAATCAATGAGACAGAAAACATGGCCAAAGTGGACACTAAATAAGCATGACTGTATCAAGTTGGGAAAATGAACGAGAAGAAAATGTCCACACACGAGGAATATTACTAAACCTCAAGAAACGTTTTGTTTAATACTTTGTATCCCTTTTTTTCAAACACTTTGTAATCCAAAATTGCGGTAATGAAATGTCCACCTTCTATCCACTTGTTGTAGATTCACTATATATGCTTTATTGCATTGCTACATTTAACACTTCATTTAGCAAGGGGGGAGGGGGGGATGGCCCCTGACACTGGCACTCTTGAAGGGGGATTGCCCCTCATGTTGAAAAGTTGGAGGGGGATGGCCCCTCACATTGAAAAGAGGGGAATTGCCCTTTATATTAATATTTTATCTAAAAGAGGTACGCCTCGGCCATGCCTCGACCCGGCATCGAAGAACCCCCGACGACGCCTCGTTGGACATTTTCTTAAGTGCGTGACATCTTAAAATTCTTTTGGACTGGCAAATTATTTCTGTTTTTTTTTTTTTTTCAGATTAACGAAGGATGACTTTTGGGAGTCTAAAAACGAGAATTACGACAAGGAAAGAGATGAAGAGCCATATACTCGAACCAATTCGCTTTGGCATTTTTTCTAGAATTGGGCTGAGACCAAGAAGACGGACTGAACAAAGCAAGAAGAAGAAAGTCAGAATATCCCACCAAGTTTATACATAGAAGACGAGGAATCCCAACAAAGGAAGGAGTTGAATAAAGAATGGTCTCAAAAGAGAAAGAGCCTATATGAAGAAGGGTCCCAAGAAGGAAGAAACCCGTAGCAGAAGTAAAAAGTCAAGGAAGGAAGTGGCATCGACTACAGACTGCTTATTGGAACTTCCAAATTTTCCAGATGCATTTGGAAGTTGGGGGGCTGCTGATGGAGCAAGATACATTAGCTTAGCAAAGTTACCAAAATACCCCCAAGTGTACAATTATTTACCGTTATGCCATAGGTAGTTATAGAAGTAGTGGGGTGATGCCAAATTACCAAGGCACCCCTAGCAATTAAATCTAGGCTGTTGGACTGAAGACGGCTGAGGGACGAGATTGTACTTTCACCTCATGTAATTTACTATAAATAGGGGTGAAATCCTTTGTAAAACTCTCTCTAATTCATTTTTATACAAGTTTACTTTTCCTACTTTTGGAAGAGTTTTAAGAGTTGTTTTACCTCACGACGTCATTTCGAGTAACCATGCTTGGATCAACAGTCTCCCGAATCTTACACCATTACCTTCTAATTTGAAAAAAAATATAGAAGTTGGTATTTTCTAAAGGACATAATGAAGCAGCCAAGCTCCACAGAGGAAAGGGAAATTTTTTTCCCTCCAAATCTGATTTTCGTCAATTTTAATACCAAAAATAACGACAGGGACCAAAAATATTAAAAAAATTATCAATTTTGAGGACCAAAATTGTTATGTCCGATAGTATGAAGATCAAAATTGAATAAGTGGTCAAGTATAGGAACCAATATCGTAATTATCCCGTGTTGATAAAATAAAACTATTATTATTATTATTATTATTATTATTATTATTATTATTATTAACAAAATTTTATTATCCTAGGCCCACACCTCAAGACATACTATATGAGGAACAAGAGATTTATGACCAGCATAGCTATAATGGGAAACAAATTTATGAATGGAATATTGATGGTTATACAGAAAGACAAATCTACAATACTATTCACAGAATGATGATGTATAGTACTGTCTGTAAAGGAAATAATAATACAGATAAGGCTATTGCTAAAATGATTATAGCAGGTTTTACAGGACAATTAAAAGGCTGGTGGGATAATTATCTTAGCCCGATGGACAGAAATGAAATTTTGAGTACAGTCAAACCAGAAAATATGGAAGAACAAGCAGTCTATACACTTGCCATTAATATAGTAGAACATTATTATTATTATTATTATTATTATTATTATTATTATTATTATTGTTATTATTATTATTATTATTATTATTATTATTATTATTATTACTATTATTATTATTATTATTACTATTATTATTATTATTAGTATTATTATTATTATTATTATTATTATTTTTTTTTTATTATTATTATTATTATTATTATTATTATTATTATTACCTATACTATATATTATTGAAGATGGCCAATTTTGGTGTCTAAATTAATTGGTCTGTTTTTTTTAAAAAATTAAATTAATTAATTATTTTTAACTTCTTCACTCATCCTATAACTACCTTGTGGTAGTTTTTCTTTCTCATGCATTCTTATCTTATAAATATACATCAGGTAATTAATGGACCAAGTCTCAACGAGTTCTTTCTTTTAGTGAAGGTCTACAAAAAATAAATAATATAATTTATTAATATATTTTATTCGAAATACTTTTTAAAATTTATGCACATACATAGAATGTGCCACACTTACTGGTTATTATTATTAGTTTATTTAAAACAATATTTTGCACATATAAAATCAGGCAAATTACAACGAGCTTCCCTAAAATTTTATAATAACAAATACCATCTCATTATTTGAAAAATTACAAATACCCCTAAAAGTCTAACAAATACCTCCTCGTGTCAGCCCATTGCAGGAGATATTTGTTAGACAACCGTTAATTGCAGAGCATATTTGTAATCTTTTAAATAATAAGAAAAATATTATAATTACGATAAATCTCACTAGAACCTTTTGTAATTTACCCTATAAAATAGACATATATATATGTGTGTGTGTGAAGAATAAAACATAGTATAAAGATTAAATTTTGACAAAAGGATTTGAATAGTTGAAATAGCATTACTATTGCTAAAATTGGGGAAAATTATATTTAAAAGCTAGGGAAGTCTAGATTTAGTTTCATTTTATTAAAAATCATTTTTCCAATATTAATAACATTTTAAATAAAGTAATTATGTACATGGTACGTGCCATTTTACTAAGACAAAACCGTCACAATAAATTTATAAAGTTATGTTGTAGGCTAGCCCCTAGTTTTCACTCTAGTCACTAATTATTTAGTATTTTTTTTAATAATGCAAGTCATATAATTGATTGATGTATATTCAAAGATTGAAGCCTAGGGTTTTTTTTTTTTTTTTTTTCCGCAATATGGGTAGTAGGAGAAATTATACTTTTAGTCTCGTATGATTGGAGTTCGATACTTTTAAGCCTATATTTTACAGAATTTTTAAAATAGTTCTAAGATTGAAAAAACTCCATAGATTTAGCAGTTTACTTTATAAGATTTTCAAAATGGTTCTAAAATTGAGAAAATTTGACACATTTATTACTCTGCTTTACGGGTTTATGAGACTAAATGTGTCGAGTTTTCTCAATTTTGGGACCATCTTGAAAATCCCGTAAAGTATATTACTAAATGTGTCAGATTTTTCTAATTTCAAAAGATTTTACAAGTTTTGTAAAGTAAAAAACTAAAAGTATTGAACCCCTATCCTATAAGACTAAGAGTATAATTTCGTCCCACGTGCTTTTAATTTCCATCTATAAATTAGAATTAAAGAGACCAAGTGCCATTTACTGCAATATCTTCGGTTAATTTTTATGGAAATAAGAATTTTAAGAGAAATTAATATTTACCTTGTGGGATCTTTTCATCTCATGATATATTTTCTCACCTATACATATTTTATTTTTATGATTTTCTAAAAATATTTCGAGATACCATACTAACCTAATTAATTAGGTTTTACTTCATACCTAACAGCTTTCATTTATCATCAAGATTATCATTGTTATAACTTTATCTAACGTTCAAACACATAATGAGAAATCCACTACATTTCATCCAAATGTTCTTCTGTCACTAGTTATTTTCTAAATTAAAAAAAGAAAAATGGGATTCACGCCCATTTTACAAGGCTTGTACCGTTGTCAATTTCATATTCCACAAATTGACATTCACCCTTTGTTCAATATTTTGGGTAAATTACAACCACATCAGATTTGGCATAATTACAAATACCTCCTTATTGTTTGAAAAATTATAAATATCTTTTTAATATATGTAATTTTTTAACCAAAGGCTTGAAATTGACTATTTTGTCTTTGAATTTTTTATTAAAATTGTAGAAAATCAGCCAACACAAATTGCATTATTGCTCCTCTGTGTAAAAAACTTAACAAACCTCTCCATCCGTATTGTAGTTCAAAAATATTTTAAAAAATTAAATAAAAAATAATTCTGTGCATAAGGGCATTTTGGTCGGTTCCCATAAAAATGGATGGAAGAATTATTTGTTAGACGGTTACAAATCTCATAGAATAATTTATAATTTTTCAAACAACGAAAAAGTATATATAATTATGACAAATCTCAGAAGAGATAACCGTAATTTACCTCCTCCTTCTTCTTCTTTTTTTTAACTCACAGACCCACGCACAAACCTAATATTGAAACACGAGATCTTCCTTAAAAAAAGTCTTGTATCCCAACTATTGAGCTAGGGACCACCCTCTTTTCAATTCTTTCCATATCAAAGTTCAGTTACCTCAAAGAGCAAAGATTTCCCATTTATACTCACAATCCCCATAATATGCCACATTTTCATGTAAATTGATACCAAGAAAAACAAAAAAGCAAAAAGCCCACAAGGCCTTTCAGAAGTTGGTCACAAAACTGTGACTTTTCATGTTATGAGCATCACTTACATACAGCTTAATCCCTCCTTGTATCATCATAACAATAATACTGAAATGGCTTCTCCACATAACTATAGCACACACTTTGGTAATTGGCAGTACTTCCCTCAGTAAGAAAAATGAAGCATCTTTGAATCCATTCATCACAAGTATTGCTTATGTATCCTTGCTCTGTTCTCTTCCCACCATAGTCTAGCATGTAGCTCTCCGAATTTCTCCCGGCTGAAAATTGATCAGTTTAACTGCAAGTTAACATACTGCAGAGATCGTTGCATCGACACGTTTGGTTCAAGAAAAGTGAATAGAAACTGACCTGAATCTGACTCGTCTGAGCTCTCTTCTACCGTCAGGCAGAGCTCTGATGGTAATGTACACACCGGGCTCATCCTGCTCGACCCATTCAGTCTCCAAATCACTGGCGTTGCTGATGGATATTTCTCCAGAGCGGTCAGCGTCTCTGGATGAGCTAGTGCTCCTCATGGAGGCATCCATTGATGATATTTCTGTTTTTGCAGCACTAATGCTTGAGAGCTTGGGAGTGGAGGCAACACCACAAGAGTCATAGTTAGACCGAGAATGCATCGACTGAAGGTCTAGGGAATCTGATGAGGAGTATGCTGCCCCATTTCCAGTTGGCCGATTTAAGGTGCGAGGTAATGGCTCTCTGCCAAGTGGCGGTGTCACGGGGCTGTCTTCGACAGACTCCATTTTCAAGCTGCTATCATCTTCAGATCTTGGAGTTGTTGGAAGAGGGAAGGCTTGGAGGTTTAACCTCTGAACATTGTACAGCTCCAGCACCTTTTCGGAATTCTCAGCCCACCACCTTTGAGCTTGCCATTTGTTGAACATTTCTCGGCTATGAAATAAGTCCAAAGTTGATCAGTATACTTCATCAGGTTGATCAAGATCTTGCCAGAAGTAATGAGGTTTAAATACTCATTAGCATAGAAGTTGAAGCATCATAGAATCCAAAGAGACTTCATTTGATTCGAGTTCAAATGAAAATATTACAAGTGCATAACAGTAAAACAGAGACAGAAACTCCTATTTCAGTAACTTTCATATTTACTTTACTGTAAGCCAAGAAATTAAACAGTAAAAGAACAGTTTTCCCAACATTAAGAAGTGCAAACATCGATAACAAGAATTGGTCCACAACTCCGGTGGTCAAAGAATAAACGCATCATTTCAACTAACCAAAGCATCATCTTTAATTATGCTTCATGGAACTGTTGTTTATTATGGCAAGCCACTAAGTCGGACCTACATAAGGTTCTTGATTAGTGCTACAGAGCTTCAAATAAAATACTGGACATTTTGAATGCATCTAGAAATGAGATTGTTTCTTGACTTTGCTTAGAGGGCATCCAACTCTCCACAAAATAATGGGATAACAGAAAAATGCCAGAGAAGCAAGCAACAAACGAAATGATTAAGATTTTTCACGGGAACGAATCGTGAGCTACCATACATTTTAAGGACCAAGATGTAAGGATATGAATAAACCCAAAACTGTATTGATTAGTAGGGCTCCTGCTCAAATGCATGTGTTCATCTTCACAAGGCAAGGACAGCACATTGAATGAATCAACAGTGCTTTGTATTCTCCATGTTAGCTTTCTCTTCTGCTATTTAATGGCTTATCATACCTACCAGAAACCTTGATGGTGGATCATTACTACAAGTATTTAAAGCATGCACCCCTACTCCATGTCAAACAAACATATCTATTAAAAATAAATTAGAATCACATGTATAATCGATGAAAAAATTCTTATATTCGTCGGTTGTGAAAATACTAAATTGTGCAGATCACATAACATCAGTATCAATTTTACTACTTACGTAAGTTTGGAAATTTTTCCCGAATCAGGTTTGGCCTAACCAAATCAATCACAGAGCAAATGTGATACACTTGTTATGTGATTGTTTGCTTTCCCCGTACTCTATTCACATGATAAGTGTATTGCACTTGCCACATATTTTGTTCAGATTCGGCCAAACTCGATCCGAGTTAGAATTTGCCGTAATGAAAATACTTTATACAGAGTAAATATTAAGAATCTTCCAGATTTTACCATGTGTTTTTTTACTTTCTTACCATTTTTTCACCTTGTAAAAGAAACAAGAAGATGAAAGCACAGCTGGAGTAGATTCTTGTTCAGAAGCCAGTATAGATGCCCCATCTTGTCACACATAGGATATGCATCTGTTGTCAAGATGTATCACAGGTTGACAAGAAATAGTTCCCACAAGAAGACAAATCAAAGAATAGGTAGGCGTGATCAAGACTACCGAAAACGAAAGCAATGGCATTCCCGACAAGCCAACAACAATTAGAAAAAGGGTTGCCAACACTTTGAGAACAGGCCCACCACAGTGTTTCACTCAGAGTTTCACCCTTTTGGACTTTCCAAAAGCGAGTCCTAGTTTTCTTTTCTCATGGCTTCTCCATGATGACCACCATAATTACTCATTCACTGTCGGACATTTATGTTGATTTTTCCATATGAACAACCGACCGAATTTTTTATTCTAAATTGTGTTGCATCTTTTAAATTAAAGTTTCTTGCATCAACAAATTTTATTATAATTCATATGCTTCATCTTATAGGGTTAAATGCAATTTAACCCTGTGATATGAGAAATAAAATTAGCAAATTTACCTCCATATATTTTGTGAAATAAAGCAAATTATCCCTATGAACGGTTTAGATAAAGGGCAATCTGCTTAATTTTTCATATCATAGGGGATAATTTACTTTCTTTTTTTTCTTGTACGAGTTTCTTTTTTCCGTTTTCCATATCACAATTGCATTTAACCCTCATCTTATATTCTGCATCATCCAAAAACAGTAAGCGCATAAATATTTCTTTAAATATAACTTATTTTCCACAGAGAAGGATAAAGATTATTAAAAAAGTTCTTCTAAAGACTGAATTAGAGGGAAGAACTTTATATAAACCTCAATCAAATGCTCTAGCTATATTTCCTTCTATTTCATCTCACAAAGATGCATTATGAATAATTAGGCTTCTAAACAGTAAAATCACTGTGTATGAGATACAAACACAATTATTAAACTTCCACTGATTATAATCAAATAAAGCTAGTCAAAAAAATATTCTCACTAAGCATGCAAAACATTTTACCTAATGGTTGGTTAAGCACTCGAAGCAAATTGAATCCTCTTTTGGGGGCCATACGCCAGTTTTAGTCAACACCTAAGGACACTAATCATGACCCATTTAGCTACATCAATCATAGTCTCTCCACTCCAATTTCCATAAATTTCAACTTCATTATTTTTTATCCTCTTTTGTTTACTTATCCCATGTCATTTAGAATGTCTATGCTCGTATATAAAATTTTGTCTTAAATATATTGATAATATGAATTTTATGCACATATATTAAATTAAATATAAGATGCAATATTATATTATAATAGATCATCTGAACTGCAATTCAGACACCCCCAATGTCCGTATTGAAATATGATATGTAATATTACCATTAGGGGTAAATGCAATTTACCCCATGTGATATAAAAAATGAGCAAAAACACTCTTGTGAAAAAAAATTAGCAAATTATCCCATGTGATCTTAAAACAAAGCAAATTAACCCCCTGTAGTTTTCCTTGATAGAGGGGTAATTTGATTCATTTCTCAAAACACAGGGAGGTAATTTGCTAATTATTTTTTCACATGAAAATTTTTATTTATTTTTTATATCACAATAGGGTAAATTACATTTATTCCTATTACATTAGGATAGAATATCTTAACTGCAATCCAGGACCCATAATGGTTTTTTTTACTGCATGTGAATATATTAGTATTTAATTTTATTTTAATTGTCATATTAATGTTCAAAAATATGTATACTTGTATTAAGATTGGATTATTTATCCAAAGAAAAATTGGGACTAGGTAGGTTGGGCAATCATGTAAGTGGTCCGCATGCTTCACGTTTATGGCCTACTTCATAAAAGCAAAATGTTAAATAAATGAATAAGACAAATTAAATTCATATTAATAAACAGTTAGGCTAATTATTATTTTTTAATTAATGATGTAAGTAATAAATCGCTATCATTAACCTTTTAGCCAATCAAAAACGCGCCAGAAGACGGTACGAAATTACCAAAAGAGGGTACCTGAAGCGAATCCGCTTAAGGTCATTGCCGCCACGTGGCAAGGACACAAAGGTAATTAACACACCGGGTTCCACCTGAGCCACCCACTCCTTGGGCTCGTTCTCCTCCACGAAGACGACCGGTTCGATTCGCCGTCCGCTGGCCGACGCCGGCGTCCCCTCCCCGCTGGATATCCCCTTCAGCCTCGCCTCCAGCTCCCTCCTCCCCGCCGTAGAGCTCGAGTTCGAGCTGCCAGTTCTCCTGTACGACCACCGGAATTTTTCCGGCGCCACCGAGTCAGACTCTCCTCCACCGCCCCCGCCGAAGCTCCCGTTCCTCCTCGGCTGTGCAGCCGGCTGGTTAGCACACGGCGCACAGTGGCGGTACGCACCCGACGCCTTCAACGCCATGTCCTTGATCTACGTACGCACGAAAAATCAATTCCCAAACACCATAATTTCAGAGCAAAATTCCACATTCCATCAGAGTAAACGAATGTAAATTTAGGCAGCAATGGCGAATAACCTGAGAAGAGAGAGCTTTGATCGCGTGCTTAGTAGGTACAGCATTGGAATTAAGCTTTTCACCCGGCTGATGATGGTGAAGATTATGATCAGCGGACGGCGAATCATCACTCCCTTGCTTCGAACGTGCTATGCATGTAAGCATTTTCGTTCCGGCAAATAATCAAACAGATTCCTCTAAAAACTCCCTGCAACATAAAAAAATCAAACATCAATCCACATACAATTCATACATACATACATTCCGTAAACTGAAACAAAAAGAAGCAGCAAAACATGAATCCAATTGAAAACTTAAAAAGGGGACCTGAGAAATAGGAAATCGAGGGTTTTGGGGTAGGAAGGAAGGAGGGAAAGTGGGAGAAAAACAGAGTAGTGAGGAGTGGTGGATGGTGATGAGGCACTTTTAATGCCGTCCCATAAATTGCGCCATCACAGAGAGAGATTCCTGTTCATCATAATTAACTATACAGTACACAAGGCATGAGTCAACAACATTTCACATATATATATATATATGTACTAACCAGTAGAATTTCCTCTTTCTTTTTTCCTCCTCAAAGAAAATCAAGAATTTTTGGGGGAAGTGGAGAAGGAAGATGAATAAAGAAAGGAGATGTGAACTGTGAAGTGGAGATTGGAGAAGTTTTTGGCTTGAGAGCTTTGAGGCTATAGAGCCTTTGCTTTTTAACCCCTTCTTTTCTTTCTTTGGGGTTCTGTTTTTTTGGCTGAAATTCCAATAATTAGCTGTTGAATATTGAATACTCAGAAATTCTTTACTAATCCCCATGAATGAAAGATGGCCAGCTGCTTTCTTTCTTTCACTTTGCCTCTTACTTTGTTGGTCCCATGGAATTTTATGTTTTTTAATTTTAGGGATTATTACACTCCATTTCCTTAATATTTGGTGTAATTATTCGTAAATTCTCTATAATTTAAAAAATTAAATTTAATATTTCTGAAGTTTGTTTTAACCTAACAAATGTGTCAATTCATTATTCAAAATTCATCGAATTTATTGATATTAGCAAAAAAAAAAATTAAATAAAAATCGATATATACCATCGATTGTTTTATTACCGACTTATTGTAGGTCAAACAAATATTTTTATGATCAAATTATCCTTATATATCTTCACACGTTAATGCATGTGAGGAGGTATATCTTCACCGTTGTAAAGGTAGTTTAGTCGTATTAGATTTATTTGGCCTGCAATAAGTTATTAATCAGGGTAAATATCGTTTTTTTTTTATTTATTTTTTTTGTTAATATCAACAAATTCGGTAATTTTGACTAACGGATGAGACTGTTTGTTAGACGGAAACAAAACTCAGTAGTATTAGATATGATTTTTCAAACCATATAGATTTACGTGTAATCACACCAAACCTCAAAGAAGTGGAATATAATTATCTCTAAATTTTATATACATTGTATGTATATATTAAATAAAATAAAAAGTTTCAGTGTAGAAATCGAGTGTAAATAAATTGATCGCTAAAGGTGCGTTTTCTTAAAGTTTTTTTTTACTTATTTTCTTAATTGAATTTGATGTGTTTGTACTTAATTTTAGATTAAATGAGTCGAATTAGATAAGTGCTACTTTTTTTGATCGAGCAAAATACAGGTGGGGCTCGAATAGTTTGGACTTTTTACATATTGTATTTGTTCTTCTAGTTGTTAAGAGGTTTACCGCTTGATTTTTTTAGTGTAAATCGATTACAATCATTAATATCGAATATTTCAATCTAATAACTACAGACAACGATAACAACCAGACACTAACTATCAATATCAGATAATTATATTTAATCAACAATTAGTATTAAAGTAGAACAACATCCCACATATTGATGGAGTTCGAACCTACGACCTTCGATTCATGGGGCTCAACTTTTCCAATGGCTCGGCTTACATGAACATTTTTTTATAGATTTATAAGATGTTAAATTTTATTTTAAATAAAGAAATGAATATAATTAAATCATGAAACTTATAAAATATTCGTAAAGACATGAACGTAACTAGCTCAAAGTCGTGTCTCGGAGAAATAGTAACATAGCAAAATATTTATTGGTATTTTCACCCTAATAATTGCATTTACCAAAGAGAAATTCAGAAACCATTAATTAAAATACATGAAGGAAAAAAGAGTCGACAGAAAACTACCCGGATGGATATTTTAAGTTAGAATAATCGACTTTTTTGGCTTTATTATTATTAAACAATCTCAATTAACTATAGAATAACATTTAATAATAATAATAATAATAATAATAATAATAATAATTATAAAAAAAAGAGCTTGAAATAAGCTATTCCCGCGACTTATGAATTATGATATTGCTACTTTTAAGCTATTCGATGGACACTTGCCAAATGTCCATAAGTGATTTTGTTTTGGGCTTAGTTTGGCGTAGTAGTATTCTTATTTTTATGCTTTTCCAAGCCCATAAAATTAAATATTTTGTATTGAAATCACATTAAATTCATATCACACTCTGCCTTTGCGTATTGAACACATGGATGATCGTCATAAATCTTTTATTTTTAAAAAGTGGGATATCAGTCAATTATTTAACTATTCGATGTCTTTAATATGGAATGTGATGAATCCGAGATGATCCACCTCGGGTCTTGGGATCCTTAGATTAAGTTTGAAATTCATAACAAAAGTTAAAAAGGTATTGGTGTCACCCCCATCGAAAGCACTCCGTTGATCAAATTAAAGACGATCTTGGATCAACAGGTTTAATATAAGAATGTTAATAAACACACTTAAAAGCATGTCTGGACATTTATTACGGTCGCCACTTGGGGACTCCGGATAGTGCGGTGCGTCTATCAATCAAGGGCCCAAATTCTGGGCCTTCTTGTGAAACCGGGTTGAGCCCGACCCAGCCCATGTAAAACACATCGATGCCAACCCATTTGTCAGATTTTTCCAGATTTAGGTATTTTACATATGTTATCCACATCAAACCTAACATCCATGAGACCTAAAAACCACATGATAGGGTTCGTCCTTCTTTTTTTTTTTTTTTTTTTTATAAAATGGTTAAAATTAGACACCCCTAATATTTTGATCGTTTTGCATTTTGGCCCCCAATCATTTTTTTTTTTTACATTCGATCGTCTAACCTTTGGGTTTTGTAGCACTTTACCCCCCTCCCCCCACCAACTTCTTTTAGAATTCAGGCGAATCTAATTGAAATATTCCATTGTGTGGGATCCACGCGCCTTTGGACGAGTTATGGGCTGGATATATTTATAATTTCATCAATCAACTTAAAAAAGAAACAAAGAATTAAAATAAAAATAAGCCCAAATTTTGAGTCTTTCATTTCCTTCGTCACCCACCTTCAACCAAAATTTCAAATTTAGGATCTTCACATTTTCAGCCACTGCCCACCTCCAGCAGCTGCACCACCACCTTCACAATCGCCGCCCTCCTTCACAACTGACACCCACCTCCTTCACCTCTCCTACAATCTTCCCCCCGTCTTCAAATTTTGGGTATTTCCCCTTCTTCAAATTGAATTCCTCTATCACAAACACCAACTAACTTCTCTTCACCAAATGCATTGTAAAATCAGCCCCACTAGTCCCAGTTCAAGAAAATCAAGCAAGAAAAAAGAAACAAATGAGATAACAATAAAGCAAGAAAAGAGAAATCAAGGGTTGAAAAATAATGACGGATTTTTCAAATAGGTTTGTACCTGAATTTCATAAATACATTGAAGAGGGTGTTGCTGGTCCAACGGAGGGAGCGTCGGTGCAAAAATGGTTGTGTGGTCAGCAGGGAAGATGAAGAAGAAGACTTTCTTCATTTTTGGGTGGAAGATGAAGAAGAAGACCTTTTTATTTTGTGGGTTTTTTGTTTTCGTTTTTGCTTTATTTAAAATAAATTGGGATGTGCAATTACAATTTTACCCACCACTAAATTAGCTTTGGGCGCGTGTATTCACGTAGCTGGAATATTCCAATTTTATATCCCAAAAAACTAAAAAAAAAAAAAAAAAGACAAAGTGCTACAAAAATCAAAGGTTGGACGGTCGAGTGTAAAAGAAAAACGATTAGGGGGCAAAGTGCAAAACGACCCAAATATTGGGAGGTTATCTACTTTTAATCCTTTATAAAAATTAGTTATTGCTGCACGCAATCTCTGTGAGCATATAAAAAAGTTATATTCAATTTGATTATATTTAAGTTGAAATTAAATAAATATGAGAATTATTGAATATGAGCACTCAAATTGAGTACAATAATTTGCACGAGCTAAACTGACTGTTGACAAGTCCGGCTCGAGTAGGTTTTATTGTTTAATTTGTAGCCATAACTTTGAATACATCACACAATTGTGTACTAAAAAAGATAATTCAAAGTTGTTAGTAGAGCTAATATTACAATTTTCATGCTCCACTTGTATAAACAATCTAGTTAATATTTTTAAATTAAGTTGGATCGAGTTATTTTAAAAAAAATAAAAAATTTACACAATTCTGATATTGTATTCTTTTTTCACTTATAAGAGAGTGTTTACAACTGTTTGAAAAAAGTACTTATCAGCTTTAGGCTCAGAGAAATACTTTTCCTGTTTGAAAAACAATTTCAACTTTTGAAATTATAAACGACAGCAGTTTTAGATCAAAAGTGAGAAGCACCTAAATACATTTGCTTTCTTGTAAATAAATCCATCACGATCTCTTAGCTATTCTTCTCTCCTTATAACAACGTAAATATGCGGTCAAAATTATCTCTTGTCAATTAATTTTTTTAAAAGTTATTTCTCTAAATACTCCCCATGTAACTTTTAAACAAACACTCATAACTTTTGATTCTGTTACAAATTCTAACTTACTATACAAAATATCTCTTCTCTCAAAACATACTTGCAATTGCAAACACTTCCCAAGTTCATATCATCTCTTATCACTATTATTAAAAGGGTAAATTATAGTGACACCCCTTGTTAGATCAAAATACACAAACACCCCCGATTTTCTTTTTTTTTTGCAAAATTACAGCTACACCCCATGAGGTTATGATTGTATTACAACTACACCTCATATTCAAAGGCTAAACTACACTAATACCCCTGAAAAATATTCCACTAACACCCCAAGGGGTGTAGCTGTAATTATGCAAAAGACATGTATTTGTGTAAGTGGACCTAACCTCAAAAAGTGTCA
The DNA here is from genome assembly GCA_034509735.1 of Sesamum alatum. NCBI lineage: Eukaryota > Viridiplantae > Streptophyta > Magnoliopsida > Lamiales > Pedaliaceae > Sesamum > Sesamum alatum. The sequence continues at coordinate 22,632,863 of JACGWO010000011.1, read as the reverse complement.
ATCACTCAATGTAGTTTACCCTTATTAAAAAGTTACACAACATCTTATCATAATATATTTAAGAATTACACCATGTCCCATGATCCTAGAGGTCATGGGTTCGAACCCCGGCGTGATTTGATGTTGTTTCTACTGTATAGTAGAGGTATTATTTGTTGTTGTAATAGCTATATGTTAGTTTATATGATATTGTTGATATGATTGTTTGTAATTATCTCTACTCAATATTGATAGCCAACAAGATTGAATGTAATTATTTTACTTTCCATTAATAAAATTCATTGCTTCCTATTTTTTTTTAAAAAAAGAAAAGAATTACACCATGTGATTAATTAAATTGGATCAAAGTGATTTAGGCAAAATTTTAAACTTAAAAAAGCCCCTGTTTCAGCAAAGCTGCTCCCAACTTTTGCCAACATAGCCTCAAAGATGTCTCCAAAAACATTCTACCTCAAAATTTATTATTGTGTTTCTATAATAATTGGTCCTCCTAAAATACCCAAAGTTGTAGCTAAAAAGTGAAAAAGTTTTAATCTAGTGAACTCTTTTTTCTTTTCTTTTTTTTTTAATTGAATTTTAGTTCTTATATAATCCCGTCACACATTGATTATGAGATTAATTTTGTTCAATGCAGTAGTACCAGAAAAAAATTTACTATTGCCTATATTTTAATGGTTAGGGCTGAAAATCGTGATAAATGACTATCATTAATCATGATTAAATAAAATTCATAAAGAAACTTCATTTATTCACTATGAAAAATATTTTAACCACACTAATAAAAATCATAACCAACAAACGTTATGTGGTCATGATCAATGACTATTTACTACAACTATTTATTTTTAACCATGGCATTAGTTATGGTTAATGTTATATTTTTTGGTTATTATTATTAGACCAATATTTTATTGGTTACTCAAATGTGAACTAAACCCAAACTTTTGGAGAAATACGTGATCCTTAAAAAGTAATAGTATTTCCTGTTGTAATCTTGAATTTAATTTAAGTTTTTAAATCTTGCAATGGTATATATTTTTTTGTCATTAGTCTTGTGTTTTTTTTACCATGATTATTCAGTGGCAACAAATAATTATTATCTTGATATTCGTGCCATCATTAAGTTTCATTCATTATCGAATGTGTTACTAATTGTCTATAGCCACAATTTTGTGCATAATTCTTATCGCTAATAATTATATTGTCATGATATCAAAATTATTATCACATTGATATTATGTGTCTTTGACAATTTTAATTCATTTGATATTTTGTTATTAATATTATCTTTTATTTATAATTATGATGTGTTGTTGATATACTACAGAAAAAATCGACTACAACCTTTTGAACTCTTTATCTTCTTATAGGTCGTTAAATTGTGTATTTATATATACTATCTATACTATTTATAAAGAAAAGGCATTTTACACTCTTAAATGACAGTTTTTATAATGCTACACTAATTTTTAGTTTGTCAATTATACCCTTAAAAAGTTTGTAAATACCATTAAATAATTTTGTCAAAATTAATCGTAATTATCTTAATTTTCCCTCCATGTCCCCCTACCCTCACCCCCCATTTTCATCACTTTCTCCACCCTCCCACTTTCTTGTGTCAATTTTTCTTTTTTTCTTTTTGTTTTTTAGTAACTTGCACCAACTGATAAGAAGATGAAACTAATGCAATTCTAATCCTCCTCACTGCACTAGAAAACAACTCGATACAAGCTCCCATGTCACCAAGAACGTGACTCAATTAAGAACGCGTTTCCAAAATCAATATTTTATATTCAAGTTGGGTTTTCATACCCATTTTTTTATCCCTATGAAGAGCATATCATTAATCTGCGTATTGTTGGAAATGTATATTTTAAATTTTCATTTTTTTATTCATATTATCAATTGTGTGGTTGACTTATATAAAATATTTGATTATATGTATTACTAATACATTTGTATTATATCTTGATTGAGAAATATGCTATAACTTGCTAGTGATCATCTCATCACATATGCTTGCTCCATCATAGCCACTCGAGTCCTAATTATAATTTCTCTAGCAATGGTAAAATGTCCATATATTCCAACGTCTTACTGAGGTAAGTTTATGTTTACTGTATAAATTTTACTTATTTTTCTATCTAATTGCAGGTACATGTATAAGAAGATGCCTAGTGTTGCATATTTTCATTAAAAATAAATTATTGAGTATATCCCTTTGTACCATTTTATAGATGGTACAGCTTAATGCGTGTTGAAATGTTTGTATAAAATAATCATGTATATATAGTGGTAGTCTTTTCTATACCAATGTATATATTAGTATATAGTATAAATATTTTATTTTTTCTCCACTAAATCTTGATTCAAAAGGTATTAATTTATTAACATAATTTAATTAATTAAGCATCCATAATGATCTATGTGCTAAATGTGGGTTTAACAAAAATTTACAATTACTTTTACTCTATGCTTTTCCCTTCATTTTAATTTTTTATTTAAAATTTCTATGTTCCTTTTTATTTTACATTATAAATCTATATCAACTGTATAATATTTTTAAGGTATTCTTTTAATATGGATGGCATAATTTAAAATGATGGACTGAAAATTTTGCTTTAATGTCAACTTATGTTTACACCAATACGTTTTGGTGAAGTTAAGTTGACTAGAAGAAGGTATGCATGAATAATATATATATATATATATATATATTCATCTAATTGTATGGATGTTTTGCTTCGTATATTTTTTCAACAAAATTAATATTATAAATTTTTGGTTTTATTTTAAGATATACATCCACCAGAACTTTTTAATTTTAATGGTACTAATTTTCTACTTTATGGTATTTACTATTTAACTTGATATAAATTTTCATGTTTTTGAAATATTATTTTGTTTTACATAATACTATTGTTAGACAATAGTGGAATTTGTGTATAAAAATAAATTATATGCTTTAGTACATTACAATATTAGTATGTTGTCTTATTTACTAATCAATTTAAAAATATGGATAATTCTTGGAATTTTTTTCTAATTAATTGGGAAACTGTTGATAACACGTTGCACTAAGTTAAGTAATATGCGCGGGGATCGCGTTCAACCGTTGCTAGTACTAATATATCTATACTAATATATAAATGAAAGGTATTTCTCACTCACAAATGACGGTTTATGACACCGCAACACCAATTTTTGGTTTTGCTGATAATACCCCTAAAGTTAGTTTTTTTCCCTTTCTTTTTTTCTTTTTAAAGGTAATGTATTGATTTATATATATATATATATTCAATAAATTTAAATTGTAATATTATTTTATATACACGCAGGGAACGGGGTGCCACGATGGCTAGTATATATATATATATATCTATACTATTATATAAAGCCTTTCTCATCCACAAACAATACCAATTTTTTTGTTATACCAATAGTACCCTTAAGTTGGTTTTCTTTTCTTTTGTTCTTTTTTTTTAAAATGTGATTATTGATTTATATTTTTTCTCTTATTTATAATGTATTTTAAAATGTGATATTATCTATACTAATTATAAAAAGAAACATCATTTTGTCTCTAAAGTGGAAGTTATTTTGTGATTTTTACATAAAATGCCCTTTATTTTTGTATAATTCATTCATCATTTTATTTTTACAAAATGAAATTAACTAATTTGTATGGGATAAAAATGTCATTTTGCACTAATTTTGCAGTTTTCATACCAATTTTGTAAAATACCAAAATACCCTTTATCGTGTCTGCTTTAAACTTCTCCAAGCTATTCTCTTTATTCGAAACACGTTCTCAGAAACCTCTTCCCCTTCCCCTTCCCCTTCCCCATATCACGTTCTCAAAACCCAACTCCCCACTCTTTCTCTCTCTAGATTTTGTTCATAACAATCCTACCTTTCCCTGCAAAATTCACATTTGCTTTTATTCACAACTGGAGCGGCGGAAACGAGTTGATATCGCTCTCAATCTCGGTAATTTTTGCAAAACTAGTTATTCAACCCCTAATTGCTCTGATTTATCACAGCGGCTTCTGATTTTTCCATGGTTTGTTTGAGGTAATCGTGGTAGGCTATCATCTCTTTTTTGTTTGCTTGGATTGCCTTGGCATCCTCATTTTTTTGGGTTGTTTTGTTTGGGCCTCGCGTATCTTCTTCATTTTCTGCTCATTTTGTTTAAAGAAATGAGCCTTTTGTGCGATTCAACCCTTTTTTTAAGCTTCAATAGGAATGACGAAAGAATTGATTTTTGGGCAAGAATGCTGATTATGAAAATGCAACTTTTAATTATGTGAGCACGGCCTCTCAGATTCTGTACACTTAGCATAGAGGTGGCGTAAGAATATAGGAAAAAGGGACAAGGACCGCAAAAGCGCAACTGGAGAGTGTCGAAATGCATGACAGAGTCTCAAGTACAAACACGCTTCTTTTCATAATCAGCATTCTTTTAATTTGTACAACCTAAGTAATGAGAGAAAATGGTGAAGATGAGTTTGTGCCTATGCAAGAAGACTACATTACAACAGGTAAGAACTATATAGATGTTGGGGATCCATACATGGGAATCAAGGTGTGGACATGTATGATTGAAAATGATAGGTTTTGATGATACGGGTAAATCATGATCTTAAATCTTTGTGTTTGATTGGTCTAATGTTTTATGCCTATTTGGTAGCAAAATGGGCTCGAAATGACTGATCATCCTATTTCATAGTGTTCATTTTGTATATGACTGTAGCTAAGAGCTAGAGTGTCGACAGAAACTCTTCTCCACCTAAAATAGTGTTGGCAAAGTCTATTGGATTGAGTGGTCATATTGGAGTTACTGTATATTGGTTTCATATAAGAGCGGGAAAAAAGAGGAGGACAATGAAGAGAAAAAAAGATGAAATGCAGGATGTGAACTTATGTATGATAAATATCCCTTGATCTTCCGGCTTGCAACATCATTGAGTTGATTTTATTGAATACTCCAAATTTCATAATTTATTTTGCCAACAATGAAAAAGAAAGATGATTCGATGCTTAGAGATAACCTCCAATTTGGGCATTTTTTTCTCCAGCAATCTGGGTGGGTGATTCAAAATACGGGCTAACACTAGATTTGTTCAAGTTCTTATAAAGTTTCATCAAGTCCAGGTATGAAAGCGTTGCTATTTTTCCCATTTTTTGCATTAAGAGGTATAAGACTTCATCAATTCTCCATTTAATTAGCTTCACAACTATTGACAACAACATTTATGAAGTCTAATTTTTTCATCTATTTGTTTCTGATTTTAGTCACTTTTCTTTGTATTGTTGGTTTTGATACTTTAAATTCAATTGAAAGAACATAATTTTTTCTCTAGAGTTAATTTGTGATTTGAGTATTGCAAGGTTCTGTACATATTCTTTTATGCTTCTTCATTATATAAAATGCAACTAGCTTTCACTTCACTGTTAACTCTATCTTCTCTATTGCTTTTAGGTCCGGGAAATACTAATATTTACGTTCCATTTGTTTCAAAAGAGATGCTATGAAAGTGTTTGTTGATTTATGTAATCTACTTCATTTATTTTTCAGAATATCTAATTACATTCATAAAATATCAAGAGTTTTATTTACAAGGTCTTGGCTTTTAAAAAGCAGAAAATTGTCTTTGATTCTCCCTTTATCTTCCTTCTCTATTGTTGTGTTCACATGTATTTTCCTATGTATTTCTTAGCGGCTAGAGACCACTGCTTAGGAGATCAAGAAAGCATTTCACATAGTCTGCATCAATTATTGTGGCTTCCCGAAGATAGCGCGAATGCTGAATGGACCGGTCCGCAGCAACAAAAGAAAGCCTGGCACGATTCTTATAAGTAAGCTCATTTTCTTTTTCCTCTACATTTAGAATATTGTTGGCACTGATCCACTTTTACTGGGGCATTTTTTTATATAATAATGTAGAAATGATGTCTTTTTTTTTTAAATATGATTTTGATTTGAAGACTACATCATATTGAATAATGTTATATTATCTTAACTTTTAGTCTCTTATTTAGTTATTGAAATTTTTTTATATTACATATATATTAATTTTATATCTTAATGGTTATGTGATATTTCTATATGCAGGTGTAGTTTGACATATGTTTTTAATACCAAATCATAATATATTTGTTGACGAGAAACAAATCATGATCCATTTGTTGTTTGTCATTCCTTCCCCAGCGATGAAATGATGGACGCTCAATTATTAAATTGTGTAGGGCCATTATTCTTCATTGTGCATGCTCAAAACTTTTGGCAGGCAAAGCCATTGAGGTGTACTTTTGAATTGTTGTTGTATTTTGAAGGGCAAATGTATTACTTGGAAGTTTCACATGGTCCAAGCTAGTGGGGGTAGTTTTTATTGTTCTATCTTATCCACTATTTACTTGGCATCAATGAAGGCATGAGAATCAAATATCAATTCATTTCGTCTCTCTCTTTTTCTTTTTCTACTTAAAGTACTAAACTTCGCTCTTTAAATTACATATTATGAGATTTTTGTAATTAGGATCATCAAGCACCAAGACAAAAAAGAAAAGTGATGCATATGTCTATATTCTGTTATGTTCTTTTAAACTTTTAGTGTTTCTGGTAGATGTAATTTGTTATTTATTAATATTTTCTTAGTTATTGGAATATTTTATATAGTTATTGATTTACGTTTTATATTATGAGTTACTTATTCATCTAATATCCCTGGCTTCCGAAGTTCCAGTGGTTACTAATTTGCTGGTGTAATTAAAGATCTTCATTTAATACCATGTCATGCTACATTAATTGCCAAATGAGTTACAAATAAAGAACTTATGAGTATAAAAAGTGTGCAATTATATTTTATTTAGAACTCGCAGTCATTCATTAAATTACGTACTTTGGTAAAAAATTAGTTACATTAAGTTAGAGAACTTATGGACATGAAATTTATGCGTACTCAAATTAAAAATGTGCAGTTTTATTTTGTTTACAATTAGAAAAAAAAAATTATTGTGTTTGTTTTTATTTATATTTTAAAATTTATGCGCGCGGGGACTGCGTGCGCCGATTGCTAGTTTATTATATACAAGTAGGGACAGCATGTCACGATAGTTAGTAGGACAAATGGTTGATAGAGCCCAATTGGATGAAATGTGAGATTGAATAAATTAATAATTCGTTTACCCGATTGAATAAAGTATGTATAGGATTGAATTATGTTATCACACCTGGGGGTGGGCATCAGGTAGCTATAATAGCTACCCGATCCCAACCTGAATTTTGGGGTACCCGACAGTCGGGTATGCCGGATACCCGGACTTTTTCTTTTATTTTTATTTTTAAAAAGACAATCAGAAGCACATTTGTGTACTCTCTCTGCACTTAATTTCTTCTTCTTCTTTTTTTTTTCTTTTTCTTTTTCTGTTTATGATTTATTAAATTTTAATTTTAAATTTATATGTTATGACTATTTGAATATACCATTTTGATTATTTAGTATATTAAAAATAAGTAGAATTAAAAATTTTAACTTTAATAAACTAAATTAATCAATAAAATGTGAAAGAAAATCAAATAATACTAATAATAAAAAGTATGTTAACCATTATAAACTAAACATATAAGAAAGTTAAACATTAAACACTAACATTTAAGTTTTGTAAATTCCTTTCACCTTTTTTTCATGATATTTTAGGGCTTATAGAAATACAAATTATTGGAAGAAGAGAAAAACAAAAAGAACAAATATTTGAAAAAGAATCTTTTATTGGGAAAGAAGAAAATTTGAATGAAAGAGAAAGATTTAAATATATATATATATATATATCGGGTACCCGATCCAGTAGTTCGGGTAGGACTCCCCTACCCCAAACCCGACTCCCAATCCTTTACAAATCGGGTATCGAAGTACCCGATACCGATTGTTTTAAAAAAAAATTCCAGGAAAAAAATCGAACCCAATTGGATCAAGTTGGGACCTGAATTACCGAATCGAACGCCCATCTTTAATCACACCTCCAAAATCGAATAAGTTATCAGACTTTATCCAGAATCCAATGGACAACTAGCAAGCCACAATTTCTTTAGTAAAGCATTGGTACAAATGGATTGGAGGCCCAATCCATCTTTGATGAGACCTTGTTTATCTTCTATGAAATAAATGAAGAAGTACAAGGCCACTAAGGTCAATATTTAAGCTCAATAAACTCAAACTTTCCAGCACGCAAATAATAAGATCGGTACTAAGATATAATGACTTTTGTGTTGCAAACTTTCTCACTTTACCTATAATTCATTTACTGCTTATAAAAGAAAATAATCTTTGAAATTAACTCTAGAAAGGAACACCTTTGTATAGCAGTATACTAAAAAGTGTGGCACGCACTATCTGCGCGCATGTATAATTTTTAGTAAAATTTTTATAGTACATAGTACTTGCGTGCATAGTTTTTAGTAATGTTTTATTTGATTGAAATTCATAATTTATTACTATATATTAAAATTTGTCACTGCTTTACAACCTCACATAAGAAAATTGTCTGATAACTTTTTCTAACGCATTAATTATCAGTACATATTTTACTCAAAATAAATAAAAGTTAAAACTTTGTAAAATATATGGTATATTTATAACAATTATTATGTACATGCAACACAAATATTAATATGTTATTTATGGACCATTTAACAATAAACTTAAACAAAATGGGAGTAAATTTAATTTTTGAGTACATGTAATTGCATAGAATTAATTTTCTAAAGGAACTTAATTGAATTCATTAGTTGGAAAGTTGAAGGGTATTTCTGGTTTTATAATAATATGGTGTAGTGGTATAAAAACTGTCATTTTGTGTTTGTAAGACCCCTTCCCTTTATAATAGTATAAATTAATGCGAAAAGTGATCCTTTCTAAGAGGGTGTTTGGACCAATGATCTCTTAACTTAGTAGTTAAGGTTGAGATCCCATGACATTAGAGGGAGCTCGAATCCCACCAGTGCATGGGGTGTTCTCTATTGTATAGTAGGTGTAGTATTTTCTACTGTAAGAGTAGGTGTTATTTAGATGTAATTTATCTGATATTATTGATCAGTATATAATTGTTGTAGTTTTCTTTGTTAGATTGACATATGATCGTAATCGATTTAAATCAAATAATAATAGTTCATCGCTTTCACCTAAAAAAAAAAAAAAAAGAGTGTTGGGTGAGTTTATAAGCTTTTTAAATACCTTATAAGATGTTTGAGATACTACAAAGTATTTGGTACATTTTTTAGGAAAATATCTTATAAGCTCTAAAAATAAGAGGTTGGGAGCTTATAGGCTCTTGTAAAAAACAATAAAGAATTACCAACTTATTTATAAAATATTAACAAATTCCTTCGATTTAATTACAAATTTGTTGTTACTAACTTCTTATAAGCTCTTATTTTATCCAAACACTTAGTGAACCTATTTTTTAAATAAAACCTCGGGTGAATTACAATGACGTTCCCTGATGTTTGACATAATTACGAATACCCTATTGTTTTTCCACAAATTACAAATCCCCCCCCCCCCCCAGGTTTGTAATTATTCATTTTGTCCTTGATTTTTTTTAAATGGTAGAAAAATCAGCCGAAACAGATTACATTATTAATCTTTTGTGTAAAATATGTAAAAAACCTCCCCTACTCATTTTAATCCAAAAAAATTAAAAAATATTTAAAATTAATTCACTTCTGGGCAAAAATCAAGCCTCATCACAATTGTTGAGTTTCATTCTTCTCTCAAAAAATCTCCTAATATCATGATCAAGTCATTTTCATATTTTTTGTTGATGGTGTAGGATTCAGGAAGTAATTAGTCTACGCACGGTAACTCGAAATGACGTCGTCAGGCACACGAATTTCTTCCAAAAGTAGAAAAATAAGTTTCTATAAAATGAACATAATCATTTTACAAAGGATCTCACCCCCTATTTATAGTAAGTGACAAGGGGTGAAAATACAATATTGCCCCTCAACCGCCTCCCATCCCGCGGCCGAGATTTAATCCGTGAGGGTGCCTTGGTAATTTGGCATCACCCCACTATTTCTATAACTTCTCCTAATAACCGCTATGGCACAATCATGAATTTGTTTACAACTCGAGGGTATTTTGATAATTTCTCCTATCCTGATTTCCTAGCACTATCAGTAGCTCCCCAACTTCCAAATATTTCCAGAAAATTTGGAATTTGGAAGTTCTAACGGGTAATTTGATTCTGACTCTGCTTCTTCTTTTTGACAGTAGTCCTTTTTGGCTCAAAGTCTTTTCCTTTTGGGACTCTTCTCAGCACGAGTCCTTCTTCTGCTGGGGTCTTCTTCTTTTTTCTATTACTTCATTTGCCAGGATTTTCTGCTTTCTATATAAACTTGTTGAATCACTTCAAATTCTTCATCTGGTTCCATCTTCCCTTTTCTTCTCTCCCATCTTCAAGAAAATGTCGAAGCGCATCGGCTCGGGTATTTAGCTCTTCGTCTCTTTTCCTGCAATATTTTTCTAGTTTTCGTCTCCAAAAACACATCCATCCTTTGTCAGAATACCAACAGGAAAAAAAAAAAAACTTTGTTATTCCAAAAAGAAGCCTCTAGGATATGTCGAGCATTCAATGGGGCGCCGAAAGCACGTGGACGCCGAGTCGGGGTACGCCCTGACCCGGTGCTGGTCGAGGCGAGGCGCCTCGACCAGAGTTTGGCCGAGACGCTGCACCTCGGCCGGACCCCGATCGAGAGGCGTCTCTCTCGCCTCCTTCCGCTCCTCTCGTTCGCCCGGATATCGTGGATTTCGATCATGAGGTGATTGAAGCGATCCAGAATCTCCCTACGTGTCCTTCGCTTCACCAAGTCCTTCCTTCGAGTCGAGCTCAAAAGAAACTCCTCCACTCTTATCTTCCCTTGCAGCTGACCTAGTTGATTCCGGTCTAGATGGAACCGAGTCCTCTTCAGCCCCCCATTTCAAGTCCCGTTGACGCATTATGGATGTTGAGAACTGCCATAGTCGTGTGAGTCCTGAAGAGTTTTGTCTTCTTGAGACTAAAGTCAACGCCTCTTCCGAGTTCACCTTTCTACTGCCTAGTTTTGACGATAGAATCAAGCTCCCACCATCTGGATTCTTCACGGCTTACCTATCTTTCTTCGCTTCCAGTCTTACACTTCTTCCACATCCTCTACTTCTTAAGATCATCACCTGCACTACCTTGAACATCAGCCAATTCACCCCCAACTCCCTCGTATGCTTTAGGGGGTTCCTCCAGCGCTTCGAGGAACTTGATTTGCCCCCTCCCTTGAGGCCTTCTACTCCTTATTCACAGTCAGAAAGGTTCCTAATTACTCCTACTTCTACTCTACCCCCCGGGGGGGGAGGGGGGGGATTGCAAAATTCTTGAGGGTGGTGTTTCTTCGAAAGGTCCCTGGAAAGAAAAATTCTGATACGTAAAGGACCTATCCTGGGGGTCGGCAGCTCCTTGGGGGGGGGGGGGGGGTCGCCCTTTGTGCCCGACCCCGTCCCTGATCTTCATCTATCCTTCATTGGGGTTGGGCTGTTCGATCAACTTTTTGATGTCAAAACTTTAGGGCCTGTTGGTACCTGATTCTATCTTTTATGAATTCTACTTGCTTGAAAATTTTTGACACTATCTCATTCCCTCCTTGTTGATTTCTTGCATAAAAGAAAATTTCTCTCCATGACGTCCATCGCTTCCGCGAAAGGGAAAATGCTTCTAGGCCCCGCAACCCTTCTCCGCCCCCCTCGAGGAGGGGGGAAAGCAATCGCCGGCACTCTCCTCCCGCTCGGGCTAAGGATCCTCCTGGCAACTCAACTCGCCATGAAGGGCGTTCCTCCCCCCTCTTGAAGGCAGTGCATCCAAACGCCGTCGGGAAGGTGAAGTTGACCCCCCGCGCCATGGAGCAGGAAAAGGCCTATTTACTTGCGGGACGAACAGGCAAGGGAACATCTCTTCTTTTTGGGATGCTGCTGATGTTGACCTTGCCCACAAAAAATTAAGGGACCTAGTGAGCCCTTACGACGTGACGCTCCTTGGTGCCCCCCAAGTGGCACTCTCACTCGGCTTATGCAGGTTGAAGCTGCTAGGGTATGTTTTTTATATTTCATATTTGTGCTTCGTCTTCTTAACCATTAAGTGTCTCATTGAGGGGTATTCTATGTTCTCAAATTATCAACTTAGTTGAATCTACTGAGATGCGGCTAAGCCACTATGAGAAGGAGATTCAGCGACTGAAGGACGCTCTTGAGGATGCGAGGAAAGACTTGGGGCATTGTCAAGGGGAGCTTAAGGTTGCTTCTGTTGAGCAAATTAAGTGGAAGGATAGCTTTAACCGGGAGATTGCTTCGGGAAAGACCTTCCTGAAATCAGACGCGGGCAAGGCCTACTTGGAGTGTGTGTGGGATGATGACTTCAAGGAGAAGTATGTAGGTTCTGAAGAGTTCCACCAAGCTGTCCTTGGCAAGGCGAGCGAGGTGTATGACCAAGTAATCAAGCAATATCGCTCCATGTTGAGGAATAGTGGTCGATATGGTGATGAAAACTTCATGTTTCTCAATCCCAGGTTCCTGACGGATGGAGATGAAGATGGGGAAGGCGAGGTTGCCGATGATGTGCTTGCACTCCTGCTGACGGAATCCCCACCTCTGCCATAGAGAAGAACTAGATCTAGACTTAGGATTATTTATTACTATTATTTTATTATTCGAATTTCCTTTTTCGTAGGTTCAAAAAATGTTTTACGACTACTTATCTTGTTTTCTCAAATTTAAATTCTTGTGATGCTTTTCTCCCTCTCCAACTATTAGTTTAAAAATAATAAAGAAGAAAATTTACTTCTTCATGGTTCTCTTATAAACTCTATGTTTCACAGTATTTATGTTTATTGATTTCGATATGAGGGGATCCCCCTTCTCAGGAGAACTCCTCATTGTGTTGTTCTTTTATTCAGCATAGTTAATTAAAATGTGAGGGGCAATCCCCCTCTTCCAAGCACAATCTATGAATATGAAGGACCATCCCCCCCTTTCAAGTGAGAATTAAAATGTGAGGGGCAATCCCTCTCTTCTAAGAAAAGTATGTGAATATGAGGGGCCATCCCCCCCCCCCCCCTCAAGTGAGAATTAAAATGTGAAGGGTAATTCTCCTCTTCCACTTTTAAGCATAAGGGCAATCCCCTTTTTTCGAGAAATGTTTCAAAATATGAAGGGCAATCCCCCTCTTTCAAGGTAAGTTGTAGATATGAGGGGCAATCCCCCTCTATCCTTGAGAATGCCTGGAGGGGCAATCCCCCTCTTCACAATAAGCACAAATGTGAATAACAAAACATACTAACATAAATAGGAAGGGCCATTCCCCTCCTTAGACAGCAATAGGGGGTATTTAAATGACAAATTCCTCGTTGAAAAACAAAATAACGATATTTTATTATCATAAGTGAAGGTTACAGAGGTGCTGAAAACAAAATATATACAACTTTTCAAACAAAAATTCTAAGCGAAATATTTTTTAAATTGACCACGTTCCATGTGCGCGACACTTCCTTTCCATCCAGCCTCCGTAGGCGGTAAGTTCCATTTCCCACTATCTCAATCGCTTGATATGGCTCAATCCATTTGGCGTTGAGCTTCCCGATATTTTCTGTCACATCATCCCTTCGCAATACGAGGTCGCCTACTTGAAAACCCCGAGGTCGGACTCTATCATTATAAGCTATCGCCATCAACGTTTTGTACGTTTCTGGTTTGACGTTTGTGTTGCTCCTTAGTTCTTCTAGAAAGTACAGGTCGACTTGCCTTTCACTATCATTGCTAGTCGGCTCGTAGCACTTCACCCTGAATGTCTCCTCTCCAATCTCCACCGAGATGACAGCCGCAGTCCCGTAAATTAGACTAAACGGGGTTTCTCCCGTGCCTCCTCGTGGGGTGGTCCGATATGCCCATAAGACTCCCGGAAGCTCTTCTACCCAATTACCTTTGGCGTCTTCCAGCCTCGTCTTCAAATTCTGGAGGATTATTCGGTTGGTTACCTCCGCCTATCCATTAGACTTGGGGGGTTGCTACCGAAGCGTAATACTACTTTATCTTCAGCTCTTGACACCACTGACGAAATTTGGTCCCCTGGAACTGCGTACCATTATCCATCACAAAAGCTCTGGGAATGCCGAAGCGACATATGATGTTCTTCCACACGAACTTTATGACTTCTTTCTCCGTGATTCTGCTTAACGCCTCTGCCTCCACCCACTTCGAGAAATAGTCCACTACAACAAGCAAGAAACTATTTGAGTATCCCCTGAAATAGTCCAGAGAAACTATTTGAGCAAACCGTGCCCCTTTCTTCCGTCAACTCGGAAATAAAGTCTGTCAACGTCTGCGCTTTGATTGCAGGCCTAGGTTGATATTCGATTCCATGTTCGCTTAGCTCCATTGACCACTTTACCATCCTTTCAGATGTGTTGGGATCTGCTAGCACCCTCTTCAAGGGTTGGTTCGTCAATACTACCACGGGGTGCGATTGAAAGTAGGGACGCTGCTTCCTTGCTGCTGTTATCAAGGCCAAGGCAACCTTCTCTATCTGGGCATATCTTTCCTCCGGTCCCTGCAGGGCCTTTCTCGCATAATATACTGGCCGGTGTTGGCGCCCTTCTTCTCTCACGAGAATCGAACTTACTGCCCCTTCTGAAACGGATAGATACACGAACAGGGTCTCCTCGGGCTCCGGCTTTGTCAACAGAAGTGGTGAGGTAAGATACCTTTTCAAGTCCTCAAAAGCAGCCTGACACTGCTTCGTCCAAGAAAAACCTTCCACCTTTCTCAATACCTTGAAGAATGGAAGTCCCCGTTCTGAAGACTTCGAGATGAAACGATTAAGTGCCGCCATCCGTCCCGTCAATTTCTGGACTTCTTTTATTGTCTGGGGAGGTTGAATTTGCATGATAGCCTCAATTTTTTCCAGATTCGCCTCTATCCCTCTCTGAGAGACCATGAACCCTAGGAACTTCCCCCCCTGAACTCCGAAAGTGCATTTCGTGAGGTCTTTCACATGGTCTTCCCTCCTACGACTCTTGACCAACATATCATATATATATATATATATATATATACTTCCATGTTCCTTCCTATCTGCTCCCGGAACATGCCATTTACCAACCTCTGATATGTGGAGCCCCCGTTCTTCAGACCGAACGGCATAACTCTGTAGCAATATGTCCCTTGCTCAATAACGCAATTTGTCTTTTCATGATCCTCATGTGCTAACTGAATCTGGTTATACCCTTGAAATGCGTCTAGAAAGCTAATTAACTCACACCCTGAAGTTGAGTCAATAAGTACGTCGATGGGTAAGTGGTATGAATCTTTGGGGCAGGCTCGATTTAGGTTAGTGAAATCAATACACATCCTCCACTTCCCATTGGTTTTCGAAACTAGGACCACATTGGCCAACCACTCGGGGTAATATACAAGTCGGATATAATCGACTTGAAGCAGCTTCTCAACTTCCTAGCCAATTATCTTGTTCCTCTCCACCCCGAACGCCCTCATTTTATGCTTTACTGGTTTTGCCTTCGGGTCTACGTTAAGTTTATGGACCATGACCTCGGGGTCTATCCCTTTCATATCTGACAACTCCCATGCAAATGCCTCAACAGATTCTTGATACGACCACCACCCGACTAACGAACCTCCTCAACCAGAGAATTGAAATGAGGAGTAACCACCGGCACATCAACAAACAAAGGATGTGACGAATCAGGGTCTGGAACAGGGGGAAGCCATAGAGAGACCTACCACGGACGGACCCTCACTCATTGGAGCCTGGGATCGATGAAATAAGAAGATGGAGATCATCGGCCGGAGGATTCAGAAGAGGAAAAATAATCTGATGTATCCCGTTCACTGCTACTTTCATCAATTAGAGCAAGAAGAGGCCTTGATAGTCTTGGGCCCAGCCTCATAATAGATGCCTCAGGAGGCCTTGGGAGACTTGGGCTTTGAGTAAAAGATGGGGAGAGTAGGCCTCGTGAAATAGGCTGCAGGACCACCTTGGGCTGGGCCAGAGAAAGGCCCACCAACAATTCCTTCTCAGTCACTTGATTGGGTCCAACGTCATAGGCGTGACATACTTCAAAGCAGCCCATATCCATGGGAGACCTAAAGCTAGCAGCCTCCGTTTCCAACTGTTGCTTACAGAAACTGCCATCTACACCTTCCAATAGCTCCGAGAGCACCGGCTAGGAAGGAGAGGCGCCCCCAATCTCCGGCGAACCCCTCTCCGCACCACCACTAGCCGAAGAGAAAGCCCCAAACGCGTGGGCACCCCGACGAGAATCACTAGGATACTGTGACTGGGAGGAAGGATTCCAAACACAAGTAAGCCGAATCGTTGCCGACATTACCCCCAAGTGCCGTGACGGCCCAGCAGCCTGCAACCAGGCCCCGTATGGAGTATGTAAACCCGGATCAGAGAACTGGGCATCAAACCAAAGATAACAAACACGATTGTGACCTAACTTACCACAGAGGTAACAAAAGTTAGGAAGCCGTTCGTAGGAGAACCGAATAACACTTTCCTTTCCTGCTTCCAAACAAAGTCATAGGGCCCACTTCAAAAGCCTCGTCACATTAATATTTACCCAGATACGCACAGTTTCAAAGAAAGAAGTGTCCCGCGCTATGTCTCCCTCACACAACCACGATCCCAAGCAGGCACCTACGTGTTTATAATAACTTTTCGCTGCCCATAAGGAAGATCATGGATATGAACAGAAAACGAGCACCAATCCAAGTTAACTGACAAATGATCCTCACACTGCGACATAGTTTGCAGGATGAGCAAATTCTTGTAAAAAATCCACAGCCTCAAGTGAAGGACCTGACCAAGATCCTCTTGATGATTAAACACGAGACAGAAATGTGATTCCGAAACTTTGTGGACCACCATACCACGGGTTGCTTGGATAAGATGCACCAAGGAACCCTTTAAAGCATCAAATAGAACAGTCCGATGAGATAGTAAACAACCCACTAACGTCAAACGATATGCACCGGAACCTTTATTCCACGCCGTTTGCGGAATTGCCACTCATGTCGCTTCATCCTCTATCTAAGAGAGGATTGAATCTAGTTGAAGATTATCACTTTCCATGCACGAGGGTAGATTAAACAACCAACAATACATGAACGTATAAGCAGAAATTAAAGAACCGCCAAAATAGGACATAACTAGGAAGACCACAATGATCGAGAGAGAAACCACACTTTTCTTTCTATAGGTGGGAATTTATGTACCAAATTTTATGCGGACCGTAAGTAAATAAAATGCATAGATTGGGTTGCTTTAAAAAAAAACATATATAAAAATAAATTATTTTAGTAACTAATTTACCTAGAAAAATAAGTGAATATTTAGGATAAAAAGAAAATCAATGATACACTTATATGAATTGAATAGAAAGTAGAAAATAATTTTTTTAGTGGCAAAATAAAAAATAAATTTTAAGTATTTATTAGATATCAAAATAAAATTTAAATTATAAATTTATCCAGAATGCAAATTAAGTTACGACAGATCGAATATGTAAGTTGGACTTTTTCTATTTCATTATTATTAATATTCACGAAAGGAACAACAGTTTTCCAGATAGGGATTATAAAGAGATTTTGTTCCTAAATAAAAATATATTATCGCGTGCGAATTATAATAAAAGATATCACACTCCAAATATTATTAAGAATTAAATACATATTATTTTTAATTATTTTTATTTCCACGAAAGTCTGCTTCTCCATAAATCAACTCACAACATGCCATCACATCCAAATTGTTTCAAACAACGTGCGAGGATCATTCATCAGGTGTGTAAACGAGTAAAATAGCCAAATTTCAGGGGCATAAACAGCATTTCTCAAAGTTCAGGGGCTAAGATGCGATTTTAAAACTTCAGGCTTTTTCTAGTGAAAGTGATTATGAGATAATCCAGAAGTTGGTTGAAAGATTCGCCTTTTGGTTGGTGAAGTCAGACCATCAGACCAGTAGGTTCCCACGAATCAAACCGTCAGCTTTTTGGACTGCTTGCTTCTTCCCAAATATTCCACAGTCCCTAAAAATAAAGTTAAATACACTTTGCACCCCTGAACTATCCATATAGTCGCATTTAGACCTCTAAAATATGAAAAAATAACAAAAAAGTCCCTCATGATATAGATTAACTTTTTTATAACGAAAATGTCCTTATTATTTGCACCCCTAAAATATGTTTATTTCAATCATTCCCCTAAAACATAATTTGAATTATTATAAAAATTATATTTAATATACATACTATCCAAAATTTATTATTTTTATAATTATTATACAATCTATATAAACTCTATAAGTTTATAGTCCTTATACTTTTTTTTACATAACTGTTTAAAATTTACATAATTTTTACTTGTATTTTTATATATATGTTGAATTTTTTTTAAAAAATAAAATTATTAATACAATTTTAAAATATTACATCAAACATAATGTATTATAAAATATGCAAATCTGTAATATAATTAATTTATAATATTCTATAATATTTTGATTAATGATATGATATAATTTAATTATGCGTACATGTACCTGGATAAAATTTATGGGTTATATAACATACTTTTTTATATGTACGCATAATTAAATTATATCATATCATTACTCAAAATATTATACAATATTATAGATTAATTATATTATAGATTTGCACATTTTATAGTGCATTATGTTCGATGTAATATTTTAAAATTGTATCAATAATTTTATTTTTTAAAAAAAGTTCAACATATATATAACAAAACAAGCAAAAATTATGTAATTTTTTAAACAGTTATATAAAAAAAATATAAGGACTGTAAATTTATAGAGTTTATATAGATTCTATATTAATTATAGAAATAATAAACTTTGGATAGTATTTATGTTAAATATAATTTTTATAATAATTCAAATTATGTTTTAGGGGAATGATTCAAATAAACATATTTTAGGGGTGGAAACAATAAGGACATTTTTGTCATAAAAAAAATTAATCCATATCATGAGGGGCCTTTTTGTTACCTTTCATACTTTAGGGACCTAAATGCGACTACGTGCATAGTTCAGGGGTGCAAAGTGTATTTAACCCCTAAAAATATATGTGAAATCATTATTTAATAAAGAAAAAATTTCACATCATTCTCTTGAATTTTGGTGTAATTACACGTATATAGACCTTTCATAATTTAAAAAATTATGTCTAGTATTTAAAAAAAAAATCTTTCTAACAAATAGGTCTATTTGTTAGTCAAAATTCATCGAATTTATTGATATTAACACAAAAGTTGAATAAAAATCGATATTTACCATCGATTGAATTATTACTGATTTATTGTAGACTAACAAATCTTTTCATGATCAAATTACCTTTATATATCTTCATATGTTAATGCTTGTGATGAGGTATATTTTCACCGTTATAAGTGTAGTTTAGTCAGGAAAAGTTCGTGTGACCTACAATAAGTCAGTAATAAGTAAATCGACGGTAAATATTGATTTTCATTTTAGTTGTTTGTTACTTATCTCAAATTCGATACATTTTTACTAATTGGGGACCTATTTGTTAGATAGAAACAAACATCAGGGATATTAAATATAATTTTTTAAATTATATAGAATCTACGTGTAAGTACACCAAACCTTATAGGAGAGGAAAGTGTAATTATCCCTTTAAAAAAGTATGTTCACTCTTAAAATTATGTTTAATTATTCAAACGCTTTCTATTCTTCACGAGATTCATATTTCCCACCAATTAACTTATTACTAACTTATTAAAATTTAAATAAATCTTTTTAACCAAACTACCCTTAAGTCAAATAAAGGATAATTTGGTTATAAACAAAATTGTTTATCCTACAATAAATCAATAATAAGTCAATTAAGGATAAAGTTGAATTTGCATTCATTCTTGTTGCTAACATCAACAAATTCAGTTAATTCTGATTCACAGTGATTTATTTATTGAACAAAAGCAATAAAAGTATTAAATATAATTTTTTAAACTAAAAAAAATTATGAGTAATTACAGCAAAATACAAAGGAGGACGAGGTTATTTTCCCTCAATAAACAATTTACTCAACTAACAAATACTATATAATAAAATAAAATAGGAGCATACGTTATAATATTTAGACATTGATTTTATCTCTCTCGATCAACTCGTCATCGAAAATATATTATATTCAAAATAATTGAGTATACGTCAAAGATTCAGAACATCAACTTGGAAAATACGTAGTTGCGTGACATGATTTTTTGTGCGCCTACCTTTTTGAATATCTTCTCTTTTTCTCTTTCTTTTAGTTTTTAATTAAAGAAAATAAATACATAAAAAATTGATGGAGATATCCTACTCAGCAATATATATATATAAAAAAAAAATCCCAAAAGACAAAATATTCAGTCAGGATCAGGATTCGCGTGTCTAATTCGGGTTGAGTCGCGGCCTGACCCGACCTGATCTGGGACAAGAGTTTAGGTCATTCGAAGATTTCCTACTTGAGAGCTTGGAATGAAGACATGTGGATCCGTACAAGTACAAACATTTTGCCCTATAAATATTACCAACTATTTCAGGTAATGATACGTCATTTTATTACTTTCACACTAGTTATATAAGCTTTCATTCTGAACTCTTGCACTAACTTAAGCATTAAACGGCATTTGCTAGGGGTTACCTAACAAGTCTAACGATCTTCTTTTTTCTCAAATCCCAAAACACTTAATTTGAATTACTTGACAGGCAACCTAAATCTCCAACTTAAATAGAGAGTTTGAGGGTTGAAGTCTAAAACCAGTGTATCTTACATTGGTTGCAACATTTTCTCTTTAACGAGGTGATTTTTTGAGGACATCGTTATAAGACTCCACTAATACTTTATGCAGCAGTGCGTGAATCATATCGTATGTTGAATAATTACAAATTATTTCAATTAACATGTTTCTTAGAGGACTCATCGCTTATTCCTTAAAAAAAAAAAAGAAAATGTTTCTCATAGGATTGCTCATCGGTTTGGTATAATTAGGACAAAATTAGCTCTTTTGATGTTTGATATAATTACGAATACTTCATCATTATTTGAAAAGTTATCAATATTCCTTGATGTTTGAGTGAAACAATCCTTGGATAGAGACCTGAAATGTCAACTTTGTCATAAAAAAAATTGAAACATTATGTAAAATCGGGTGATGTGGATGGAAAATTTAAAAAATTGTAAAAAAAAATAAATTGTCCACTTAATCGGGTTTGAAACCCCGTCTTCAGAGTGTCATCAAGTTTGTGAAAGCCGGTCAAAACTAGCCTTCACGGACTTTTAGAGAAACCCCATCTCTCTAAAAGTGCTCAGACAAAGATGCCTGACACACATGTGATAAATCGGGGTTACAAACCCCGTTTTTGCCTAATACCAAAATTGGTGTGGAAACACACCAAATTTATTTTATTTTATTTTTTTTTTTTTTGCATTTTTTAAATAAATTTGCCCACCTTACTATATTCAGAATACATGTGTTAAAAAAAAACAAACAAAAGTAAAGACTAAGTTGGTGATGTGATTGCTGTTATTTAAAAAAAATTATAAATGTCACATTTATTTATCCAAAAACACTATCCAATCACATAGTTGTGTGTGATTGCATATTCTGTTCTATTACGAGAGCAAAATTGTTGCTATATATATTGATAAATTATTTATAATTATATCATAAATTTTAATAATTAATAATTAATATATCAATTATTTACAGTAAAATAACAATTTCTATTAAAATACACAATATCCCCGTATCAATGGAACTCGAACATACGACCTTATGTCGTAGGAACTTAATTTTGCCAACTAAAATTAGATTTTATTGGTAAGATTGTCTCTATTGATATCATATCAAATCTATTATCTTTTTCATCCGGACAATATAAAATTTATTTTAAAAATAAAATCTAATATTTTATAAAATTATTTTATAAATTATAAACTTTTATAAGTAAAATTAGCCAAACGCCCCCTTAACGATACACTCATTAAACTTCTATCTACGGATAACATTTAATCTTCAAATATGTCAATATGTTATTAGTATTACATAATTAAACGGTAATATTGCATTTTTTTCATAGATTAGCGTGTCTATACTTTTGATCTCGTTAATATATTTTGTCCCACAAGATTTAAAAATGTTGAAGACACAGTCCTATGTGCTAATCCTGTGAGATCAAATCTGTTAGGTCTTGGGATTATATCGTGTTCTAATCCCGTGAGATAAAAAATATTAACTCCGTAAAGTGTGAGACTAAAAGTGCAACAATTCTTATCCTACGAGACAAAAAATACAATTTTGCCTTAGTTAACCCTATTCAATATTTCTACTCCTACATGAAGTAAGTACTCTATTTATGATGATGCACTCATTAAACTTCTATCTTATCCGGCTAAAAATACATCGAATTATTCGATATTCAATTTAAGCTGTTCTACAAAAGTTCATTTAAATTCAATTTGTTAAACTTAACAAATCAAATTTAAACAAATTTTTTGTTCGATGAACATTAGCCGAGCTCGATTCGATTAGTTCCAAAACAAGAAAATATACCTATTAGTATCAAATTATTCCAATTCGACTAATGTTTAATCCAATTAAAACTCGTCTGAATTTGATTATATCAATAATCAAACGGAATTCAAACGCAACTATTAAAGTTCGAATAATAATCAAAATAAATTTAAACGATAATGTATTCGTATCGATTCGAATCATTTGCAACATCGTACAGATGATATTTAGTCTACAAATATGGCAATGTTACTAATTTCACATGAAGCAAGTACTCACCACTTTGCCCTAGAATCCTCCAATCCAAACTCCCCCTGAAATTCCCAAAATGTCCATCCAAGAATCTCAGTAGTACCTTATGACCTCTGTACCAGAAACCAAACTGTACAACCCCTGGAAGCGTCTGCTTGACCCGTCTTCACCGCTGCACTGTGTTGCAGAGGATCGTATCTCGAAGTCTGAGTCTAAATAACTAGAACTAGTCTGTAAAATCAATCTCATTCGCCAGAATATTCATAATTGATTACACCTCTCTCACTCTCACCCGACCCATCAAACTCATATTTAGTAATTCGTGGGTTTTTATCTGCAAGAACGGCTTTGCAGAAGTAGAAATTCTTGGTGTTTGGGGGTTTGATTATTGTTAATTAGCTGTTCAGTGATTAATTTAGTTTCTAGAAAAGCTAATTTGTATATGGTAATGTCAGAATGAATTGATAAATATAATTTGGCATTCAGCAGTGATTGGGATGAACTGGGATACGAAAAGAGTGGGGTTGATACGGTTGTTGGATGAAGGTATACGGTTGTGCATGTTGTAGACAGTGATACAGAGTGTATAGGTGGAGTTGGCGTAGAAATGGCGATCATGAGGCGTAGAAAAGGCGGGGGAGGGAAGAGGTCGGAGAATTCGGAGCAGCAATCGGAGGAGAATAAGGAGAAGAAGGGGAAGGAGTCGGAGGAGAATTCGAAATCGGGTTCCGCGAATTTGAATGTTAATTTGAATCTTAATTTGCACTCGGGTTCGGGTTCGGCGGCGAAGAAATCTAGGAAGAGATGGAGCTGTGTGGACGGTTGCTGCTGGTTTATTGGATGCATATGCTCGATGTGGTGGTTTTTGCTGTTCCTTTACAATGCAATGCCGGCGTCGTTTCCGCAGTACGTGACGGAGGCGATCACTGGGCCGCTGCCGGATCCGCCGGGAGTGAAGTTGGCGAAGGATGGGTTGAAAGCGAAGCATCCAGTGGTTTTCGTTCCTGGGATAGTGACCGGCGGGCTTGAGTTGTGGGAAGGGCACGCTTGTGCTGAGGGGTTGTTCAGAAAGAGACTCTGGGGTGGTACCTTTGGTGAAGTCTACAAAAGGTAATCAATCAAACCTGTTGATGTATTTTTGGATGGTCTTTTAATTTGAAACTTGTGTTTCTTCTTATATTCTACTTTATGAATGCCTACTAAGTTTACTGTGAAGGGAATGAATAAATGATGGTAGGTGGAGGAAAAACACACTTGGCTTGCATCTATGGTGTGGAATTCAAATGTTGTGGTGGTATATAAAGTTGTGTATAGCTATGCTTGTAAAGTGGAAATTTTAGTAGGTGGAAGTGTTTGGTAGATTCATAAAGGATTATGGTTTGTTTTCCAATAATGGATAGGGTAATGTTTATGAGATTTCATTTTCTGTAAATGATTCTTGATAGTCACTTAATATAATTGGGCTCGCTACTTTCGTGGACTACGCATGTGAAAAATGTTTTAATGCTCTCTGAGAGCATCAAGTTTCATTCTTCTTTTCCTCTTTATGGGACTGGAAAGGAATTTAGTTGACCAGTTGTTTTTCATGTTCTGTTTCTTTCTTAATGTGGAATGATGTATGATTGAAATGTATTTGCTAGAATAAATAATTAGATGTGTCTAGGTTAATTGGTCCAGTAATTAATGTCGGATAGGTGTCTGGTCATTCAGATGGAAGCTTCAAGTGACGAGAGCTTACAATTTGCTCTTTAATTACATCTTATGGATCTAAACTTGCATAACACTTGGGCTGACCTTTGGTATCTAAAGCAAATGCCAGTGACCACCATCATATTAATGCCCTGGACATTCAGAGTTTTCAGTTTCTAGCTGGAAAGAAATCGGACGATATACATGAAAATTGTTGTGAAGAAGATGGGGTAGAAGAGGTTTTTAGTGCTGCAGCTTATCTGCTTGTAAGTGGTTAGGGATGAAAGGAGTTGTAAAGATTTCTGGCTACTATGATTATTGTCAACTTTACTGTAAAAAAAAAAACACTTGTTTATGCCATTGTTTTATGAGATTGATGCTGAGGAAGATGAAACTACGAACTTAATTGAGGTGCAATGTTAAAGGCTAAAGATTTGCTTGGTTCTTCTGTAATCTGCCGTAAATTCTCCACTCCAGAAGCAATTCCTTCTTTTGATAGAAATTTGGTAACACAATAATCAACTAATATTTGATGTGTCTGGCAATTCAAATTGAGGTGCAGACGTGCAGTGCCAATCGCTCATACTTCCAACTCATCAGCAGTGATACAATTCGTTATTGGTCTCTCGCTATTATTTTTCATGAAACCTTTCTTTACATTTCGTCCTCCAATGTGTATGATCAATGCAGATCTGTGTTTATTTCATTGCTAATGTATTGTTTTTGTTAATTTGTAATTTTTCCCTTTCTCTTGGCATTGCAATTCGAAGAGGTTTAAATGTGTATGTGATATAACCATATTTTGATGCTTTCCTTGTCCAAGTAAGATTATGTTGCTCCAACATTTTTGCATGTTTTCTATCCAAAAGTTACACTACTTTTGCAGACCCTTGTGCTGGGTTGAGCACATGTCACTGGATAATGAAACCGGATTGGATCCTCCTGGTATAAAGATCAGGCCTGTTTCTGGCCTTGTAGCAGCTGATTACTTCGCTCCAGGTTATTTTGTTTGGGCAGTTTTAATAGCCAACTTGGCTGGTATTGGATATGAGGACAAAAATATGTATATGGCAGCCTATGATTGGAGGCTCTCATTCCAAAATACTGAGGTGCGCCTTCTTGCTTAGGTGCTTATAATTCTCTAAACTATCTAATAAAGCAGCAAATAATTGAATACTGAGAATAGGCAGACCTTATAGATGAATTAATCCTGCCACTTTGGGGTCTTTAAAGAATTTGAAGTATGTAAATTCACCCTTGAAGCAAGGACAATTTTAGCGATTTGAATCGATTACCTCCATGTGAAGAGCAGCCTCTTGGTTGTTCTCTGACGTGTGATTGTTTATTATTCAGATAAGCTCATTGACATAATTTATCGCTACGATATCTTGTCTGAAGTTTCCTCTCCCTGTGGTGCTCTTTTAAATCAGATAATTATTTTTTTTATATATATGTTTTATCATCAGGTTCGAGACCAAACTCTCAGCAGGATAAAAAGTAACATAGAGCTCATGGTTGCTACTAGCGGCGGTAAAAAGGTGGTGGTTGTACCACATTCAATGGGTGTTTTGTATTTCTTGCATTTCATGAAGTGGGTGGAGGCACCTAAACCGATGGGTGGTGGGGGTGGACCAAATTGGTGTGCTGACCATATAAAGGCTGTAATGAACATCGGTGGACCTTTTCTTGGTGTTCCTAAAGCAGTTTCAGGATTGTTCTCTGCTGAAGCCAAAGATATAGCAATTGCGAGGTTTATGTCTAACTTTATCGATTGATTGGTTTTGATTATTGTCGTAGCGATGTGCATTCTTTTACTGTATTGAATGGTCATGTGATGTGATCAACTATTAAAAAAAGATAGAAGAATTGTTGTGTATCTATTGTGTTTCTATTCCTCTGAATAAGGATATTTTTGGGGCTACTCTATTCTATTGAGGCGCAGTTAACATTGCATCTTCTTTACTCTGAATGTGCCTGAAAGATGACTTTGTGTTATTTGCCTCATGGAGAGGGAGAGCCAGAGCCTCTGCGCTGTCCCAAATTGATTGTCTTCAACCTCAAGTTCAATTTTTCGTTCTGCTTATGCAGGGCCATTGCACCAGGTGTTTTGGATAGGGATGTATTTGGGTTTCAAACTCTACAGCATGTGATGCGCATGACTCGTACTTGGGACTCAACAATGTCAATGATACCAAAGGGTGGGGACACTATCTGGGGTGGACTTGATTGGTCGCCAGAAGAAGGTCATGGGTGTAGTTCAAAGAAGAACAGCAATGGTCAGATTGCAGGCTATAACAGGACAGAGGATTTGGCTAATTCTGGTGGTGTGAAGTATGGAAGAATTATATCATTTGGAAAAGATGTGGCTGATTTACATTCATCAGTGATTGAGAGTGTTGATTTTAGGGTAACTTCTATACTAACATTCACTGATTTATTTGGCCAAGCCATTTGTCTAAACCTATATTCCAATGCTCCAAAACCAGTTTCTTTTAATTCTGCATGTATCTCATAGAATGTTGTAGATCTAAGCTGTGACCAATTATTATCTTTAGCTGTGGTTTAGACAACCTAAGAGCTGTAGCTTCTGCATGTAGTCACCATTAAACTTTAGTATATTACTTATTTAGTCCCCTTATGCACCGCGAAAGGACAAAAAAAGAATACTTATTTTCCTCTCCTGCAAATCTATTTCTTCTGCCAAAGATGGCCGTCTTTCTTGACATAAAGAAAATCTTCATTCATTTATTTCTGAGTTTTGGGTGATCTTATAGGATGCTCTCAAGGGAAATAATCTGGCAAACATAACCTGCCGTGATGTATGGACAGAGTACCATGATATGGGCATTGGTGGAATCAAAGCAGTAGCTGATTACAAAGTCTACACAGCTGATTCGATCTTGGATCTGCTTCATTTTGTTGCACCAAAGATGATGAAGCGTGGTGGTGCCCATTTTTCATATGGAATCGCTGATGATCTGAGTGACAAAAAGTATGATCATTTCAAATACTGGTCAAATCCCCTTGAAACAACGTAATGCTCTTACTTTGTACTTACAAGTACTCTGCTTATCCTGTCCATTCCTTCCATCTTCATTTGTCGGGTTGAGGCGTTGTGGTATTTCTTTTGCTTCACAACTCAAGTATTTCTCATATAATATCCTGCACCAGCTTATAGTTCTATTTCAATTAGTGAAATGCAGG
The DNA here is from genome assembly GCA_034509735.1 of Sesamum alatum. Lineage (NCBI taxonomy): Eukaryota > Viridiplantae > Streptophyta > Magnoliopsida > Lamiales > Pedaliaceae > Sesamum > Sesamum alatum. The sequence continues at coordinate 22,605,075 of JACGWO010000011.1, read as the reverse complement.
TAACCTTTAAGAGATTGAGTAATATTTATATCACTAATATTTCCATTACATTTTTCCAGATTACCAAACGCACCAGACATGGAAATCTTTTCAATGTATGGAGTAGGGATCCCTACCGAAAGAGCATATGTATATAAGTTCAGTAATGCTGCAGAATGCTTTATCCCTTTCCAGATTGACACCTCAGCTGATGGTGCAGATGAAGACCATTGTCTGCAAGGAGGAGTGTATTCGGTTGATGGAGATGAAACCGTCCCAGTACTAAGTGCTGGATTTATGTCTGCCAAAGCTTGGCGAGGAAAGACTAGATTCAATCCGTCAGGAATACGTACCTTCATAAGAGAGTACAATCATGCCCCTCCTGCAACTCTTTTAGAGGGCCGGGGAACCCAAAGTGGTGCTCATGTTGATATAATGGGAAACTTTGCTCTAATCGAAGATATCATTAGAGTTGCAGCAGGCGCCACCGGAGAAGAGATAGGAGGAGATAAAGTGCACTCTGATATTTTCAAATGGTCAGAAAGGATTAAGTTAAAACTTTAGAATGTTTTCATGTACTATAATGTGAGTTCTCCACCCTTCACAATTCTTAAGTGTATACATGCATTTGCCAATTGCTTCCTTCTATGTTATGTTATCCCAGAGCTGTACCTATGTGTTCATTCAAGTTAACCTACAGGTTCACAAGGCTGTTGAACGAGCGACTTGGCTCTGTTGGGAACCCTCAGCATTCAGGTCTGTAAAAACATTCGGTCATTTGCTCGTACTTGCATCAGTATGACTTTGCCGCTCCTGTTCTATGCCTGCTTTGGAGTATTTGTGAGTCTTAGTTGCATGACGTAGTCGATGCTTGGGTTTCCGCTTTGTAAGAGAGATGGCTGAAGAAGCGTTTTTGCTTCTGTTCATGCTGAGAAAACTTGGGATGTGGAATGTCTTCAGAGTTACTATTGCCCTGTTTCGTGCAACGTGTGGCTAACCGGGCAAGCCAGATGCAGTAAGTGCTGAGGTTGGGTACCAACGATTCTGTTGTAGTCATTAGCATAAATTAGGACTGTGAATGGAACGATAGACAATGGCACCATCACAGTGCAACCGCTATCTGCTTGTGTTTGCTGGCCTTTAATGTGCCCAGAAATTTTGTTGATTCATTGAAGGTACATTGATGGATTTGGACTTGAAAGAAGGACCCGAAGAGAGGGTTTTAAATGATTTCACATTGGATGAATTGGAAATCTATAACTACCCAACAAGATGTAGTTCAAATTTAGAGTTAGAAAGATTTAAAATCCTTTGAATTCAAAATTATCCAAACAAATTCATAAGCTGCAGATTGATGGATTATCAAAGTTTGGGGGAGATTGATTCATGTTCAAGTTACCAACTTTGTGAAGGTGGAGGCAAAGGAGGTTAACAAATCACAACCTAAGTTCATAAATAGATTTTGGTGTGTTTTGTGGCAGTATTGATGTTCATAAGTTTGTGAAGTACGATTGTTGCGAAATAAAATATGTTGTCACTTAGTACATATCGTAATTGATAATGTTAATGTTTTACTTATTATTATGTTCATGTTGTCCACGTACTCTCTCCAACAAATTGCTATGTACTTGAGTCAAAAATTGAGTTAAATGCAGTTTACCCTTCATGATATGGGAAATGAGCAAAATTTTATTATGAAAAAAAATTAGCAAATTATCCCTGTGTTTGAAAAATAAAATAAATTACTGTTTATCAACGAAACTACAGGGGTCAAGTTGCTCCAGTTTCAAGATCATATGAGATAATTTGTTTTTGTTTTTTTCACAAAATTTTATTCATTTATCGTATCACATAAGTAAATTGCATTTAACGCGCCGAAAGTGAGCACTAAAAAACAACTCTTACCACTCTCCTCTTTTATTATCTCTCTCCCGCAAGATACTCATCCCTACAAAACCCACTTCTCTTCCAAATAGTTTCTTTTTTCTTGTGTGTTTAAATATTTAAAAATAGATTTTTTAAAAGAATATGAGTTCTTTTGTGAAATTAAAAAATTTCTTTAACTATTTTTGTAATCATCTCAATGTACTGAATTTTATAATGAGTAAACGGAAGGATAATTCAAAATAAGATAGAATAATATGATTGTAAAGAAAAGTAGAAGAGAAAAGGATAGGTGAAAGGAGAGAGGAGGAAAACATTTTGAAGAAGATATTTCTAGGTCTTGATGTGCAAGCTCTAAAATGAAAACTTGTAAAAAAATCGTTAGCACTCCAACGTTCAAGTCAGTTTATCAATAAGAAAAAAAAAATATAAAATATAGAGCAATAAAGCAGTTCAGATGTAACTAGTGCAAGTTTTTACGTATGCCAATAATCGAAAAGTACACATTTTTAATGAGGCGCCACGCGCCCTTACTTATTATTACGATTATGTAATTGTTTTTTCTTTACGGGTATTATTGTTGGTTGATGGTGGATTCTATATTGAATCAGACATGATGGTGCACCTTTTGATACAAGTATAGTTGTTTTCTTTAGACATACTTAACAACAATTGATCAATAGGAGATTGTCTGAAAAAGTGTCATTTTCAGCCCCTTAATCATAGTTTTCTTGGCATGACTTATGTATATATATAGACCAGTAAATTACCCATGTCATTCTTGCATTAGAAGCCTAATTATGTGGTGAAAGTGATGTAGTTATTAGCCTGCTAGCTAGATCTCGATTTTTTTTACCCAAATGAGGTATGGTCAAATCAAATTGATCATACAACAAGTGTGATATATTTGTTATATGATTGGTCACTTTCCTTAAACTGTACATTATTCACACGACAAATGGATTACACTAGCTATATATTTAGTTCAGATCTGATCAAATCTGATCTGAATTGAAATTTTCCATAGATCTCACAAAAGAAATAACTCTTTCGATTGTTTCCTTAAAAATGAACTAGATTTAATTTGAAAAAGTTATTTAAAGTATAAGCAATCGAAGATAAGTGGGTGCATGGATCATCCAGGCAATCTTCTACCTTTAGTAATCGCAATAGTAATACATGGGGACAACTTGCCAAATCAATTCGATGATGGAATAGGTGAGGGATAAAGTAGTATTGTACCCTTACTTATCTTAATTAACGTGAAATAATAGTATTATAAATACCCCTATTCTCATTTGAAAGAGACGGCACAAAAACCTTTATAGAGCTTTGTGCAAGCCTCTTTTGTGGTTGCTGTGTACGAGCCCTAGTGGTCGCTATGTGCGAGTCTTTGTGATTGCTTCGTGCGAGTCCTGTGTGGACAAGTCCTTTGTGGGGTTGTTGGGCCGAGCAACCGCGTGGGTTGCCGACGTTTGGGGACGGTGGGCTCCCTCCATCGGATCTGAGAATCTGAGCCATTCTCATCTCTCGATTTTACTGTTTTACCTGTTCTGTTCTTTTACATACCTATATATATATATATATATATATATATATATTTCTGTTTATACTAACCATCTCCTTTTGTGTTTTTCTGAAAATTCCCCCTAATCCAAATTTGTAATTTTGGGGTTATTATTGTAAATCCCCATTCTCATTTGTAATAGTAAGTTAGGGTTTACTATTTAGATTCGTCACTGAAGTGATTGATTCTCAACAACCTTGTACCAAAATCTTGTGCAACCATGCTAAATCGCATTTCAATTAATAAAAATTAGTCGATCTCGTTTTTTGCAACGTCAAATATGCAAGTATGCATTCTATTCTTCATTCTCTCTTCGGCTGAGCGCGAACAATAAAGCCCATTGATTTCACCTTAGAAAATAAAGCAAAAAGAATGGAGTTTGAAAAAAATAATATCTAATGATACGTCTCAATTCTCACATCACAAGACAGAAGATTAGAGGGTTGTTTGTGTAATTAACATTCAAAATATCCGGACCAAGTGGACATCGCAGACACCTGGCAAAACGTAGTATTTGGGCCAAATACCTTACCCCAGAATTGGAGGTGCGATAAGTTATCAGAACGAAACAATACATAGTAAAGGGCTTCAAAATATTATTCTTCTTTCAAGTAATTTTCTATACTTTTTAATTTACTAGAAAAGCATGACGTGCGATGTGTACAAATATATTTTTAGAAATAAATATATTATTTATATTAAGTTCATGATATTATTTATATTTTTTTTATTGAAACATTGGTATAATTATATAATTATATTTTTAAACAAATTGATAATAATTATTTAAATTTTTAAAGAAACTATTCAATTTTATTATTTGTAATTCACTTTCTAAATTTAATTAGTACTGCTGAATAAAATGATATTCCCCAAATTTGAAATTTTGAATTTTGTGTATTCACTAATATTTTTTCATTATTATGTATCAAACCAATTACTATGAAAAATACAAAATAATGATATTCAAAAAATTAATATTAAAATAAAAATAATTAGTCCAAGCTCCTTATCTTGGATAGAAGAAATTCTAATTTTATAAAATAAATTGATCAATTTTATTTGTAAGTTTTATATGTTATGCTTATTTTCTGTTGTTTAATTTTGTTTTATTTTTTGTTACATTTTGTATGTGTGTGTTGCATGTTTTCTTTTACTACTGTATTTAATGTTATTTATTTTTAATTTATTGGTACTATTACAAACTAATTATTTATTGACCATTGTTATAAAACTATAATCAAAATTGGACCATATTACCAATATTTGTATTGTAAGATCCTATAATGTTTGTTAATCATATTTCAGTATCAAATTTTTTATATTGTCAAAACATTATTTACATACTTTATTAGCTTCTAAATTTTGAATATTATTGTATAAGATTTTGTTTTAACTTTTATAAAAGAAACAATAGTTGTAAAAGTAAAATATTCAGGATTATCTAATACTAAAAAAATCAAGCACTTAATAGTTGAATTTTCATAAGCAGTTTCAATTTAATAATATTCTATTCATATATCAATTTTTATTCTCTTTAGTACTCATGCTTTCTAGACTTTTAAGTTATTTTTTATAAATTTATTACTAAAAATATATATTAATCTCATTGGTTTATTTATTTATCATCTTTTTTTCTAATTTCAACATAAATAACTCAGTTTCTATTTATTATTTTGTTGTACTAAGTTTATTCTAAAAATTTATTAATTTTCGTAATATGAAAATGTAATTGTACTAATGTGTTAATATATAATTAGTTTATAATTTTGTACTTTTAATTGTTATTGTGTTAATGTTTACTCACCGTTTGACTTCTCCTATTTTCATAAGGGAAAATAACATTCTTCAGTCCGTAACTTAGAACCTTTTGATTTTAATTGGTCCATTGATTTTGGGATTCTTACTTTCAGTCCCGTAAATATTAAAAAATAGCAATTTTGGTTGCATAACACATTTCCCCCTGGATATTCAAATGAAATGACATGTCGGCGTTTAAGTGTATAATAATACAAGTGGACCAAATGTTATAACTTTTATGCACCTTCTAAAGCATAAAAATAGTTACATATGTCTCATTAGGACCTACAATTATGTTAGTTAATTTACTACTCAATAAGACAAGGTTTTAAATTAAATTATTTATTATATTACTGTTTATACTCTTTTTCAATGTCAATGTCTTGGGGGTGCAGGGGGAGGGGGACATGGTGTTTTTAACATATTAATATTGAAATAAAACAAATTAGTTAGCTTTTTTTTATATTTTCAATAGCACTTCTAATTTAATCAGATCGATAATTTTTATTCGTAATCAAAATTTTGATACTTATTTGTTATTCCATTGTAGAATAATTCTATTTTAATAAAATTGATCAATTTTTATTCGTAGTTTTTATTGTGTCTCTTTGCTATTGTTTGATTTTGCTATATTATGTCTGTGTATGTAATATGTTATCTTTTACTATATTTTGAATGTCGTTGATTTTTAATTTATTGACACTAAATGATTACAAACTAATTATTTGTTGACTATTGTTACAAAAAAAAAATAATTTAATTGGATAATATTACCAATATTTTGTATTGTAAGATCCTAGTGTTAATTATATTCCAGTATCAACTCTTCAATATTGTCAAAGTATTATTTACATGCTTTATTACCTTCTAGATTTTGAAATATTATTGTATAAAATTTTATTTTTTGCCTTTATATTGCAATTTTTAATTCTATATGTTTTTAGTTTAACTTCTTAATCTTATTTTCATATCACCTATTGGTATAATCTATTTCTTATTCAATAATATATTATGTTACAACTTAATTTTCTATGTCACATTTGCTGTTGTAATACTTTTATTCTATTAATTAATATAAAAAATAATAGATGTAAAAGTAAAGCATTCAAGATTATATCTAATACTAAAAAATCAAGTACTAAGAGACTCAATAATTGGATTTTCACAAGCAATTTAAATTTAATAATATCATATCCATATATCAATTTTAATTTATAATTAAATTTTGATATTTATTCATCATTATGTATATAGTTAAGTTTAGATTAGTATTTTATATATTATTCATGAGTAGTTTATTAATTTTAATGTGTCATGGTAAATTAAAACTTTCTTAATATAATTAAGATTTCTTCTAGTAAAGTAATTGTGTTGAAATATTATTTGGCATATTAATTTTTCTTAGTTGAATATGTTGTTCATTCTCCAAGTAGTTTAGAGCAATTAAGACTCTTAAACACTTTTTTTTATAGAATTTTATTTTTTCTATAACTAATTTTATAAATAATTTTCTGTGAATGTTATTAAAATTTAATGCGTGACAGGTCTGTGTAATTGGGCTCTTTCATGATTCACGATTAGAAGCATGTTATTAAAATTCTGTTTAATTGGATTCATTCATGATTCACGATCTAGGTTTTTAATCCTAAATTTATATGGAGGAGGTTTAAAGTATTTAGAAATCTAAATTGTTAAAAATAACAGAATTTATAATACAATAATTAATAATATTTAAATAAGAATATATTTATCATTTCACAATGAGAATAAACAACTTAAGTATTCACACGTTTATATAAAATATAAATTTTCAAGATGAAATGGGAAATTGGGACCAAATTGGTTAGTAATGTATGAGGTGCAATTTGAATTTGCATGATAGACATATTCATATTGGCTTCTGAACTACTTGAGTTGTGGTGTGTGTGTATTTGGTTCTTTGTTTGTGTCTGCTTTGTCCCTTTGTGAAAAACAAGAGTCAAAATCATCACCTTACATTTTTAACTCAGATTTTTTGTGAGAGTTAGAAAGATGAAAAAAACGACAAATAATTCTACTTCTGCCCCTTATTTTGTCTTTATTCATTTCACCGCATCTTTTGACTTCTTTCTGCTTCAATTATGTGACCATCACCGCTTTGGATTTTGGTGCGCTAATGTTGCAAATTTAGGGTTATTTTCATTTTAATCCCTGTTATTTTTAATTAATTTTTAAAATGGTCCAATTCTTTTTATTTTTTTTAATTTCATCCTTCTAGTAGAATTTTGATCAATTTTACCTCTAATATAAGGGTATTCTTGTACTTCTCTTTATATTTATAAAATAAAAATAAAAATTTGTGGGTTGTAAATATTATGACATAATATATATTATGGTATTATCTTATACTAGTAGATATTGCACACTCAACTATGTGTGCATAATTATTTTTAAACTTAAAAAAAATTATCTTCATAAATATATATAAATTAGATAAATAAAACAATGCCAGAAGAATATATATAAATTATGAGGAGTTACTGAAAAAATGAGAAAAAGAGAGGAATGTGGAAATTGATAAAATAGAAAATGGGAAGTTGAGAAAAATTAAAAAACTGATATAACAAAATAGTTGAAGACACCAAAAAGGTGCTCTTCAATTATATAAAGGTATAGATATTTTTTAGGCTGCTAGGTAGATTTGAATATACTGACATAGTGTATATTATGACATATCGTATATATTGTTTATTGTAGCTCCATTGATGTTGTTATTGTTGGTTGAATTTGACGAAGACATAATCAATGTATAAACAATAATTGGTTGGAAATGATAGGTGATTGATAACTGATTTTTATGTGAAATAATTAAAAAAAAAAATGAGTTTATTTCTATTGAATACTTGCAAACCTCTTACCGCATTTTTCTTGTTTTTGTCAAATTTGATATGTGCACTTCATTTCTAATTGCACCATGTATTATAAGGGTGTATGTTCGGCAAAAAGCCAAATTCCAACCATCCAATAGTGGCATTCAAATGGTCATAATTTTCTAACCATCATATAAGGACTAAATTGAAATTGAATTTGAAAACAGAGGGATTTTTTGCAATTATGTATATTTTACCAAAAAATTTGGGGGCATTTTTGACAAAAATCATCTTTTGATCAAAAATTGGTCAAAATTCCACTAGAAGGATGAAATTGAAAAATAAAAAATAAATTGAACCATTTTAAAAATCAATTAAAAACACAGGGACTAAGATCAAAATAACCCTGCAAATTTATGGTTTTCCCAAGGGCATTTTAGACCATTCACTTGAAGTGTGGACTGGTTTGTTCCAAACATGAACTAATCATATAACAAGTGTAACGTGATTGGTGTACAGTTCAGAGAAAGTGACCAATCACATAGCAAGTATATCACACTTACTTTATGATTGATTTGGTTCGATCAAACCTGATCCGAGCAATAATTTTTGATTAAATAGATCTGGAGAATGTTTGGCTAGATTTATTGAAAACAATTATAAATTTATATGTTTTGTAAAATATTTTTGAAATTTATGACATGTTAATTTTTATTTTAAAAAGGAGGTTTTGAAGTGTTCGGATAAATTAAAATAATGAACCTTATAAAATTTATCTTACTATATTATTAAAGTTGCGGGTGTGGAGTAACTACCTTGGTGTGCGTTACGTGTATAGACTAAACTACCCCAATATAAAAAAAAAATATAGATAACTATATTTATACCCCTAATTTATGATTTATTTACATAAATTATCCATATTTTTGAATAATTATAAATATCACCCATGACAGTATAAAAGTAGGGATAGTTTGAGTAATATTGTTGACATTTCTAGAGGTGTATGTGTATTTTCTTCAAAAAAAAAAAAATAAGTGTGATTTGTGTAAATAATGATATTTCTGATGAATGTATGTATAATTTTGTAAAAGACATGAGTTGTTTGTAAAACATCGATCATAAAGTGTAGATGTAATTATCCATATAAAAAATAAAATGACATGTAAATTCTTTTCCTTTTTCCTTCTCTCATCTGTTTTTCTTTTGTTCTCTTCTCTCGATGTATTGTACTATTTAACTTTCATTAAATTCATGAAAATTACCATATTTATTTAATTTTTAAAAGAGATAAAACAACATTATAACCAAAAATTACGTTTAGTATATCAGATTAATTTTACATAATTATATAAGTATTAAGTGAATCTCTATTGTATTTGGTGCACACATCAAGTGTAACACGACCACTAATATTTTTTTAAAACACCATGATCACTAGTCTTAATAATGGCAATTCGTGATTAATTTTTTTAAAAAAAGTTCTTAACATCTTATTTTTTATGATTATAAGCTCATTTTTCCAAAAATTTTCTGATGGTACAAAAAATAATTACAAGTGCAAATTTCACTACAATTTAGTATAAGAATCTCTTCTTCTCTCCCCCTTCTCCTCAACGATGAAGGAGGTATTTACTAATACAATTTACGCTAATTAAGGTAGATAATGGTCAAATACTACTTTATCCCTTACCTATTCCTGTTATATAGATAGAATTAATTGGTCAAGGCTATTTTCGTGATATGCTACATTTTCATTGATTTGGTAAGTTAAATTTTTTTTTTTCTTTCATTTATTTCCTTATTCAGCACTTTCCTTAAGGGAATTGTGAACCTTTCTTTTTATCTATTAATTTTTTTCCTTCTTCAGTATTTCCCTTCTAAAGGGAATATGTATTTTTAAAATATGAAATATATTGCTCTTTCCTTATTTTTAAAATTCTAAATTTGGTGCTCTATTAATGTCTTTTCATTATATTAGGTTTATGGATTATATATATATATATACATATATATTATTTTATTTCATGATTTTGTGGGTGGGTGGAAATTAATCTTGCATGAACATATAAGCAATATATGAAGAAAATGATACTTTCATAAGCCAAGGTATGGGAAAAAGAATTCTCCCGTTACTTTTGAATGTTTATATTGTTAGTTATTTTATTTCATGAGTTTATGAATTTATTATTATATTTTTATGAGTTAATAAAATTTCTTATGTCCGAATTTTTTTTTAGTATTTTTTAATTTCTTTATTATCATTTTTTGTTTTATGAGTTCATGAGATATATAATTTATGTGTTAATTATAATCATTTTTGTTTCATTTTTATTATCTATCATTTTCAAATAATAAAAGATATTCCAAGTCCATAATAAACAGAAAAAGGAGATCACAAGTCAAGGTATTTTTTTTTTCGTTCCTTGATATTTAGTATTTTTTATATCAATTATTTTATTTTATGAATTTATGAATATGTGATTTTTTGTGTTAATTGTAAAATTTTTATTTAATTTATAGTTTTTATCATGCGCATTTTAACTACTTTATTAATAATTTTTGGTAGAGATATTGGATTTTGCATAAATTTTTCACTGTTGAGTATCAATATTATCATTGCAATTATAACTTTGTTAGTATCAATTATTTTATTATTTAAGTTCATGAATGATGTGATATATAAATTAATTTAGAATTTAAAAGAAAAATAAAAACTTAAAAGTATTTTTTTTTTTGAAAAAATTGATTCAATTCAAAATCCGTACCTATCTACGTTGCACGTGAAAATTGAAATAATTAAAAAAATAAGAAAAGATAATTAATGTGGCCTCTTTAAATTACATTCCATATATTTTTTGTTATATTTTATGATTTTGAATATATTGATTCTAATATATATATTTCCCACCCCTATCTATTCTATTATATATAACCTAAATTATTTTCTAATTTTTAATTTTATATTTGAAGGGGTCCATAATTTTATATTCCACGTTGTTAATAGTTTCCAATTAATTCAGCCTCCTTTAATTACATTCCATATTTTTAATTATATTTTATGATTTTAGATATATTATTCTAATTATATATATATATATTCCCCACCCCCATCTATTCTATTATCTATTAATATATATATATATATATATATATTTGACGCGATCTTTGACTTTAATCATTTAATTTTGATCAAATTCTCAATTCTTAAAATTTTGAATTATTTAATTATTTAGAAAAATCTAATTGGTTGCTTTAATTCTAGCAAGAATTATTAATTTTTTAAAAATTATTAAAGAGTTAATGACAGAATAAATCCATAAATTTTGTATGAAAAAATCTAATTGATTGATTTAATTTTAGTAGGAATTCTAATTTCGTCTTTTTAAAAAATTCAATTACCAAACTAAACCCCTAAAATTTTGTAAAATTTGCATGGAAAAGTCTAATGATTGGTTTAATTTTGGTAGGAATGTTAATTTCTTCCATTTAAAAAAATTTAGTTACTAAATTAAATCCTAAAATTTTTCATGAAAACAAGAAACTCTCATCAGGATATTTAAGGCACACAAAAAATAAGCCATAATGAACAAAATTTGCTCAAAATTCCATAATGCACCAAATGCAACTCATTGTCCATCATTATAAATTGTCGAGTTATTTTCTTGGTTTTACTCAAGCTCAGTTTTTTTAACCATGAATGAAGGTTTTTTTTTAAATGCATGTTATTTAGCTACATCATTAGTGATATGTACATTTTTTTTTTTGTATGATAATAGCAAATTATTTTATATGAAATATATGTTCTTATTTTGTTTCTTTTTAAATCTATTTAGACTTCACCTTTTTATTATTAGAATTTTTATTTTTATATGTTATTTTTTCTCTTTGCGATTTCATGTAGTATTTAATTAAGGTTTGGAGTAGTTATCATAATGATCAATTAATTTTGTTGATGATTCATTCTTTATACTCACTCAAATTATTCATTTTATTTGTAGCGATAATTTTTTTAATTATTCAGTGATGTATTATCATGTGCTTTAATTTTTCCTTTCCTACTTAATATGAATACTTTGTACAATTTTTATTACTTTTTAAGTGTGTTTTCTTTAATTGTTTTTGATAGTGTTCGATGATCTAATTATTATTTGCATAGTTTTATTTTTTTTCGGTTGGCATATGAGTCTTGATTTTATATCTTATTTTATTTTTTCCCCCAATACAAAGACATTTACTCATTGTTTCTCATATAAATTCATTTATTTTGTTTTACTTCTTCTTTCTCTTAAAGCTATCTAATGTATGTAATTATCCTTATGTGATTATTATTTTTCTTATTATTCTTTTTACTTTTTATTTTCCCACTGTGGGACGTGAGATATTTATTTTATTTGTTTGCTTAAATAAAATATTGAGAGTTACAGATCTCACTTTAATATATGTTCACTTTTTTAGTTTTATATTAATTAATATGACTAAAATAGATTTACTTTTGTAGTATATATATTCACTATTTTGTCATTGACTAATGTTATTTATCAAAATGTTTATATAGTTACATTCTGTATATTTTATTTTTGAATTATAAAAAATAAATAAATTATGGGAGAATATGAGTCATGATTAGTCGATATTTTACGATTGTTTTAATTATCTTTTCCTTTTTTTTGTTTTTCTTATTTTGATTTCCACTAAATTTGTGTAATATGATTCAGAATTTTCAACAATATTGTGGCATCGCCCTATTCAACAATCTTTATCTTAGCGGTTTAATAAATTTTTGTTGCACTTGGATGTAGTAACATTGTTTGAATAATCATAAGGTAAGCAATTTTTCAGAGAATTTTGAGTTTTTATTAAGCAACAGTTCATCCTTTTTGTATTATTTCAAAATTCTAGATTTCAATTTGAATAAAACCCTTCAATATTTGTCACTAATTAAATATGAAGGAATGAGACATATTCATCAACAAAATTTTGTTACACCAATTTGAAAGCGAGTATTTATATTTATATTTACACTAATTATATATATAGTATAATAATATTGTCCATATAATTGAGTCTGCGGACTCTATTCGACATTTTTATATTCATATATGTATCTATATTCATACTACATTTACATTAAATGAACTATTTGACATATTCATTCGGAATATTTTTAGTACATCTTATACAACATCTGTAATTTCAGTCAATTTGAAATTTGCAATGTTTTTAAAATCGGACCGGAGATCGAACCGGTCAAGTTACTGAATCACTGGTCCGACCGGTCGGACCGGATTAAAAAAATCGGTTGACCCAGATTTTATTATATACATATAGATATAGCATATCAATATATTATATATCATAGATTAAATAAATACAATTTATAATAATATTATTATAAAATGTACAATTTATTAATAAATACAATCTATGATAATTTAATAATAAAAAATCAACAAACTTCCTAGATGAAGCAAATTAAATTAAAATTCAAACTAACAAAAATTTAAAATTGAAAACCCCCCAAATACATTATATATAATTGATTAAATAAATACAATTTATAACAATATTTTAACAACCATTGCTTCATATAAATAAAAGCTCTATTGCCTATTAGAAGTGCTCATTATCCCATATTGAAAAAATATAAACCAAATGTAATTTAAATACTTTCTCATTGTCCCATATTGGAAAAGTATAACTTAAAAATTGAAACTTTCTTATCTATCCCACATTGAAAAAACATAAGGAAGCTTAAGTTATTTATACAATAAATATGCTCATTGTCCCAAATTAGAAAAGTGTAAATCAAGATTGAATATTTTTCTCATTTGTCCCACATTGAAAAAATATAAGGAACCTTAAATTACTTACACTATAAATATGCTCATTATCCCACATTAAAAAATTGTAAACCAAGATTGAACACTTTCTTATTTGTCCCATATTGAAAAAATATAAGGAGGCTTAAGCTTTTTCACTATAAATATGTTCATTGTCCCACATTGGAAAAGTGTAAATTAAGATTGAATACTTTGTCATTTGTCCCACATCAGAGAAACAATAAGGAAGCATAGCTATTTACACTATAAATATGCTCATTATCCCAAATTAAAAAAGTATAAACAACGATTGAACACTTTCTCATTTGTCCCACATCGAAAAAACATAAAGAAGTTTAAACTATTTACACTATAAATTGGACATAGTTGGTTTGAATACTTATTCATGAAGCAATTGCCTATTTATTTTTCTTGGCATTTGTTTTCTCTTTGTATATTTTACTATATTATTTTTTAGTGGAATATAAATTATTAGTTTTAATTTTCTATTAAATTTTATAATCAAAATTGGGTCAATTGGGTTTTGGGTGGATTGGTTTTTACCGGGTTTGACCGGTCCACACCAGTCCGATTGACACCGGTTTTATACCGGTGACCCGGACCGGACCATTGGCCGGTTTCTGGTCGGACCGATCGAATCGGCCGGTCCGGTCTGGGTTCAACAACATTGGAAATTTGAATCAATTTTGAAGTTTTATGTTATAAATTTTAGATGGTGTATTGGTTTGCTATTGAACTCATATTTAAGTTTCTTTTGGGAACATTCCTATGAAGATGGTTATTATTATTTAGTGTATATGTATGAATAAAATTAATTTTATCTATATATATGTATATATATTCTTGTAATTGTAAATTTTATTATTATCAATGAATGACAATTTGAAAATAAAATTTAATTTTGTTTAAAACATTTCTTTATTTAGCTTTTTCGAAATTATATTTTTATAAAATATAATTTTAATCATAATTAAATCAAGTTCGTGCATAGCACAGGTCACACACTAGTTATATCATATATAAGAGGGTATCGATAATTTTTTAAACAACAAAAAATATTTATAATTGCATCAAATTTTAGGAAAGTTCAACGTAATTTATCCTAAAAGATATAGTAGCCCAGCAATTGTGTTTTGTTTCCTGACTCCAAAAGTTACACTTGGACGGAATAACTTAAATTTAAAGATAATTAGAGAAAAGATTTCAATACTCCACATAACAAAAAAAATAGAAATTCATTTATAATTCATAAAATATAGTTCAAAATTAAATTTGAAACCGTTTTTAATATGGAATCGCCCAAACAAATGTAATTTTATGCGAGTATGTGAATTTATTGTAATTTATACCTTTCTTAGTTATATTGACGTGTTGATCGAATATTAATATATTGATTGAATCGATGTATTGCTCAATTTATTAAAATATCGATTTAATCATGTAATAAAAATAAAAAGAAAAGGGTAAAAAATCCAATTAATATTTGTCTAGACTTCAATAAAAGGCAATAATTGCCGGGGTAAATTACAATTACCTCCCCTTAGGTTTGGTAATAATTGCAGGGGTAAATTACAGTTACATTTCCTGAGGTTTGCATAATTACAAATTCCCCTCGTTATTTGAAAAATTATAAATACCCCATGAGGTTTGTAACCGTCTAACAAATAACTCATTTCTATCCATTTTTATGTATGAACTGACCAAAATGCCCTTATGCACCAAACTAATTTTTATTTAATTCTTAAAATTTTTTTGGACTACAATGCGCAAAGAAATGTTTCTTAAGTTTTTTACTCAGAGGAGCAATAATTGAATTTGCCTCTGTTGATTATTGTAGAATTTTAGTAAAAAATTCAAAGTCAAAATGGTTAATTTTAAATATTTGGTTAAAAATTATAAATCTAATAGGAGTATTTATATTTTTCAACCAATAAAAAAATATTTATAATTATGTCAAACTTTAAAGAAAGTCACTGTAATTTAGTGTAGCGATAAATTTTTGGTACCTCAATTTCTCACCATCCCAAACAACACCAGTGGCATAATGGAAAATAACACGCAACTCCATGTCCATTTACACAGGACTTGTCGTTTTCCCCTTAAAGTTTAATAAAATGTGTTGGTTTGTTTGCACGTCTCCTACGCTTTCCCTTTTCATTTATGACCAAAATCTCCCTGCAAAAAGTCACCCACCCGCACAGAAAACATCGCGAGTGGCATTTCTGAAAGTAAACTCAATTCCAGGGTCGAAACCAGACTCACGGAACCTTAGCAGTGTCCCACACTCATGCCCGTGGCGCGTCTGTGTACAGCCAGTAAATGGAATCCGGGTGATGCCACGTCGAAGGATGATGACGTGGCAGCGCGTGGAGAGAACGGCGCCGTGAGACTGCGAAAGCCTGAAAGGGCGGCTGAGAATAATGGTTAGGCTCGGCTCCCATTAGATGCTGTGCTTAGGGGGCTGAGGGGTCTATTTGCAATTATTATTTATTTATAATATAATACTTTTTTTTGAAATTATTTTGATTTTGAAATTAGTGAAAGAATTGTATTAGTTTTACATGAAACTATAATAATTAGACTTTGGGAGTAAAGAAAATAATACTTGATTTATAAATTTGGAGACGATAATGGTACTGAATCTCAGTAAACATATTATTAACGAAGTAATTAAATTTACAGTGTCCCTAGAACTTCTATTAATCTATAATTCGATTGATTCTATCACAATTTAAGTTCATCATGCCTCTAAAATATTCAAACGAATTAATTTTCCGTTAATTTCAAAAAATAATCACAACTGTCAACTACCCCCATCATAACAATAAATATGTCTTCCATAACTATTCTACTAACTTGTAACATTTCAAAATTACCTCGACGATCCACTTATTTCAAATCCTGCTGTAATCTTTTACTGATCTATGATTTAGTTAAATTATTTTCATAACAAAAATCAATTATATACTAAAATAATATGATCTATCATGATTTAATATCATCGTGCCTCTAAAATATTCAAAATATTTTCATTTTTCGTGAATTTCAAAGAATAATCACAACTATCAACTATCCGGTCGATAATAAATACACCTTCCATAATCATTCTTTTTTTTTTAATTGAAAGCGATGGACTTTATTAATTGAAGTGAAGGGATTGCAATCAGTTATGTCGAATATCAACATCAAACAAAGACAATTACAACAAACATATCAATAATATCACATAAATAATACTTAACTATTATAGTAATAAATAATACTTACTATACAATAGCAATAACATTATCACACGAAGGGATTCAAATTCATAACCTCTACGATAATTATTCCACTGACATAAATACTCGTAATCCTTTAAGATTATCTGAACAATGCATTCTTTTTCAAATCTTATTGTATATTTTATTCAATTTAAAATAGAAAAATTCAAGAACAGGTTGAAGTTTTGAATTCATGTGTATGTAGTAGGAGGGCATGATGAGAGTTATGGAAGTAATGTGGAAGAAGGCTCCAAGAAACAATTGCATAGTGGGACCACTTCACTCCTCAGTAGAAGAAGACATCAAGTGCTAAAGACAAAACAAGAACACCCCCCCCCTCCCCCCCCGGCCAACCCCACCCCACCAAGAAAAACAAGAAAAAGAGAAGACTGAGTAAATGAGAAAAGAAAAAAGAGTTCAAATGAGATGATGGCATCAAATAGTGGTGGTGGGTGGTAGCGTGTGTCTTTATTATTACAGGTATTATTATTATTGTGATGATGATGATGATGATATATTTTGTGTGTAATATACATATATATATTATTATAATCTAGAAGAATCAGTGTTAGTATTTTAGTAGGAGAGAGTTTTGAGTTTGAGCCAAGAATCGTAAGAGTTAGAATCTTATAGGGGGAATAGTTATAGAAAAAAGGGAAGTTTGAGGGGAGGGGGACATGCCCAATTTCATCCCAACAGTTGTGTTCATTGTTCCTCCAAGTCTTGGCAGCAGATCCTAAAGGTCCCTCTCTCTCTCTCTCTCTCTCTCTATCTCTCTCTCTTTCTTGTTTTCCCTTTCACTTTCACTATACTATAAATACTCAGAAGCTCTCTCTGAAGATCTTTTTCTGTGTTTATACATAGTTTCTTTTGTTTTGCTTCTGTCTGTGTGAAGGGGTTTGTTTCCTGTGTGTGTTTGATTCATCTTTTCTGTTGTATGAGTGTATAAATACATGGGTTTTGTTATCTTGTTGGGTTGGTGGACTTGCTTTAAGGGTCTTGGATGCATGTGAAGTTTGAATTGTTTCTGGTGTTGGTACTGTAATTGGGGTTAGGATTTCAGTAAAGTTGTTGACTTTCCATGTAGCTTAGTTCAGGTAAAATTTGATTTTTCTTTCTGGGATTTGCTATTCTTGAATGAATTTTACCATATGGGGATGTGGGGTATATGGGTTCTGGGCTGTGGGCTCAGACTTCTCATATCCAATCCAAGAAATTCCATTTCTGGAGATGTTTTTTGGTATAGTTGGA
This sequence comes from Sesamum alatum, assembly GCA_034509735.1. Classification (NCBI taxonomy): domain Eukaryota; kingdom Viridiplantae; phylum Streptophyta; class Magnoliopsida; order Lamiales; family Pedaliaceae; genus Sesamum; species Sesamum alatum. Next base: position 22,586,639 of record JACGWO010000011.1, on the reverse strand, counting down.
TGGATCTTGATTGCATGTTGAATTTGAGATGATAGAGTACTAGTCTTGGAATAGAAAGTTAAACTTTGATTTGGGAGTCATTATAGCTTCATGGGATGTGATTTTTCTTCTATTAAACTTTGATTTTGGGATGCAGATTTTGTGTTTCTGAGTTAGTTTGTTTATTTAGTTTCTAGCCCAAACCGGGCTTGGTCAGACCTATGGCAAGCGTAATACACTTGCTGTGTGATTTGGTGTAAGTTCAAGAAAAGTGACCATTCACACTAGATGTGTGATTGGTTTGGTCTGGTTTGGTTCGGCCAGACCTGGTTTGGAAAAGAATTTTTCGTCGCTGATATAAGTAGTAATATGTTCTTGTCTAATTATTACATTCTCATTATCATTTAGGGTGTTTAAGCTGAGTTTTCGGATTAGGTTTGCTATGTAGGATCTTGTAAAATACTCTATTGTTTGTTTTGATTCATGGGTTTTGAAATTGAGTGGTCTTGGAGGGTCAAGATTTCTATCTCTATCAAAGTTTATGGGAGTTAGCCCCATTCTATGTCAGAGAGAAGGACCATTTTTTGAGTAGGTAATCTGTTTTTGTTAGGTGTCTACTCCCTTAATTGCATGCTTACATTTTCATTCAAAGCTCACCAACTTCTGTACTCAATCAATTAAATACAACGTCGTCTAAACCTGTGCGCGGTTCACATTGGCATTATTCTGAATTCGATTATTGCTGCTGTCTTTTAATGTCTGTGTTCGTTCGTTTGATGCTTAAAGCTTTTGTGTTGGCACCAGTTGCTTTTCCTGCATCGGTTTTAGCATTTGGCTGGTTTGTTGTTTTTATGATTTTCACTTCATATAGCTTATGATACTTAATACACTTGCGATTGTACCACCAACTGTTAGTGCTATGTGCGATTTTTTCTTTTCAAATAATTCCTTCGATTTGTTGTTTGGTTTTAGCTTTTAACCACACAACGAAGTTTTAGAACCCAGAAATGGTTATTTGAGTTTGCTTATATCTTGTCGCTCTCGGAAGACTACGTAAAGAAGGAGAAGGTAACTAAAAGAAAAGAAAAGATCTAATAAACATGTTTTCTGGCTTACGTGTTCGTTCTTTTCTTGTGATGGAAAATTACTTTCATCTACAATTTTAGCTAAGAATTCCCTTTCATTTTAAACATGGCTAAAACTGAGAGAATCTGAAAGTTACCGTTCACGACTATCTGATGCTTCCAGTGCCGATCTTTTTTTCTTTTCTTTAGTTCAAGCAATGAGGAATTCGTGAAAAGATTTCCATTGAGGGCCTCTTTTGTCAGGATTTTTATCCACGAGTACATTATACGAGGGTGCACACGATTGTTTTAACTGCATTAGCTCTTGAGTTCGACTGTATTCCAATGCTTATATTTCACTAATGTTTGCATATGAAATTATGAAATTTCTGCAGTTGTCTTTATCTACTGAACTCTAACTTGTTAAATTAACCGAGGTGATCGGGTTTATTATTCTTGTCTTTTCCTCGAGCAGCTAAGTCAATCCAAAAGTGGTCCTCATCGTTTCTAAATGCTCATCGGTTATGCATCTGGATTCAGCTTCTTCACTAAGTAATGGCTGTATGACTTCGAAACTTACCCAAGAAGTATGTTGGATAAGCTAAGCTCGACGCCCATTTCAATGTTAGTTTTTCTTCTTTGCAGAATTTACACGAGCAGCATTCTCCGCAGACAGTATCCAAAAATCTCAATTTTGAAGTGGATTGTTCTGCCCAACGTGACCTGGAGGTGAAGCATATAAGTTTTCAACTACACGACCAGCACTCTTCCTCAACTGAATCGACCGGCCTATCTCATCAGGAACTGACTGCCATGGGAAAGACAAGTTCTCAAGATCAATGCGCTTCATCAGACTCTGGTAATAACGCCTCAGTCTTTTCATTTATTGGGGCCGAGTCGAAATTGGTATCTATTCTTTTCTCGTTTTGCGACGAAATTGAGTTGGTTCGTTATGCTTGATTCAGCACACGATGATAGCTATGGGAAGCATGGACAAGATATGAAGGCTGCTTTGTTTCTGTGCAACCCGGAGCTGTCCATCAACGTTTCACAAGCTGAAATAAGCCAACCAATTGTAAGTTACAGCCCGAGAAAGTTCTTTATTTTTGTTTCTAATTCGATACTAATTTTATCGCTCCCGATTCTCGTTTCAGGTGCATTTTCCATATGCATACTCTGATCCCTACCTCAGTGGACTATTTACTCCCTACGGACCTCATAATATGGTGGATTTTCATCTTCTACTTTATTATTTTTGGATATCTTTTTGTATTATGTGTTGCGATGTTTCTATCTGATTTTGCCCCATGCTGATGCTTAAATGTAAGGAGACCGACTCCTGTTTACATGTTATGAGAAGAAAGGCCCGAATCTTGAAATTAAGTCCCCAATTTGTTGCGTAATTACGTTCTTCCATTAATTTACTGCTGAATTATCAGTGTTATTCGTGTTGTTTCCAGTTATGATTCATTATTCATGAAGTGCTTGATCAGATTCAGCCGCAGGTGATGGCCGGTGCCTCTGGTCGGGTACCACTACCTGTTGATCTTCCTGAGGACGGCCCGATATATGTCAATGCCAAACAGTATCATGGAATACTTAGAAGGAGGCAGACGCGTGCGAAGCTGGAGGCTCAAAACAAACTTGTCAAAAGTAGGAAAGTAAGTCATAGCCGCACACCCTTTCACTTCGTTATTCTCTGCTAGCATTGGCTTCTACTATAATTTTCGCTTAAATATACGATGCTGAAAAATCTATTAAATGCAGCCCTATCTGCACGAGTCTCGTCATCAGCACGCACTAAACAGAGTTAGAGGGTCCGGTGGACGCTTCCTCAGCACGAAGAAATCCCAGCAGCCAGAGTCGCATCCCCCGTCTCAAACTACTCCAGACCCTTTTCACTTCAGCAACATGTTGAACTCCGGTGAGCATAGGATCGAGGCTAACAAGCATGGCACTCCCCCTACTACATCGAGGGTTCCGGATTCTGACACCATTTTGCAGCAACAGGACGGCAGGTTTCCTAGCCTCCCGTCCCACATGACGGTTCCCATGCAAGGCAGTGGTGGCCTCGTCTACAATGGGAACCGGCATTACGCTTCCATCGTCCGGTGAGAAGTCGGGAAAAAACCCGACTTCCCAACTGGCTGGGCAATTCATCCTTGGCTTTGTTACTCCAGGTTTTGTGCTATGAAAAGTAGCACACTTTGTGGTGAAGGTTGTGTGTGGGTGATAGTTGAATGCTACTCTTATGTACACTGAACCTGACTGCAGTGTAGGACTTAGTTTATGTGTTGTTGTTATCTGGAATTTATGACTCTGGTTTTCTGTGTCAGTTTACAACTAACTGTGGATTTTTACTATATTGATTGGTCAGCAAAGCTTATTTTTATTCAAAACCAAGAAGAATTCTTATTCGGATCAGGTTTAGTTGAATCAAATTAATCACATTGCAAGCGTATTATACTTGTTTTGTGATTGGTTATTTTTTTTGAACTGTAAGTTAATTACATGGTAAGTGTATTGTACTTGACATATCATTGGTTCAGATCCAGCAAAATTCAGTTTGGGTTAGAATTTCTCTTCAAATTGGTCGTTTTTTTGAACTGTACACTAAACTAACTACGGGTTTTTACTATATTGGTTGGTCAGCAAAGCTTATTTTTATTCAAATCGGGAAGAATTTTTACTCGGATTAGGTTTAGTTGAATCAAATCGATCACATTGCAAGCGTATTACACTTGTTTTGTGATTGGTCATTTTTCTTGAACTGTATGCTAATTACATGGTAAGTGTATTGTACTTGACCTATCATTGGTTCACGTCACGCAAAATTTAGTTCGGGTTAGAATTTTCCTTCAAATTGGTAATATGTGGCACGCTCTATGTTTGTTTATAAATTTTTGACATAATATGAAATAAAATACTTATGTAATTTTTATTTTTTAAGATAATTATAGAAAAAGAAAATACGTTAAAGTATGTACAAATATTTGAAATTATTAAAATATGATAATAAAAGATGATGATATAAGGTTGGTGAGAGAAGAAAATGTTTGAGAAAATATAAAAAGAAAAAACTACCAAAAAAATAATTATGATTAGGGGTGTTTGGTAAAATGGAACCGAATCGAATTGAAATTTCAATATGTTAAAATGGTGTATCGAATATTGAATTGATTCGATCTAGGTTTTTACCAAATTAACCGAACTTTTTTATAAAAAAGAAAATCTTACACATTTATATATATAATTTTCTATTCATTATATTTATATATATATATATATATATAATATGTATTATTTAAGAAAAAAATGGCATTTTGTACGGTACCGTATATCGACACCAAATATTGATATTGTACTGAGTACTGAAATTTGTCAAAACTGATACTGAATATCGAATCAAATTTTTTGTTCGGTATTCAGTATGTACCGGATTTTTCAGTTCGATTCGATACGGTCAATTTATCAAACTGTGCATATCCCTAGTTATGATCATAATTCTCTTTCATCAATTATAATATAGAAATATTTAAAACTACTGAAAATAGTTATTAGAGTTAAAATAAAATAAAATAAAATTAATAAATGATATGGGTATTGGCTCAAGTTGGCCAAATGGGGTTCGAAGGCCCAAAACACTCAGAACCGACCCAAGAGGTTAACAGGCTGGAGCAGCCTAGGGATATGGGTCGAGCCGAACTAGGTCACACCGACCTGCAACTCGTCAGGAAAAAAACATCATTACTTAAATCCGTCAGAAAAGAACATCATTACCTAGAAAATGTGTCAGAATCATGACAACTGGTCCAGAGCAAGTGGACATTCCAAGTCTTATAAAAACCTCCATCCGTCACATTTAAGGTACGAATATTGTACTTGGATTGGATTACCATATCGCACCCTTCTACCTCGAACTACCATCTGACTTAGGTATCGAAGGGTCTTCGCTGGGAAAGCCCCCAGTTAGCCTAACTATCTTATTTTCTCAGGTCCCAAGCAACTATCTGAGAATGTCACCTACGACCTGCGACCTTCAACATGGCGACCTCGGATCAATAAATAAAAGAATTCTTATTGTAAGAGAATCAAGGGTAATTCGTCAAAAAATAGAGTTAAACGTGCCAGGATAAAAAAAAAAAAAAAAAATTGGTATTCTCTATTTAGAGAACAAATTAATTTGGTATTCTCTATTTAACAAGGAGGATGTAAGAGGAGAAAAGAAAAGAGAAAAAATTAATTTGTCATTTTATTTTTAGGTAGAGCAAAATTTGAAAAGATATTAAAAAGATAGGGTGAATTACAATGATCTCCCCTGAGGTTTAACATGATTAAGAATATTCTCTCATTTTTTTAAAAATTACAAATACTCCCCCGATGTTTGTTATTTTTAACCAAAGGCCTGGAATTGTCCATCTTGCCTTTTTTTTTTTTTTTTAAGTTATAGAAAAAATCAGCTGAGGAAAATTACATTATTGTTGTTCTATGTAAGAAAACGTAAGAAACCTATCCCGCGCATTTTAGTAAAAAAATATCATAAAATTTTAAAATTTAATAAAAAAAATAATTTAGTTTGCATACGGGTATTTTGGCCAATTCACCCATAAAAATTAGTGGAATGATTTACTTGTTAGATTGTTACAAACCTTAGGGGGGTATTTGTAATTTTTCAAAAAATAAGAGTACAACATAAGAGTTTTCTAGGGACTTCAGAAAATGTGCTTAATTTTTTAAATATAATTTTATAGACCATTTGTTAAGATTTTTCATGAAAGTAATATTTTTGTAGCTATCTAATGTATTTGTTGGATTCACTATAACTGAAAGAAAGAATTGATTAAAATAAGACAAAATAATATGAAAAGGAAAATTGAAAAACAATACACGGAGGATAATAATAAATAGGGTTAATTATACTTAAACCCCTTCTAAAAATGTGAAAAAAAAACTTTTAAAATTATACCTACACCTCATCTGAGAATTCTTTATTTACAATTGTCTCCCTTTCATTAGGATTTTGAACGGAAAATAAATATTGACATCAAAATAAAAAATTACATAATTATTTTTTCCTTATGGGTAAGATAGCCAGTTTATGAACTCCACCAATTTTTTTGATCAACAAACATTAACAGAAAATTTATATGTAATTTTCTAAAATTGATAGAGTGCATTATATCATGACCAGTCTGATGTTATATTTGAATTATGAATTTTAGAATTAACGAATTTGGAATTTATAATGGTAAAATTCATCAATGTTTGAATAAATTTATATGAAGTTATTTAATATTTTTTCATTAATTCATTCAATTCAAATAATTTCACTTAAGTATATAATTAAAGTATTTATCTACACTATTACTTAAGTAGGAATGGTTTATAGTAACTTTCTTTCATTGACAAAGTGCATATTAACTTAAATGGCCTTTTCTTCCTAAGAATAAAATAAGAGATTAGAAGATTTAAATAGGAAAATTGGTTCCTCAAACTAAACCCAAAATCTCAAGCACTCTATTATATTCATTCTTCAACCTCACATTTTTAGAAAAATATTTTTGTATTATATAAATAAAAGAAAATTATTTTATTTGTTTCTTTATTCAATTATATAGTTATACATAATTTTTAGGATAAATTACAATGACCTCTCCTAAGGTTTGGCATAATTACAAATACCCCCATAAGATTTGTAATTTTTAACCAATGGCCGAAAATGGTCCATTTTGCCCTTGATTTTTTTTTAATTATAGGAAAATCAGCCTAGGAAAATTATATTATTGCCCCTCTGTGTAAAAAATGTAAGAAACCTCTCTCTGTGCATTTTTGTCCAAAATTTTTAGAAAATTTTAAAAATAATTTTATTTGCATAAGAGCATTTTGGTCAGTTCACCCATAAAAATTGATGAAAATTAGTTATTTGTTAAACGGTTACAGCCTCCGGGGGTATTATAATTTTTGAAACAATGAGGGGTATCCATAGTTATGCCAAACTTCATGGGAGGTCATTGTAATTCACCCTAATTTTTAATTTATGTTTGATTTGAGATTGATTTGCATCATCTATTCATTCAATAAATATTTTTTCTGTTTATTTTTTTTATTATTATAAGTGTACTACATGTTGCATACACATTGATTGTGCATCACTCGTTAGTTTCCATATCTTATTATTAAGTGAGAACACCCTTTTGATGTCTCATTTTTTTGATATGCTAATTTATATAGTTTTAATATTTAACTTAATTAATTTATTTATTAACTTCCCATACTTCCACTCTACTAAACCCCAAAATTGCCTACTCTTCTCAAATTCCACTAATTCGAGCTTTTTATAACTTCCTTTTTTTATTTTAATATTTTTTATTTCTTTAATTAAAAAAAATTCAAAATATTTATTTTTATTTAATTATGCACACGCATTTGAGTGTGTCATTCGCACTAGTTATTTATTAGATGTGAGGGAGTTAGAATAACTACTTTTAGTTGATGTTGATGTATATTAACTAAAATACCTTCAAACATATTACTTTTACATAAAATGACCCTCTCTTTAAATTTTTATGCGATACTAGGGATAATTATGATTTTGATTCTCAAACATAGTCATTTATGCGCTTTTTTGGTTATCAAATATTTTGAAGTTATAGTTTCGGTATTCAAAATGTTATTTGTTTGGATTTTTGGTCCATTGGGCAGTTAAAGTCGATCGAATTATGCACATGTTGTGCACATGCGGCCAGTCAGGAAGGAAAAAACAATCATTTGCCTCCCGTTTGTGAATTTCTTTAAACTTTGGTCCAAAGCACTCATTTCTCTCATTTTTCTTCAAGTATCAAGAGAAGAAAGACAACAAAAATAATAAGTTCAAGCATGAATTTTCTCTACAATCTAACAAAATGTTATCAATGAAATGTTGCTTAAACTCATTTTTTTGGTCTGTTCTCTCTCGAGACGTGGAGAAAAAAGTAGAAATGAGTAATTTGGACTAAAGCTTGAAGAAGACTACAAAATGAGAGAGAAATATTCTTTTTTTCTCCTCTCCAAACCGGTTGTACAGGCACAACACGTGTACAATTCTATCATTTTTAACAACCCACTAACGGAAAGGACAAAAAAATGCCAAAAAAGCAACTCAAAGTTCGAGGACCAAACCTACAAAATCAAATTGTTTGATGGCCAGAAGTGTATAATTGCCATATTTGAGCACCACAATCGTAATTATTCCTCAATAATACTACATTCATGCACATTCAAAATTAATAAAAAATATTTAAAACAATATCAAATATGATTAATTATTTAGTTTATTTTAAGATAATAAATAAAAATAAAAAAATTTAAATTATGCATATCAATATGTTCCTATATATATATTTTCATTTTTTCAGGAAATTGTGTTCTTGATAGCTAAGTATGTATTTTTTATTTCTTTATAATAAAGTATTTATTCCTTGGCAATTTAGAATCTCACATCCAAAGGTCGCCTTTTTGGTTGAAAACAGATCAAAAGGTCGTCGTTTTCTTCACCATTCCGACCAGAACAAAGAGAGCAACAATCTCAACTCCAACACCATTTGCTGATTCCGTTCTCTCAGTCTCTCGCCGGCGCATCGGAATCGATCCAGAAGCAAATTCTCTACATGCTATACATACACAAAAGACGGATATACAAGCGCTTATATAGAAAGAGAAAGTAGAGAGAGGAACAAAGAGGGGAAGGGCATCGATCATGGTGTCGTACATGAGCGCGTTGCTGTACGGAGTTGGCGGGATAGTGGTGGCGGGGATGGCATTGCTGATTGCGTTTCAGGAGAAGCTTGTCTATGTCCCGGTGCTGCCTGGACTCACTAAATCCTACCCAATTACTCCAGCCCGTCTCCGGCTCCTTTATGAAGATGTATGGCTCACATCCTCCGATGGCGTCAGCCTACATGCCTGGTTTATCAAGCTCTTCCCCGATTGTCGAGGTGCCTTTTGTTTTAAATTTTTCTGTGATGATCTTAATTGCAAATTATGATACTAATTTTAAGATATTGGATTTGGATCCACATTCCTTGGGCTGATTTTAAGGTGGGGTTCTCAAGGTGGTAGTATTTTTCTTTTGTGGGTATCTATGCTCTCGTGTTTGTGTGTTTATGTTTTCATATGTGCTGGTAAGTTTAATTAAAGTGAATCTAGTTGTTTGCTGAAAGTTTGTTGTTAGATTGTTACTTTTAAGGTTTTATGTATTGGAAGAAAAGAGTTTGATTGTAATTGCTGATATGATGATGGGGGTGATCTTTTGGAGTTGGGGCATGTTCCTCATTGGCTTTGATGCAGAATATAATTGATAACTTTGCAGTGTAATAAACGGCAAAGTAATTTAAACAAGAACCATAAATATAAGTCGATGGAATTGGCAGTAAGGGGAAGTTAGGAGAACTAATTTTGAGAAAGAATGAGAAAAAAATTAAGAAACCAAATAGGCAAAGAGTGCTATAAAATGCCTAGTAAGTTGATCTGAGAATATTCCAGTTGAATTCTTTTTCTCATGGTGATAATTTTCTTATGATACTTTCTAAAAGAGTAGGATTGAAAATTTCAAATTTATAGTGACATCATGTCCATAAACCTTTGGCTGAGATAGCCTGTTTAATCTTTTTTTCTCCTCTCTTTTATATGTTTTCTACTTAATGTGCATTAATTGAATTTTAATCAGCATTGGTAAGCTAATTGTATTTGACTCTTGAGTGGAATTTTAGTTGTATTTATTCTAAGCGCTTATGATATTTATTAAAATAATTTACCATTTGTATGTTGGGATGATCTACTTAAATGGTAAACCATCTCCTTTGTAGTGGTTGATGTTGCTAATGGAGCAGAATACCAATAGCACTTGTGTAGAATATTTGTGTGCCGATAATGGGTAGGTACTTGATTTGCTTCTTCCGTTCTTGATATTTGATGGATAGTTTCACATAATTTTGAAATTTGAATATTGTGGAAAGATGTGATTCCATTTTGAAAATCCTACTACTGTATCTAAGCTTCTAGAATATAAACAAGTTCAGTTGCAAGATAAATTGAAGAATGAGAACGGAAAAAGGTTTCTGATGATCCGAAAGTAGTTCCAAGTGGAGCTCGTATTAACTAGTAATACATCTTTGGCATGGCAGCTGTTTAACTGACTATTCCTGTGCTTCTGCTTATTGATTTCTTTTGCTCTTATGGTTTGCAATTGGTATTTGGTTCTATTTGTGTACTTTAAACCTAAGACCTGTTATCATTGAGTTTGCAGGTCCGACTATTCTCTTTTTCCAGGAAAATGCAGGAAGTATCCTTTGTTGTTCTATTGCTTGAAGATGACTATGTATTATACAATTCGTTATATCTGTAGATTGCCTTCAACATTGTGTTTTCATCTGTAAGTGTGCATGAGGTACATCTATTTCAGAGGCCTTCACTAGTTGACTACAGACATCGCTCATCGTCTTGAAATGGTTCGCATTATGTTGCAGAGGCTACAGTGTAATGTGTTTCTGCTTTCTTACAGAGGGTAAGTGAAAAATTGCCTTCTTCTCTTCAACCTCTTTTCATGCTCTTATATTGATGGACTGTCTGGTATATTTCTAACTTCTGTGCATGTACTGCTTGTCTAACCAAATTGGTAAAAATGTTCTGACTCTTTAATACTCAGTTATGGAGCTAGTGATGGATTGCCTTCACAACATGGTATCACCAAGGATGCACAGGTTAGCTTGCGAGCAATTTATTTTATTTTATTTTATTTTATTTTATTTTTTCACTTACACAAAATTTCATCATCTTTCAGTTAGTGCTACCAGTTGTCCATGTACTATTATTTTAGGTGATGATGTTTGGGTCTCTTTAACTCTGTTGGAGTTGGGGGCTAGGGGAGTATTATGAGGGTCTTTATAGGCGACTTGATAAATTTAACTTAAATTCATTCATTTCTCCTTCTTGAGTAGGCTGCATTGGATCATCTTGTCCAGAGGACAGACATTGACACATCCAAAATCGTAGTCTTTGGAAGGTCACTTGGGGGAGCTGTTGGGGCTGTTCTTACCAAGAACAATCCAGACAAGGTAATGAGTCTAGGAATCTTGTACCTAAAATTATATCCATGCAGGCAAGGAACCATTTTGTTGCCATACCCTGCTAGTTTTGTCTTTTCCGTCGTGATGACTTGCTCTTGGTTTGAGCTTTGAATTAGTCTATCCTTGCTCAGGTGCAGAAGCTCTTGATATTATCATTGCTATGGTGTCTGTGCCTTTCAGTTATAAAAAGCTACTGGTAAAAATGTGTTAATTTATTTTAAGTGCTAAGCACTCATTTTGTTGCATTTTCCCGAAATCATGTCTTGAAAACAAGCTTTTGGAAAGTAATTTCGAAATTGATTAGTTGGTGAAATTTCCCATAATCTTGATTATGTTTGGAAACTGAACATGTGTGTGGATGCAAATTTTGAATCCTCTTTCTGACCAGAAGCATGCGTGAGTTGGAAAATGATGACAAACTTGTAAACATGCATGGTTGTCAAGCAGAAATCCACCAATTCCTGTGTGTAGAATCAATAAAATAGGATACAGAAGTACACAGTGGAATCTGAATTGGTTAAGGGAATACAGTCTCTTGCTGGTTTACTTCATTGCCTCAGAGTGTTTCAAAGAGCTTCTGTTTGGAAAAGTGATAATTTGTGGAGAAAGTTTGTCACTTGAAAAAGTGCTCTACAGAAGCTAATCCAAAAGCTTTCTTAGTTGTTTTATGCTTCAAGTTACTTGACTTTCCCAGGTTCCCACTGTTTTGTTCTGTTGTGATGCATCCGCAGTATAATTACCTGGCCTTTCGAATTCCTTGCCCCTTTTTGGTACCATTGTTGTGTTGCCAACTGCATATGATCTTCAACCTGCTACAGCACTGCTCCTAGTTCTTAGGGGATTAAGTTATGGTATGCCACACTAGTTCTGACCAGCTGGCCATCTTACCCCTTGTACTAAAGACTTACTCAAACATGTATTCTGAAGGTATATTATTTCTGAAGTTATCTATCAATTTCCTCTTCCCATCATGTGGAGTATTTAAGTGTCAGTTTGTCAATGGTTGCTCATTTTCACCCCTTTTATCATGTAATGTAGCTTTTAAGGGATTTTTTTTTAGTCCACTAACTTTGTCCTCGTTCAATTTTAGTCCACTAACTTTGCTAGTTTTCAATTTGATACACTATGTTGCAAAAATGAGTCAATTTTTCCAATTTAGGGATTTGCAAAAATGAACCCCCCCCGCACCTAGCACCATGGGCAAGTCGCCGTCGTCCCTTCAATGGCGGGCGAGGGCGGAGGTTGCGGGGGGGGGGGGGGGGGTGGAGGGTTAGTTTTTTTTTAAAAAAAAATTATATTAGATAAAAATAATGATTTTATTTTTCATAACCTATAACTATTTACAAAATAACAATTTTATTTTTATAATTTTATGTATTATATGATTAAAATAAGAATTTTATTTTTTATAACTTATAATTATTTTTATAATCTATAAGTATTTATAAAATAAGTATCTATAATTACCTATAATATTATGTATTTTTTATAAAGTAAAATTTTATGTATTGTTTTATCTATAATTTTATAAAAAAAAATAATTTTATGTATTTTTTATAAAATAATAATTAATTTTTATAGTCTATAAATATTTAGTGCCACATGGGATAGAAAAGCCCCCAAATTTTGCAGCATGTGCAGTGCACATGCTATTTTCCGGCCAATAAAGCAAAATCCGGCCACCGGATGACCTAATTGACGCATTTTTGCAACATAGTGTATAAAATTGAAAACTATCAAAGTTAGTGGAGTAAATTTTTTTTTCCCTAGCTTTTAATTATACCTTCTTGTGTTTCTCCTATTAAATCTAGTTCTATCTCGCTGTGCTAGAAGAACTTTTATCGCTATGTTTCTGGAGGTATACTGAAGCATACCAATCTTTATTCACAGTGCTATATTATTGCAGGTTGCTGCATTAATATTAGAAAATACTTTCACATCCATACTGGACATGGCTGGTGTTCTGTTACCCTTTCTGAAGTGGTTTATTGGAAAAAGCAACACAAAGGGTCCCAGAGTTCTGAATTTTCTAGTTCGGTCTCCATGGAGCACCATTGATATCATCAGTGAGGTGAGGCTTTTACCATGGCCATTTCTTATTTTTCTGGTGTTTCTTGTAGGAGCATTAGTGTCAGTGAGCTCAAGATTGTCTAAGTTCATGGGTTCAGGGTAATACTTATTCAATCTAGCCAAAATGAGTTGAAACCCAACCAAGTTTGACCTGAAGTATACTCGTCACATTTTAAGACGAGCAAAGCGTGAGTACAGGTAAGCTCAACCTAAATTGTACTTGAGCTCATACTTAAAAAAAAAATTTGTTGATCAGATAAAAACATATTTGAAATTACTCACACAGATACTATTTTACTAAAATTTGGTGCATCTTTTCTTGACAATATCTTTTTCAATTCTAAGTCCTGGGTACATTCTTTTAGCATATTGGAGTACTTTAAGTTATAATTAGTAAAGTAGGTTTCGACTTACTTGGCATAAGCCGTTACATAATGCTTGAAGTTAATAAGAATGCTAATTGGGTCCATTGATTTAGGACAAAGAAATGATGATTCTATCATGTATTCCCACTGAATTTAGTGTAAAAAGTCATGGTATACAACCTATCTTCAAAAGTTCACTATTGCATTCAATTCTAAAGAAACACAAAAAAGCTCAAAGAGCAATAGTGTACCTATGAAGATAATGATTTCTGAATATGATGTCCTTTTTGCCAAATGCTCCTACTTGCTTTGGCATGAAGTTCTAATTTTTTTGGTCACGATATGGGAGGCAAAGTTTTACAATTTATAGATGCAAATATTGGTTTTTAGTGTCCTACCTAATGTGTATTCTGTCATACTCTCCTGTGAACATTAATGCTGGTTAAACATCTACTTTTTTATAATTGAAAAGTGTCCTTTTGGTGTCTCAGTTTTGGTCTGTGGCTTTCTTATATTTTAAATTATTTCATCAATTTTTATTTTCTTTCTCAACCTCCAATTCTCTCTCTCTCTCCTCTCTCTCTCAACTTCCACGTTTCTTTTTGTTCCCCCACCTTTGAATAACTTCTCACAACTTCTTTACTATTTTTTTATTTGTTTACTAAAATATATATTTTTGAAAATTTGACAATTATATTTTTTAAGTTTTAAATTAATTGTACACACATTTGGGTGTGCCACACACACTAGTTTATTATAATGCATATGTAATTGATTAATATATGCAACTTACCTAATAAATTTTGCAATAGAAGACTCAAGAGTCCAGATTTATTGGAGTAATGAATTAAATTGTTTTCATCTTGTAAATGATGGTAGATTAAATCGTAACAAAATAATTAGTTTGACAAATGGCCATAAAAGGTCAACATTTATTGCATTAAATACAACATGTGGCAACCCGTGGTTAAGAGGCTTTTTTGTTATCATGTGTGTTACATATCTTACGAATTTAATCCGCTAGTCATTTGATATATCCAGTCTTAATAATTAGTATTTCTGTAATGGAATATATGACTTGAATTTGTTCAAACTGAGCAACTAAAAGCAAGATTGACTTGTGTTGTGCTTAAGCTCAAACTATATGAAATTATTACCATGACAATACATATGAAAGCATGTTCTATGAAATTTTTTACGAAATAATATCTTACTACGTGTTTTCATCTCTCTCTCCTGTATCATATAGTATGTTTCACCCTTGGCATGTATACATTTTTTTCGGACCATTGTATTACCCAAGTAACAAACCTTAAGGTTTCTATTTTGTTTCTTTAAAGTCAATCCTTACTCATTTCGATTTTCAGTTAAAATTTCTAGAATAGATTAAGTTGCATTTGTACTTATTTTTGGGGTTGCTAACTTGTCTAAAGTACGTGTCTATTTTTAATTGGCTATTAAGTTTTGTTTGCTCACACTTACCAATTATTGAATAGAGCAATTATGAAACTTAATGGAAACTAAGCTATGTGGGCTTGAATCCAAACTGTCCTTCATTTAAGAAGATAGAATTGAATGCTGACTTTGTTATATTCGTCTTCGACTCGACCCAAGATCCTGTTCGCTTTGCCAAATAAACGCCCTGGTGACTTGGGTAGATTTCTGGTATTCATTTTCTCTGAAGCAACAGATTTAAAGTTGTAACAAAACTTAAATGAAGTTTTCCCGCAACACTATGTACTGTAATCCTGTGTCTTCCAGCAACTTATCTTGAGCACTGGTTAAAGTAATATCTCGGTCAAGCATAGTACGAGCCCTTTGTCTCCGGAGGCCCTTTGTACGCTCCATTGCTGCCATTTGAATGCTCCATACAAGTAGAATTGCGTGTTGGTTGATATTTTGATGTATCTGGAAAGCTTCAGCGTTATACTTCTGATGATTGTTCCTGGGAATGAATGCTAATTACCAAATTCTAAAGGTGTTCTAAATTCTTAACTGCTTTGGGATGACTGTTGTATTTTCTACTTTTGCTGACCAATCTGCTTTTATTCAAACAAAGGTACATCAGAGAAGCTTGTTTCTTAGGCGTGAAAGTAGTTACAAAAAGAAACTGCCACCGGAAAATTGAAACTGCTGACACTGTTCTAGCATTACATCGAATTGGTATAGGATAATTTGAAAAGGAGGTCTTAAATAATCTCACACGACAAGGAAACATGAAAAATCAAATCCCGAAGGGAACAGATACTGCAGATCTCATTACTGATTGAGAACCTATTGTGTTTATGCTACTGCATTCCCACTTGTGTAGTTTAATCACCTGAGTTCTTATATCTTCCATAGCTCCTTTTCAACTGCAGTGGGCATAAATTATGGATGTTGCATGCAATGTTGCTAGATGAACGTGGTCCATCTGGCTTTCTCCATCTTATTTCTCAGAGCTTTTTTCATAATAAATTAATAATCATTTTTAGCTATATGCATTACATCCTATCTAATGCTTTCAACTGCAGATTAAACAGCCAATCCTTTTCCTCTCTGGATTACAAGATGAAATGGTTCCGCCATCGCACATGGAGATGTTATATGCTAAAGCAGCCGCACACAACCGGCAATGCTTATTTGTGGACTTCCCCACTGGCATGCACATGGATACATGGTTGGCTGGTGGAGATCGTTATTGGAGAACAATAAAGGAGTTCTTTGAACACAGCATCCCGAATAAGAAAGATGATGACTCTTCTAGAGAGGGTAAGATTTGGACTTCTTGTTCTTCAAACTCCTTTAAGCCTGCTTCAAATATCTAGTACCAACCTGAAAGTAGTTCGTTGATTTCAATCAATGACGTTGGTTTAGAAAACTTTCCTCAAGAGCATGGTTCTATGGAAGTAGAATGATAAGTCATTTCTTGCATCTTTAAGCATGGGGCATCCGGAAATATATTAAAGTGAAAACATGTTTGTTTATATGTATTATCATTGGCATCAGGCAATTTATGACAATTGGCATTTTGCACTCTCGAATTATAGAGGTTTTGCACAATGCAACCTTAAACTGTAAAAATAGCACTTTGCACCTTTCAATTATATACTTATTGGCACCACGCACCCTCCACTCATTTCCGGCGACTTTTCTTGCCGGAAAATTATACCAACCTGAATATGAAGGGTCTTTTTGTCAATTTAATAGTCTTACCTCCAAAAAAAGAAAAAGATCGAGTAATTGCCATTATGCACCCTTGAAATACACCTCATTTGCACAATACATCCTAAAATTATATTTTGTGCACTTTACACTCTTAAAATAGATCATCCTCTAAGAATTCGCACAAAAAAACAAATGAGGCTAACTTTGGAAGGCTTTCATAATCTCTTCAACTCGAACTTCTTTTTTTTGGATTCTTTCAATTGAACAATATGCTCTACCAATCTATTTAAAATAATTCATTTCAGACATTATAATATATCTTTCTTATTTTTTAATACTTGATTTCATTTTCAGAAATGGTAAGAAAAACTCATAAATGCCCTAGTCGGCCTAATCTGTTTTTCGGTGCGGATTCTTGGAGGATGATCTATTTTAAGAGTGTATAGTGCCAAAAATATAATTTTAGGATGTATTGTGCAAATGAGGTGTATTTCGAGGATGCAAAATGGCAATTACTCGATTTGTTTTGGAGGGAAGGATATTAAATAGACAAAAAAAACCCTTCATACTCCAGTTGTTATAATTTTCCGGCAAGAAAACTAGCCGGAAACGAGTGGAGGGTGCGTCGTGCCAATAAGTATATAATTGAAGGGTGCAAAGTGCTATTTTTACAATTTAAGGTTGCATTGTGCAAAACCTCTATAATTGGGGGGTGCAAATATGCCAATTGTTCTTGCATATTTATGTTTTTATCTTTCTGTTTTTCGCTTTGGTATTGCCAATCTGGTGGAGTGAGCCTTTGGTATTGCACTTGTGTCAGATTTTGAGGCGAAGTGATGCGGTGGGATCTGGAGTTTAGCCACATTAATGTGCTATACTTTGGCGTTCTCGGACTCAACAGTTGTGCCCTTTTTTGAATTTTGCAGTGACCAAGAGCTTCTTGTGACCATCCACCTCCACCGTGTCTTTCAGAGCTTTTCTTCTGGGCAAACTTCCAGGAGACGAAAAGGTTTCATGCATTAGCCATATATAGCTTGACCCTGACATACTGCAATAGATCTCATCAGACCAACGGTTATTGTACGAATAATGAATCGAAAGAATCCCACAATAGTTGTTGTTCCCACTGCTAACTTCACTCCAGAGTCCATTGTCTTGGTTATTCAACTGTAAATCATACTGCACTCTTCAGTTATATTACGCCTTCTGTTTGAGACAGTCTAAGCAATTTGTCGGCGTCCGATGAGACTGTCTCTCAACAGCATAGAGCTGGGGTTTATGGATGGACTACAGAGTGCTCCTCCTGCTGCTTCTTGTTCCTTTGCATTTTTTGATTCAGGTGTGTTGTGTACGTGCATTATGTGTTCAAATTTATATGTTCCTTGTTCTTTGCCTGGCAATTTGTAACTCAGATATATCTCCCTTTCTTCATAATGATGATAAAGATGTATTTCGCATTGGACTTTTTTCCATTGAGATCATGTCAAAGTATATGTAAATCTTGACCTCTTCAACTTCTTACAGTAATGTACCATACAAGTGAAATTTAGTTTATTAAATAATAATTATCTATATCTTTAAAGAGCACTATTTTGGTCTCTTCAATTATTTGGTCTACCAAGTTTTTTTTTTTAATTATTTTATCAATCTCAATTTTTTCTCTCCCTCTCTCTCTCTCCTTTTTCAATTTCTCGTTTTCTTGATTGTCAACCTCTACATCCTTTTTTTGGGTTAAAAGAAATTCCACATCCCTTTTTTTTCTCTAAATTTTTCAATAATATTTTTTTCATAAATTTCTTATAGTTTCTTAGTATTTTACTATTCATTCAATTAACATATATTTCTAAAATAATAATAATTTTGTAAATCTAGATTAATTAAGCACGCATGTTTGAGTGTGCCACGTATACTAATTATTATGCATAGCAATGGGTAAACTAACTACTATTTATGCCATTTTATAGTTGGTCTGATTTAAACTAGTTGGTTATGTTATTAAGCTAAAATAAATAAATTATCCCAAAATTACTAATTTAAATAATAAATGTCGTGAAGATAATATGAAATAATGGAGGATTGGATAACTGACACAGTGTCAATCCTAATTTGACCTTATTATAGGACTATTTTATAATTATTATGTGTAATGTTTTAATTGAGCTATATATAGCTGTGGATGCATATACATATGCCTAGTAACATAAAAAATGAACCTCAAGCAGTGGCACACACGATGTATACGCATAGTATTAATTTTACAACTAGAAGTGAAGTATTTAATTTTAGGGATAATTATAATGCTCTTCTCATGAGAAATTGTGTAATTACACGTAATTTTTTTGTGATTTGAGAAATGATATCTAGTATTCTTAACGATTTATTTCCGTTATTGTTAGTTAAAATTCAACGAATTTGCTAATATTAACAACAAAATTGAATAAAAAATTCATAGTATTGCAGGATAAATAATTTTTTGACCGGAACTACCCTTGTAAGAGTGAAGATATGCAACTTCACATACATTAGTGTGTGAAGATACATAAGGGTAATTTGATTAGAAAAAAGATTTATATGACCTGCAATAAGTCAGAAATAAATCAAATTGGAGTAAATATGAATTTTTATTCAGTTTTTTTTTAAAGTCAACATATTTGTTAGACGAAAACAAACGTCAGGGGTATTAAATATAATTTTTTAAACCACAGAAAATCTATGTGAAATTTCACTAAACCTCGGGACAGGACGATGTAATGTTCCCCTAATTTTAATACGAAGGATTGACATAATGATATAAGGCTAAATTGCATTCACATGTGTGACGTTGATCTATCTTACAGAAAAGTCTGGGCTTTGTTTGGATCCGGTTTTGGGCTATTTCCAGAACAGACCAAAACAACAAAATGTTTGGCAATATTTCTTTTTTTTTTTTTTTTGATAAGTTGGATTTCTATTAATTAAAATCAAAAGGGGAGAGTTCGCCCCACTGTCACAGATTACAAATTTACATCTGGTGAAAAGAAAGGAGGCGGGACTGGGCCATCCCAGTTGGCCCCAAGAGCCCATTTAGAGACTTTATGGGCAAACGAGTTGCATAATCTAGGGATATGTCTGAAACTCCAATTGGGCCTGAGATCCCATATTCTCCGGATGGTCTTGTAGTCCTGAATAGCAGCCCATTCCACATCTTCCTTCTCATTTTTGATCCAGCAGATGGCATTCAGTGAGTCTGATTCGAAGATAACTCTGTCTTCATCCACGAGGTGCATCATTTCCACAGTAATCTGAATTGCCCGTATTTCAGCCATGTTTGCATTGTAAACAAAGATTTCCATTATTTCTGCTTGGATGAGATTGCTTTGAGCATTTCTGACCAGCACAGCAGCGTAACATTTGTCATCTTTCAAGGCAATGTCCGTGTTGACTTTTATCCATTTTTCTGGTGGTGGTTGCCATGTACAGTTTGTTTTCTCAGTTTTTCCTTTCAAACCTTTCACATTCCAGTAGGCAGCCTTTTTTTGGTTGATGAAGTGTGCGACCTTCTCTGGTGTTTGTGGTGCTTTGCCATGGATGAGCTCATTTCGTGTCTTCCAGATCATTTCCAGCGTGATCACCCGAGTGACTATAAACTCCTATTGAATTTTGTTGTCCAGGAAAATGGTTGAGTTTCGTTTAGTCAGCTCAAGAAACCATTCTCTAAGTGACAAGTGAGACAACGGGAACAATCACACTTGCCACTTAGAGAAAAGCTAAATCCTCTCCGCAAAGGGGCAACCAAGGAAAAGATACTAGGACGTTTCAACCTGAAAATCACAAAATGGACAATTTAATTCACGAATTGGAAAACACTGATTAAGCTTACCTCTAGTAGGGAGAGTATCAAAAAGCGTTCACCAAATGAATAATTTCAGCCTGTTATGTAGGTCCAATTTCCATATCCTCTTGGCAATCAATTCAGTTTCCTGATCAGCATTGTTCGAAGTCTGTTTGATGATGTGATACGCCGATTTGGTGGAGAATTTCCCTGTCTTGGAGGGAACCCAAAACGGTTTGGTGGATTCCAGCGATTCCGGAATTTGGATTTTGCTAATTTCCTGAACAACCTCCCATGTAAACATTTGCTGTAACAGTTCGATTTTCCACTGGTTGGATTTGTGGTCAATAAGGTCTCAAACATAAGTCGGCCAATTTGGGCTAGGATCTTGGATCTGTTCCGGGGAAAAGTTTTGAATGGATGGAATCCAGGGATCTTCCCAGATTTTGATGGCGCCGCATTTGGATACTTTGTAGCAAGCTCCCTTTTTGATGACTTTGATGCACTTAACTGCATCTTGCCAAATCCAAGAGGCACCTTTAACCTGTATGAGGCAAGAAAATCAACATTATTTTTCAAATATTTAGCCAACAGCACATTGCACCAGAGTTTATCAGTTTTGAACAGAATATTCCATGCAATTTTGGAAACCAAAGCCTTGTTGAAATCTGAAAAATTTCTAATCCCGAGTCCCCCTTTGCTCTTTGGTTGACATATTGACCCCCAAGATTTGAGAGCAAGAAATCTGTTGCTATCTGCATTTGTTGTTGCACTCCACCAGAATCGGCGGACCAATGAGTCCATTTTGTCACAAGATTTTTTAGGTAGAAGGAGCGTGGACATTTGGTATACAGGGAAAGCCTGTGCCACATTCTTAACCAAAACCAGTTTGCCTGCTCTCGACAGATTTTTCGCTTTCCACATGGACAATTTGCTGGACATTTTTTCAATGATTTCATTCGCAACTTGGCTTCGGGATGGTGGTTTGCAGAACGGTAATCCCAGATGTTTGGCCGAATGATTGCACTCCGTTATTTGTAGGATCTCGAGAATGAGACGTCGCTGCCTATTCGGAACATTGGTGTTGAAATGCACAAAGGATTTACGGCAATTGGCAATCTGGCTTGACCATTCTCCAAATTGGGCAAGGCATCTACTGATGGTACGTGCATCTCCTTCCTCCGCCCTATAGAAAATGGTGAGATCATCAACATAGAAAAGGTGAGAAATAGATGGAGCATTTCTACAAATTTTGATTCCTTTAAAGTGCCCAAGGGCTTCCTCCTGAATGAGGAGCCGAGAAAGAACTTCAGCATATATGATAAACAGATAAGGTGAAAGGGGATCTCCCTGTCGGATTCCTCTTGTTGGACGGAAAAAATCGAATGGAGCTCCATTGATCAGGATCGAGAAGCTCGGCGATGAAATGCATTGAGATATCCAGTTGACAAAAACATCGCAAATTCCAACACTTTTAAGGAGGTTAACCAAAAGTGGCCATTCAACACGATCATATGCTTTCGTAAGATCAATCTTGATAGCCATAAATCCCTTCTTTTCTTTTTTCTTGTGCAGATAGTGCATGAGTTCATGTGACAAAATGGAATTCTCATTAATCGTTCTACCTGGGATAAAGGCCATTTGGAGTGGTGATATGATTTTTGGGAGGAGGGGTTTGAGTTTGTTGGCCAATATTTTGGAGATGACTTTATAAATGGTGTTACAAAGGCTTATGGGTCGGAATTGTTCAACCGTGGCAGCCTTTGTGTTTTTGGGAATAAAGGTTATGAAAATGTGGTTGATGGCATGACTCATTTGCCCCGAGTCGAAGAAGTGGTAGACAGCTTCAATCATCTTATTTCCCATAATGTGCCAGAAGTGTTTGAAAAAGTTAGGGGGGAATCCATCAAGTCTCGGACTTTTAAAAGAGTCCATACCATAAAGAGTGTCTTTGATATCCTTGGGCGAGGGCATTCTGCATAGCTCATCATTTTCAGCTTCAGTCACACAAACAGGCATTAGATCACTAATAAGAGAAGACATATCAAAAGCATTTTCCAAAAACTCAGATTTGAAAAGGAATTTTAAATAGTTAGATAATTCGTTACCAATTTGGGCCCATTCCGTAACCAAATTACCCTATTTCGTTTGGATTGAGTGGATGTAGTTCGCTCTCGACTGAAGGATTGTTGTCATATGGAAGAATCTTGTGTTTGCATCACCTTCTTCGAGCCATCGTTGTTTTGCTTTTTGCCTCCATTTGGTTTCCAATCTCTTTAACTGTTCGTCTAACTCTAGCTGGAGGTGGTTTTCCTTCGCAATTATGTCACTAGATTGGACATAGTTTTGGAGAGCTTCCAGTTGCATCTTAATGGTAGAGATTTTCTCCTGGCACTAACCAAATGTCCTACGGTTCCAGCATCTTAATTCCTTCCGAAGCAATCTGAGGAGGTTGTGAAACCTGGTGATAAGATTACATGTCACATTAGTCAGCCTCACATCAGCAATAATAGTTTCGTAGGTAAAATCTCTACACCATATTTACTCAAAGAAAAACGGCTTCGGTTTGTCTAATTCATTTGGATGGGTATTCAGGAGTAAAGGGCAGTGATCAGAAGCAATAGCCGGGAGGTTTAGGACGACAGTCTTAGGATAGAGGAGACACCACTGAGGATTTTCAACAACCCTATCAAGTCTAGATTGAATATTAGCTAGTCCTGGTCTTTTGTTGGACCATGTAAATCTACATCCAGAGAATCCAAGGTCTATCATATTACACTCATCAAAATCATCTCCCATGGTGTTTCGAGATGCCGAGGCAAAAGGTTTTCCTCCACTCTTTTCAGTTTGAGATATGACCACATTAAAGTCCCCAATTGCCATCCAAGGTCCGTCAAAAGAATTACAGATGTTATGGATAGATTGCCAAAATGACGATTTGAGAGTTGAAATAGCAGGGCAATGGACGCTCTTAAGTTGCCAGGGCTGAGGGTCTGCATTGAGATGAATCAGGACATTTATAAGCCAAACATTTTTCAAAATGACAGAAACATTTAAACTAGGGGTCCATGCTAAACAGAGACCTCCAGCTTTATTGACAGCAGAGACATACTCAACATTAGATAAATTAAAGGACAGTAAAAGAGAAGAAAGCTTATCAGTGTTCGCAGTTTTGATTTCACAAAGAAAAAAGATGTCTGGTCTGTGAAAATGAAGAAGTTCCCGTAGCATTCTCCTTGCCGCAGGCCGGGCCAACCCACGACAATCCCACGCGATGATCTTCATTGTGATTCTACTCCCGTGACCCCCTTGGGCCCTCGTCAATTTTTGCAGAGTATAGTATTTCCAGGATCTCAGGCTCATTGATTTCATTCCCGTTCACTAGGCAGTGTTTCGAAACATTCTCAGATTTTTTTCCTCCACTACTTCTGTATTTATTTCTGGCTCTTTCTTTCATTCTAACAACTCTTCTTTCTTTTTGAATTGTTGTTTTCTCTTCCATCATTTCCAGGATGAGTTCAGTTCTTTCCACATGCTCTATGGTATTGTCGGACATAATGGTTTTTGGCGTTTGAGGGGGAATGGTTCCTGAACAAAGGTGCAAGCTTTGTAGCACTTCATCTGACTTAAGTTTCTTGATTGTTGGGTTGGTGTCTGAATGGGAGGGGGCGGGCCTTTTATTTGCTGCGGCTTTTGTTTTATTTGGCGGGCTAGGATAGCGATTGGATGGACCAGAGTAGGTTATAATCAGGCTATGCTGTTTTTGGGATTGTGGTGGGCTTATCAGGTTTTGGGTAAGGGTATAGGGGTGGAGTATATCGACTGTTTGAGTGGGTCGGTGTTTGTTCGGTCCACTAGGATTCTGACTAGGCTTACAGGGTTCGGCCCATCCCACCCTTTGATAGGGCTGGTTTGGGCGGGTATTAGGGTTTTTGGACGGGGTCTTCGAGTTAGGTTGCAGGGTTTGGTAGCACAGGGTCCAAGTGCTGGTTGTGTGGTGTCAGGAGGGCAAAAGATTTTTCTAAAATTTGTTGGAGGTTCATTTTCCTTTTCCTTTTCTTCTATATGGTCTGACCCAATTGGGGTAATATTGGGGATTTTGGCAGAGGGGCTGTTTGGCATACGTTTTTTATTGTCGAGCTCGTAGGATTCTGCCGGAGATGGCGAGATGGTGAGTAGAGGGTTTGTGGGTGAATGGCTCAGTAAGCTATTTTTGGAGTTATGTATGAACGAGTTTGGGACATTGGGATTTTCCGCCTTGAGCCATGGTCCGAATCGGAGTTTGTGGTTTTGTGTGGCAGTCGTTTTTTTGGTTTTCTGGGCAGGTGTTGAGTTTATGTCCAACAATACCACAGACATGACACAATTCACCGAGACGCTCATACCTGATCTCAAGCACGCTTTTTCGATTTCCTTGGCAGTGGAGTACGATCTGGTCTTGGAGTGGTTCCGCCACGTCAATTTCAATTCTGATTCGGAGTTCTTTCCTCTATCTATGACTGTCTGTAGCAAGATCTGCTTCGACGAATTTTCCGATCAAATTTCCAATTTTCTGTTGACATTGTAGACAGGGAGACCAATCACTTGCGCCCATATTTGATATTTGCTGAGATCCACTTATGTTTGGCAATATTTCACAAAAAATAGTTTGGCCCATCTATGTATAAATTATTATTTCTGTAAGTGAGGCCAAAACATTAGCCATATATAAACTATTATTTTGGCCATGGCTAAAAACTATGACAAATATTATTAATTATGGTAAAAATTTAAACTTTCAAATTGCTTTTATTTGACCGTTAAGGATATGGATATTATACTATCAATTTGAAAAATGAGGAAGATTATCATATGGCGTTATCATTGGGTCCATGGTTCTATCAAAATCACTATATTGCAGTACAACAATGGATCCCAAATTTTAGAGCTTCAACAGCACAAAATAACCATATGGTTATCTGGACTCAATTTCCGGAGTTGCCATTAGAATACTATGATTTCCAAGTCCTATTTGAGATAGGAAAACTAATTGGAAGACCTATCAAAGTGGATAATCATACTAGCAGAATAGCTAGAGGAAGATACGCAAGAATATGTATTGAAGTGGATACGAGCAAGCCACTCCCTGCAGGAATATATATAGGTAATATTGATCAGAAAGTAGTTTCTGAACTGAAAACTCAATTCTGCTACAATTGTGGAATCATAGGACATGTTCAGTCGGCATGCATGTCAACCAAAACTACAGAAAAGCAAACAGCAAACCAGAACACCAACTTTTAGAACAAGGAGAAACAACAGATAAACAACTTGAGAATTATTGCAACAAGACCAAATACACGCAAGAGATCAGAAGGGCAATATACTCAATACCATCAAGCAAGAAAGCCACAGAACAATTTCAGCACAGAAACCAACTATCCTGCAAGCAATCATTATCAATTTCAGACACACATATGGGTACCCAAGAAAGGTAATTCAAGCAAGCTATCTCAGTCCGGCGAAGCAAAATTAGTCAAGATTCAAGGTAATGTTGATTTAAGCCCAAACAAGAAAGATCAAGATGCTACAGATCAACGTCAGCAATATATAAATGAATCATCAACCCTAAATGCAAAAGTAGTGGAAGTGACAATGGAGGACGGTAACTTCAGTAGTCAAGTCCCGCAAGTAACGCACGTCAATACCTGCAAGGGAAACATGGAAGAACAGGTGGTAAGCATGCAGAGAGTGGAGATGGACACATGTACTAATTCTTATGATAATACCAAGGTTAATGTTCCTAAACCGCTAGGGAACATGGTTTTATCTCGGAATAAGCAGGATATAAGATCCAATATAGAAATTAGTGGTAGTAATAGTAATAATATTTTATATAATTTAGATAGGAATAGGGTAGGGGTAGTGAGTCAACCCCTAGTGCAAGTTGTAAACCACCAAACAGTGATGTTCCTAGAGTTATAAATAGTCCAGAAATTCCACAGCCAACCTTACCTTTACACACTTGCAAGATAGAACCTAAGGCACATTCAGAGAATGGCTCCTACTCCAAACCGCAGGAACAACAATCAGGCCGTGAATTCTGCTCAGACACAAACAGGCCCAATCAACAATCTAGAACAACAAAATCATCCATCCATGATACTGACGCAGGCTCCACCTTCACAGAGCATCCCACAAAGTCTGATCAGTCAGTTTTACACTTCGGTTCAAAGTTTACAGACGACACCATCTCAAAGTCATGTTGCAACAAGGATGACAACAGAACCACAAATGAGGAATTCCCCCCAGGCTTTGAGCCCGGATTCGAATTCCAATCCAGGAATGTCCCCGTCACATGCATCAAACCCAAGAGGCAGAGAGGACGGCCCAAACTCTCAAAGCAACCTACAATCAAGAAACAACCTAATCAGTCTGGGACAGTACGAGTACATAGTACAACCATTCCATGTAGAACCTCATGTTTTCAACAATCCACCAAGGTACACAAGAACAATAATAGAGTTGAACCAAGAGAGAGAAGCATTCGGCCGAGAAAGGGAACTGCAATACAGGTTACTAGTTCTTCCGTTACCAAACACAACACTTCACCACCACCATTCTGCAATGCAGCCAAGAGAATCTGTACTAACTCATAATGCAACGGAGAACGGGTACTTGTCCTTAACCTTTCCTCATCAACCATAAGAAAATCTTGGTATGGAACTGCAGGGGAGCTACTAGGTCGGAATTCGTGACAGTAGCTCATTCATTACTATCACGATATACACCTCATGTATTTGTGGTAATGGATACTCGCATGCAAGCTGATCGGGCTCAAGATGTTATAAGACATCTGCAATTTGATACAGCTGCAGTGGCCTCATCAATGGGGCTCTCGGGATGAATCTGGGTAATGTGGCGCACGGAGGAAATTAATATGAATATGGTTTATACATCTGCTAGAACAGTACACTTGGAAGTATCCATGAGGCCGGGGCTACCATCATTTATGATGTCTGCCATATACAACCATCCTCAGGCTCACATGCAAAACCAGGTGTGATTCGAACTTAATAACTTTGCCTCTTTAAATTATGATAAATGGATCATGCTTGGGGATTTTAATAACATTTTACAGCATAATAAAAATTAAGGGGTAACATCACTTCTTATAATAAAATGCAAAGATTTAGGTCATGCATGCAATTCTGCAATATGATTGATCTGAGTTATATTGGTCATAAATATACATGGAGTAATAGGAGATACGGAGCATCATTCATAACTGAAAGACTGGATCGTGTATTGGCTAACCATAACTGGCTTCAAGAATTCCCTAATGCTAGAGTGTTTCATCTTACGGCTAGTACGTTGGACCATACTCCTATACTACTAGATACCGAGGGGCCTTAAACGGGTAGAAATATTTACTTTAGATATAATAATGCATGGGTATTACATGAGAACTTTGTGAATGTTGTTAGAAATGCATGGAATTATTATAATGATACCAACCCATTTGTCTCGTTTTTATTAAATTATAAATCCTTGGTTATTAAGGCTAAAAAATGGAATAGACATGTATTTGGAGCTATTGATGAAAAAATAAGGGATGCATCCAATAATCTGGAAAGAATATTAAATATTATAAAATTTAACCTTACGGACAGTTTATTAAAGGAGGAAGAGGAAGCTAGGAAAGAGTTGTTTAAATTAGAACAAATGAAGATATCATATTGGAGTCAAAGAGCTCACTTTAAATGGAATATGAAGGGTGATAGAAATAGTAAAAATTTGCATGCTTATGAATCACATAGAAGAAGAATAAATCTAATCAAAGGGATTCGTAGTAATAACAATGAATGGCTTGTTCATACCCCAGATATATTGAAAAAATTCAGGAATTACTTTATTTCTATTTCTGGTTGTAGTAGTAATCTTGATATTTCTATTAATAATAACACTAAATTGCCTACAATCCAAGAGAATCATAGGAATTATTTACAACAAGATGTTTCATATGAGGAGATATGGACAGCTATTAAGAAAATCGGGCCATATAAAGCCCCGGGTCCAGATGAGTTAAACTCACATTTTTATATTAATTATTGGAACATTGTGAAATATAATGTCATTGATGTTATTAAAAAAATTTTCCAGACAGGAACAATGCCAGATTTTATTAACTCTACTAATATAATTGTGATACCCAAACGAGATAACCCCCAAAATACTAGTCACTTTAGACCTATAAGTTTGTATAATGTTGTTTATAAAATCATTTCCAATATATTTGTAAATAGAATTAGGCCTATGTTAAATTCCTTAATATCCCCATACCAAAATGCATTTGTTCCTAAAAGAAATATTCAGGATAATATTATACTAGCTCATGAGATTCTACGTACAATGAGGTCTAAAAAATCTAAACAATGCTTCATGGCTATTAAACTTGATATAGAAAAAGCCTATGATAAGTTAGAATGGCCTTTTATTGAACATACATTGAATAAATTCAATTTTCCTAGTTGGACAGTGGAAAGAATTATGAAATGTGTCATTATTAATAAATTCCGAGTACGGATTAACGGTCATTATTCTGAAATTTGGAGCTCAAAGAGAGGTTTAAGACAAGGAGATTTTATATCACCGTACATTTACATACTTTGCATGGAATTATTAATTGCTGATTTAATTAACAGAGTTGATAAAAAAAAAACTAGATCCTATTAAAATTAGTGCTAAAGGTCCTACCATACCCATATTATGCTTTGCGGATGACTGTATTGTTTTCTTGAAAGCTAATCATAAGAATGCTTTGGAATTAAGAAATTGTCTTGAACAATTCAGAAAATATTTCGGATTATCAGTGAATTGGGAAAAATCTAAGATTAGTTTTTCTCCTAACACTCCTAGACTGAGACAAAAGGACTTACTTAATACACTTAACTTAAGAAGAGGATCCAATGAGGATAAATATCTGGGAATTAAATTCACTAGTAAAAAACTTACTAAGGCAGACCATCAAAATATTATTAATCAGATTCAATAAAAAATCCAAGGTTGGTATACAAAATTTCTATCCATGATGGGCAGGGTGATACTTGTTAAATATGTGCTTAACCATATACCTCAATATAAAATGCAATCGACTTCTTTACCTATATATACGATAAAAGAAATTGATACCTTATGCAAAAGGTTTGTATGGAATGGGACACCATCGATTAATAGGAAAGGTCTTGTTGATTGGAAATCGGTTTGTGTACCAAAGATTAATGGGGGGCTTAGATATTAGAAATATTAAAATGCTAAACCAATCACTTATATGGAAGCTTGCATGGAATTTATATATATAACTCAAGTTTATGGTGCACGGTTATGAAGCATAAGTATTTTCATACTTCATCATTTCTTGAAGCTGGAAAGTCTAATAATAATAGTATACTTTGGAAAGCTATTCATAAATTCATACCATTAACAAGGAATTCGATTTTTTGGTGTTTAGGGAATGGGAGGAATATATTTTTCTGAACTGATAAATGGATTAGTAATTATTGTTTGATTGATATCTGTGATATTCCGTCTAATTATGAGCTTAAATGGGAGTTACCCCCAAAAATTATTTCAAACTTAATATTGATGGAGCCTCGAAAGGAAATCCTGGTTTTGCGGGAGCAGGAGGAGTGATTAGAGATTGGAATGAGGACTTTGTGGCAGCATTCTCTCATTATATTAGAAGCACTACAAATAACAAAAATGTGGGCACTATAGAAAGGACTTCATCTTGCTAGAACATTGGATATCAAAGATTTGATTATACATACTGATTCAATATATATTATACATGCGTTTGACAGGCCTCAACTTTCGATGCATCAATCCATGATAACACTTCATCAGGACTGCCAAATGATCTTGACTAGCTTCCATAGAGCAGCATTGCACTTCTGCTACAGGGAGCTAAATGGACCTGCAAATTTTCTTGCTCAACTAGCTGCTAGTAGTAAATTATGTAACAACTATGATGTATATCCACAAATTTTGTGTGAATTGTTGGACTCGGATAGGGCTAGTAAGTTTAAAAGAAAAACCTCTAAGTTATGTACTAAATATATTTCTCTTATATAATATATGATGCCTACCATGTCTATTTATATATTTTTATAAATGTATATATGTATATAATAATTTATTTTATTTATAGGTGGATTAAATTATATAAAATATATTTTTGTATGGGGGATTGAGCCAACAACCTCCGAAAACACCCAATGAAGGTGTTTTGGGAGTTAGGCCATATTTGGTTTTGTCTTCGACTTATCTCAGAGATGGGCCAAAAACAAAACAAAAAATAATAATATATTTTTAATTTTGTATATGTTTTTGTGTGAAATGAAATGAGAATATGTTTGAATTGATAATGAAATTGTATTTTATATTAAATTCTGGTGTCAATCAATATATTTTCAATAAATATACATGTGGACAAACATCTTTTATTTTAATTATTAGTTCAAAAACTGAAAATTAAAAATAAAAATTAAGCCCTTTGTATTCGGATTTCATTCTTGCATATGAAGGTCTCGGGTCGGATCCATATAACCCTATTTCCAATAATAGAATTTGCTTTAATAGGCCCACTAGACGCATGGGCTTAAAAACAAAGGTCCAACATTTGTACTACGTCGTATCGCTTGAGGGTGCAGTATAATATTCGCTGGGGCTTTAGGGTTTCGCCAAAAGCAGAGAAGAAGAAGGAAGCAGCGGCGACCTAAGGGGCGCATCTTCGGAGGACAATATGAAACAAGGGAGGAATGGATAACTGACATCAGTGTTTTAAAATTCAGCCCGGACCGATTGGTCGGATCAGTAATTATGATTCAATTCTTAAAGCGGTCCGATCCAATTCATAAAATCGAATTAGCCTCAAAACTATTCTATATTTTGAAAAACGCTCGAATCGCCGATTGAACCGGTGACTCGGTTGACTTAGTCCAGGGTCAAGTGAACCGGTTTATGAACTTTTAAATTTTTTTTAAAAATTAATATAATTTAAAATTGAACCATTACATATGAAAATTGAGAAAAAAACCAAGAAACCAACACTGACATTTTAATAAAGGTTAAATACAGTTACCACTCATAAAGTATTCATCCCACATCAATTACCCCCATAAAGTATTAAAACCTTCAAAAAAAACCCTTGGCCTTCTAACTCCTTTCATTTTTAAGTTCAAAAAGTCCATTTTATCCTTACTAAAAATTGCTTTTTGAAAAAAAAAATTAAAAGAATTTTTAAAAATACCAAAACCCCTCTTTTTTGAAACTTTGTTTAATTCTAGTTTCACTTGTTCATCGAACTCTTCTTTTTCATAATCGTAAAGTACTTGAAGCTCATTTTATTTAATTTTTGTCAAACCAAATTAAAAATAAATTTATACATGCATATATATATTTATATATTTACTTAAATAAATATATAATTAATAAAATCAAAAGAGTTAATCATGAGCTAATAAGAAAATATACAATTAATATATATTTATATATATGATAATTATATAAATATGGTAATTATATGAATGTATAAATTTATTTTTAACTTGGTTTGACAAATAAGTGAAAATAAAATAAAGTGAGCTCCAAATACTTTAGAATTATAAAAATAAAAAGAGCTCGATGAACACGTGGAAATAGAATTAGATAAAACTTAAAAAAAAGGGTGGTTTTGGTATTTTAAAAATTTCTTTAACTTTTTTTTCATAAATCAATTTTTAGTAAGGGCAAAAGGGACTTTTTGAACTTCAAAATTAAAGGTGTTGGAAGATCAAGGGTTTTTTTTTAAGGTTTTAATACTTTAGGGGGGTAATTGATGTAGGGTGAATACTTCAGGGGCGGTAACTGTATTTAACCCTTTTAATAATTACTTCAATTACATATTTATAAATGAACAAATTCATTAAATTCGTAATCTAATTAAATTATTATCTCTTATGATTACTTAAGTTTCTAAGTAAAATAATTACTGAAAAGATTTATATATTATTTTTTAAAATGGGGGGTGCTAACTATTTATTGGCAATAAAATTTAGTTATAACTTAACTATAATGGTAAATAATTCGTTATTTTGTTATTTATGTAATTTTTCTATTTTTATTGTTGACCTATATCTTTAATATACTTATTTTACTATCAAGTCTTGAGATACTTTTAATTCTTATATGAACTTCAACAAAAACTTATTTATATTTTTGTATTTTTTATTATTTTAATATAATTTTATATATTAATTTTTATTATTATATTATGACATCACTGGTTCGATCACGGTTCATTCGACGGTTGAATCAGTGATTCTTAACCCACTTAATTTTTGGTTCGATCAACGGCCCGAGTTTGAAAATATTGGCTGACATAATGTCAATCCTAATTTGACCTCATTATAGGACTATTTTATAATTATTATGTGTAATGTGTAATTGACCTCATATGCCTAACAACATTATCTATATGCTTAGTATTAATTTTACAACTAGAGGTGAAGCATTTAGTTTTAGGATATTTACACTGCTCTTCCTATGAAGTATGGTGTGGTGATACGTAAATTTCTTGTAATTTAAGAAATTATATTTAATATCTCTAATGTTTATTTTTGTTACTGTTAGTTAAAATTCAATGAATTTATTGATATTAGCAACAAAATTGAATAAAAAAATTTATATTTACCCAAATTGACTTATTTATTGATTTATTTGAGGTCAAACAATTATTTTCTGATCAAACTACTGTTATAAGAGTGAAGATATGTCTCCTCACATGCATTAACGAATGAAGATATATAAGGTTAATTTGGCCAGAAAAGATTTGTTTCACCTGCAATATTCAATAAGGGGTAAATAAAGATTTTTATGTTGTTTTTTTTTTTTGTTAATATCAATAAATTCGTGAATTTTGAGTAACGGGTTATCCATTTGTTAGACGAAAACAAACGTTAGGAGTAATAAATATAATTTCCCAAACCACAAAGAATTTACGTGGTATTTAACTTAAATTTCCCGACGAAAACAAACGTCAGGCGTCCTAATTATACAGTTTATTTCTAACACACACTTATATATCTCATTTTTATCTTTTTATCTCCACAAAACAAAATAAAACAAAACACTCTAAAAACAAAACTAAATAAAATACTCGTATCTGAATGCAAAATTCTCTTAGACTAGCGACAAACACGAACCGCGAGCGGCAATTAATCTGAAGCCCACTAGTGGGGGAAAAAAGAAAAAACATTTAATTTTGGGGCAAAATTGAAATTCAGCCAAAGTCCATATATCCCCTCACAAACACCTACGTCGAGCGGTCCCCAAAAGGACCCCACGAAATCCATAAAATTCCAATCATGCCCTCCTATTTCACTTCTTCCTCCCCTCGCCCCCCCTTCCTGCTTTTATTTTGAAACCATTACTGCAACGAAGCACACGTACTGCAGCGTGTTTGTGTGTGTGTGTGTGAGTCTTTCACGGAGGAATCATGGACGGTGGAGGAGCGCAGAGTAATCCACGCACGGTGGAAGAGGTTTTCAGAGATTTCAAGGGCAGGCGTAATGGCTTGATTAGAGCTCTCACCACCGGTATACTTTTTTCCTTTTGTTTTGTTTTCCAATGCATTTTGTATGTTCGAATTTCGTCGTTTTTCTATGGTTTAATCTTTTGCTGAAGTTTATTGCGTCTCTAGCTTTTCTCTTTGTTTGCTTTTCGAGCTTTAGGGTTTCTGTTTTGTCTGGATTATAGTGCATTTAGTTTTACTAAATTCGGGGTTTTGTTCGCTCTTTTGCCTTTTTCAGACGTTGAGGAGTTTTTTCAACGGTGCGATCCTGGTGAGTCTTAGGGTTCTCTTTTCCTTCGCTGCGTACAATTCTGTCGCGTTCGCAAGTGTTATTGGTGTACTTAATTAGCTTAATGGTTATTAGACTCAATATTTGTTGAATTTATTGGCAGTTCATCATTGCAATTAGATCATGATACTTGGTGATAAATTCGACAAGGTTTTTTCTCCTCTGGTTTGTTTATCACATGTTTAAGAGTTTGTTGGCCGGATAAGCTTTTTACTCATTATTCCTCAATCGTATGGGGTTTGCTACCTCATTTCTCTGCCCTCTCTTCATTGTGTCTGATATAACTTTTGGTGATATGGCATCTGGGCTATGCTTCACTGCTAGTTAGTGCTTTATGGAATTGTTTGGAGTGTCAATATATAAGATATGGAATGCATGTAGCTTCCGTTGCACTTTCTTTTGTGTTAGTTTTGAGTGGCTGCACGGGGTCAACATGTCTTTTAGTTATATATTTTCCCTTAATTGGTGACATTTTGGCTGTACATGAAGATGTGAAAGGTCAATTTCTAGAAAACAGAGGAAGCAAGTTTATCTGGATAAACTAATACGTTTCAGTTGAAACGGCTAACGGCTTTAGTTAACTGTTAATAAATGTGGAGCTTGCTAATGGAGCTTAAATCTAGACAATAAGTTGTATGTGGACAATTCAAGTTTTAAAATTGGGGGTAAAATTATTAAAGAAAACATGTTTTTATAGCGTTATTAGAAGTTATATTATCGATACATGTGGCTGTGTATTAATTATGATTTGAGTGCATTTTTAGGAGCCAGTTTGGTGCTCTGTCCTCTTTTTTTTCTAGCTGTAGTAATACAGGTCTGTCCCTTGTATTCTTTCAACTTTCCAGCACATCTCCTTTATCACTAACCAGTGTGTATCTGGTGAGATGCTTGTTTAGAAAGTGTATCTGTGGTATTTGTTGTACTCATCAGTTAATAAATGATGCCTCTAGGTGAAGGCATTTGAATATGTACTCTAAATGGTACCTAAACATTGAATTGTCACAGAGAAGGAAAATCTATGCCTTTATGGATTTCCGAGTGAGCAGTGGGAAGTTAATTTGCCTGCTGAGGAGGTGCCCCCTGAGCTTCCGGAACCCGCTTTAGGTATAAACTTTGCCAGAGATGGGATGCAAGAAAAAGACTGGTTGGCTCTTGTTGCTGTCCACAGTGACGCATGGCTACTTTCTGTCGCTTTCTACTTTGGTGCTAGATTTGGGTTTGATAAAGCTGATAGGTACGGTTGTTTGTAAGTTATGAACTTCATATAATGCTAATAATTTTTTGTTTGTTTTTCCTTTTAGTTCCTGAAATTATGGAATTTGTTTGCTTTTGTTGTTTTGTAAGGCTAACTATTTGCGGAGGAAATTCTTTATTTTATTCTGGAGAGACGACTTGACGATAACCAAATTGAGTTTTAGTCATGTGGTGCCCATATTGCCTGGGAATTATTATATCTGTATCTGAATAACTTGAACACTTATTTGCGTTCCATCATGCATTTCTCTTTCCTTACTTCTCCCTCAATCTTTTTCCTACCCTCTCAATTAAGGATATATTTGAGCAAATTGTTGTTTGTAATCCCTGTTCCATTTCTCTTTTCAGATAAAGAGTATTTAGGGCAATTGCTTGTGTGACCTGAACTTGCAGTCTTAGTCTTTTAACACAATGAGGACTGCTATATAATGGAGGAGTCCATATGTAGTGTGTTGCAGTATTCTCTTGTGAGGTGTCATCCTTTAAACAAGGATTTATAAGATATGTTTTAACTTGTAAACATCTACTGAGGTTTGGGTTGCATAAGTTAACATACACTATCTTTTGTAAGGTTTCATTTCGCATGGTAACTTTCAGTGATTGCCTTTGCTGGATGTAAAATGTATATTCTGACTAGATGAAACCTTTTTCCAGCATCTCCACTTTGGTTTGAGCTTCATTTGTCTTGGTAATTGGATGCAGGAAACGCCTATTTAATATGATAAATGATCTCCCTACAATTTTTGAGGTTGTTACTGGAGCTGCAAAGAAGCAATTGAAGGATAAATCATCTGTCACAAACCATAGCGGCAGCAAATCCAAGTCAAACTCAAAAATGGTAAAAAGAAACATTCTCTGTTATAACCTGTGAAGAAATGGAAGTTACCTGCATGTTAATATTAGTTCATATTTTTTTGTATTTGGTTGCTGTACCTACTTATTATGAGTCTAAATGTGGCCTGAGTATAAGATAAGCTTCGGTATACAGGCTAGTAAACAGATCCTCCTCTTCTCTGCACTCTAATGTATCTTTGGCACAAAACTATAATAACCCATCTGATTCTAACGTTTTTTGTGAAAAATCGAGCAGATTGAATTTGTTTCCACTAACTTTGTCCTTCCTGCTGGTCTTTCAAATGAAATGGATAATTTATTAGGGATATTCACATTTTCTTACATGACTCATTGCATTTGAGGTCAAGAATTCTTTGAGGACAATTGTAATACCATGCTAAACTTTGCGGGATAGGGTTCATAGTCTTTAGTTAGAGTCCAAATCATGAACTGTTTTATACTCAAGTGGAGGATTATGTCCTTGTGAAGATAATTCCTTAACTATCTGGTTAATGAAGGATTCCTGAAGTCATTTCATGTTTGTTGGATTTGGATATTACTATGCCTTATTCATTTATGCTAGGAAAATCCTATGTCCAGGCTTTGTATTTTAAGTTTTATATCTGGGTCTCAATTTTTCTGAGGCAGGATTAATAAAGTTTTGCTGTTGTTGTCTCTGTTCGGACTCACTGTCTTGTTACTTGATGCATTGGATGTGGATGTCTTCTTAAGTGGAAAAATGAATATAGTGACATTTTGTAAAGATTTGTATTATGTCAGCAATCAACTAAGTGGTGATTTTCATGACGGGCCTTCCTATTTGGAAATACCTTACCATGATTGTGAATTTTCTTCCATGCAGGCTAGCGCCTTGCTTCTTGCATTAAAGTTATAGACCTTTGTACTTTGCGTCTCACAGCAACCACTCCTATATACCATTGTTTTTTCTTTATGGTAGCAATTACCTGTTTATGTTGAAGTTCATCTCATGACCTAAACTCCAAACACAACTTGTCTTGTCTGAATAAGTAATCAGTTTCACTCCATGAATGTTTTGTCCAAGTTTATACAATCAAATCATTTACATGTGATAAGTGAATCGTAGGGAATATTGCCCAATGCCCAACCAAAGGATGAGGAGGAGGTATTAGAAGACGAAGAGGAGGAGCATGGGGACACCTTGTGTGGAGCATGTGGAGAGAACTATGGCACCGATGAATTTTGGATTTGCTGTGACATATGCGAGAGATGGTTCCATGGGAAGTGTGTTAAGATCACTCCTGCCAGGGCCGAGCACATCAAGCAGTACAAATGTCCTTCATGTAGTAACAAAAGAGCACGGCCCTGATAAGTAGTTCCTTAGCTGCTTCGGTTACCTCTCTTGTAATTGTATCTTCATGGCTGCCGTTAACCATCAAGGTGGTCCTAGTTTCCTTTGTGTCAGATCTTCCTTGAGCACAATGTTTGCTGGTCTTGTTTAACTGGATAGTTAAGTTGCTTTTATTTCTTGTAGAGATTATACTCTTGTAAGGAAGATCTGCGTCTTTCTATCATAACATTTATGATTTAACTGGTTGCTGTTCACCTCATAGCTGCCGTCCGTAATGTTGCTGTTTGCAGCAGTTGCTTGGCATGTTTCTTTCTCTTACTGTTCGCGTTATACCATTTATAGAGTTGCTCGTGCTTTTGGCTTCTTGTGAATATGCACTAACTTTCTTTATAAACAGGAATTATACTTTAGACCCACTCTGAAAA
This sequence comes from Sesamum alatum, assembly GCA_034509735.1. Classification (NCBI taxonomy): domain Eukaryota; kingdom Viridiplantae; phylum Streptophyta; class Magnoliopsida; order Lamiales; family Pedaliaceae; genus Sesamum; species Sesamum alatum. The sequence goes on along the minus strand of JACGWO010000011.1, from coordinate 22,548,377 downwards.
TATAAAATTACGCTTTTTCTTAAAGAAGTTTTGAAATTATATTTATGCTCCTTTCAATAATTTTTCGTTTACATCTGATTTCCTTCCGTTAGAATTAATATTACATAAATTTTTAATATTTTTTTTATATTTAACATTCTTGTGTATATTTTTGTAGTTATAAGGGGATAAATGTATTGTATGTATGGAGAGTAAGGTTAACATTATTATATTTTTTCTCGTATAAGTACAAAACGGATGTTAAATGAGGGGTAAAAATAAAAATTTATGTAATTGTTTTTGTTAACGCCAATATATTTTTTTTTTATCAAAATTCTAATGAAAGGAGATCAGGTGTAAATGGTGAATTTTTTGAAGGGGTAAAATTGTAATTTTAAATTTTTTTGGGGAAAAATATAATTTCACATTTTAGAGGGGGTCTAAGTGTAATTAATCCTATTTATAAATATTTATAGGGATAATTACAGTGGGACTCTCTTGAAGGTAGATAAACTATATTTTTCTCTAAAGAAATTTTAAAATTATATTTGCACTCCCTTTGAATATTTTTCGTTTACACTTGATCCATTCCATTAGAGTTTGGACACAAAATGCGGAAGTCAGCAAAATATATATATATATATATATATATATATGAATTTCAAGTTTACCTTTTATTTAATATTCTTTTGTAATACTTTTATATTTATAAGGGGTAAATATAATATACATAAAGTTAAAATATTGTAACTGTAACTAGATATTATTCTCGAATTACTATTATCAGATAAAAAGTAACAATTTATTAATGAAAAACTAGTTATTTTTTGTAAACTTTTTACTTCTTATATATGGGGTGAATCGAACATCATTATACTTCCAGATATTGGACAAGATCACCGCCTCCTGTGTACCGGAAATGCCTCTCCACACGGCCTTTGCGCGAGTTGGACTTGCGCGGTTGCTCGCCGCTACACCTGGCGGAGGCGAAGGGCCATGCGAATGTATTATGAAAAAGCCTGATAATTAGAAGAAAACGGATTAAATAGTTGTTGATGTAAATGGAAATATATATACGAAACAATATATTTTTGTAGATTCTTTTGGATAATTACATATACACCCATAAAAAACATCAACATCGTTTACATTAACTACCTCTAATTTTTGGAAAACTTATACATACACACCCCAAGAACGTCAATATTATTACACAAACTATCCCTGCTTTTTAATTGTCAGGGGTGATTTTTGTAATTAGACAAAAAAATGTAATTTGTATAAACAGACAATATGTTACTTAGGAGTGTAAATGTAATTACCTCTAATTCCTTTTGTTTTGTTCAAATTTTGTTTTTTCCTTTGCCAAACTAGAGATAAGTGGAATACATAGAATAAAATAAACTTTATATACTATAATGTTCTTGATTTAATTTGATAAATAAATAATTTTAGTTACATACCAATTAAAAGTGACACTATTGGTTTGTGTGTTTAAAGATTTATATATTAATAGCGTAATATTACAAGTAATAAAAAGAATTACTGACGAAATGTTCAACATGTGAAATTAATCAATTTACTCATATATATGCAAAAATGATTTGTGAAGTATATGCGGTGAAATGCCACTCGAATACAGAGCTAGCTAGTTCTCCCTGGAATGTGTTGAGCAGCAGTTAACTGGACATCTAGAGGTAAAGCACTGTTCCGGTGCGACTGGAATTCTGGATTTTCAGAATCATACTCATTTTTCAATAGGATATAGCCTAGCTGGGCTCAATGAGATGGTGGTGGCATCTTTGATTGCAGCGGTGGCCTTTCAGGCTGGACCGACGCCGCCTGGTGGTGTTTGGCTCCAGAATCATACTCATTTTTCAATAGGATATAGCCTAGCTGGGCTCAGTTAGATGGTGGTGGCATCTTTGATTGCAGCGGTGGCCTTTCAGGCTGGACCGACGCCGCCTGGTGGTGTTTGGCTGGACGATTACACTGTCGACGACAATGGACAACCGGTAAGTAATCCTCACTCTGCTGGGCAGTTGGTGATGGCATACAAGGATCGGTAATACAACTGTGTAGGGAAATTCTAATCCAAACTGAGTTTGGCTGGATTTGAACCAATTATATGGCAAGTGGAATATATTTGTTGTGTAATTGATGTACACTTCAGAGAAAGTAACCAATCACATGGCAAGTATATCTCACTTGACCTATGATTAGTTTGGAAAGAACCAATCACATGGCAAGTGTACCTCACTTGACCTATGATTAGTTTGATTTGACCAAACCTGATTCGATTAAGAATTTTCCGCAGAAAGAGTGACAGTGCCACCATATTCTTCATTACAACGGGAAACCCGGAAGAAAAGCTGGTGCGGGGGTATCAAATATTGACAACCCAAATTGCAAAAAGTAGTGAATTTACAAATGAAGCATCAAATAACAAAACTATATTGTCTATCTTGGCACATCCATATGTTAATTCAACATACTTTACATAGATAAAAATGACTTTTTCAGGTCACTGCCCTCTTATGTCCTAACTCCCATTTCCAAGATCTATGCACATAGAGGGACGTTCAAAATACAATCAAGCTAATCACTGTCTGAAATCGAATCATTCAACACAAACTTCAGCCTTTTGCCAACCTGTGTAATCTGATAGTTTCTTTCGGGAAAATAAATATGGATCCCTTCTTCTTAGCCTCTGTTCTTAGCACGATTAGAGATGCTCCACAACGTATTTTTAGGCTGTGCTGTTGTAGTCATTGGTGCAACAGCTTTTGATTTCATCAGAGGATGCTTATTCTTCTTTCCCATTCCATTCGCAAGCAACCACCGCGAGCCAGACTGCTGCTGATTTGTAGAACCCCACAACTTCTTTTTATCTGGCTCGGTCTTTGGACCAGCAACGCGTACCTCAGTTATTTTATATTGGGGAATCAGCTCTTCTTCATGAATCTCATCTTCTTTTGGCTTTTCAATAATTTTCTCCTTTTTGGAGGGTTTGGGCACTTCTCCATCTTCATTCGAGTTCCTTAACAGAGAAACTGTGCCGTAGATTTTAGGTTTTGGCGGGACAAACACTCTCTCCACTTGAATCAGAGCAAGCATTGGGGTACCAACTGGCTCATAGTTCCGCAGAGGGTCACGGAGCTGTACCATCAAAGCAACAGTGAAATTATTACCTAACAAACCATACTTCCTACTCCTGCTTCGTCTCTTCTCCCCCTTTGATCTTCCTCGAAACTGGTCTAACGAAGTAGCATGATGGGCTGCCAGTATTTTAGAGGTTCGTTCACTAACGAGATCATCATCAGCAATTTCACCAGAATCCAGTTTCATCCATTCATCAAGTGTTAGAGACAGACCCATCAGTCCATCAACTTCTTCACCATTATCTTTGATATCCATCAGTTGCAACCCACAAGTGCCATCGAGACCTATGGACCCAACAACATCGGCTGTCTTACCCTTCAGGGCTGAAAATTCACCAATAGATTGAGAGCTAATATTTGATGGCGCATCCTCATCTGACATACCAGATTGTATTCTCAAACCCTCAATTGAAAGAGCTTCAATTTTATCCATGGCCAGAGGAGCAAGATCTTCTAAAGATACATATTCTGTGTCACTGCTAAGAGAACTTGAATCAAACGTATTTGACCCCGGGGCAGTGCGTATCTCCTTTACACTTTTTTGCTCACTAGGAAAATTATGCCTGATTTCAGATTCCTGATGCAATAAATCTTGCCTGAAAGGGGAAGAAACGTGTTAATATAACAATAAATGATTTACAACTTTTCATGGAAACATGGAGACAGAAAAGGTATGCGTCTCTGGCAATGTTCAAATAGCAACAACAAACCTCTCAGGTCCCTCCAAAGTCAGTGCACCTTCCCATGCTATTTGTTGAACTGTCTTCCCAGTTATATCTTCCAATGGCATCAATCTATTAGCCTGCATGGAGAGCTTCTCAATTCCAACAGAGGCCAGACCCTGAAGTATGTCCATTACACCAGAGCCCATTTCCGCAGGAACTACCACAGGATTAGAAACTTGCATGATTAAGCTCCCTCCACTTTTGGCATTCTTGAAAAGTGCAGGATTCATTGAACGCAGAAACCCTCCATCTTTAGTCTGCACAAAGGGACCTAGACCTTCTGCAAGTGGAGGTAGCTGTTGAGGATCCTCAGGAGGTAGGTCAATTGGACTGCCAAATCCACCTGAACTACTAGGTGGAGAATTAAGAAACACCTTTTCATTTAAGCCCCACTCATGCATTAAAGCTTCAGTTTCCAAATCCTCCATCCTCGAGGCCCTAGTTTTAGTCCTGAATGCATCAGTCTCTATCTTAGACATCTCCCCTAGACCTTCAAACATTGATGAATGATGGAAGTCCTCAGAGATGGGTTCCCAGACAGATCCCATTGGACTGTCGTTAAAAAGTTCTGCTGGATCATCGTAAATATCAAAGTTGAGTAAACCTCCATTGGATAGAACATCCTTCTCGAATTGCCTGAGAAGGCGCTCTCTTGGAGACTCAGGCTCACTTTCAGAACTCAAACCAAATGGACTGTGCTCTATTCCCAGCATCTCTAAGAAATCATTAGCCACTGAGTCAGCAACATCATCCAGGCTAGCTGATTTTCCCTTTCTACTATCTCCATGATCAGAATCAACCTCCAAGTAATTTTCTAGGTCTAAAGCATCAGTCCCATCCTCTTGAGAATCTAATCCTTCATTCACCAGATCTGAAGTACAACTTAGTGCCGCCTCCAGTTCCTTCATTAGTGATTCTTTGGAGAACATGTAATTTTCTTTCTCTTTACAATGGCTGGGTGATTGCTCATCATTCTGAGGAACACCTTCTACAGCTGAAGGATGAGCAGGGGCTTCCTCATCAAGGGCTACCTCAATTGCAATGCCAGAACCTTGAGCAATCTTCGATGATTCATCTTCTGTTTCCAGATGCTCTTTAGTTAACTCTTCTACCCCTTCATCTATGACAGAGAACTCAGTCATCCCACATGCAGGTCCACAAATTTTTTCATCAGCATCAGGGGGTGTAAATAAATCTGCTTTATGAGGGTCAGAAAACTCAGTCATCTCACATTCAGGTCCACAATTTTTTTCATCAGCATCAGGGGGTGTAAATAAATCTGCTTTATGAGGGTCAAAAGACTCAGTCATCTCACATTCAGGTCCATAAATTTTTTCATCAGCATCAGGGGGAGTAAATAAATCTGCTTTATGAGGGTCGGTGGGTGAAGATAAAGCATCAGCCTCTAATTTATTTTCAACTGAACTACTAGACGCCTCTTCATCCAGTTTCTGGTAGAGTATATTCACTGAATCACGGAGTTCTGATCTTGAAATTGGTAAAACCTCATGAAGATCCTTTATATCTTCGGCAGACTGGTTTAGGGCAGATGGCCTTGCAGGAAGACTTCCTGCTCGATGAATGCATAGCCCATCCATTTGATCAGAAGGCCCCATGATTTTTGCAGTCCTTGCACTATTCTGCAGTGAGCTTAGGATATCAGGAACAGTTCTGTTGCAAGAGAGCTCAGTGCTACTATTCTCAGTGACAACATCATATCCAAAACTGACATTCATTGTTGCACCTCTTGCTTTTCCAGACAACCTGAAACTAGTTGTCCACTTACCAGAACTCTTCTCCTCCTCTAGTTCCTCCAATGTCAGAGGAAGCAGTCTAGTCAAATCTATTCGATGCTTCCCCAAATCGAGCTCAGGGGCATCATATACAGAAACAAACAACAAGAAATGCTTGGCCTCATACTTTACCGAATGGTGAGGACCGCTCCTACTACCATATACAGAACAGGAATGAGTCAACTGTTCCTCAAACTCAGCAACTCCTTGAGAAACCCTAATCGGACGTGTCGTCTGCTCACCATCCCGCCTTTTCCAGTGCACAACAAGACAAACATCATCAAAGAAAGCTGGTAAACCCTCAATGGACTGTACTAGAAGTGAGAAGCAACAATCGAACCTACGGTTCCGGACATGGGTCAAGGACTTCAGACCCTTCCAGCTCCAAATGGACGACTTCTTATCTTTGTCAAATGAGTCTTTATTATTGTTCTTAGGGTCCTTTGGCTTCACTTTGGGCTCGGGCAAATGGGACTTTCCAATAGACTTTGATCGACTACTAGCCGTGGAACTAGCAAGCCTAGACACTGTTTTATCCACATAAAAGGCTTTACTTAAGGTTTCAAGGTCGTTTAAAAACTTCCCGTTTCCTGAAACCCCACCAGCCTTCTTTCTGCTATCTGCTCTTGACAACATTATCTCCTCGCAGGCTACACAATTAACACAGGATTATCCCACGAATTACAAATCCACACACAAGACTAAAATCTTCCAGAATCACGTCTATAACAGAAAAACCCAGAATCTACAGACCACAAAATCCAAAAAAGTCCATAATCCACTGATTCCGATCGATTTTATTTTGAATTTGCAAGTGTCTGAGTAGAACTCAAAGCAACAGATAATAATAAACAAAAATGATGTAGTGGAATCTGGCTTCACAAAAATGAGTAGAAACTCATACAGAAAATTCTCAAAATTAATCCATAGGCTTTATCGCCCACGCACAAGAAAATAATCAATCTACAAGAATATTTCACAAACATATTCCGTAACTATTAAAAAATTAACGAAAACAATAAAAACAAGATGAAGAAACTTACAAGTAAGAGCAATCGAGATTTTGGGCGAACCTTCCGCTCTTAGATTGCGTGCCTGAAGACTCTCTCTCTCTCTCCCTCAGCGTGTTCAATTCAAAGTTGAAGCTGAAATTATATGGAACAAAAAGTTGTTTTTTTAATGGAGCCCCTCAATTTCTTAAACCTCTCACTTCTGCCCCAGTTTTTAATTTTGACTACAATTCTTGGTCCAATTATAATTACTCATCCTTATATAACCATTTCTCTTTCTTTTAAGACCATTTTCAACTCTTCTTCATTTGGAATAGTTAAACAACAATATCATTTCCATATTACTAATACAAATTAGGGTATTATAAATTGGGATTAATTAAAGAAAATTTTGAGTATTTGAATTTCTTGTATTTGAGTATTAAACTCAAGTTTGATCTTGTTTTACAATTAAGAAAAAAGGGATAACTACACCCCCTTCGCTGATATTTGATGTATTTACACGTAAATTCCTTGTTAGAAAAATTACATTTAGTACTCTTGTGGTTTGCTTTTATTTAACAAAAAGGTTCATCCGTTAGTTAAAATTCACTGAATTTGTTGATATCATCAAAAAAAAACTGAATGATTATCAATATTTATCCCGATTGACTTATTAATGACATAATGCATGCCAAAGAAATATTTTATTACTAAATTACCCTTATAACGATGAAGATATACCTCCTCCAATGCATTAATGTGTGACGATATATAAGGGTAGTTTGATCACAAAAAATTTCGTTTGACCTACAATAAGTCAGTAATAAGTCAATCGATGACAAATATCATCTTTAATTCAATTTTTTTTTTCTAATATCAACAAATTTTGTGAATTTTGACTAACGGGGGGACCTATTTGTTAGACATAAGCAAATCTCAGGGGCACTAGATGTAATTTTTCAAACCACAGGAAGTCTACGTGTAATTACACCAAACCTTAAGGGAGGGGAGTGTAATTATCCTTAAAAAAATCAGAGTGAAAAAACTAAAACTCTCATGAAAGGAGGCGAATTTGTTGACCATGTGAGCCTGGAAGTATTTTTTGGGCGCAATAAATTAAATATCAAACCGTGGTTGGTTCTGGATGTGCTCGATAAGTGGTACCAAGCCACTTGGTTCATGCTGAAAATTGTGATTTAATTTATTAAGATGGAAGATACGTACAATAATGGCAAATCTGTTTAAGACACAACAGTTTGAAAGTAAAGGAGCTTCATTCTCTGGCAAAGAAGGACGAATCCCCTGATTCGATGGGGCTTGAAACTACCATTAAATGGAACGAACGTAAAGCCAATATATCTGAAGGACGTATAATCTATCTATCGTACATTAACTAATTCACAATTGTACACCCTAAACATGACAATTTTACACGGTTGAGTCCAAAAGTTAGGAGATTATGCTATTGGAAGAACAATAATTCTACTACTACGATATACTGAACTTCTCATAAAATACTATTCAGAAGTAGTTGGGAAACACAATAATAAGAGCAAGTATGTGGCAACATATGAAATATTGCAAAATAGTTATTTTGTCTCTATCATTCACCAAAAAATAAAAAATAAAAATTGTAAAAGTTGGAGAAGCTAAGGTTAGCTGTGTGCTTTAATAACGCGCATGTTCTTCCATACAAAAATAATTATTATGTCTTTTTTTATTTACACAAAAAATAATTATTATGTCAATGAGCAACACTATTTATTTTTATGGGCATGAATATTATTTTAATACCCACTTGGAATTTAATAATCGGAATTAAGATAGAAGCAAATTATACATCCTAACCTAACAAATGCCTTTCTCATTTGATTAATTAATTACTTTCAAGTGTACCTAATTTATGCTAATTGCCTTGGCATATCTTTACTTCAAATATAGAATTAATTGCATTTTTTGGTCTCATACTTTAAGGTGTTTGCAGAAATAGTATCATTTTTTTTTGAAATAGCATTTTTTTAAATTCATATTTTAAATATTTGTTGTAATTTTGGTCCCACTGTTAAAATTTGGACAAATTGACGATGTGCAAAATATGTGGGCGTTAAGTGACCGACTGTTTGACGGAGGGAATTGGCTGAGGAGGTTGTGAAGAGAAAAACATCATGTGAAAGACATGTGACTTTGAGTTTCACAAAAACAATAAATAAATAAGAAATGTAAAATCGTAAAGAAAAAAACCTCCTTTTTTTTCCCCAAATATAATTCCTTGCCTTCTTTTTTTATTTAGTTTTGTTAAGGTTTTTTCCCCCTTAAAACTCATCAGCAGCACGTGTATTGCACAACAACACGTGTATTGCATGTGATGTTTTCTTTCCAAAATCTCTTCAACCAGTATCCCCCTTCAATTAGTCAATCACTTGACGACTACGTGCAATCTCATGAAATTTTAACGGCGGAGCTTGAAATATAAACATTTAAGATATGGAACAAAAAATGATTATTTTGAAAAGTATGAGAATAGTTTTGAAAAACAACCTAAAGTATAAGATAAAAAATGCAATGAACTCTCAAATATAAGAAGCTACTCTAGGCTTCAAGAAATTGGGTAAAGTACAATTTATCCCCCTGTGATCAGTGAAATGTTCAAAAAATTTCCCTGTAAAATAAAAACATGCAAATAACCCCCTCATGATTTTGAAAAAATAGCACACTGCCTCCCTCATCTAATTTGAACTAGCTGCCAATGTTCAAAGACCTTAATACCCTTCCATATATATCAATGCATTGTTGACTTTTCAAAGAATGAAAGTTGAGGAGATTCTGAAGGCGTTCACGACAGAGAACCAAAAACCCTAGAATTAGGAAAAACTCTTCATTTCTTCAATTCTTTTGCAATTCTACCAAAAAATTAGATAATTTAAGAGGAGAGGAACGTGGGTGGAAAGATTGTTGGATAGACGAAGGGATTTGGACTCGATTTTTTTGTGCGGTTTACTGTTACCTTGAAGACGAGAAACGAGAAAACATGAGGGCTTGTTAGCTTGAAGACGAGAAAGGGAAAAACGCAGCGGGCTTCCTACTGCTTGAAGACGACAAAGAAAAAGTAGTGGGCTTGTTGTTGCTTGAAGAGGGGAAAAATGAAGGTATGTAATATTCACCCCTCACTTTGTGTATGGTCTTATAATTGATGAAACTGACACTTAATGCGAACCCATGTGGAAAGAGTGTTGTCTGTGTTAAAAAGAAAAAAATTGGTTGAAAAAGTGTGTGTTCAGATTTCTTTTACCTTCTTTATTCTGTGGAATCTTTGACTGTAATATAGTATTCTAGTGTTGTTGTTGAGAAATATAGTATTGTGGTGTTGTTGATGTAATATAATTTTGTCTTCTTTGTTCAATGGAATCTTGAATATGTGGTCCCTCTGTTGTGAAATTCGCTGAAAATAATACTATATATACAGTCAATGACATGTGCACCCTTCCCCATTTGTTGATGTGTTGCTTCTATTTTATATTGCATTCTAGTAGGCTGTGCAACTTTTCTGATGGATTTTTTTTTTTAATTCATGTGCAGAGTTTTGAATACCATGATGTTGAATTTTGGCATGGGGGTAAATTTGTAAAAGAACCTAAATTAAGATATGTAGGAGGGAAGAAAGCAGTGTTTGAGAAAATAAACATTGATTTCTTAAGTCTATATGAATTTGGGTTGATGTATGACAAAGTTGGGGGAAAAAAATTTGTGCTAAATTTCTACTATAGAGTCCCAACACAACCTTTTGATGGAGGAATAAGATTGATAAATAATGACTGTCCTGATTTGTGCTTAGTGGATTTGCAAAATTGCTATAAAGGCTTAGATGTTCCTATCCAAATATATGTAGAGGAGGGGGATGTGGAACCTATTGAGGCATTGGATGTAGAGGGGAATAGAATCCCTATTCAGACTGGAGATGAAATGACATATTTACTAAAGGGGATAAATTTTGAAGATTTTGAAGGCACTAAGGGGCAGGGTGAGGGATGAAAACATTGAAGCTGAAAAGGTGAGGGATGAGGGAGAAAATATTGCGGCTGAAAGGGTGGGAGATGGGGGAGAAAAAAATGTGAGTCAAGGCATGGTGGATGAGGGAGAAAAAAATGTGAGTCAGGGGGTAGGGGATGAGAGAGTGAAGGAAAAGGGAAAAAGGTTTATGAGTGAGTTGTTTCAGTCTAATTCCTCATCAGAATTTGATGATTCATCTGATGAGGATTATAGACAATCTGAATCTGAATCTGAGGCCCCTAGTATGGTGTTGGAGGATATTGAGGAATCTGATGATGATGATATTTTCCTCAATAAGAATCCCAGCAAAAAAGAGCTGATGCAAAAATTGAAACAATTCAGGAGAAAAGCTAAGGCCAAAGCCAAAGTGGTTTCAAGACAGACTGCAACATACACTAATAATGATGAGGGGTGGTTTAGTGAGGTTGAATCTGACAGTGAGATTGGGGAGCTACATGACTTTGATGAGAATGTACCAAGACATCCAATGTACAAAGAAACAAAGAACTTAAAAAACAAAGAATCGGTGGTGGGAATGAAGTTCGTACATTCTCAAGAATTCAGGGAGGTGCTAAGGTATTGGTGTATCAGAGGGGGGTATGATCTTGAATACATCAAAAATGAAAACAGAAGAATCACAGCTAAGTGCAAATTTGAGGGTTGTGATTGAAGGATCCATGCATCTCCAATCATGAATGGGCCAACATTTCAGATTAAAACCATCAAGGGAAAACACACATGCCCAAGAATGTATGAGAACAAATTGGTGAAAGCTGCATATCTTGCCACAAGAATAGAACAATGTATCAGAGATAATCCAAGTATTCCAATTGAGCAGTTGAAAAATACTATTTTAAGAAAATGCAATGTTGATGTAAGTATAACCAAAGTGAAGAGGGCCAAAAGAGCAGCTTTAGATGTTATCAGCGGGGCAGATTCAATGCAATATTCTTTGCTTTGGGACTATTTTGAGACTGTTAGGAGTACAAATCCAGGAAGTAAACTTTTACTTAGGAAGGTGGATGGCTCAGAACCCCCTATATTTGAAAGATTGTACTTCAGCTTGCATGCAATGAAAAACGGTTTTCTTTCAGGATGTAGGCCAATGATAGGATTGGATGGGTGTTTTCTGAAAACATGTTATAGTGGGCAATTGCTTGTGCCAGTGGGTAGAGATGGGAACGACAATATGCTTCCAATAGCCATGGCTGTTGTTCCAGTGGAAAGCAGAGAAAATTGGACTTGGTTTTTGAGCGAATTATTGGAGGATATAGGGGGGTTGAGAACTGGGAGATGGAGCTTCATTTCTGACAGACAAAAGGGGTTAGTTGAGGCTTTGAAAGATCTTGTCCCTGATAGTGAGAATAGGTATTATGTGAGGCACTTGTATCAGAATTTTAAAATGAAATACAAGTCACAAGAATTGAAGAATTATTTTTGGAGGGCTGCTGCAACAGGAAACATAAGGGATTTTCATATGTGGATGAAAAAATTAGAAGAGGCTGATCCTAAAAAAAGCCCTGAATATGAGACAACACATGAATGGTTATCAAAAATAAATCCTATTCATTGGGCTAGGTCTCATTTCCCTGTTCATAGTAAATATGATATTCTTGTGAACAATTTGTGTGGGAGCTTCAACAATTACATTCTCGAAGCTAGAGATAAGCCCATCATAACTATGATTGAATGGATAAGGGTGAGATTGATGGTCAGAATTCAAAAAAAAAAAAGGAGGGCATGGAAAAATATGTTGGAAATTTATGCCCAAATGTGTTAAAGAAAATAACCAAACAACAACACATGGCTAGGAATTGCTTTGTGAGGTGGTGTGGGGGTTATGAGTATGAGGTTGACCAATATGAAGATAAATTTGTTGTGGACTTGGGAAAAAAGACTTGCACCTGTGGAAACTTTCAGCTGAATGGCTATCCATGCTGTCATGCATGTTCTGCAATAGCAGCAGGGAGATGTTGTGTTGATGACTTTGTTGAAGAGTGTTGATGACTTTGTTGAAGAGTGCTACAAGAAGAACACTTACCTAAAGGTATATGATGAGATGATTCATGCTGTCCCTGGTGCAAGAGACTACATCAAAACAAGTTATGAGCCTTTGCATCCACCAAAGATGAAGAAAAAAATGGGGAGGCCAAAGAAAATGATGAGGAAGGGCCCAGATGAATTGCAACAAGTTTCAACCAGAAAGGGCCTAACACACACTTGCATGAAGTGTTTTGAAGTAGGTCACAATAAGGGTTCTTGCACAAAACCACCTCATCCAAAGTCTAAACTTTACAAGGTTAAGTTTTATTCTTTCATTGTTCATTAGCAAAGACTGTTGTTACTGAATGAAGCTAATTGTCTGAATGTGATATCTTAGGGGCCTGCAATTCCTGAGGAGATTCCTACTGAAAGGACAGATGCACCGCCATTAAGCCAAGATGCAAATGGATGCTCCCAGCCACAAAGTCAGGCAACAAGGGTTAATATGGCTGAAAATACAGAAAATCAGGTGTGCAAAACTCTAGCTTTCCCTCATTTTTATGACTTAGAAAAATTAATGTTAAAACTGTTGTTTTCTGTCTTTTTTTTTTTTTTTGGGCAGAATCAGCCCCTGGAAGCCCCAAGAGATGTTAATATGCCTGAAAATACATCCAAGCAGGTGTGCAAAATACAGTCTTGAATCAATTTTTTTGTTGTTGTTAAAATTGTTGTTTTAATCCAGTCTTGGCCTCAATCTTATGACTTAAAATTGTGTGTGCAGGAACCCCTTGGCTATCAAGGGAGAAGAAATGAAGCTTTGTTGGGGAGAATCAATAGGAGTAGAATAAAAAAGCCAACCATTTCGGAAGTATTGCACAATATCAAAGAATGAGCAAGAAATAGGCCATGGAAGCCATGATCATTAAAGGAACTATGAATGGTTTTTTTTTGTCCCAGCAACATTTTCAGCCATGTTTTTGGAGCTACTAGTTTTTGGAAACATTTGAATATCTGAATATTGAGATTGGATGTTAGTTTTTGATGTGGCAATTGTCTATTAGTTTTTGAATATGTGAATTGGCTGAATGATTTTTGAACAAACACTTCTATTATGGGAATATGTAATGTGTTTTTAGGTGAAATGGTTGTTACTTTTTTTTTTTTCTTTTTTCTTATAATGAATTTTTGCATGTTGCAAGATTAACAATTGTTCTTATTAGTTGGACATTGTTGTCATGAGTTCATCAAACATTTTAGGGGTTACAACAGGTTTAAATAATAGCAACATTGCAAATAATACCAATTACAGATTGAAAAACATTGAAATTTCATCAATACACATTATAAGCAACAAAAACCATATGTAAGAATTGTATTTTTGTAGGTAAAGTGATGGAAGATAAAGGAAGAAGCAACAAAGTGAGGGAAAAAGATTTATGCAATGAAAAAAGGGCAAAAAAGGAATTTCAGCGCCAAAAAATACTTCCCCAGTCATAGCTCAAGCGCGTGTGCTACAAATCTGCCTATAGTGGGGTTTTTTGCTATTTATTCTAAATTATGAGGGGGTTATTTGCATGTTTTTATTTTATAGGGGTTTTTTTTTAACCTTTCACTGATCACAGGGGTAAATTATACTTTACCCATCAAATTTGTTCAAATTTAAATTCATAGACATAACAAATTAAAATTACATAATCTTTTTTATTTGATTAAGATAATTTATAAAATATTGAGCTACTCGCAGCTATATATAGCTGCTGCATGCCCGATTAAGATCGAAATTGTTGAATATAAACTTTATTAGCTATAAATCACCTAAATTTAAATAAAATATAAGTACAGTAGCAATTTATATAAACTATGCTCAATCATCAATTGTTGGTAACTAAGATTAGCTGGGTGGAATTAAATTAATTAGTTAGGTGAGTAGATGATGCATAAATTAATTATAGTTTAATATCATGACCTGTTAATAATATATTTGTTTCAAAATTAAGGCTTAAATAAATTTTTTGTTCTGTAATTTTGGCACTTTGGCATTTTTATCCTTTATCTTTTTAGGATTGCAAAAGAGTCCCGTAACCTTTTAACATTTTGTGATTTTGGTCCTTCCGATGCCAAATTTTGCAAAAGTCGCCGGAAAATATCATGTGCGCTTCACGTGGTTCATTTAAATTGGGGCTTTTATTTGGATTGGTTCCCTTTTGCCAACATGGATGCAAAAATTAAAAAACAAAATGAGGTGGCACATAATTTATTCTGAAAATTTTTGCAAAATCCATCACCGTAAGGACCAAAATTGTAAAATGTTTGATGTGGGGTAAAAGAAACCCTTTCTTCTTGTGTATATATTTTTCTGTGTCCCTCATCGTATGAATAAGGCAGCTTCATACGAGGGCAGCCTCGTACGAGGATAACCTCGTACGAGGTCTCCTCGTACGAGGAGACCTCGTTTCTTCTCCCCAAACCTTCGAAATCCGCGGGTCACTTCAGGAATCCTACGAAGGAACTCACTCAAGATATACGAAGCAATCAAAAAAGACTTACGAAGAGATCCGCGAAGATCTACGAGCCAGTCTAAAAAACCTACAAAGAGGAGGCAAAATCCTGCAACAAAGATTGAGGATGAGATTTTATAAAGATTCACTAAAGGCACTTGCTAGCGAAAAACCTTATAAATAAACCTACTCATCAACGCCAGAGGGGGCAACACTGTGTAGTTGAACTCACAAAAATTCATCCCACATCAATGTTAAAAAGTTATGGGATTCTTTTGCAATTCCTAAAAAAATTAAGGATAAAAATACCAAAATCGCGAGGGCACATGATTTGTTCCGGAAACTTTTGCAAAATCCGGCACCAGAAGGACTAAAATCTCGAAATGTCAAAAAATTACAGGACTATTTTGCAACTTTAGAAAGATAAAAAATAAAAATACCAAAGTGCTATAATTACAGGACAAAAAATTTATTAAAGCCCAAAATTAATGTCACAAGCTCAGCTTTCAGAATTTTGCAATAATGGGCTATGACTCAGTTAGGAATATTTTTAGTCTAATTTCATCACACTCTCTTTATACTAATTATTGTTATGTTTGTTGCAATTCAAAATCAAACTCTTTAATCCTCTTGTATTGATATTTGATAAGTTTAACTTTACTGAAATTATCTAATTCCGATACTAAAATATTACTTAGAGAAATAAGTTACAACTATCCATATCAACTATCAATATTTAACAACGTTATGAAAAAACTATAATAATCATAACTAATCATCAATATCAGACTATATTTAATTATCAATTACTATTAAATTAGAACACCTACTATTAAAGTAGAATAACATCCCGCATGTTGATGAGATTCGAATCCACAACTTTAGAGTTATGGAGCCTCAGTTTCACCAATTGAGTTAGGTTTCAGTGGTTACTTTTATAGCATTTTGAAAAATACATGTATGTTCAGAAATATTTTCGACCTAAAATTTAAATAATTGACACTGTATACATCTTTTCATTTATACCCAACCACATGGGATTGGTATCATTTGCTTATCGATTAAATTGGAACAAATGCAAGTAAACATATCATTGGGTTGGGATATACAGTCCAATCTCTTGAAATAAACGGTCCATCGATGTAATAATTATGCATTCTATAACAAAATTCGTCAATTTTTTATTTTTCTAGTGATTTTCTCACGATATAATGAGGAAACGTAAAAATACCTATAATTTATGCATTTGAATTGGGTTCTAAATCCGCCAAAACATTTTGGAGCGTTGTTTGGGCGGGAGATGCATTGGCAATAGTCTACGTCCATATTTGGCAGAGTAGCTTTAAATGGCCCACCTCATAATTATTGGGTGACAAATATTATTAGCAATGCCTCGCTTAGATGAATTCGAATTTCATAAATATAAATATAAATATAAATATATATATATTCATATTTATAATAATTTATTGTTTTTTAGATGTATTTTGTAGTTTGGAATTATTGATGTAGTTAATTGATCTTTGTATTTGATTGGAACAAATAATGCTATAAATTATATATATATATATATATCATCTATACTCTATATAAATGTATGAATACTCAAATTATTTGTTTCCCATTGTGAAAAGACAAATATTACCCTCATTTAAATATTATTAATTATTATATTACAAATTCTGTAATTTTTAACAATTTAGAATTCTATATATTTTACCCCCTCCATATAAATTTAGGATAAAAAACCTAAATCGTGAATCATGAATGAATCCAAGTATACAGAATTTTAACAACCTGCTTCTAATCGTGAATCATGAATGAGCCCAATTACACAGACCTGTCACGCATTAAATTTTAATAATATTCACAAAAAATTATATAATAAAATTAGTTATAGAAAAAATAAAATTCTATAAGAAAAATGTTTAAGAGTCTTTAATTGCTCTAAACCACTTAGAGAATGATTAACATATTCAACTAAAAAAAATTTGATTATTGGTACTATGCTCCAATTTGATTATAGTTTTATAACAATAGTCAATAAATAACTAGTTTGTAATAGTGTCAATAAATTAAAAGTAAATGAAATATAGTAGTAAAAGAAAACATACAACACATACATACAAAATGTAACAAAAAGTAAAACAAAATTAAACAATAGAAAATAGGCACAATAAAACCTACAAATCAAATTGATCAATTTATTTTATTAAATTGGAATTTCTTCTATCCAAGATAAGGAGCTTTGACTAATTATTTTTATTTTAATATTAATTTTTCAAATATCATTATTTTATATTGTCATATTAATTGGTTTGATACATAATAATGAAATAATCATTAGTGAATGTACGAAATACAAAATTCAATTTTGGGGAATATCTTTTTATTCAATAGTACCAATTAAATTTAGAAAGTGAATTACAAATAATAGAATTGAATACTTTTCTTATCAATTTAAATAATTATTATCAATTTATTTGAAGATATAATTGTATAATACTAATGTTTCAATGAAAAAAATATGAATAATTTCATGAACTTAACATAAATGATATATTACTTCTACAAACATATTTATACACGTGCACCGCACATCATGCTTTCTAGTAAAAGAAAAAGGTCATATATGTGATATAAACTATCTATTTTTCTAAAAAAAAAATAGTCCCTGAAATTTAAGGTTTGTATCATTTAAGTTATTTTGGCTTTAAAGTTTCTAATATATTAATTTCATTCAATTTTTTTTCCTTTAAATTAGTTTCTAGTGAAGATGTAAGAGTAAATTTGTTAATATATAATATTAAGCCAACAAACAAACTATTTAATTAACAGTAATAAAATCACAAAATTAATTCATAAAATATTCAGGCTTAAATACAAAATTCGTCATCTAACTTCACCCTTTTGGCGTTTTAGTCCTTTATGTATCTAGGATAGCAAAATGGTCCTCCAACTTTATAAAATTCACGATTTAAGGACTTTCGTCACTGAAATTTTTAAATGTCCCCGAAAAATTGTAAATGCGAAAAAAATTTAGGGACTGACTTCTGATTGGTCGAAATGGTGTTGAGGTGGCACGGGCCACTGTTGTCTAAAACAAAAAAAACCAACTTGCCACGTCGCCTTGCTGACTGAATTTAGGACTTGTGGTGAATTTGGACGTGGCAGACCCGAAATACCATATATTTGTTGCAGTAAAATTTTCAACTTAAAAATTATTATTTGAGCTGTCGTATATATTCTTGCAATTGAAAGTTGTTGTGATTATCACATGCAAAATATTAATTATGTTTAAAAGTAGAGATTATTTCATTAACGAATTGATTTATGCATGCAGTGCGATATGTTTTTGACTTTTCGACATATATATAAATATATATTAAATTATGGTTTTATCACAAATTAATTAATTATAAAATCAAGACAAGATTCATCATCAGTCGTATTAACTGTCAGTAAAAGGGTAAAATATTTTTTTGGTCCCATAAAATTAAAGCATTATTTGTTTTGGTACCACAACTTAGCTAAGTGGCTATTTTAGTCCCATAAAATATAATTTTCAGTTTTTTTAATCCCAAAATATCGCATTTTTCAATTTTTTTGGTCCTAATTTCGTTTTTTTTTTTTGTTCCAAAATGTCATGTCCCATGTGTAAGACACATGACATTTTGGAACAAAAAAAACTGAAAAACGTATTTTATGGGACTAAAAAAGCCATTTCCTAAATTGTGGTTTCAAATGAAATAATGCCCTAATCTTATGGGAACAAAAAAATATTTACCCCATCAGCAAAATCATAAATATATTTGCTGGAGTTGAGATCAGTTGGTCATGTCTTGCATGTATATATATATATATATATATATATATATATATATAACTGCACATCCGGCTTGTCTTAAATTGAGATATTATTCATCCCACACAAAACTTACATATAGAAAATAATGTCTTTGCAGCAATTTAATAATGAAATGCAAAAGATACCAAATAATTAAGACATTGATCTGGAAATTAATGCCATTAATAAAGAAACAAATAAAAAGATTACGATTATATACCAAGAATTAGTAATCTATACCATATTTTTAATTAATATTGCATGCGTGTTTGATAAAAATTATGCACGTTTCATTTAATATTAGCTTTAATTAAATTGTTTTCAAAGAGCCTATATATACTTCATCGAGTATACTTATCATATATATATATATATAAACTTGGTAGATATCTATAGACGCTTGTATGTGCATATAGAGATGTAGAGATACACATCTACATCGCGATAATGATCGTATAGTTAGTACTGTTATAAAGTATACGGGGCTCTAATTGACGAGATCGTCTTAATATGTTCACACGAGTCATGTAATCGGGTATACTTTCATTTACTATAACTTAGGTCATTTGACGTCTTTATTAGTATTTTGATATTGTATCTTTTTAATTTTCGCAATTTCAATCATCTTCTCCATGAACCAGATGAACGAGCGTTGGTGCATAGGATACAACGTGTGAACCTGGGGGATTAGAATCAGCAAGAGGCCTGAATTTTCTGGAAAACCATCATGTTTTCATTGGTCGGCTCAGCATGAAATTAACCGCAGTTTGCAAATGTAGAAACTGCACTAAATGCATAAAACAATTACAACAACATAACCTAAGACTAAGTAGCCCAAAATCTTGACACATCTTAGCCTTAAATCGTCTTCTGCATCGGCGTCTTCTTTCTTTGATTCTTGATCTCCGGGTTGATGAACAGCAACAACTGCAAGCTGAATATCATGATCATCAGAATCAGTTTTCTGCGGATTATCCGCTGTGCGTGTATGCTGAATCTTGGCCCTCATCAAAACAAGTCCAAGCCCAAGCATGGAGGTAAAAGCCTCACCACCAACAAACATGAGGATGGTCAAGAACACGAGTTGAGAATTGGAGAAAAACTCCATTTCTATGGTGGACAAGCCACTAACAGTCGCCACCGACGTGGAAGTGAAGAAAAGGTCTATATCTTTAGGGATAACGGGGGAACTGACTATTCTTGGCTCCGAAGCCTTCAAAGCTAAGAAACCAAGTAATGAGAGTGAGATTGAGTAGCCGAGTTCAATCCAGAACGGATTTACTCGTACGAGGACAGACATGAAGGAACTAAGCAAATAGTGGAGCAAGCATCTCAATCTTGCCCACAGAATGCCGGAGAGACGCTTCATCAGCTTAGAAATACGCACAAACTTGTTCATGTCGTTTAATTCCGGCGTCACATCCAGGATGTCTCGATCATACATCTATCTCCTCAACTGTCTTAACATGATTGGTCCTACGTATAATTCACAACAACAATTAAATGTTGAGAGTAAATTATATATATATATATATATATGCAAAAATAACAGAATTTTGCATACTTACCTGAGCAAAACACCTATCAATATCAATGCAAAATTCGCGCTCAGTAATTGATATGTTCGATTTTCTGCATAAAGAAGCAAGGGGGGAGTTACAAATACAAAATGAGTTGGAGAGTAAGTATAAGAACAATGACAAAGAAGGGGGACATATATATAGAAAACATTGGAACAGTTATTGGAATATTATTTGGAACACAAAACTAGCCGTTGAAATATAGCCGTTGTTCCAGCTTTAGGAACGGTCTCAGGAGAGGTAGCAGGAACGGTAAAGTTACCGTTGTAATATAGCCGTTAGCGCATATTATGAACGGTATCAGGCACAACAAAAACGGACCGTTCCTACTTGGAGTACAGTTTGGACCGGTACTTGTAACACAATTTCACTTACTATATACCTGTAATTTGGAATGGTAATTGCATCACATTTTTCCCCATGACAAAAAAGGGTCTCCTGTAGGACTACATATTGGAACGGTCAGCCAACTGATCCAAATTGACACGGTCTTTGGAACACATACAGTAACGGTCAGTGTCCCCGGTCGGCCTACCGTTCCAAATCTCACACATGTGTTCCGAATTGAGGTCCAAAAATATATCAGGTCCCCTGAAGAACGGTTATAGGTGTACAAATTGGCTCGCCATTTTTGGCACTCTAATAGGAACGGTCCGACCGTTCCTATTAATTTGTATTACAATTAGCACGACTGTGACGTCATCAACGGTTTACCATTCCACAACAGTTCCTACAACCGTTCCTACGTGGAACGGTAACTGGAACGGTCTTACCTTACCGTTCCTATTCCCGCATTTTTTTGTAGTGCCCTAAGGTTTGTAATTTTTAACAACAGGCCTGAAATTTATCATTTTGTCCTTGAATTTTATATTAAAATTGTAGAAAAAGCAGCCGAGGCAAATTGCATTATTGCTCTGTGTAAAAAAATTTAAAAACCATTCCCTGCGCATTATTGTCCAAAAAATTTTAAAAATTAAATAAAAAAATAATTCAGTGCATAAGGGTATTTTGGTCAGTTCAACCCATAAAAATGGACGAATTGGTTATTTGTTAGACGGTTACAAATCTCAGGGGGGGTATTTGTAATTTTTCAAATAATAAGGAGGTATTTGTAATTATGTCAAACCTTAAGGGAAGTAACTGTAATTTACCCTTATAATAATAATAATAATAATAATAATAATAATGATAATAATAATAATAATAATAATCCATTGAGTAACTGATCATTGATGTAATGGAAGGGCCACGCGATTTTCACATGCTCATTCGTTAAATATTTAACGAAATTTGTGATTAAACTAAATTGCAATTTTTTGTGATTTATGTGATTAAATTTAGTGAGTACTAAGATAATGTGATCAAAATCATAAAAAGGGTACACTACAAGAAATATGATATTTAACCACGGCTAATTATCGTGGTTAATACTAAATTAGTCGTAACGAATAGTCATTAACCACGGCCAAGCAACGATTGTCGTTCATGGTTTTTGCGTGGGTGGCTAAAACATTTGCCATGACGAATATTTTTACCACGACTCTTAGCCGTGGCGAATAAATTTTTTGTGGTTGAAAAATTAGTTTTTGCAACGGTTTTTATTTAATCGTAGTTAATAATAATTATTTATCATGATTTTTTGCCATAGTCATTAAAAATGTAGCTAATAATAATTTTTTTTTTTTTTTTCTAGTGATAACCTATGAGACGTTTGGTAGGGAACCGAAAGATGTCTTGCCATAATATGAATCGCATGCGGAAAGTGAGAGTCCTAATTACATTGTAAAAAATAATGTAATTAACATCTTATTCTATACCATCCAAGTGTAGGCTTGATAATGAGCGGGCAATATTTAAAGGGTAAATTACAGTGACACCCCTTGAGGTTAGATCAAAATACACAAACACCCCCTATTTTTTACAAAATTATAGCTACACCCCCTGAGGTTATAATTGTATTACAACTACACCCAAATTCAAAAGCAAAGCTTACATTAATACCCCCTAAAAAATATTACACTAACACCCCCTCAGGGGGTGTAGCTGTAATTTTGTAAAAAACAGGGGGTGTTTATGTATTTTGGTCCAACCTTAATGGGTGTCACTGTAATTTACCCTTTAAAGGGTACATATTTAAATTCAAAGATAACTAATAGGGATAATTACATTTACACCCCTAATTTATGATCTGTTTACACAAATCACTCTTGCCTTTTGAATAACTACACATACACCCACTAGAAATGTAAGCATCATTTAACCACCCCTATTTTTTAGAAAATTACACTTACACCCCTCAAAAGTATCGATAGTATTATACAAACTAGCCCTTTTTTTTTATCAAGGATGGTTTCTGTAATTATGTAAAATGTACGGGTGATTTGTGTAAATACACTATAGGTCAGGGGCATAAATATAATTATCTCTAACTAATATTTAGAATCAGATCCAATAATTTTGCATTAGACTCAGATATATATGGATGCACTGTTTTCATCTCTAGCTATGAGATGCACTTGTTTTGTCAGGACTAAGATTATTTATTTTTAGAGTTAGTTTTTGTTTTTCTCTTTTGTGATTCTTTGTTATTTGATTTTGAATTGTACTTATTATATTAGTCAGATCCTTGAAATTTTTTTTATCAATAAAAAAATTTGTCCAACTCGGAGATGCAATTTGACTAAATCATTCGGGAATCGTCTGATTGCTGACTATAGAATCTTTTTTTTCTTTAATTTCACTCGACCTAACGTAAAGAGATTAATATATTAAATATTTGTCGTGATATGATTGACTCCTTTGATATATGCACTTTCATGGATGTGTTCTGGAATGAGTTTTGAGGGGCATTTATAGACAAATTAACTTTACACCCAGTTAAATGATTAGAAGTGTTAAAAAAAGTAATATATAAATCATTGATGCATTTTTTTAATTTATATTTTCGAATTTATCAAATTTAATTCTAAATATAAATAGTTAGAGAATATTTTCTTGATGTTAGAGAATTTGTCAAAGATTAGGTTTCTGACTCAAGGCACCATAGTAGTTTTGTTGGGTTCCTGTACTTGATTTATCTTTTGAGCATCAAGGTGATCATAAAATATTTTGAATACGAGGTGATCATAAAATGAAATTTAGAATACTGATTTGTGTGTTGCATCTGAACCTTCAGGCTTCAGTTTAAATATAATGAAATGTGACCATTTATTTTTGTTTAGCAAAATTACATTTTTAGTCCAATAGAGGATTCAATACTTTTAATCCTCTATTTTACGGAATTTTTAAAATGATTTCAAAGTTGAGAAAACTCGACACCAGTTAGCCCACTACTTACAAAACTTCTAAAATTGTCTTAAAATTGGAAAAAAAAACTCGATGCACTTAGTCTCATATTCAAGTTTCCATCAAAATATAGACGATAGGGAGATGTGTAACGTGTGTATCCATAAGTTATGTGAACAATCAAACTATAAGGAGACTTTTCACAAGTTTTTGTTTTTTCTTTTTGTTACAGAAATTTTGTTGAATGATACATATATTACTAGGGTAAATTACATTTAACCCATTCATAAAATTGCTGGAATTGAGAGTAGATGTCTTGCGTACAATTGCGCATCTTTGTCTTAAATTGACATCCCACAAAATATATATATATATATATATATATATATATAGTAAAACGATGGTTGACCGCAATTGTGCAAATTTTGACCAAATATTGATTTCTGATGATTTTGAATTTTTTAATTGTTAAGAAAAAATCTCATTAGTTAGAAATCTCATATAATTTAATTAAAAATTAAATCTGCCTTTATCTAAAACATCATATCTTCAAAATTAGTGTTTATCTATATTAGATTCGCCTTCAAATTAGGATACTACTCAATTTGTATTTATTTTAAACAAATTCAAATTTTAGGTTTATTTTTTTATCATAAAAAATATATATCTTGTCACTAATAATTTATTTTCGTTTTAACCATATATTTTTTAGTCACTAAACTTATTACCAATCTCTTAGTATATCTCATTGAATAAATTTTTAATTTAATTAATCAAGTAAATCAATAATTTTTACAATTTATATCTTTCATTGACATATTTCTTAATAATTTTTTATTGGTTCATTACTACTGGTAAAGTAAGTTATTAATTTTATTCAAATTAATGTTTTTTCCTTTTTCTTAATATTTTTCTGATTAGATTTTATTTTTAGTATTTAATTGTTATTTATGTTTGAAAAACCATAAGCCACTGCACAATTTAAGAACTTATGTTACAAAATACATTTTGCCATCTTCTCCCATATGAGCATTTTTTCCTCAATGTAATAATTTTGTGAATGTTGCTTTATCAAAATTTTAACATTAAATATATCGCAAGCTTCATAGGTTTGAATTTATTGCAATACAAAAGGGCGATCATACTTGATAAAATATATGAATTTTTTAATTTCAAATTTTATTTATAATTATTTTTAGAATATAAAAAGGCTTCTCAATTTCTAACATGATAGTATATTTTTCATTAATGTAAAGGGCAACCTGATACAACAACTAGCTTCTTTCCCTGATGCATTACCAATTTTTTTTATTTTTTTATTTTTTTGCCTTTTGATGACTAATTTCACATCGCTTATGTATTTTTATTTTTTAGTTTTAGTTAATCTTCTTTTCTTCATCTCTTAAATATTATTTTTTTATGGAGAATTACCATGATGTATTCTTATATTTACTTCTTATAAGTTTTGTAATTTTTTAATTTATTTATCTGCTCTTATATATTAACGATTTTGCTATTTAAATATTTATCTTTAGCGATAATAATCCGGTCATATAATTTTATTCCTAATTTCGTAATTTGTCTCAATTAAAATCATGATTTCTCTACTTAATCACTAAATGAACATATAGCTTTATCTAATAATAGTTCATCAACATCTTTCTTTTTCAATTTCAATTAGAATAAGTAAACTAAAAAGTTTGCATTTACTGCCCTCTTTATTTAGGTGTGGAGATATAGTCATGAATATTTTTCTTAAATTAGTTTATATATTTTTAGTTGTATTAAAGTTCTCCAATTTTTCAAATCCTGTTCATTAAATTTGATGTTTATTTATTTAAAACTCTTATTGAATTATATGTATAGACTTTTTTTTTTTTTTTTTGTGGTATCCTCCACCGAGTTTCTTCATCCATTATTTTGTATTCAGTGATGTTTTTGTATATTTTCATATTAATTTTTCATTCTCAATTAGATATCAATCATCTTCTTTTCATAAAGTACGTATATATATATATATACATTTATATTGTCATTGTCTACTTATTTTCTAATTTAGAAGTTCATGGTAAGAAATTCTACCTAACACATCAATTATTCATAAAATAATTCAATCATTTACAATATCTATCATAATTAATGGGCACAAACCCAACTACTAAAAATTCTTTATTAGGTATATTATTACTATTATATCTTACATTTGTAGCCTTTTAAACTTCTTATTGTATATATGTATTCTTAGCATAAAATTTAGACATATAAATATCTTTACTTTTTATTAGTTTTAAATGTTGTTAAATTTATTTTTTATGAAGGAAACTAAAAAATGATTTGATAATAATCTTTTTTTTTTCTTTAAGAAATTGGATTACAAAAGAGAAAATTTATTGTAAATATTATTTTTTCTAAGAGAAATTTGTTCATTTCATAGGAAAAATATGATAGTAACTTATAAAATATTTTTTTAAATATCAATATTTTTTATTTTACTTAAAATATACATAGTATTTGAAACTTATAAAACAAGTTTTTTCTTCAATATCTAAAATACAATAATATGCTATGGTTATTTTCAAAAAGGTAAATTGCATTGTGATTCAAACTATGTCCATTTTTATTCATTGTCATCTTTTTTTTTTTTTTTTGGTGTCAACTTACCATATCAACTTTGCAAAACTTCTACTTTGTCATATATAGTCATTTTTGGGTCAAATTTTCTACCGAAAAATCATTACATGCAGTGCACATGCTGAAAAAACAACACTATATTGCCCTTAAATATCACATGTGCACTGCTTGTGATATTTTTACGATAGAAAAATCGACCGGAAAATGGTCATATATTTTAAAGTGTAAATTTTTCAAAGTTGAGATAGTAAGTTGGCATGAAAAAAAGTTTAAATGACAAAGTATAAAAACGAGCATAATTCGGTGTCAAAGTGTAATTTACCCTTTTCAAAATGTTCAGTAAATAAACGTAGTAAAAATTCAATATTGAGTTTTGCATAAATAAGTTTGAAGGGAAAATTGCACATGATATATAGCCTGTTGCACTTTTGGTCCCATTGTTTACGGGCTCAACACTTTTGGTCCCACAAGAACCAAAAGTGTTGCACTTTTGGTCTCATCACCTAACGGCCGTTAAAAATTAGACGAAAACCGGGCGAGTGTTCTCACTCACCCGGTTAAATTAACAGAAGTGGTTTTCAAAACCACTCACATGCCGGGAAAATTGCACTTTTGGTCCCACAGGATATAACTTGTTGCACTTTTGGGCTCATTATTTACGGGCTCAACACTTTTGGTCCCACAGGAATCAAAAGTACTGTTGCAGTTTTGGTCCCACAGGAATCAAAAGTACTGTTGCAGTTTTGGTCCCATCGCCTAACGGCCGTTAATGTTTTGCTCCAAATTCAAATTTCAATGTTATGTTCTTCTAATTTATATATCTTCTTTTTTCAGGCAAGGAAAAGGACAAGTTCATATCTGTAAGTATCCTTCCCTTCAACTGATTCATTTATCAAATGGTCAAAATTGACTGAGATTATTTGACATTGCAAGTTGGAAGTCAGCCCCCTACACAAGGAATGCAAAGTCAGGATGTTAATGTTATGGAAGAACAGGTAATTTTTTAGTTTAAAATGTTGGATTTAGTTGTTAGTGTTAATGTTGGATTTAATGGTTAATGTTAATGTTGGATTTAAAAGTCGGGATGTTTTCTTTGTGTGCAGGAATCTCAACCTTAGGCACATTTTCTCACAATGTTCGAACACCAATAAAGCTTCGGGGAATGAGAGTCAAGTGCCTTTTTTTAACAAAAGGAGGAAAAAGGTTTGTCATCTTGACAAACCTTTCGGCTGCATTACATGCATCAAAGAAGAAGAACCCGAACACTTGAAATGTAATCAGTTTTTTTATATTGTTAAGTTTTTGGGATGTAATCAAATTTTTGGGCAAATTTACAATTTTTTGGCAATTGCAAATATTGGCAATTTTTTTGTGAAGTGCAACTGCATATATGTGCATAGTTGGCAAGGAGAAAACATGGCTCAATATGTATATTGCAAACAGTTATTTTTTCCCGTTTAATGCAACCGGTTCGTTTTTTGCTTTTAATTTTGCAATATTTTTATTTCATCTTTTTTGTAGTTATTTTAATTTTATAATCACTTAATTTAACATTTCATTTATAATAATATCATTATAAAAATGTAGATTATAGTGTATCA
This sequence comes from Sesamum alatum, assembly GCA_034509735.1. Taxonomy (NCBI): domain Eukaryota; kingdom Viridiplantae; phylum Streptophyta; class Magnoliopsida; order Lamiales; family Pedaliaceae; genus Sesamum; species Sesamum alatum. Next base: position 22,520,255 of record JACGWO010000011.1, on the reverse strand, counting down.
AATTTACACAATTTTAGTTAAATTAAGTTATTAAAATTCATTTTATATAGTGAGAATATTCAAATTGGGGTAAAAATTTAGAAAAATACCAACTTTATGAATTTTAGTGGTTTTAAACCATAGAAAACCACCTTTGACTTTCAAATGTGGTTTTCCATCCATAAGTTAACACCTTTAACGGCGATGGGACCAAAAGTGCAACACTTTTGGTTCCCGTGGGACTAAAAGTGTTGAGCCCGTAAATAATGAGACCAAAAGTGCAACAGGTCATGTCCTGTGGGACCAAAAGTGCAATGTTCCCTAAGTTTGAACTATTATACATAGTAAGGGGTCATTAGAATATGACATACTTTTATGTTTAATGGCATGCCAAAAATTAAGATTTGTGAGGGTATGTATAGAAATAAAAATTTATGAGTAAATTATTTAATTTTTATTGTTTGGTCTTTCAAAAGAAAATGAAACCGAGAAAAAGATAAAGAAAATCATAGGCAATTAACAAGTTCAATATCAAGTGAAAAATAATGAGTTGAAGTTGGAATTCATCATGCTAAAAGTAATTATTCATTAATAAGTAACTCGATGATCTGACAGTATCTATGATAAATGGACATGAACCCAACTACTAGAAACTTTTAATTGTATCTGTTATGTTTGTGCCTTCCAAATTTCTTATTGTATATTTTTACTGTTAGCATATAATTTAGAGATATAAATATATATATATATATCTTTGCTTTTTTATTACTTTAAGATATTGTAACTTTTTTTTTTCAGTGTTACTAATGTTTTCTTATTTTTATTTCGAGAAATTTTATAAAGATCATTTAATTAGAATCGTATTCTTTTAGAGGAATTCATATCACAGGGTAACATGACAATAATTTAAAATAATATATTTAATACTAATATTTTTATTTTACTAAAAGTATATTAATTGAATAAGAAATTATATATATGTGGTATTTGAATCTTATAAAATATTTGTCCATCAATGTGTAAACATATTATAATATCTATTGCTATTATCAAAATATTTCATAAATAAAATTATAAAGAATTTAATATTGAATTTATATAACCAATTTTGTTCTTATATAGTAAGACGGTTATTAAAATATGACACACAATTATAAAATTTAGAATTTATGAAAATATTATAGAATTAAAAATCTTTCGTGCATAGCACGGGGTTCATGCTAGTATATATATATATATATATTGTGTTTATTGTAATTTAATAATGAAATACAAAAGATTTTCTGTCATACCAAATAATTAAAACATTGATTCTGGAAATTAATGCCATTAATAAGAAACAAATGAAAATATTACGATTATATATCAAGAAGTAATATATACCATATTTTTAATTAATATTGCATGCGCGTTTCATTTAGTATTAGTTTTTGAATTATTTTTGAAGAACCTATATATATAAACATCATTGTTAGAGTACACACTTGATCTACATACAGAGATGTAATGACATACTGTATATCGCGATAATTTTATCGCATCTTTTTTTGAAATGAAAACGATGAATTATTATTATTTAAAATAAATTAATTACAATCATTTCCGTCGAATGTCAATTTAACAAAGACAATTACAACGATCATATACTAATCAACAATATCAGATAAATTACATCTAAACAACACCTACTCTTACAATAAAAATACCACACCTACTATACAGTAAACAACATCCTACTCATCAAATCTAATTGAAGCGAGGGTGTTAAGTGGATTCTAGTCTATTAGCAGATGAACAATCCTGGATTCATCACTGTAACTCATAGAATCAGGTATGCTTTCACTTTTTTTTTTTTTTTTTTTCCTGCCAAATAATTGTATTTTTGGCCCTTGAGATTGGAATTTTATACTTTAGTCTTTCGCTTTATGTAAATTTTAAAATAGTTTTAAAATTGAATCTTTTCGACATATTTAGTCTCACCCCCAACAACCACATGCATGATACGTGATTTTACCTTCTACTTTCTAATGAAAGTTGGGTTGTGAACTATGTTGGAAAAATAGAATTTTGAATTATTTAGAAAATCAACGGAATAAAGGACTAAAATGTAGAACCCTGTCTTATGAGCAAAGAATGCAATTTTACCACAATGCGACAAATTTGGTTATGTTTGAAAGTTTCTACATATATGGGGCCGGGTGCGAACATATAAATATTATCAATTATTATATTAATAGTGAAGCATGTAATTCGATATATATTATTTGATATTTTTAAAATTAACATATATATAATTAATAATTTTTGGAATCATGGTTTCTTTCTTTTAGTCATTATTCAAAGTACTTTGTATTTATATAACATTTTGTAGGAGTTTTCCATTCCAACAAGATGTATTTTGTGCATTAAAGAAGATTAGACATATTTTGTTATATTCTCCTAAATTTGTGTGGGATCAAATTGCAATTGTAAATAAAAAATGTGAGATTAATGATTATCTGTTAAAAGTTGGGTAAAACTTTATAAGAGTAATATGGAAAAATCATCTTCCTTTTGCCAAAAAATACGGTGAACGTCGCACCAAAAGAACTTATTTAAATAAAATTAAAAAGATATGAATTGTTTTAAAATTGGATTCAGGAATTAAGACTATATTCGGATAGACGAATTTGAATTTAAAAGATTTTAAATAAGGATTTCAAGTGACTCCCTTATTAAAGGGATTTGAAATCCATCACAATACTAAAACATATAGTTCAAGATGAAAGTTTAAGAATTTAAAAATTTTTTATGGCATGATTTTGTCCAAAGAAATTTGATGGATCTGTTATTATAAATTTTAAATCTTTTAACCCAAATCCATATGATCAAAACATAACATAAATGAATTTTTCCCTCCCCCTTCTCCTAACTACCCCCATCGCCCTTTCCCTCCCCCTTCTCCTATATGTATATATTGTGTATATATGTATAATATATAATTTGTTTATTGTAAAAAAAATATTATATATTTTATAAATTTATTTTTAGAACTTGTATAAATTTGAGTTATTGATTTAATTCAAATAGATATGGATGATCATTGATTTATACATTAATATAAATCGTTGATCTAAATAAGAAAAGATGCAAGCCATTATTCCTTTTAATTCCAAATAAGAAATTTCAAATATGTGAATTTGAAATCAAATGAACTTGAGATCCATTCATTTCAAATCCATAGCCAAATTTAAATCCGTCGTTTCGAACATAACCTAAATTAATATACTTCAAATTTGTTCTAAGTAAGAAAAGATATGAAGTTTAATATATAAGGTGAAAAATATTAAACTATATGTATTCTTCGTGCATCATATATATATATATATATATGTATATAATGAAAGGATAATTTTGTTCAAAAAATTATTTAAAAGGGACAAATATTATATTTATTAATTTAAGAGGGTAAATAAAATATTTAATATAGTTGAAGGGGATTCCTGATGAACTTTACTCTTCTTTCACCTTTATTTTCGTTTTTCAGGTCAATTTTTATTCTTCTTTTATCATTTATTTTTCTTCTTCACACAAACTGTACCCCACTGTGAATCCACCATATCCATATGCACTGTAGTAATACAATCAAACACCAAACAGCACACACACACACACACACATAGCTATATATCTACATCAGCTAATTAATTATATACTAATCTTCTTCATTTCTTTTCTTTCATGATCATAAACAGATGAAAATTTCAGACGCGGGCATGCAGCTGATTGTGAGATCCAGAGGAGTAGTAAGAATAAGAGTGAAAAAGATGAAAGGCTCACATCATGAGGACAAACAGCACAAACATGGCTGGAGATATTACAGAAATACACTCTCCAGCATGCCTGGAATAGCGATCCCACCACCTTCTCATAAGCGCTTAGACCCACAGTGGCTTCAGAATTCCACTCCAGCAAACAGAACATCATCAACTGCACAGCTATAAACCCCAACACCGTGATTCCCAAGTAGAGAGAGTGCACTCCAGAGAGCAGGTGCCCATATCCCAATCTCCTTCAATTCTTCAACATGTACCTGAATTCCTCTCTCTTAGTCATTTTCTCCATGAACCAGATCAAGATACGACGTATTCCCCATTAGAACCTGGGGGATTAGAATCAGCAAGAGCCCTGAATTCTTCTTCAAAACCATCATGTTTTCATTGGTCGGCTCGGCATGAAATTAACCGCAGTTTGCAAAGGTAGAAACTGCGGTAAATGCAGAAAACACTTTAAGTCTTCTTCCGCATCGGTGTCTTCTTTCTTTGATTCTTGATCTCCGGGTTGATGAACAGCAACAACTGCAAGCTGAATATCATGATCATCAGAATCAGTTTTCTGCTGATTATCCGCTGTGCGTGTATGCTGAATCTTGGCCCTCATCAAAACAAGTCCAAGTCCAAGCATGGAGGTAAAAAGCCTCACCACCAACAAACATGAGGATGGTCAAGAACACGAGTTGAGAATTGGAGAAAAACTCCATTTCTATGGTGGACAAGCCAGTAACAGTCGCCACCGACGTGGAAGTGAAGAAAAGGTCTATATCTTTAGGGATAAAGGGGGAACTGACTATTCTTGGCTCCGAAGCCTTCAAAGCTAAGAAACCAAGTAATGAGAGTGAGATTGAGTAGCCGAGTTCAATCCAGAACGGATTTACTCGTACGAGGACAGACATGAAGGAACTAAGCAGATAGTGTAGCAAGCATCTCAATCTTGCCCACAAACTAGTGGCAACATTCCTCAGTTTATCATAAGATCAGAAGAAAGAAGTAAAGAAGAGGGCTAATCTTGGCTACAGAATGCCGGAGTGACGCTTCATCAGCTCACAAGTAGGCACAAACTTGTTCATAATGTTTTAGCAGTAATTTGGAGTGGTAGCTCGATCGATCGTTCTTGCATGAAAAGGGTTTGGGGATTTTATATATATATAGGCCACGCATCTTGAGGATCACAGGCATGAAATTAACTCCAGAAGCTGTTTAAGAAAAATCAATTGATATTCCTGTCCGTCCACATACAAGAGATGGATGCATGTTTCGCTGGGGTATCATTAAAAACAACAATAGTCCACTTTCATCACCAAAGAGGAGGAGGAGCAACCAAGATTGATCTATCTGAGGGCAGGTTATCACCAAATAAGCATGGCATTGGAAGGCATTTCAGAATCAGCCTAACTTTGACAACTTGTGGATGCTGTGAATTTAAAGTCATGTCTTCTGGCTTGACTAGTGTTACCGCCACTTCTGGGCCATCCCAAGTGGTCAGGGTTCATTTTGAGGGATTTTTTGTTGGTATTTTTTGATAAATATTCTACCTACGGCAAGGACGTTACTCACCATGTGTTGCAGTTAAGACAACAATTTGCACTCCTAGTGCAACATGAATCTTTACACCAAACTGTCTAAAATCATGTGCTTTTGGAAAATCCAGGGTGGATTAATTAAGGCATTAATTTGATAAGCAGCAGTGTTTTAGAGGTTGATCAAGGGAAGGTTGAATGCATGTCGAATTGGCATATTCAAAACTCTATCTAGGCTCTGAATGGTTTCTTGGTTTGGCAGCTTTCATGGGAAGTTTGTCAAGCATTATGGTCCCATCTCCAAGCCTTTGATAAGCCTGTTGAAAAAGGGACGATTCAAGTGGAATGTTAGAGTTTGCATTATAAGCTTTTGAAACTCCAAAACAAGCTATTATTGTTCAGCAAGTGTAAGCTGCATAGATCACCTACAATTGTGTAGTAATTGACAGGGATAAAATCTTCACTAGAACATTCTGGCAGCAGGAACTAACGAAGCTTTGTGAAGATACAACGCTATATAACCACAACTTATCGTTACCCCAACTGATGGCCAAAGTGAGGGTAAATCAATACTTGAAATTCGGCGCGCTACCTATTATTATCCGAGGATTCTTAATAGGTAGCGACCGATATCATCCGATATTATCGGGGATTCACCCCGGAAACCTGTGAAGTAAAATTTGCTTATTCAGTTTCTTGGGGTAGATGGTAGTTGAGCCATTACTTCTCATCTCAATAATGTACAGTCTTTCTAAATAATCAAGTTAGAAGTATTTTAATGTTACACTCTGTTCTTTTCTATCCAATTACAATGGCGATTAATAATGGCGATTAAATGGCATACTCTGGTAACAATCTTTGAAGCCAAAGTGAGAGAGCACTGAGCATAATGCAGTATTAATAATGACGATTTTTGGAGCTTTCCAAACTTGAAATTGAGTATTGATCAGGCATGGCATCTCTTGCTTTTTTAGATATCTTGGAAGTAATAGCCTGTATGGACGTAAGGTTGCAGCATTGATCATGTCTATATATTTTAAGCATTTTTGTACTTTATCGATACTTGATATTATAAAATTTTTTATTTGTAATATTATATAGTAATTTGTGGTGCTTTATTGTTTTTATAATTTTATTAATTCTTTTGAATTTTTTAAGCATTTTACAACATATTTGTTTGGTATCGCCCGATAATATCCAATACGCCGCAACCCATATGGAACAATACCTGCCGATACTATCGCCAATACCGTGACTTTGAACCATGATTGAGAATCGCCTTTTGAAGCCTTGTACAAAAACCATATACCAATACACTTTAGTTCTGGAGCATAACCTTCTGCCAGTGTACAAGGATAATGGAGTACGTCGCAACGCAGTTGAGCTTCCAGGATAATAGTGATCAAATATTACGTAATAATTTTGTAGTTGTCACTAAAAATATATGTGAAGTGAAATTTATATTTGGGTTTGTTACAACATAATTTTCTAAAACTTATTGGTGACAAGAATTTTATGTAAATTGTCGCTATTAAGAATGTGATGAAATTCATCATTTTGTCATAATAAAAATTCTTATCACTAATACATATATATCAGTAACAATACTAATAATGTGTCTTGATGTTTTATTAATTGCTAATATTCTCTTTTTTTAGTGTATATATTTCCAACTCTTTTCATGCAAGAATGATTTCCAAGCAGGCTTATGACACAGCACACCACAGCCAATGTATTTTCTGAAAAATCTCAGGGGTTATTCAATTAGCTACTTCTAGAAGTTACTCTATATAATCATCAATGCCTTCATGTATAGGATTAAATGCAACTTTCGTCCTGTATTTTTCTAAACTAGCAAATAGTTAGGTCCTGTAATTTTTTAATTTTTTGTAAGTTTAGTCCTTCAATCGCTAGAGTTTGCAAATGTTGTGGGAAAAAAGCATGTGCTTCGCACGTGCTTTTTAATTTGGGGATTTTGTTCCCATTAATCAATTTAATGGACCAAAATTATGCAAAATTAAAAGGTTACAAGACTTATTTGCTATAATAGAAAGATAAAAGATTAAAACGCCGAAGTATAAAAGATATAAGACAATAATTTGCTTCTATGTTGGCAGAAATAGACCAATGGGAAAAAAAACTTCAAATTCGGGGCAAATGTTTTTTTTTTTTTTTTGACAATATTTGCAAACTTCGGTGACTGAAGGACCAAAATTGCAAAAAAATTATAAAGTTATAAAAAATATCTTTAAAAAAGATATAGGACGAAAAATGCATTGCCTCAAGTATATATCTATCACGCACTCCATTTGTTGCTTAATTTCATGCAATATTAACATCTTAATTATGTAATTGGATAGAGTATCGTATAATTTCACCAAGATTACTAATTTTCCTTGAAGACAACATTTATTTTTTGAAAAATCTCGATCAAGGAAAATTCTTGGTCTAGTCGAACCAGACTAATTACACAACAAATATGATACACTTTTCATGTAATTAATTACTTTTTTTGAATTGTACACCAATCACACAATAAGTGTATTACACATGTCGTACAATTAGTTCAAGTCTAGTAAAACCCGATCTGAGTTATCCCTTCTCCTCAATCAAAGACAAAATCCTGCTATATATTATACGCAAGACACCAACTCTTAACTCTACAATTAAGCTAGCAATTTTTCCTTACAAGTTCAAATTGTGCCCATTTGTTGAAGGTCTTGTCTTAGGTTGTACCAAAATTGCAGCTTTCTTGGGTTATTGTTTGTCGGAAGTTGGAGTCTGGAGAAACCAACAACAACAGGACCAGCTTAAAGCCAAGGCCACAAATTTGAGGTTCAAGTTGCAAACATGTTTTGAACTATTTTACGCGGGAAAAAACATTTTTTTCCATTTTTATTGGATATTTTTGTCCCTCCCTCCTACGAGTATTTTAGCGGCTTAGCCTAAATAGGGGCGACAATGGATCATTTGAGTTAGATTCAGACCTCCCCTGTTTGGGACAGTTTTTGAAATTATAATTAGATCTTGGGGAGATTATTAGGTCTTTGTGTTACGTGACTTAAATGCTATCTTTTTAATTCTTTTTTATATATTTTATATATATTTATATCAAGTGTATTTAGGGTTATTTTCATTTTAATCCCTGTATTTTTAATTAATTCTCAAAATCAGCCAATTTTTTTTTATTTTTTAATTTCATCCTTTTAGTGAAATTTTGATCAATTTTTAGTCAATTGTCTTTGTCCAAAATGCCCCTAAATTTTTTGATAAATTATAAACAGTTACAAAATCATCCTCTTATTTTCTAAATCAATTTTATCTAGTCCTTTATGACCGTTAGAAAATTATGATCGTAAAAATTTAATCGTTTGAAGACCACTATTAATAGTTGGAGTTTGATCCTTTTCCAAACATACTTCCTTATAAATATTTGGTGAAATTAGAAATGGAATGCACAAATCAAATTTGACAAAAGCAAGAAAAATCGACAAGAGGTTTGCACGTATTCAATAGCAACCAACCCCAATTTTTTTCACCTATTTCATGTAAAACCAGCAATCAACTACGTATCATTTCAATCAATTACTGTTTATATATGATCATGCCTTCTTCAAGTTCAACTAACAACAACGACATCAATATAGCAATGATAAAAAAAAAAATGTAAGATATGTCATATATATATATATTACTATAGCAATATCACTAGAAGAAATATAATATTTAACAATAGCCAATTATCATGGTTAAAAATAAATAACCGTAGTAAAAAGTCAATAACCACAGCCACAGTGGTTGTTGGACATAGTTTTTGCGAGTGTGACTAATACATTTGTCATGACTTTAAAAATAATTTTTATGATGGATAAGTTAAATTTTTGCATTGATTTTATTTAATCGTGGTTAATATTAATTATTTATTACGACTTTAGTTCAAGACCATTAAAATCGTAGGCAATAGTAATTTTTTTAGTGTATATTCAATTTTGCCTAGCAACCTAAAAATGAAAAAATTGCATTTTATGTCTCATAACTTACACCGTTTTTTATTTTGAATTCATTAATTTTCTACGTAGCAATTTTTGTCCCATAAGTCCACAAACGTTGCAATTTTAGTCCCATTGACAAAACCCGTTAAAATTTTAACGGAAGGAGCACGTGCATGGGACTAAAATTGCAATGTTTATGGAGTTATGGGACTAAAATTATAATGTTTCATTAGATGTGATTTATGGACTTAACGGAGCACAAATTGCAATGTTTATGGAGTTATGGGACTAAAATTATAATGTTTCATTAGATGTGATTTATGGACTTAACGGAGCACGTGCTCCTTCCGTTAAAATTTTAACGGATTTCGTCAATGTGACTAAAATTGCAACGTTTGTGGACTTATGGGACTAAAATTGCTATATCAAAAATTAATGGGACCAAAACCCCACACGGTGTAAGTTATGGGACGTATATTTTTCCACCTAAAAATATATAAGATAATGCAATAACATATACTATGCCATTATATATAAACCCACAAATTTTTCTTTTTTATTTTTTGATAAATATAGAGAAAAGTACTAAAATACGCTTGAATTGCAAGGAAAATTGGCTGAATTCCCACCAGATGGATGAAATTGAAAAATAACAAAAAGACTTGGATGATTTTGAAAAATCATTAAAAGTACAGGGGCTAAAATAAAAATAACCCAGTGTATTTATACACATATGAAAAAAAATGTTAATATTATTTATACTTACATATAATACATAAACTAAATAGCTTTATAAATTAAATGATGATATAAAATAGTTTATAAACATTTTAATGTATATAAGTAATATTTTATAGCTTTTAATATATTAAAAGCATAAAATATGCACATATAAATTTATAAAGAAGATTAACCTTTCCAAAATATGATTATCTGATAATTATCAAGTTATGCTATTGGTATTATTTTTTTAAAAAACGAATATTGTTCAATATTTTAAAAAATTTTAATCCAGTGTATCAGGTTCACCGAGTCCAATCCACACGTCCAAGAGTTTCTTGATGGGTCGGGTCACAATTATCATCCCTAAGCTTGAAAAATGCCTTTCAAATATATTTTCAGGATTCAAACTATATTTTTCTTTCTCAAGGTGGAAAGTATTTATATGAATTATTTTCAGGGCGCAATATGTAATTTAGCTTCTATTGTATGCAAGACATCAGCTCTTAATTCTACAAGCTAGCAATTTTGCTTACAAGTCCTAAATTGTGTAAAATTATGCTAACAAATTTTAAATTGTGCCCATTAATTTGGATTTTGGTGAGTGTCTTATTTTTTTATTTTTTTTTTTATCAAAATCTCGAAATAGCTAGTTGAATCAAGTGGTAAGCGGCTCGTGACCCCGACACGAACAAATAGTTCGAAAATTATTGGGAATATTATTTTGGGGAGGACTTCTCTTCGTGCGACTCGAACCAGGGAGAAGGCTTCATCGTCTAACCTTTTCATTAAAAAAAAGGGATAATTACATTCCCCTATCCTGAGGTTTGGTGTAATTACACATAAATTCTCTGTAGTTTGAAAAATTATATCCAGTACCCCGGAGGTTTGCTTCTGTCTAACAAATAGGTCTCTCTGTTAGCCAAAATTCACCAAATTTGTTTATATTAGCAAAAAAATGAATAAGAATCGATATTGACCATCGATTGACGTATTACTGACTTAATGTAGGTCAAACAAATCTTTTTATGACCAAACGGCCTTTATACATCTTCACACGTTAATGCATGTGAGGAGGTATATTTTCATCGTTATAAGGGTAGTTTAGTCATAAAAAAATTATTTGACCGACAATAAGTCAGTAATAAGTCAATCGAGGGTAAATATCGATTCTCATTTAGTTTCTTTGTTAATATCAACAAATTTTGTAAATTTTGACTTACTAAGTGACCTATTTGTCAGATAGAAGCAAATCTCAGGATGCTTAAATATAATTTTCCAAACCATAGGAAGTCTATATGTAATTACACCAAACCTTAGGGACGGAGAGTGTAATTAACCCTTAAAAAACACAAGAGTATTGTTTGCCATAAATTGAAGTTTGGAAAAAGCAAAGTACAGCAGGACCAGCTAAAAAAAAATGAGGTTGAAATTGCAAACATGTTTTGAACTAATTTAGGGGTTTTAAAGTCCATCTCATACTATTGTAGTGTTGTTGCCTTCTTAAGCTTTTGTGTCCAGACAGCCTTATGAAAACAACCTATGAGAGGATGTCTAAAAATGAGGTCCCTTCTCCTGCTTTACAGTGCACAGATTGAACTATAAAAAGAGATGTCTTAGGTGAAAAATGAACATCATGGCCCATATATAATTCTCATGAATTACATATTCTATGAATTATTAGATACTTGTCACTTATCACTACTTATTTCCTATAATTTAATTTCTTTTTAGAACGAGATGTATTGTATTCTTGATAATTATCCACGTTTTTCTGATTGTCACAAAGTCAGAGTCAATTTGTGTTTGTTATCACCTTTAATTAAGTGACTAAAATGTTGTCGAGAAATTCATCTTTAAATAAATCTATCAAAAAAGATGAAATAAGCAATGCGGTGTGGCGTGTAACGCGATTGATGTCCCGTTATCCGAGGTACTGTTCCGCTCGAAAATGTGTCTCGCTAGAAAGATGAGTCATTGAGCCACTAAAGCTCCTCCATCCACAACTGATATAAGACGTGTATCTACATTACAATGTATGTTGGATTAATTGGTAAGGAGGAGTCGCATCATATCAGAAAATTGTGATTTTAATTCTCTCTATTGATATGCATGGATAATTTATAAGCGTAACATATAGTTGGAGGTAATGTACTAACATCTGGTTATGAATGGGGTTTGAGTCATTCAAATTGTTACATGTCGAAAAATAAATAATAAAATAATACAAAATGCTTAAACTAAAAGTTGATTAAATCCTCAACTTTTGCATTTATCTTGATGGATTTCGAAAAAAAAAATATTATAACACATATATTGAGTTAAATTCAAATCTATAATAATAATTTAGTAGAATATTTAAAATCATTAACTCCTAAATTTTCTAGCCCAAAATTCAAAAGTTTTTTTGTAAATTATTCATTACTAGGTTAATCCAGAACTCAAAAACTGGAGGGAACATTAATACATAGGACTCTGAAGGGGGAGCAGAAAAACAGAATCAGAGCCACATTACATCAAAATCCAAAATCACACTTTTTCTTCGAATCTCGTACTGTGTCTGTGTACATGCACCATCATCATCATCATCATCATCATCATCAAACACTCCAAACATAGTACTATTTTGTAGTAATCATCAGTTGAAAACTGCTCCAATTTGAGATCAAAAAACGCACAAATGGAGCCAAACAACATCCCAAATCATAATCATTCTTAACTCTATTTACTCTTCTCTCCAATTACCAAATGGTAATCAAATCTTTTATGTTGTGTAAGAAAATAAAAAAATTAATTGAAAAAGACAAGCCAGCGGATCAAGAGTCAGATTTAATGGAGACTATGCATGTCGGGCCGGGCCGGGCCGGGCCTCAGCCTAGCTGCCGTTTCTCTCTGATTGAATTGATCTTCTCCAACCTCCATTCGTCCCGGAGCCTGGCTATGAATGTGTCGGCTTTCACGTTTACATCCGGGCTGGGGCAAGAAATCGAGGGCCCGACTGATTCTCCGATGTCGGATTTTACTGACATGGCGTCTATGTCTTCCAGCTCAGGCGAGCTGCACCGGGAGCTTTGTGCGCTGTGGATCCTCACGAAATCTCCTTGGGCGACGAATTTGAGTTCCGCCATTCTGAATGGTGGGGGAGGTGGGGGCAGTGGGATCAGCGGCGATGGTGGTGCGATGATCATGTTTTCCTGGTATTGTGGGCTGGGTTTTGTGGGTTTTGGTGGCTTGCCGGTGTTGAGATGGCGGCGGCGCGGGGGGGTTGCTGGGGGAGGAGGAGGTGCGGGGGGTGGTGTGGTGGAGAAGTTTTTGAAGCGGCGGCTTTTGCTTCCGTTTTTGAATAAAGAATTGAGTATTGATGAAGGCGGCGGTGGAGGTGGCGGGGGCGGCGGAGCTGTGGAGGACTGTTGGAACCGCTTGCTTTTGCTCCCTGTTTTGAATAGATTGTTGAAAATGGAGTTCGGAGGTGGCGGCGGTGGAGGTGGCGGTATGGTGGTGGGAACAGAATGTACACGTTTGCTTTTGCTGCTCTTTTTGAAGAGGTTCTGCAACACCTTAGAAGGCGGAGGAGGAGGAGGAGGCGGCGGAGGTGGTGGTGGAGGAGTCGATTGTGGCTCTCGGATTGAAGGTGGAGAAGCATTCTGAGTGGCACTGTTGTAAATATCTCTACTTTTCACTCTCTTCTTTCTCTTCCTTTGACCTTTGTACAACGAAGCTATCGCTGTCGCGATTTCTTTTGTCGCACCACTCTTCTTCCGGTGAATCGTTTCACGTATTTCCTCCGGAAACTTAAACTCCGGTGCTGGTACCGGCGCCGGAGGCGGTGGCGGTGGCTGCGACGGCGGCGGGGGTGGAGGAGGAGGTGGCGCCGGAGGAGGCACTGACCGTCGGTTTTCTCTAATTTCAGCTTCATCTCCGCGCCTCTCAACTTCTGCCTTACGTGGAACACTATGGAGAGACCGTCTCCGCTTCAAAGTGGCCGCGGAAGGCGGAGGCGGAGGGGGTGGAGGAGGAGCCGGCGGCGTCGGTGGCGGCGGAGCTGACGAACTGACTTCAAATTTATCGACCGGAATTTCCCTAACAAGCGTCTCCTGTTCTCCCCTCTCCGCCTCATGGCTCCTCCTCGGGCGGCGTTCAAGATTTCCCGGCGGCGGGGACCGGTAGAAATTCACCTCAAAATCATCAAGAAACCTGGACCTGTTTCCGCCACCACTTTCCCACAACGATTCCTGCCGTATCAGATCAGGATAAGAGCTGCTGCTCCGCCTCAGCCTCCCGCCACCGCTGATCCTATTATACTCCCTCCGATCCGGAAAATCCATCCACGCCGGAACAGATTGCCTGGGATTGTTAACATAACTGGAAACATTCGAAACACTCTCCAAGCTCCGCTGATCAGCAGTATCCTCATCCCCGGTGGCCGGAGCATCGTCGTTCCGGCGGGCAAAAACGCCGCAAAGAATCGCGAACAAGACCAACACGATGTTGAGAGAAGCCCAGCTCTTCCTAACGGAATTAGGCCGGAGAATTTGATTAGTGTGGGAGAGAAACGGAGGGACTAGGAAAAACAAGACGAGCAAGGTGAGTATCGGGATAACTAAGATTAGAGACACCGGGTTGAAGAGCGGAGACGGCTGAGGACGGCGGCGGCGGGGGAGGAGGAGAGTGGTGGAGGGCTGAGCCCAGAAGGGCGGAGAGTCGCCGTCGGCTTCCATTTGGTGGTGGTGCTTTTGAGAGAGGGTTGAAGCTTTTTGGTGGTCTTAACAATGCACGACAGGACATATACTATGATATGATGGTCTGTCTATGAGCGTAGGTTTCAAATAAAAATATGTAAAATGAAATTTTTATGCACATTTATATGTCAAATTAAATAAAATAACTATACTATACTAAAATATATTTATTTATCTACTATACTTATCTACAACAATAATGTACGGAATGGATCAAGTTATCTAATTGTTCATTTATTTATTTATTTATTAATGTGTTTGGCAAGAAGGAATTAAGTTTGTAAGAAATAATAGAATAAAATTGTCGGTTATTTTTCATTAAATAACTAGTACAAAACTCGTGTCAAGGCACAGGGAGTATTTTCAATTTAAATCATGACTATAATAATAAATATTTGAAAATACATACTTATAAAGTTGAACAAAAATTATTTATCTTTGTATATTAGTTCTAATAAAAATTATATAAAATATAAGTTTTCTTGAATAGAATGAATTATCATTAATTATGTAGAAAAATATACATACAATCATAGATTCTTATATTCTTTTAATCGCTTTGATTATAAATTACAAATATATTTTATTTTATTTAAATTAGATAAATGATAGATTATTTGATTTTATAAGATTTACAAATTTGTTCAGGTAAATCGGTTAGGGATACAATCTAAAATTCAAACTTATTTTTATAGTTATTAACTTAATTTTTTAATGTATTAATTATTTATTTATTTTTATATTTAAAAGAATATTATATAATTTTATTTAATTATTTTTTAGAAAATACAATTCTTTTGTGGATAAACTATTGGATGTTATTTATAAAATAAGTAAATATATCTTGGATAAATATATTTTTTATTTACTTATTAAAAGTATATAAATATATAATATCTATTAGATTCTTTTAAATAAATACTAATATTTCTTTTTCTCTTTTATCCAAAAAGTTGTTAAATTTTATTT
Organism: Sesamum alatum; assembly: GCA_034509735.1. NCBI lineage: Eukaryota > Viridiplantae > Streptophyta > Magnoliopsida > Lamiales > Pedaliaceae > Sesamum > Sesamum alatum. Next base: position 22,504,521 of record JACGWO010000011.1, on the reverse strand, counting down.
GGCAAAATAGAGCTCATTGAGGCTATTCACATCTGCGCATACGTAGCGCTTGGGTGGATAGTCTCAATGATTCTATTTTATTATACATAGATAATGTTTATGTTGCTTTGTTACGGATAATGATGCTCTAAATTCGAATTAATTCCATAAGAAAGTCGGACATTCTTTGTAGGTTGATGTGTCTGGGATTCCACCTTCTTAATTTAGTGAGAAATGTAATAATTTGAATTATGTTTTTTAATTTATGAGGACATACCAAAAAATAAATTAGTGGGTCATAATTACTTTTATCCTGATTCTAATGTTATTAGTTTACTTTATATAGCTTCGAAAGTCTAATTTAGGGCATGTATGTTTGTGCTTTTATTTTTAATTTTTAAATTTTGAAAGAATAATTAAAATAAAAATATATTTGGTTATATGTATTTTTATTGAAAATGTATTAATTTAACAAGTAAAATTCATCTAAGGTGTATGATAATTGCAGGATTGTATTTATGTATTTACCGCTATTTGATTTGATTATGTTTATTTTTTGAAACATTGAAGTCAATTTATAATTTAAGATTGTAGATATTTTAAATCCGCTGCATTTAAAGTTTCTCCAATGATAATATTTTTTTAATTAATAGATACGAGATATTATATTATTCGAATTATCTAAATATTAAAGGTTGATATTGAATCTTGATTAATTAAATATATCAATATCGTCAAAACAAAATATATCCGGACAAAACAAACAAAGGATAACATACATCTAAATATCAAAGTTTGATTAAACAAAGAATAAGATACATATTGATCGACCTGATGATTATTCAGTTTATTGAAATATTCATATAATAATGTAATTACTGTAAAAAAAAAAAAAAAAAAAGTGTAGTTGGTATTTCCAATTTAAAAAAGACAAGAATTAATTTTAGAAGGGTGAACATTGATTAAAAGGCTTTTAAAGTTTAAACCCCTATATTTATTTCCTCATAAGTTATGAAGAGGAGATCATTTAATTGCTAGTCAATGAGAGTTCGACCGCTTCATTCAATGTTCCATTTTAAATCATTTAAATAGGTAAATTATAGTGACACCTCTTAATGTTAGATTAAAATACATAAGTATTTCCTATTTTTTGTAAAATTAGTTAGCGTGGCATGCTGATTCTGTGTGCATATAATAAATAATATTTCATATTTTAAAATATATTATAACACACTTCAAAAAACAAAGAAGAAAAGAGAAAAAAATAAAGAAAGAAAAGAAACTAACTTAGGGGTATTATTGTCATAACAAAAAATTGATATCGTGGTGTAAGTAACCGCCTTTTGTGAGTGAAAACAGTGTTTTCTTTATATATTAGTATAGATTACAGCTACATTTCCTGAGGTTATAGTTGTATACAATTACATTCCCTATTTAAAGGCAAAGCTTATATAATACCCCTTGAAAAATATTATACTAACACCCGTTTGGGAGTGTAGCTATAATTTTAGAAAAAATAGGAGATGTTTGCAAAATTGAATCTAACCTCAGGAAGTGTCAATGTAATTTACCCTAAAATAAAATACTAATATCATTTCTTTTCTTCTTCTTCTTCTTCTTTTCTTTTTTTTTAAGCTAATGCACTCACTTCTTTAACCTTAACCACTTACAATTTATTATTATTTTTAAACAGTGTGCAATTCGTTACATTGTTCAGTACATTTAAATTCAAATACCGACTCAATACATCAATCAACGAATACGTTCAAACGATATCAAAATACAACAAAATATTATGGAAGTGAATATACATACATATTCACATTCGTAGAATTCGAATTCACAACCTTTTGATGATCCGACCGTCCCGTGGTCAATGTTGTGTACTAATATCATTATCTGCAGTCAAACAACCAACAAATCCAAAATTAAGTAGTAGCCAGCCAACTGAACATGTAATTAATGTCCCTTAATTATTGACTGCAACCATAGCTTTAATTTAATGGAAACAATAAAAATTCTTTAAAATCTGTGTAAAATACTGTTGGGTTTTAGTTATGGAAAATGCAAATTGCTATGTTTTGCTGCCCAAAAATTAAATAACAGATAATAAAAAGTAGGGTAGTAGTTTAATGGGGTAGGCATGCAGCTCCTTCTCTCCTAATTGCAACAATTGAAAAAACAGGTGGAACATTTTTTTGGTAGATGACAATTAGTTGAAATATAATATTACATGTTGATAAATTCAAACTTAATTTATTTATATTTTATATTTAGTGATAGTTGAAAAGATTTTACTTAATGAAAAAGTCTTTCTTATTATTATTGATGGGAGATTAAAAAGTTAATTAAGGACGAATAAAAATTTGCGCCAAATGTAATAATTTGAATACAATTCAATTAAATGATATGAGAAGTAGAATTATGTAATTTCCCTCAGTGGACTAGTCCTGACTGGTCCTGAATATTGATTCCCGACTGAGATCGAAATTATGTCATTCTTATTTTAATTAGAAAACTCTGTATGTACTCCTACGTGTAGTTGTTCTGAAGGTACATAGTTCTTAACTTGATCAACCTCTTGCTTTTTAGGAATATATGAAACTTTGGATTGACTCGAACATCGAAGACTTATGCTGCATGTTGATAACCTACAAAGTGAGAAGTAATCTTTTCGCTCTTTTCGTTAATTATTAAGTATTTATAACTCTTTGAATGTAAAATCTGCGATGATCGATGTGTATACCTAATAATTAAATGATTAAGCTTACTTATGGCAAAAGTATCTTATAAATTCTTTTAGAAATGCATAGATCATTGATAATTATTTTAAAATTGATGTGACTTGCGACTCAATCGGTGCACCATTACACTCTAGTTTCGAATAAGTTTCACAATTTTATCTTGAAAAGACATATCACTAGTGAGAAGAAACCTTGGAGCTTATAAATTGTTCAAACTACTCATCTGTCACTAATGTAAGACATTTGCCTACCTAAAAAAACGAAACTAATAATAATTCTCTTGGCATTAGACTAGACCTACCAAGAATAGTAAGAGGCCACCTAATCTTGTACAAAAAAAACATAGCAACCAACTATTTCTATGTCTCCCACTTAATTCCTTTGTCTGCATTTAAATCCCAAATTTAATTATTGTATCAATTCTTGAAAAACTAGAAAAATTTATTTTATTTAGAAGGGGAAAAAAATAAGAAAAAATAAGTAGGAGTGGAAGTGCAAGATAAGTTGCATAGGGTACCCCTCAAATGAAGTGATGAGTACTTGAGAGACAGTTCAGCACTTGCATGATTGGAGCGTGGTTGGAATGATTGAAGTTGCACTTCTTTTCAATTTTCACATACAAAAATAATAATCAACAAACACACCTTTACATCATCCCACTTTCCCAAAAGCCAATGTTAATTTCACTTTTTTTTTTTACTATTTTTAATCTTTATATTATTTTTTTTAGTAAATCGATTATAATTATATTACGAATTTTAGTTATTAATCTGTATAATTAATCAGAATTTACTATTAGTAGGCCAACAACTACTATTAAAGTGAATCAACACCGACACATTGATCATGATATTATAGTTTCGTCGACTAAACTATGCATAGTTGGCACGATTTATTCTTTACCTGCACGCCCACCTATTCCTTTAATCCGACCCAAATAGTTAATTAATTTTAATTAATTAATTTCGACTTTGGATTAATTTAAGTACCATTGTGGTCCAACTTTTGGATTGGTGGGAACTTTATGGTAAGAGAGAAAGCTTGAGATCTTGTGTTCTTTTGCTTGTTGTGTAGATTTTGCAACCAGCCCAGTAAAGTTTCTTTGGGTTGTTTTGCTTTCTTGTATTACTCAATTTTTAATTTTATTTTTTTTACCTTTTAAAGTTTAAATAGTGCTACATTATTTGAGCCTAATTTTGGCTTCTTCCCTCTGAAAATTATTTGTTTTTTTTCCCTTTACATTATAAATGTTATGGACAATAGTATATTTGTAATCATAATGAGCCTAGGAGTTGGAACCAATAGTATTTTAGTTTAGTGGTTAAGGTTGAAGTCGCATAAATAAATTTGTGCCGTGGGTTCGAATCTCGTTAGTATATCGAATTGATATATTGCTCAATTTATTGAGATATTAATTTGATTATTTACTTACGACCTAAAAAAAAAAAAAGACGCCCCTGGGGTTGGCTCATTTGCATAAACTTTTTACTCTAAAAGTTTCGTGTTCAAAATTTGATTTGAAGTTTATTTAAGAATTGAACATGTCCTAATTTCGATTTTAAATTTTGAATATGTTGATTATACCTGCGATCATATATCTAGTGAGACCAATATTAGACAAGTCATGTTTATAACTCCCCGATTATTATGTTAGTAGATTTTTTAGAGGGGGTAACTCGAAAAAATAATATAGAGGGGGTAACTCGAAAAAATAATAAAAGAAAAAAAATGTACCCGACAATTGAAAAATCTGTATCTTATAGGTATTATTGAATTGTACGATTTTACAAGAATCGTTGATCCAGCAGTGTTCAACGGTTGACAAAAATTCCTAATAATTGATGTGATGTTATGGCTTGTAAGAGTTCCAATCATTTGGCTAACAAAATTAATTCTTTCCACTTATCTGCACAAGTTGTCCTTCTTTTATATAAATAATTTATTATAATATTTAGTACATCAAAATATTATATACAAATTGAATATAATAATAATAATGGGTTTAATGCAAATTTACTCTATATGATATTGTAAATAAGCAAATTAATTACCTCCCTATAAAAAATAAAATAGCAATTTACCCTCCTATGCTTTTAAAAATAGAGCAATTTAAATAAAAAGTACCAAAATACAAGTAGAAATGTATATTAATAAATATATTAATTTCAATATCTTAATCTTACTACTTAAGCAAATTTCTTTGATCGACCCCAAAATGGGGCAAAAATTAAGATGGGCAAAATTTGGGGAAAAGCCAGGTATGATGATCACAAATATTGCAACTACCCCATAAACCATGCCCCTTTTTGTGCCCTTTTTTTTAAATGAATAATTATAATTATATCATGAATTTCAATAGTTAATAATTAATATTAAATTAATCAACAATTATTATTAAAGTAGACTAATACTCACATATTAATGAGATTGAAATCCATGATCTCTTAGTCATCAGATCTCAACTTTGTCGTTTAAACTATGCCTCATTTACACGTTGTGTCCATTTTGAAATAGGACCAACCAAATATTAATTTTTAATTTGAGAAAGGTCCCATGAGTTTGAGTTATGAACTACTCCTATGAATGTTCCTTTCAAAAGCAATGTCGCAATTATTCAAATATTTCTTATAATCTACAATACTCAATCGCGTCTACGTAACATGCACTCCCTCCACCCAATATTATTTTCAAATTCTATAAAGTTAAGATGAAAACTAAATAAAATTGAAATTCTTGGACATTTTTTTTCCAACATATTTATATACTGCAAATGCTTATGCTTTTGGAAAAAAACAAAAAAACAAATATTTTATTTCATTTGGTTTTTTCCATGGAGTGTTCCAATCTCAATTTGCGGTTGTCACTGACCTATTGAAAATTTGCACACGATAAAATTTGAACACAGAACTTCCCGCCAGATAGAGTCAGTCCCAAATATGTAAAAACAATGGTGTAAAATCCCATTGAGCCAACCCTTCGAGTTAGAGATTTTAATACAAGTGTTAGTGACCAGATAAAGGTGAAAGATATTTTCTTTTTATATAAGGGTAAATTACAACGACTCTCTAATAGTTTGTCATTATTACAAATACTCTCTTGTTGTTTGAAAAATTACAAATACCCCTCTGTAATTAATGGTCGTTTAACAAATATTATTTCGTGACAGTTCATTGTAAGGGGTATTTGTTCGGCTGCCATTAATTTCATGAAGTATTTATAATTTTTCAAATAATGAGTGAATATTTGTAATTATAACAAATATTAGGAAAGCTCGTTGTGAATTATTCTTTATAAAATTTTAAATTAATAAAAAGTGCATGTCCTATAGTAAAACAGCCGGAATTTGTACATGAACTTATGAGTGGAAGAAAATAAAAAGAGAGGGTATTTTTCTTCTTTTTTTTAAAGAAAAATAATATTTCACTTATTTTGTGTAATAAAAATAATTTCACTCATCCTCCTTTTTATTTCTTTTTATTTTTCCTTTCATTGAAGTAGAGGAAGTATAATAAAGATGTACTTTTAGTCTTTTACCAAAAGAAACAGAAAAAAGTCATTTTGAAGAATAAGATATTGTTCTAACATTGCAAAAATTGTTGATGTGGGGCCCACAACTAAATTCACGTGTTTTTTTTAAGTGAAAATGATGAATATTATTAATTAAATTAAATCGATGACAATCAATCATGTCGACTAACAATCTCTATTAGAGACAATTACAACAATTATATATTGATCAATAATATTACATAAATGAAATCTAAACAACATCTTACTATAACAGTATACAAACAATCACACTATACAGTAGACTATCATCCCACGTATTGATGGAGATTCAAACCCATTACCTCTAAAATCATGGGACCTCAACCTTAACCACTAGACCAAGAGATCATTGGTTAAATTCACATTTTCTATGTTCAGGCTGTACCCGATCTGATTCAAATTCATGTGAAATTTTCTTGATCATTCAATTAAAATTGGATCAAGAATTTACGTGAGATCATATCACTCAATAATATCTATAAATACACATTTTCCAAACGATACGTGCTACTTTTTATTAATTTTACTACACTCTTGAATTTACATCCATACATTCTTACTGATTTAAATATCAAATGACTATAATCAAAACTTTCCTCATATTTATCAATCAAATTACAACAAATAATATACATTATGTGATTAAAACTGTTCGGTGTGTTAATTGTAACTACTACTACAAGTAGGTCTTTTTCATTTCAAATTGTTTTTTTTTCAACACATATACAAAATATTTATTTATATTTATATATAATTTAAAAAGAAAAAAGAAAAAAAAGGGTAGGTGTACAGGTTGGAAAAAGACAATGAACCCCCACGAAGTATCCTCAACAGCTGGACGACTTCTGTCCTTTCCCACGTGAGATTTCAATCTCCCACTTCCATCATTAAACAATCTTAGCTTCACATAATCATACTTAATTACCACTTAATCTCTCCATTAAAATATTTTTCTTCTTTTGTTTTTTATAAGGAAATGGTAATAATTAAATTGATTTGATTACGAAAGAAATAATTTGCGTTGATTCGTTTGTACACATTCGGACAATGGAAATTCGATGGTATGAGGAGCTTTTATTACATTTTCATATTATATATTGGTGTCGCATTAATTATCGATTGATAAGTGATTTTTTAAATAAAAAATATAATTGAATTAAATATGCTTAAAAAATAGAGTCGTATATAATACTCCTATGAGTGTGACATATGTTGTGTGATACGGATGCCAACGAGCAAGAATTGGATATTTGTGTAATTAAATTGAAAGCTAAGTTATAAATACATAAACAATGAATTAAATTGATATACATCAATTTACTTGATAATAGTTTTTATTGTATTTTATGTATGGGGATAATTTGTTGTGAAACAACACATTTAATGTATTTCTCTTTTTACGAAATGATTAGGAGAAATTTTGATTCCAATCAAATTCAATCGAATCATATCAATTACATAATAAATGTATTGTTTCGTTTTTTTTTTTTTTTTGTTTTTTTTTAAAGTGAGAGCGGTGAAATATTATTAAATATTGAAACAAATATGTTATAATCGGTCCTATCGAATATCAATATCTGAATAAAGACAATTATAACAACTATAGCCTGATCAACAGTCTAAACAATTACAAACAATACCTACTGATTACAGTAGAAAGACCTTCACCTACTATACAGTAGAATAACAACCCATGCATTTGATGTGGTTCGAACCCATGACCTCGAGATCATAAGGCCTTAGCTTCGCCAACTGAACTAGGCGTCATTGGCAAATGTATTGCCAACTTTGTTGTGTATATGTTTCGTTAAGGCCTAATTAAATTTAATTTGGATTAAAATTCGCAATGATCTAGTACATTACATACATGATCATAAGCATAAGTCGGGGGTCCATAACCAATGATAGAGACCTAATGGTTAAGGTTGATGTTCCATGACTTTAGGCGTCATGGGTTCGAACCCCACCAATGCATGGGATGATAGTTTACACTTTACTGTATAGTAGAATTGTTTGTATACTGTTATAGTAAGAGTTGTTTAGATTTTTATTTATGTAATATTGTTGATCAATGTATAATTGTTCTAATTGTCTATATTAGAGATTGATAATCGACAGGGCTGATTGTAACCGATTTAATTCAATTAATAATATTCATCGCTTTCACTTAAAAAAAAGTCGGGAGTCCATAATTAATAATAAAATACAAATAATTGCTGACAACTAAAATAAAATGATATAAACATTTATACTTTCAGTACGATTTGAACACCACTTTGACAATTATATATGATTAAAATTATACAATACTCAAATCTCTGTACTTCTGCTTAATCTATATGTGAGCTCACTGCATCATTTTCAAATGTTTGAAATTTTTTTACTCAAATTAGATTTGATCAAATCAAATTAATTACATGACAAGTGTTTTAACAACTACCATGTGATTGGTTATTTTTTTTTAAAAAATTGTACATCAATCATTTAATAAATGTATTACATTTGTCATATAATTGATTCAAATCAAACCCGATCCGCATCTGAATTTTCCCAAATGTAAGGAAGTGTTTGCAATTTTCATGTCTTAATCTATGAGTGGAATATGTGTTTTTTCTGTTTTCGTCTTGATTTTGGCTAAGCCATTATAAAATATTGATTGATTGGTGAAAAGGCGTGGGGAAGTAGAATTGCGGGCGAAGTCAATTTAATCTCTATTCTGAGTTAATCATAGGGAGTATTTAATTTGGAATAAGACTGAAACTAAAAGCAGTATGTGGCTGGGAAATCTCCACGTCTACTCATAACAAGTTTATTTTATTCTTTGGCGGGACGGCGTTGTTCTACTCCAAATTTGAACAACTCCAATTTTATTTATTTTCATGTTATTAAAACATTCTTACTTGTGTCAGTCATGTATATTTTAATTGTGGGGTATGCAATCATTCATCTCAACCAAACATCCATTTTTCCTAATTAAGGGACTAATTCGACGGATGCGTGCAAGAATTGCACGTCCGATGTTCAAATCAGTATAATTAGGTAAAGATAAAATTTAAGAACAGTAAGATAGCGACGAGTGATTAAAGGATAAGAAAATGGTGTGTTTGCTAGTGCTTAGTATGTTTGTATGTGTGTTCGTGTAAAAATCTTTATCCTTATCCAAGGGGAAAAAACTTGTTATTATAGCCATAGTCCCCTAACGGATGAAGAAGTATGACTCTTGAGGACTTCGGTTAGTAGTTGTTGGGGGTAAACCCCCTCAAAATCCAGAAGCGATTGGTTTGAATACCCAAAGAATCCTGCTTGGCTGTGGGAGCTTGGGTTAGATAAATTTTCTGCCAGATAAGTTTCGAATTCCTAGGGGGTGGTTAAGACGTATGAGATATCCGCTTACATCTCCTAGTCCTGTCATGATCTATGTGGTTGTTTACTTCTTCCCTGGACGAATGGTTGTTTGCCACTTGGAGGGGTGGCCAGCCTGGCAGCCAGGGCGACACTGAGCCATCTTCCCTCATGGACCAATAGGTTTTAATCATGGCTCATTCTTCCTATGAGTCCATTAGCTAGCACCTAGGCCTGGGGGATTACTCCCTCTTAGGCCTCGTGCGTTCAAGAAATCCCTATCAAGCCTATGGGTAGGTTGGACCTCCAAGTGAATTGAGCTTTCGTCTAGGTCAAGTATATTTCTTGGGCATCATCGACCAATAAGAATTTTATATAAGAATTTTGGGGAAAAAGATGATGTGAGTATTATTTTATATGAGTAGATGCATATGTGGTTAAGGACCACTTAAGTTGCTACACAAAATCCCTAATTCAAATTGGATTGTACAAGTACAACAATCAATAAGATTTTAATTTTATTCATTTTTATTTAGAAATGGGCAAATGGAATTTTTTTTTCCCTTCTTTTGCTCATTGATTTTTGAAGGTGTTTGGCTACACTTATTTAACAGAATTTTATAAATTAATGCATCTTATAAAATATATTTTAAATTTTTTAAAAATATCAAATCTTTTTTTAAGAATAAATTTTGAAACTACCTGTATAAAATAATGTGATAAAGTTTATAAAATGTCAATAATGATGAATTTATATTAATTTAAAGGACTTTGTTAAGATTTAAAAAATAAGTTAGTAACTCCTTTTTTTTTTAAAAAAAAAACTTATAAGTTTCGAATATCTTATTTTTTTTTGAACGTATAAGCACTTTTTCTCAAAAAATTAGGATAAATTACAACGAGTTTCCATAAGATTTGACATAATTACAAGTACCCCATCCTTGCTTAAAAGTTACCAATACCCCCTGATTTTAGCAGCCATTACAACTAGCACAATCCATTAGTCTTCATTAGGTTGCCATCCATTTTTTGTGACGAATTAACCAAAATATCCATGTGGGAATTATGAACTATTATTCTGCTTACTTTTTAAAGAATTTTAAATTTCTTTATAAACTAAGTAGATAATTCTTTTCACAATTTTTCCATCAACCTATGTTTTTTTTTTCATTATAAAAAGAAAAATAATACAGTAAGGACAAAGTTGATAATTTCAAACCTACATCTAAGGATCACATAATTTTATTAAACATTAAGGGGTATTAGTTATTTCTTAAAGTATTAATAACTATATCAAATGTCAGATCTCGTTGTAATTTACCCATTATCAAACACATTGTTCCATCTTATAAGTTCTCAAACATCTCGTAAAAACTTTTAAGAAACTTGTAATCTCAACCACACAATGACACACCCTCTTAGTTTCACTTTTCGAAATCAAATTAAATAAGAAAACAACTCATTAAAACAAAAATGTATTTTCTTTTTTGTTATCTTGGGCACTCTGAGCAAGCATAGGCATAATTGGCATGTGGGCCTTCAAGGAAAATACAGAGCCTCATCCAATTTAAGAATTGAGCCCCAAATACATAGCCCATTAAACATTCATCTCCATTCAAAAACCCCCTAAAACAAGAGCTGACAGAAAGCATATTACTATAATGTAATATTTAGAAAACACTGAGGATTAAATTCTGTCAAGACTATGATCAAGGTCTCTTCTCCATGCACATTTTTTAGGACAAAATTGTGAAGATCATATGAAATCAGACTGGATAATATACAATGCAACGAGAAGTACATCGACCTCAATCGTTGGGTGCTTAATGTCGAGTTGATGGTCTCAAAAGATCAAGACGCTTATCTGAAACTGATGCGACTGGTTCAAGTTGAAGGTAATTTCTACTCTCTCCCTCCTCAATAGTAGCATCTTTAACACCATGAAGTCTCAATTCGTATCATTAGGATGCTTACTAGTCTCTTAGTTTTCTTTTCTTCACCCACTCATTCTAAATTAATTACTTTATCCCTCGATGAATAATAAAACACTACAAAAATTCCCTGTGATTTTCAAATATAGCAAGACATTCCCTCCATGCCATAAGTGCATCACACACACTGCATTTTATTTTTTATTTTATTTTGTAATTATGATGAATTTATACCCTTATTTATACACCGTTAAATCTCATCTCATATAAATGAATGGTTCAAATCTTGTCAACATTATTTAAATCTATACATATATTTTAAAACTATATATATTTTTATATATTTGAATATAAATTATATATCTCTAAATTATATTATTTATATATATATATATATATATAGAAAGAGAGGGAGAGGAGGCGTCGGCCATTGTTGCAAGGGACGGGACGGGATGGGAGGGTAGGGTGGGAGGCGGGTGGTGAAGATGGAGGGAGGAGGCGAACGAAGAGGAGGAGGCGCGCAAGGCAGATGGGAGGGAAGGGGCGCGTGGAGGAGGTGCACAAAAAGAAGACAGTGGCAGCGGACAACGACCAAGCGTGGAGGAGGCGGACAACGAGGGAGTGTCAGTCGCTGTGAGGAGGACGGTGCTGAAGAGGTGTGGCGACGACGGTGAGGAGGCGCCTGTTGGCGTGGGGGAGGTGGAAAAAAAGAAAACATTTTTTTTAATATTTAAATATTTTATTCATATTCAATAAATAAAAATACGATCAATATCTGTATATTTAATCTGGACCTTTAATTTAAACTAAGTGAAATTTGAACTATTGAGTTGTGTCTTGAATTTGGACCTTCGATTCTAATCTAATAAAATATAGCCATTGATCTGTTTTCATGAACTTTCAACCATTAAATGTATAATAAGTAAAATTTAATAGTTCATAAATTAAAAACCCACAACGTCAATCCCTAGTTTCCTTGACACCCATCAATCCACCATCGCCAAAGACTCATTGAAAGAATAAAAATAGATGCCAATAAAAACAATCAAATAGAATAAAACTAACGTAAAACTGTAGAAAATTAGGAAAAGTTACTTAGCCGGAGAAGGGAAACTGAGTTCTGATAGTCTCGGAAATAAGTAATACTAAATACCTTCTTTGTTTCCTACACTCAATAACTCTGATGATTCACATTTAGTGTTTTTTTATTATACTAATCGCTATGATACGCAGTACTTGCACACTTTTTATCAATATTAGTGTGTGTGGCACACAAAAATATGTGTGCAATTAATTTAAATTTTAAATAAGATAATTGTTACTTTTCAAAATATATGTGTTAGTTAAATAAATAAGAAACAGTAAAAAGATAAAAATTGTGAGAAATTACTGACGGAAGAGTAGGGGATAGAAAAGAAACGAGGAAGTTGAGATGGGGGAATTGGAGGTTGAGAAAAGAAAAAAAAATTAAAATAATTTAAAAAATAAAAAAGTGATCGGTTAAAAATTGAGACACCAAAGAGGTATCCTTCAATTATAATAAGATATAAATATGAATAGTATATTAACGGTTAAAAAATAGTTAAAGAAAAGTATAAGATAAATATGACGTATAGTGGCGGTTAAAGATCATATATACCATTTGAAATAAATAAGTAATCATATGGAAACAAATATTTCCTTGGCTTTGTCTTTCTGTCCTTAGGTGTGAAGCTAATTGGTTAAAATTTGGTGTTGCAAACTACCAATTGGAGAGAATTGACCTTTTTTTTATATATATATATATATATATATATATATATATTAGTATTAGTATAGTCGAGATTCATTACATTTAAAGCTTTAAAGTATTCTCCTAAAGCTCAACTCAAGTAAGGGATCCTAGGGCTCCAGCCCGATGAATTTAAGCTGTTCAATACATTCAAATTTAAAAACTCGTTCAAATCAATAAATACATTCAAACGAGACAAAGTATCAAGAAACATATTTGAAAACTCCTTGGAGCCCAATTTTTTTCTTTTGAAATTGGACCCAAAAACAATCTTAAATTTTTATTTTATTTATCGTATTATCCACAAAAATAAATTTTATGTTATTTATTTTGCCGCTTATCTGTATTGCAATTTTCCAGCTTACAAACTCATTCATAGTCTCTAAAAGACCCCATCACGGTGAATTTACTTAATCCATCACAAATTTTGAACTTACTAAAATTTTAATTTTATTACCTGAAGTATGTAAATTAGCACTTGACAAAATTTATCTTATTTGCTGGCAATAATTCTCTTTTACCCTTTTACCAGAGTTCTGGTCAAGTTGCAAAGATATGCTTCGACAGTCTTTGTTCTTTTCTCAAAGAATTAAAGCTGAAACATAGTAGTACAAAAGCATGGTAAGACGACCCGTCACTAAGATGTCTGTAAGCAAAATCTGTTGGATTTTGACTAGGACCAGGTTTGAATTTGACCTTACTCGAATTCGAGCTTGTGATCTATTAGATTTCTGGAAAATTTTAATTTAAATCGGATCTAATCATCAGTTATACGGTATGTGTAATAATGAATTAATTCAAATTTATGATTTACCAGACTCCAGGAGAATTTTAACCCAAGTCGAATCTGGTTGTTAGACTTAAATTAGTTATACGGTATGTGTAATAATGAACTAATCCAAACTTGTGATCTACCAGACTCCAAGGGAATTTAAATCTAAATCGAATCTGATTGGTATACTTAAATCCATTGTACGATATGTGTAATAATGAACTAATCCAAATTTTAACTACTAGACTCAAGGGAATTTAAACCCAAATCGAATCCGACTGTCAGATTTAAATCAGTTATACGATATGTGTAATGATAAACGGTACCAAATTTGTGATCTACTAGACTCCAGTGGAATTTAAACCCAAATAGAATCTGATTATTAGACGTAAATCAGTTATACGATATGTGTATAATGAACTAATCCAAATTTTGATCTACCAGACTCCAGGAAATTTAAACTCAAATCGACTCCGACTGTCAGATTTAAATCAGTCATACGATTATGTGTAATACTAAGTGGTACCAAATTTGTGATCTACCAGACTCTAGGGAAATTTAAAACCAACTTGAATCTGATTGTTAGACTTAAATAAGTTATACGATATGTGTAATAATGAACTAATCCAAATTTGTGATCTACCATATTACAGGGGAATTTAAACCCAAATCGAAACTGACAAATTTAAATCAGTTATACGATATGTGCAATAATGAAAGGTTCCAAATTTGTGATCTACTAGACTCTAGGGGAATTTAAATCTAAACCGAATCGAATTGTCAGATTTAAATTAGTTATCCAATATGTGTAATAATCAACTAATCCAAATTTGTGATCTACCATATTTAAGTAAAATTGGAATACAAATCAAATCTGATTGTCAGTCTTAAATCAATTATACGATATGTGTAATAATGAACTAATTCAAATTTGTGATATGCCAGACTCCAGGGGAATTTCAAACCCAAATCGAATCTGACTGTCAGACTATAAATCAGTTATACGATATGTGTAATAATGAACTAATACAAATTTGTGATCTACTAGACTTCAGGGGAACATAACCCAAAATGAATCTGACTGTCAGACTTAAATCGGTTATACGATATATGTAATAATGAACTAATCCAAATTTGTGATCTACCAGATTCTAGGAGAATTTAAGCCCGAATCGGATTTGACTGTCAGACTTAAATCAGTTATACGGTGTGTAATAATGACTAATCCAAATTTGTGATCTACCAGACTCTAGGGGAATTTAAACCCATATCGAATCTGATTGTCAGATATAAATCAGTTATACGATATGTGTAATAATGAATTAATCATATATAACAAATACATTAAACGTTCCTTATAACTGAAGTCTGAATCGAATCTGACAACCAGATGTTAGTTAGTATACAATGTGTAATAAAGAGCTAATAATATATAACAAATACATTAGACGTGCCATATAATTGAAATCCGAATCGAATCTGATTGTCAGATGTAAGTTAATATACCACTTTGTGTAATAATGAACAAATCATATATAACAAATACATTACGCGTGCTATATAATTAAAGTCCGAACCAAATCTGACTGCCACATGTAAGTTAGTATACGATATGTAATGCTGAACTAATCATATATAAGAAATACATTACACATGCCATATAATTCAAATCCGAATCGAAATTGATTGTCAGATGATGTAAGTTAGCCATACGATATGTGTAATAATGATCTAATCATATATAAGAAATACATTACACGTGTCATATAATTAAAATTCGAATCGAATCAGATTGTCAGAGGTAAGTCAACATACCATTTTGTGTAATAATGAACAAATCATATATAACAAATCCATTACGGGTGCTATATAATTGAAGTCTGAACCGAATTTGACTGCCATATGTAAGTTAGTATACGATATGTGTAATAATGAACTAATCATTACACTACACATGTTATATAATTCAAATCCGAATCGAATTTGATTGTCAGATGATGTAAATTAGCCATACGATATGTGTAATAATGAACTAATCATATATAATAAATACATTACACGTGCCATATAATTCAAATCCGAATCGAATTTGATTGTTAGATGATGTTAATTAGCATACGATATGTGTAATAAAGAACTAATCATAAAGTAAATATATTACACGTGCAATATGTTTGAAGTGTAGCTCCAAAAATATGACATTTATTACGTGCAATATGTTTGAAGTGTAGCTCCAAAAACATGACATTTATTATGTGATTGATTCGCTTCAATTACTAACACGGATAATTATTTTCCTTTTTTTTTTCAGATGAAAGCGGAGTCTAAAATCCAAGTATGCACTATCCGACATAATACCTAGTACCAGAATAGACCATGATATATCCCACTTGTCCGAATCTATGCACGTGTTCAAGGACCTGGTATGTATGAGAGTGTCGTACTTACAGGAAAAGCGACAAACGATGATGCAGTAAACAGAATGCTAACATTACAACAACAATCTCTCTTCAATCTAATCGACTCATGAAACACGCTTTTACCATATCAAAATCACTACAACCATAACTTGGGGCCATAAAACATCATTTGAATCAACCAAAACATAGTTCAACAAGCAATCTAAAACCACCCGACAAAGGAATTCCGACCGCTGGTCGATTTTATGAGTAAGGACACAAACCAAAGAGTTGATCCAGCTCAAGAAAATCTCCACATTCCTACAAGACAACCTAAAGAGGTTCTATTTAGACGACAATGTACTCGTTCATGAAATTATTTTTGTTGCGGATGAAGCGTCGGGAGATGAAGAAGACGAGCCTTGCGAAGATGACAACGGATAATCCGAATCACTTGGATGTAGCCTCATTTGCTTGCAAGTCGGCAACTGCATTCACCAGCTTCTGCTTCTCTTCAGCCAATCCCTCCTCGATGCTACTTGCCTTTCCTCCATCGACGCTTTGTGACCCTGTCAACCTGGCCAAGACGACAAACGACATACCTCCGAGGATATTGTTCAAGCATCTCAAAACCACAACCGAGGTCTTGAATAGGACTGGGGGGAACCCCTTGGCCAACAAGAACTCGATTCCATTCAAAGTTTGGTATCTGAAGTTGCTGCTGACGCCCATGTGAATTGCCCACGTTATCGCGTTCAAAACCGTCGGCGGAGCCTTGTTCGGTGTCTCGAAATTCGGATCCATCTTTTTCCTCATTTTAATCAGCCCGTTTGAAAGAGCAGTCCCCACAAGTCCGGCTGCAAATCCAACAGCGGCAAAGACAGTGCCTTTATACACAAAAGTCCCAAGCCGATTCAATAAACCATAAGCCCCAGGCTCAAACATATGGCTAGTGGGAGAATTCGCGAAAATGCCAGGCAGAGTTTGGCTTACAGACGACATCGTCGGGGCTAATAGGTACATGAGCACGAAATTCATAATGGAACCAACAACAAGCGTCGAGAACACGAAATCGAGCTCGTTGAGGCCAAAGTTCGGGCGTGAAGCCATGTCCCCAAGAACACAAGCACTAACACCAACCAACTCTTCCATGAGAACTTTGAAAGGGAACTGCGGATCGGCAGCCACCCTCGATCTCCATCCATTAACAAAAGCCCCAATCGGTCCAAACCCATCCAACGACTTCTTGGATTCATCCGAATCTCCTCCACCACTCCACCCTCCACTCCCACCATCCCCACCACCACCACCACCCCGCCCAACGCCAATATCACCACCTCCACCAGCACAAGGTAGGTGAAATTTAGTATTGAAATCAGGGTTCAACAGCACATTTCCACTGCATTTCAATGATGGGAGCGAAGCGGTATTTGGGAAAGTACTGTCGGCCAATACAGGGCCAAAACTCGTAATCCGAGGAGCACCGGCGGCGCGGCAATAGTGACCGGCAAGAGGAGAGTAGCGCAGCTGAGCCATAGACGCCATCTTTTCTCCTTGAGATTACCACTAAACAAGTAAAAAGGATCACTCGCCTAAATCATGTAATTCTGCAAACAGCGGAAGAAAACTGGATTTCAGATCCCCGGAGACAAAAACAAAGCAGACAACATTAAACCCCAGACAGAATCTTGACAGGAAACGCATGCCGACAAACATATAAACACGGGATCACACTTATTTATGCCTGAAAAACCTTATTTACACAGAAATAAACAAATTTAAGCGACATTCGGAAACAGGAAAATCACTTCTTGAAACTGAAAAAAGGGGGGGAAAATAACAGAGATTGCAATCAAAGAACACACAAACATACACAAAAACAATAAAGAATCAATTTAAGAAACAGCCGATCAAAAACCAAAGATTCCAGGCAAGAAAAACAGGAGGAAAAATGAAACCTTGGAGTAAGGTTGCTGGAGATCCTGCTGCATCAGTGCTTACAGACAGAAAAAAAAGAGTAGAATGAAAAGGGAGGGGAGTTGGATGGCCAATTTATATGACAGCATGAAATGGGTCCTGCTTCACCTACTTCCTTAGGTAATTAGAGGAACCATTTTGGGCCCTTCTAGCCGGCCCAATATTCATCCCAATTAATAATTCTCTTCCCATTTAATATTATTTAGGGATATATTTTGCCATCTGAACTATGTCTGTTTTTGCATTTTACTATCAATTTTTTTTATATTAATTTACTATCTCAATTTTGCAAGATTTACAATTGGTCGTATATAATCATTTTTCGATCGATTTTTCTGCGGAAAAAAAATCACATGCAGTGCACATGTAATATTTAAGTGCAATCTGATGTGATAGTTTTCACATGTGCACTGCATATGATGTTTTTTCGACAGAAAAATTCGATCAAAAAACAATCATATATGATAAAAGTGTAAATTTCGTAAAATTGATATGGTAAGTTGACAAAAAAAAAAAATAATTAAAAGGCAAACCCTCTATCCGGTCCAAGGAAACCTTTGTACGCCTCCGTTACCTTTTGGGAGGCCTACGCCCAATAGAAACTGTCTACCTGAGACTGTTAGGTCCTGACACAAGATTATAATTCTAGCTCTTTCATAGTGGTATCTCACTGATGGCTCGGGCTCCGAAGAAACATACCTAACGGGGAAATCATAGCTAGTGTAATCCTATCCCGACATTTCTCCTACGATGGTTGCTACTAGTTTCTATGGTCATATATGAAAATAGAAAACCTCCTCAGAAGCCCTCTTTTTAGCATTTAATCGAGTTGTTTTAGCCTTTTAAGATAGTTGTCATTAGACTCTATCTTAAATCCAGTATAGAAAGGAATATAGTTTGGATAGCAAAATGTAATTTACCCTATTATTTATTTATTTACTTAAATGAATAGGTTACAATTATATCATAAAATTTTGATTATCAACAATCGATATATATTAATTATTAATATTAAATATGTATAACTGGCTAATAAGTAATATTATAATAGACCAACTATTATGATTGAACTAAATCAATACCTATTAATTGGTGGAATTTGAACCACTGATCTTTTGGTCATGAATCCTTAATATTGCCAACTAGACAAAGGTTTATTCACTATTCATTTGCTAATTAAGAAGAAGTGGTTAATTTTAAGGCAAATATAATGGTGATATTCAATTTGAACATAAAAGGAAAACTGGGATCAAATTTAATGGGGAACTTAGCTGCTTCCAGTTGGGAAATTAATTTGACTTTATTAGATTGAATATTTTAATTGATTTATAGATTCAAATCTAAATTCAAAATTGATGAAGATATTTTTTAGTACGGATTTGAGTCCAAGTTCAATGTTGATGTGAATATTGAAATAGAAATAAACTCATGCCAAGAGTATTAAAATAAAAGAATGGGTTAATTACACTTACCCCCTTCTAGAAATGGGATATTATACTTTTCCTTGAAAACTTTTAAAAATACAGTTGCACCACCTTAAAAAATTCTCTATTTACAATTGTACTCCTTCTGGCTCCCGTTAGGATTTCGACGGAAAATGATGATGTCAATAAAAATATTATATAACTTTTCAATTTTACCCTCATTCAGCATTTTGTATAATTTATGATTAAATACAGTTATCACCCCTGAAGTATCCATCTCACATCAATTACCCCCTAACGGTATTAAATCCTTCCAAGAAAAAAAAAAGCCCGGACCTTTAATTTTTAAGTTTGAAAGTCTATTTTACCTTTACAAAAATTGCTTTCTGAAAGAACAAAAATTCTAAAGTATCAAAATTACCCTTTGTTAAAACTTTGTCTAATTCTAGTTTCACTTGTTTATCGATCTCTCTTTATTTTTGTAATTCAATTTTTTTCCGATTAATATGCCTTATGAATTATTTACTTTATCCACCCTCAATTCTTTGTACAATATTTCAAACTTTTTTAAAAAAAATCAACAAGGGTAAAGTAATAATTTTCAATTTATCGTTTGGGGGCTACATAATTATCTTCCATTTGAAACGGTATTTATAATTTTTAAATAATAATGAATATTTAATTATGCCAACTATTAAGAAAAATAGTTGTAATTTACCTGATGATCTTGATAGGTATGTGGATGAGATGAATTGAGAAATTTATTAGATTTATTAGAAGTATTAAATTTACCTGACGCTCTGATTGCTCCTCATGCTCCTGTTTCGTCTATCTAGTTCCAGCCATAATACAAAAATTGTCGAAACGTGTTGGTTCGGGCATATAGCTCTTCGTCCCTCCTTCTCGTCTTTTCCTTGTAGCAATTTCGTTTATAGAACTCAAGAAGTCATTCAACGTTAGTCCGAAAAAAAATAAGATGTCTAGTGTTGACGGGAGAAAGCTGAGGTGCGCCATCGGGGGCACGGTGGTGGCGGATCGAGGCAGCGCACCTCGACCCGAATCTGGTCGAGGCACGTCGCCTCGACCAAGATCTGGCCGAGGCCATCCGCCTCGGCCAGAATCTAGTCGAGGTACTATGCCTTGGCCGGATTCTGGCCAAGGGCCTCTCGACACTCCTAATTCTTTCGCATACTTTGACGGGTTTCTTCTGACGTTTTGGGATCTTGGTGTAACTCCCTCTCTCAAGGCTTTCGATATTTTGCTTATCCTTAGGAAGGTTGCCAAGGGCTCGTACTTCTAATGTTTCTTCTCAGTGGTTGCAAAGTTTTAGTGTGATCCGTTCTTTCAACAATCCTTGGAGCGAGAAGCTTTGTTGGGGATTAGTGTGATCGCAAACATGATTCGCGCTTCCGTCTTCGTCTTTCATCAAGGAAGGAGGACGAGGTTTTCTTGCTCCCTCATCCTCTGACCCCTCACGAGTCGCCATGGGGGCGAGGGGGGTCTAGCACATCCGATGGCTGTTGTAATTGTATTGCGTTGCATCATGTCAAATTACATTGCATCGCATGTTTGAATCACCTCGAGTCACGACGTGTCATGTTGAATTTGCGACGCTCCATGTTTGAATCACCTCGTGTCGCGATGTATCGTGTTGAATTTGCGAAGTGCCATGTTTGAATTTGCGATGCGTCACTGTATCGCATCGCGTCGAATTGCACCGCGTTGCGACGTGTCATGTTGGATTCTTCGGAAGCTTTGTAGAAGTTCCTTTGGTTGAAACACTTTGAAACTTCGTAGGAGTTCTTTGTCATTTGGGGAACTTCTTAGGAGTTCATTTTGTCGAAATATTTTGGAACTTCGTAGAAGTTCCTTGTCGTATGGGAACTTCTTAGGATGTTTTATCTCTCTTTTTTTTTTTACTATATTATCAGACTTTGTTTTTCGCTATGTTGTCAAATTTTGTTTCTCTATTGCTTATTATGCTAATTTGCTTCTTTTAAACAGATAATCAATGTGAGGGCAATCTCCCTCTTTTAAACAAAACATCAATGTGAGGGGTCATCCCCCACTTTTAGACAAAATATCAATGTGAGGGGTCATCCCCCTCTTTTAGAAAAAATATCAATGTGAGGGGCAATCCCCCTCTTTTAAACAAAATATCAATGTGAGGGGGATTCCTCTCTTTTAAACATAATATCAATGTGAGGGGCAACCCCCCTCTTTTAAACAAAATAATGTAAGGGGCAGTCTCCCTCTAAGAGTATCAATGTGAGGGGCCATCCCCCTCTCTTGCTAAATAAAGTATAAAGTATTAATGTGAGGAGTCATCCCCATCTCTTGCTAAATAAAGTGTTAATAATGACCCTACAACAAGTAGATAAAAAGGTGGACATTTCATTACCGTAATTCTGGGTTACAAGGCGTTTGAAAAGAGATACGAAGCATTAAATAAAATGTTTCTTGAGGTTAGCAATATTCCACGTGTGTGGTATTTCCTTCCCATTCATTCTCTGCGAGCGATAAGTTCCACTTCCTGCTATCTCCACGACTTGATACGGTCCTACCTATTTGGCGTCCAGTTCGGCAATGTTTCTTGTCGAGTCAGCTTTCCTTAATACCAGATCTTCGACCTGGAACTCGCGACGCCGTACTTTGTCATTGTGGGCCTATGCTATTAATGCCTTGTAGGCTCCCCTCATTGCATTCGCACCACTCCTAAGCTCCTTCAGAAATCCAGGTCGACTCGCCTTTCTTTGTCATTATCGGTTGGTTCCTATTGTCGCACCCTGAGTGTTTCCTCCCTTATGTCCACGGGGACGACCGCTTCTGTCCCATTGACTAGATTGAACAGGGACTCTCCCGTGCCTTATCGCGAGGTTGTTCGATATGCCCCTAGGACACCCAGGCGTCCTTCCACCCAATTTTCTTTAGCTTCCTCCAGCCTCGTCCTCAAATTTTGGAAGACTATACTGCTGGTTACTTTCGCCTGCCCGTCAGAATGGGGTATTGCGATGGTCCCATATTTACCACTAGGACGTGAGTTACGTTGGCATGTTCCTGGCACCCTCGGATTTCTTCACTTAGTCCCAAGCATCCTTACCCATTGTAAGCCAGAGGTGCCCTCGCCGCGAGGCCTTGCATGCTAACACTCTGCCTCCGGAATGATTACCGCAGCTTTCCTCATAGCTCTCTCGTAGAACATTCTCTGCTTTGTCCCCGTCAACGTATGGAGATGTGGTTTGTGAAAAAGCCTCTCTTGTACAACTTACCTTCAATTAGAGTGAACTTAGTTGACCTAGCTCGAATTACCCTTGCTTCCTTGAATTCTTGAGGCAATATCTCAAATTTTCAGTATTCCTCCAGATCTTCTTTCCAGCTTGGTGAAACTCTCTTCGCCGTCGAGACTTCTCCCCCCCACAACATCCACTTCGGGTCGCTCTTGTCTTAGCAGGGTTATTCTCCTGCTCTCCAAAGGAGCCAATGAGCTGGCCAACTTAGCGAGTCAGTTTGCTTCTTCATTGGATGACGCGGAATCTATTCTAGGGCAAACTCGTTGAACTTCCTCTTAACGCTTGGATGTTTGCTAAGTACTTGGTCATCTGCTCCTCCAGCTTCGTAATTTCCATTCTCTTGCTTGACCACTAGTTGGGAGTCGCTATCCGCCCTCACATACGCCGCTCCCATGGCGAAAGCCAGCTTTCCACCCGTGCTTAGTGCCTCATACTCCGACTCATTCTTGGATCTGCTGGTGACGCTGCTGCGACCTCATTGAACATGACGCGGTTGGCATTGCGTCCCGCTGCTCTCACTGCAGCCTTTCCAGTTTGCCTCGAATCTCCCCCTGCAGGGCCTCCCGAGATAACCCCAACAACTTCAGCAGTTGGGAGGTTATCCTTGCTAGCTCATTTCGCTTCCTGCTTTACTCCCACGTGCCATGTGCCTGCCTCCAAAGGCGGTTTCCTGGAGCTCTTGTTTCCTTTGCCCCATAAATTCTTTTAAGTAACCTTCCTGGATCAACTTCTCGATCTCGTCCTTCAAATGGTGGCATTCCTCGGTGTTTCGGCCTTGATCCCTGTGGAAATGACAGTACTTGTCGGACTTCGTTCTCTGCGGGTTGTTCTTCATCGGGAAAGGAGGCCATCTTACCAACCCTCGTTGCTTGGCTACTGCGAGAACTTGAGTTCCCGGGGCGCTCAGAGGGGTGTAGCGAGCCAAATCCCCTGGTGACAAATGTCTGCGCTCACGCTTACTCTCTTCTGTACTAAGGGGAACCCCTTTTTCCTCCTCATTGGCCATCCGTTTTAGGGGATTTGTTGATCGCGAACCTGTTGACTCCTCAATTCGTATATATTTCTCAGCTCTCAACAGCAACTCTTCTTGAGATGAGGGAGGCTTTCTAGCAATCGACTCCTTAAACCGACCTCTCCTCAGATTCTGTTGCATGATGCTTGCCAAAAGCTCTGGGTTCACGTGGGGGACTTCCAAAACAGCTTCCGAGAAGCACTGCACGTACTCCCTCAAGCCCTCATTCTCTTTTTGGATTATCGTAAACAAGTATGACGCAGTCTTGGGATATCGCCTATTAATCGAGAAATGTTGTAGGAAGCGCTGGGAGAGCTGCTCAAATGACTCAATAGTTCCCGGGGGTAACTGGTTAAACCATGCCATCGCCTTCCCTGAAAGGGTAGTCCGGAACAACTTGCAATAAGCCGCATCACTAATATCTAACAAATCGGCCCTTGCTAAGAAACGATCCAAATGGTCTTAGGATCACCCACTCCGTTGTACTCGCTGAGACTTGGGATCTTGACCCCCGAATGAATGGCTTCTGCTAGGATGTGAGGGGCGAATGGACTCCGTCGTGGGGGCGCTACTGCCAAGGATCGCGTTGGGTACCCTGGGGGTCCCAAAGGACTCAGGAACCTGGGCGGAGGAGGCATATGGTCGCCCATCTCTTGATATACTCATTCCCGTACCGGTGGTACCTCCCCGGGCGCGGAGGAGGGAAATAGTTGTCTTCTCGTCCTCCCCGGGGAGGAGGTGGGAAGTAGTGCTCTTCGTCTACGTATCTTCGAGGAGGTGAAGGATAGTAGTTGTCCTCTGGCTGCGTAGCCCTGCTGTTGACTTCCTCCTCATAATTCAAACCTTTAGGGGCGTCTCCGGCCAAGGAAGTGTCTTGACCTCTGCGAGGATAGCAAGGGGGTCTTGGGGGCAACGCATGTCCTGCTACGTACTGGGCCACAGCCCTCTCTGCTGCTTGAACAGACGCATCTTCAACCAATTGGCGAAGTATCTCTAGAGTTATCTGAATGACTAGGAGCGGAGGCGTCTTCCCGCCTCTAGTCCTGAAGGTCGCGTGCGGGCAGGTTCTCCGGGACGTGATCTTGCACGTGATTCTCCTTCCTCCTTCAAGTTATTCTTGTCCCGTATTCCCGCTCCTAACTTTTGGCCGGGTGTTCATCCTCAATGCTTAGATCGGTTTCCCACAGACGGCGCCAAGCTGATGGGGTGAAAATTGGGAAGCAATTGATCCAAGCACAATCACACAATCTCGAATCACAAGTCAAGAGCTTGAGATTTCTTCTCAAGTATATTATTCTCAAAGTAGAAAGCGAATGTTTTACAATGGACTAAATGTCCTATTTATAGTGAATGAGGAGGGGCATAAAGATAATTTTACCCTCCAACCGCCCCTCATCTAACGTTATAATTTAATCACTAGGGACATCTTAGTAATTGACTCTACCCCATTAACTTAGTGGAAAAGAACCACCCTGTGGCAGTTCGGTAATTACATGCAAGTTTGGGAGTATTTCAGTAATTTGGTATATGGTCTTATTTTGACACCATCACATATAATATATATAGTAGGATTTTGTCTTTGATTGAGGAGAAGGGATAACTAAGACCAGGTTTTACTAGACTTGAACCAATTGTACCACAAGTGTAATACACTTATTGTGTGATTGGTATACAATTCAAAAAAATTAATTAATTACATGAAAAATGTATCACATTTATTGTGTAATTAGTCTTATTTGACCATACCAAGAATTTTCCTTGATCGAGATTTTTCAAGAAAAAAAATGTTGTCTTCAAGGAAAATTGGTAATCTTGGTGAAATTATAAGATACTCTGTCAAATTACATAATTAAGATGTTAATATTGCATGAAATTAAGCAACAAATGGAGTGCGTGATAGATATATACTTGAGGTTTAAATGTATTTTTTGTCCTATATCTTTTATAGTTTAACTTTTTAAAGTTTAATCTTTTTAAGGTAGCAAATAAGTCCTGTAACTTTTAAATTTTTTGTGATTTTGATCCTTGAGTCACCGGAGTTGACAAATATTGCCAGGAAAAAGCATGTGCCCTACACGTGCTTTTTTAAATTTGAAATTTTTGTTCCCGTTGGTCAATTTCTGCCAACATGAAAGCAAATTATCGTCCTGTATCTTTTGTATTTTGACGTTTTAGTATTTTATTTTTCTAAACTAGTAAATAGGTCCTGTGACTTTTTAATTTATCATGATTTTGGTCCATTAAATTGATTAATGGGAACAAAAGCCCCAAAACAAAAAGCACTCAAGATCTATTTACTAATTTAAAAAGATAAAAGACTAAACCATCAAAATACAAAAAAAATACAATAACCCCTGAGATTTTTCAGAAAAATACATAATTGGGTGGTGTGCTGTGTCATAAGCCTGCCTGGAAATCATTCTTGCATGAAAAGAGTTGGAAATATATATACTACAAAAAAGAGAATATTAGCAATAAAACATCAAGTCACATTATTAATATTGTTACTGATATATATGTATTAGTGATAAGAATTTTTATTATGACAAAATGATGATTTCATCCAAGGGTGGCAATATGGGTGGAAACCCATCGTTTCAACCCAACCCACCAAGTTTTGGGTGGGTTGGGTTTGATATTTTTTAATATAGGTTCAATATAATTTTATTTAAATAAATTTAAATAGATTGTGGGTTTTATATGGGTTCTAATAGGTCCAAAATAGGTTCTTCATATTTAGTTTTTTATTAGTCAATCAAAATTCATTTTAGTAATATAATAGAATTTATGAAAGATATTAGTACAATTATAATCATGAGTGCATTATGGGTTCTATATAGGTTGGTGATGGTTTTTAGATGGGTTCGTGATGAGTTTTAGGTGGGTTGATGATGGGTTTTAGGTGAGTTGAAATGGGTCTTAAATGGGTCCAACCTCATCACTAACTAATTCCATATATTCTAACTTCTTTCACATTTTTTATAAGAAACAAATTTACCAAAATATATTAAGTATGTTTTAATTTAACTTAGTTAATTTTTTTGCACCATGGATCTTATATGGATTGGTTATGGGTCTTAAATGGGTTCAATAAATGATTTAATTGCTTAGATTCATTGTTGATTTAATTGTAGTATATATTACTAATTACTTCTCATTTCTAATTTTTCGCATTTTTTATGAGAAACAAAATTTTCAAAATATATTTAGTAAAATAATACTTTTCAAATTAATGAGAAATAAAAGAAAAGTGAAGTATTTTATAAAATAGTCAAAACTTGAAATTCATATGTTTCCATGTAATTTTTTTTTTTGAATAAATTGACAGTATACAATTATATTATGAATTTCAATGAATACATCTAATATTAATATCTAAGCATAATTTATAATGAATGAACATGTATGATAAATATAGAAAGATAACTATATATTATTACGATTGAAAGCCACAATTCAATTTTACAAACAATTATGAAGAAATTGATTGCATACTATTCATTTCACGATTTATTTTGAAAAATGTAGTATTTTTGTATACCTTAGGAGTTTTTCATTTTATAGTTTAGCAAATAAATCTTTAATATACATGGTTACTTTTCAGAAATAATACATAATACAAATTTAGTCGTATTATTTATAAATTGTATTAAAAATATCATCATCTTATTATTATTATTATTATCTAAAATTCTATTTTTTAAATATTAAATATAAAAAATAGTTACATTGACCCGACCCAACCCATTTGAGATTCGATCCGCTTAGAACCCATTGACTCGGACCCATATTTAACTCAACACATTTTGGACTCGACCCACTTGAACCAAACCCAAACCCGACCAACCCACCCATTTGACACCCCTAACTTCATCACATTCTTAATAGTGAAAATTAATTATTTGTTGACGTCACTATATTTATGTTGTTGCGTAATTATCAATACCGACAATTTACATAAAATTCTTGTCACCAATAAGTTTTAAAAAATTGTTTTGTTATAAACCCAAATATAAATGTCACTTAATATATATCTTTAGCTGCAACTTCAAAATTATTACGTAATATTTTATTGGGTTAATTACATTTTGATCCCTTCTGGAAATACATAATTATACTTTCTCCCAATGAAGTTTTAAAATTACACTTACACTCCTTCCAAAAATTCAGCGTTTACACCCGACCTTATTTTGGTAGGATTTTGACGAAAAATGCGGACATTAGCAAAAATAATTACATATAAATTTTCAATTTTATCCTTCATTTAATATCTCGATGTAATTGTTTTGTACTTATAAGGGAAAAAACGTAATAATATTAACATCACTCCCTATATATATATTACATTTATTCCCTTATAAGTACTAAAATACACATAAAAAAGAAATTATGTAATTTCTTGCTGACGTAAATATTTTCTGTCCAAACTCTCAGGGAAGAAGGTCAGGTGTAAACAGAGAATTTTTGACGGGATGTAAGTGTAATTTCAAAAAGTTTTTGGAGGAAAGTGTAATTTTATATTTTTGGAGAGGATCTAAGTATAATTAACTCTATTTTATCACTAATATCATTTGTTGTGGTGATGGACCATGCATCTTGATATTCTGTGCTTTTCCTGGAAGTTGAACAGTGTTGCGACGTAGTCCATTATCCTTGTACATTGTATTGGTATACGTTTCTTGTACAAGGCTTCAAAATGAAAGAACGCATGACTTTAAATTCACAGCATCCACAAGTTGTCAAAGTTAGGCTGATTCTGAAATGCCTTCCAATGCCATGCTTATTTGGTGATAACCTGCCCTCAGATAGATCAATCTTGGTTGCTCCTCCTCCTCTTTGGTGATGAAAGTGGACTATTGTTGTTTTTAATGATACCCCAGCGAAACATGCATCCATCTCTTGTATGTGGACGGACAGGAATATCAATTGATTTTTCTTAAACAGCTTCTGGAGTTAATTTCATGCCTGTGATCCTCAAGATGCGTGGCCTATATATATATAAAATCCCCAAACCCTTTTCATGCAAGAACGATCGATCGAGCTACCACTCCAAATTACTGCTAAAACATTATGAACAAGTTTGTGCCTACTTGTGAGCTGATGAAGCGTCACTCCGGCATTCTGTAGCCAAGATTAGCCCTCTTCTTTACTTCTTTCTTCTGATCTTATGATAAACTGAGGAATGTTGCCACTAGTTTGTGGGCAAGATTGAGATGCTTGCTACACTATCTGCTTAGTTCCTTCATGTCTGTCCTCGTACGAGTAAATCCGTTCTGGATTGAACTCGGCTACTCAATCTCACTCTCATTACTTGGTTTCTTAGCTTTGAAGGCTTCGGAGCCAAGAATAGTCAGTTCCCCCTTTATCCCTAAAGATATAGACCTTTTCTTCACTTCCACGTCGGTGGCGACTGTTACTGGCTTGTCCACCATAGAAATGGAGTTTTTCTCCAATTCTCAACTCGTGTTCTTGACCATCCTCATGTTTGTTGGTGGTGAGGCTTTTTACCTCCATGCTTGGACTTGGACTTGTTTTGATGAGGGCCAAGATTCAGCATACACGCACAGCGGATAATCAGCAGAAAACTGATTCTGATGATCATGATATTCAGCTTGCAGTTGTTGCTGTTCATCAACCCGGAGATCAAGAATCAAAGAAAGAAGACACCGATGCGGAAGAAGACTTAAAGTGTTTTCTGCATTTACCGCAGTTTCTACCTTTGCAAACTGCGGTTAATTTCATGCCGAGCCGACCAATGAAAACATGATGGTTTTGAAGAAGAATTCAGGGCTCTTGCTGATTCTAATCCCCCAGGTTCTAATGGGGAATACGTCGTATCTTGATCTGGTTCATGGAGAAAATGACTAAGAGAGAGGAATTCAGGTACATGTTGAAGAATTGAAGGAGATTGGGATATGGGCACCTGCTCTCTGGAGTGCACTCTCTCTACTTGGGAATCACGGTGTTGGGGTTTATAGCTGTGCAGTTGATGATGTTCTGTTTGCTGGAGTGGAATTCTGAAGCCACTGTGGGTCTAAGCGCTTATGAGAAGGTGGTGGGATCGCTATTCCAGGCATGCTGGAGAGTGTATTTCTGTAATATCTCCAGCCATGTTTGTGCTGTTTGTCCTCATGATGTGAGCCTTTCATCTTTTTCACTCTTATTCTTACTACTCCTCTGGATCTCACAATCAGCTGCATGCCCGCGTCTGAAATTTTCATCTGTTTATGATCATGAAAGAAAAGAAATGAAGAAGATTAGTATATAATTAATTAGCTGATGTAGATATATAGCTATGTGTGTGTGTGTGTGTGTGCTGTTTGGTGTTTGATTGTATTACTACAGTGCATATGGATATGGTGGATTCACAGTGGGGTACAGTTTGTGTGAAGAAGAAAAATAAATGATAAAAGAAGAATAAAAATTGACCTGAAAAACGAAAATAAAGGTGAAAGAAGAGTAAAGTTCATCAGGAATCCCCTTCAACTATATTAAATATTTTATTTACCCTCTTAAATTAATAAATATAATATTTGTCCCTTTTAAATAATTTTTTGAACAAAATTATCCTTTCATTATATACATATATATATATATATATATGATGCACGAAGAATACATATAGTTTAATATTTTTCACCTTATATATTAAACTTCATATCTTTCTTACTTAGAACAAATTTGAAGTATATTAATTTAGGTTATGTTCGAAACGACGGATTTAAATTTGGCTATGGATTTGAAATGAATGGATCTCAAGTTCATTTGATTTCAAATTCACATATTTGAAATTTCTTATTTGGAATTAAAAGGAATAATGGCTTGCATCTTTTCTTATTTAGATCAACGATTTATATTAATGTATAAATCAATGATCATCCATATCTATTTGAATTAAATCAATAACTCAAATTTATACAAGTTCTAAAAATAAATTTATAAAATATATAAATAATTTTTTTACAATAAACAAATTATATATTATACGTATATACACAATATATACATATAGGAGAAGGGGAAGGAAAGGGCAATGGGGGTAGTTAGGGGAGGGGGAGGGAAGACGCAGGCGGTGGGGGAGAGGGAGGGGGAAGGGCGTCGGGGGAGGGGGCGGCCAGTTGGGAACGGCTGGCGATATATATAAATATATTATACATATACATCATCAATATATATTATATGTATATTTGAAAGAGTATATTTTATAACTTTTGTATATAAATTATATAAAACTAAATATAGAGCATTGATTTGTAAAGATAAGATATTAATCGTAGATTTAATTACGATTTTATATGAATCGTAATTTATTATGGATGTAATATAAATTATTGATTGTGTTGGATACGATCTCACGATTCTAAAATAAAGGCACAAATAAAAAATTTAAAAAAAATGAAATGGGTGTTTGTATTACACCACTCACATGAGGATATATTTTTCTCATTTTTTTTTTTAAAAACACAAGGTAAGATGAATTTTTTTTTCCACAATGAGGTATTTTGCCATTTTTAATTAAGACAGGAGGATAAATTGCATTTTACCCCTTTTCTATTGAAGTCTTTTTTTTAATTTATTATTTTACAGTGAGGTGAATTGCATCTATCCAAAGATAAAAGTGACACCAACTATAAAGACCACAAAATGCGAGTCTAGATGCTCCCACACAATTTTACCCATTATGAACTAGGCCAAAATTCATTTATGTTATGTTTGGATCGTATGGATTTGGATTAAAAGATTTAAAATTTACAACAACAAATTTATCAAACTTCTTTGGACAAATTCATGCTACAAAAAAAATTAAAATTCTTAAACTTTCATCTTGAACTAGCTATAGGTAAAATTTCATTTTTTGTCTCATAAGACAGGACTTCTACATTTTGGTACTTTATTTCGCGTGATTTTCTAAAAAGTTCCAATATCTGATTTTAATCCCATAACCCAACTTTTTCATTAGAAAATAGAAAGTAAAATCACGTGTCATGTATGTGACTGTTGGGAGTGAGACAAAATGTGTTGAAAAAATTCAATTTTAAAATTATTTTAAAATTTACATAAACGAAAGACTAAAAGTATAGACTCCCAATCTCGTGGGCGAAAAATACAATTATGTGGCAAGAAAAAGAAAAAGTAAGTGAAAGCATACCTGATTCCATGAGTTACAGTGATGAATCCAGGATTGTTCATCTGCTAATAGACCAGAATCCACTTACCACCCTCGCTTCAATTAGATTTGATGAGTAAGATGTTATCTACTGTATAGTAGGTGTGGTATTTCTATTATAAGAGTAGGTGTTGTTTAGATGTAATTTATTTGATATTATTGATCAGTATATGATTGTTGTAATTATCTTTGTTAGATTGACATTCAACGGGAATGATTGTAATCAATTTATTTCAAATAATAATAGTTCATCGTTTTCATTTCAAAAAAATATGCGATAAAATTATCGCGATATACAGTATGTGGTTACATCTCTATATGGACAAATAAGTGTAAGAAATCATGTTTATATTATATGTATATGTACTCTAACGATGATGTTTATATATATAGGTTCTTCAAAAACTAATACTAAATGAAACGCGCATGCAATATTAATTAAAAATATGGTATAGATTACTTCTTGATATATAATCGTAATATTTTCATTTGTTTCTTTATTAATGGCATTAATTTCAAGAATCAATGTCTTAATTATATGATATGACAGGGAATCTTTTGTATTTCATTATTAAATTACTATAAAGACAATATATATTTTTCTGGGTTAATTATACTTAAACTCCCTTTAAAAATGCAAAATTACACTTTTCTCCAAAATTTTCAAAATTATACTTACACCCTTTCCGAAAATTCACCATTTACACCTGACCTCCTTTCGTTAGGATTTTGACGAAAAATGCTGATGTTAGCAAAAGAAAATATAAAAATTTTAATTTCACCCTTCATTTAACATCCCGATGTAATAATTTTATACTTATTAGGAAAAAATATAATAATATTAACTTTACTCTATATGTATATATTATATTTATCCCCTTATAAATAATATATATATGTATATATAAGAATGTTAAATGAGGTCCAAAATTGAAAATTTATACAATTTTTTTGTTGAAATAAATATTTTCCATCCACACTCTAACGGAAGGGGGTCATGTGTAAACAGAAATTTTTTGAGAGGGGTTTAAGTGTTATTTCAAAACATTCTTCGAGGAAAAGTATAATTTTATATTTTTAGAGGGGGTCTAAGTATAATTAACTCTATTTTTTTTGTGGGATCTTAATTTAAGACAAAGATGCGCAATTGTATGCAAGACATCAACTCTCAATTCCAGCAATTTTATGATGGGGTTAAGTGTAATTTACCCTAGTAATATATGTATCATTTAACAAAATTTCTGAAAAAAAAATAAAAAAAAGGAATTTGTGAAAAGTCTCCTTATAGTAATTTGACTGCTCACATATCGTCTATATTTTGATGAAAATTTGAATATGAGACTAAGAGGGTGTTTGGCTAAGCTTATAAGTTCCTCAAAATAAGATGTTTTGAATCTTATAAGCTCTTAAAAAAATAGTTAACATTTTTAAAATAGTTAACAAAAATACCCTCATTCACCGTACACAAACTCTCTCTACAAACACACACACACACACCCTCTTCCTCTCTCTCTCTCTCTCTCCACACACACACACACGTACACTGTACACACACAGTACTCTCTCTCTCTCTCTCTCTCTCTCTCTCTCTCTCACATACACACACACAGATACTCTCTCTCTAGGATTTTAAAATTCTTTATTGATATTATTTTTTTTTTGGGTTTAAAAAAGAGAAATTGCTTCATTATTAAATAATAAATTATTATGGCTAAACAAAAATAAGATTGTTATGATATTATATTTACTGAAAAATATAAATTCAATACATTATAAGTTATACAATTAGAAATAGTCATTGCATCAAGAGAGAGAACATATATACCTATATTAATATTCAACTAGCATGAATGTACATATATATTATTTTTATTCAAAATTTAGGTCATAATCCGTCATTTATTTTAATTTTTGTAAAAAAAATTATCTAATAAATTTTTATTTGAAGTTAAACTAATGTGTACTATTTATGAAATTATTTTACAAATATTTAAAAACAAAATATGTCAACAAAAATAATAATTTATTTGATTCTAATAGTATCATGTCATTTTTGGTCATTTTACTAATAAAAAGACCTTATTATGCCAAACACCCTAACATCTTATAAGATGTTTTCACATATTATAAGCTTTAACATCTTATTTTTTCCAAACACTTTAAGAGCTTATTTTTAAAATAAGATCCAACATATAAGATGTTTTAGAAAAGCTTAGCCAAACACCCTCTAAGTGCGTTGAGTTTTCTCAATTTTGAGACTATTTTAAAAGTTCCGTAAAATAATAGACTAATTGTGTCGAGTTTTCTCAACTTTGAAATTATTTTAAAAATTCTGTAAAATGTTTCATCACGACTGTCAGTGGTCATTGCGGATGGGCGTTAGGCCCCCTGCATTGCTTGTCTTGCTGCATTAAATTCTGCAGAATTTGCCTAGCATCCGAGTCACTTCGGAAGCGGTTACATGGAGAGGTGCATCAGGGAAGTACTCCACGACAACAACGCTGCAGCTGGTCAGGCTGATGCAGCAGCCCGTGGCTTGGGCGTCCCTGTTGCGTGGAGCAATTCACATACCCCGGAATGCTTTTATTTTATGGTTGGCGATCTAGGACAGATTACCTACTTTAGACAAACCTTGGCTGCAACAGTTTGATACTGATTATGTTCTTTGCATGGATTAGGTCGGCGAATCGCTAAACATCTTTTCTTTCAATGTTCATTCGTTGTTGAATGCCTTCGGAATATCACTGGGACAATTAGATGGAACTGGCTGCCACTTATTTGCCCAAATGGAGTGATGTGGGCAGCAACGAAGCGGAGAGGCCGACACTTGATTAATGCAACAAAGCGTGTGGTACTGGCGCCGTTGGTTTACCATATACGACAAGAGAGAAATTTAAAAATTTTTCAACACACGGTGAGGGAACCAACTATCCTTGCAGATTTGGTTCTAGAGCAAAATACAGCTGACTTATTGAAGTAGTGGCTATGTATAGACTTTGGAGGATTGTTTGGCGCTCTTAGCGTGCTTTCCTAGCTCTTTATTGTACATTGATATTTTATTTATGAAATTTACCTTACACTAAAATAAATAAATAAATAGTATTAACGAATTAATGTACTAAATTTTTAGAAGTAGAACAATAAATATAAAAAAATTTAGAGTTTCAAAAGTATAAAAAACCTACTAGAATAATCAACTTAAAAGAATTAAATAAAAATTATATGTTATGCATTATCGAAAGAAAAAAAATGGCCTCAACCCAGGACTAAGTGGTCCTGGGCCACTAGGCTGTGGCGGTCCTAGGTATCAACCCCTAGGATCAGCCTAAGAGCGACCCGGTCCTAATCAGGCCTAGATTGGACCAACCCACTTTTTTATTGGGCCAATCCGGTCTTGGGTTGGGTTGGCCTGACCCGACCCACAACACATCTTAACATGTATGGATGAACGTGACGTCAATATATACAGTTTAAGGAAAGTGACCAATCATTTGATCAATGCCTCTCACTTACTATGTGATTAATTTGGTTGTACTAGACTTGATTTGGATAAAATTATGTATATATATACTAACCGTTATGGTATGCCGTTCCTACGTGCATATAATAAATAGTATTTAACACTTTAAAATATATTATAAATAAGAATGAATTATAAAAAATTATAAATCAATACATTACATTAAAACAAAGGGTAAATTACATTTTGTCATTCAAATTGCTCGATTGTATACTTTGCCATAAAAATTTATTTTTGTAAATTTGCAAAGTCGAGATGAGAAGTTGATCAAACAAATAAAATTAAGATGACAAAGTGTAAAAATAAGTACAATTTGAATGATAAAAATGCAATTAACCAAAAAAACAAAAAGAAGAAAAAAAAACTAATTTAAAAATTTAAAAATTAAATAAATTAGTTATTTTATTATTGAAAAATATATTTAATTTCATAAAAAATTAGTGTGGCAGTTACACTAAACATCGGTAGAGAGGGTATTTTCATTTTATACTAGTACATAAGCAATGGATATAAGATATTTTAGCAAGAAAATGGAACAGGGGCGAGAGTGGCGGGCGCGGGGCAACAAAAACACTATATATAATCAACTTGAAAAGTAAAGGGACGTTTGATTTTCGTCATTCTCTTCTCTCACCACTCATCTCACCAGTCCTTTCATGGGTTTACTTTGAAAGACTTGTTTGAAGATAGGCCCTTTTTCTCTCGCCCAACACCCACGCAATGCGGTAGGGGGGGAGGGAAGCGAAGGAGCACACGGAAAGATCACTACTGAACCCATGATAATATATATTCATTGATTGATTCCTGAAGACGAATAGCTACAAAGCAAAGGATCATGAAGAAAGGGCTTCTAGCACCCAATCTCATCAAGCTCTCTCTCCCTCCTCCTGATGAGCTTTCTCTCTCTAAATTCCTGTACTATTTTCGACTGTTTGCGTTAACTGTCGAGTGAAATGTTGTAGTTTGTGAATATTGGTGATCAAATGGGTTTTTTTCTTTCTATTTCTGATTTGGGATTTCTATGGCAGGACGGAATCGGGGACATTTAAGGATGGAGATCTGTTGGTTAACAGAGATGGCGTTCGAATTGTCTCTCAGAGTGAAGTTGAAACTGTATGTTTTCTTCATTGCCTTCCTATCCTTGTTGGGTTCTTCAAATTTGAACCACATTTATTCATGCTGGGTCTTTAGCATTGGACTGCAACTTTCAGAATTGTGCTTCTGTTTTTTCATTCTCTGAACAACAGCCAAATGTTTTCCTGAAATCTCTGTCTATTTCTTCGCAAAATATCTCATACTAATACAAAATATAAAACCAAACGTGTTAAAAACTCTAAAAAACACCCACATCTATCTACATCTTTCTCTCTCAATCTCTCCTAAAAACAAAGAAAAACAACTTCAAAGTGGAACGGAAAAAAGCCAACGTGTCTTTTTGATGCATGTTGTTGTCTGTCGTTTCTGGATTGTGTGTTCATCTTTGTTTTATTGCTTTGCTGAAATTTTCATTTCTTTTAATCTGCTGCGTTTGGGTAAAAGTTCTTGTAGCTTTGTTTGGTCTTATGTGTAAGGGTAAAGAGAAAAAGTTAGGCAGAGTGTGTTTTTAGGAATTTTTATATGTTTGGTTTTATATTTTGTATTAGTATAAGATACATAAAGGTAAATTAGAACGCACTGAATTGTGTGTTTTGTAAAGATATACTCAAATATTTAAAAGATCTTTGCTGTTTTTTGGATAACAAAAGATTATTCTTCCACAAAAAATATAATATTATTATGATACTTTGTTTCATAATTGATAAGTAATACATGGTAAAACAATTTTGCTTCTAGTCTACCTTAAAATGAGAAAATAATGAAGCATAATAATTTTATAATTTTGATGTTAATTTTTTCCTAAAAGTAAATTTTATAATTTATTTTATATGCGACCAAATCATGCCAATGTTTTAGTTAATTATATTTTATAATATTGTTGTGTATGAGTGATGTGAAAAAATAGAAGAAACGAATCTATAGGAAGTTCAATGAATTCAGAATTTTATTACAAGATGAAATTTAAGTTCAATGTATGAAGTTAATATATATTCTTAAGATATAAAATTAAAGATGATGCTTAAATTTGTAATACATCATAAGTTAATTATTTTTACTTATACTTTAAGGAATATTTTGTTAGCTTTACAATTTTTAAGAATTATTAAAATCAATTTGCATCTCAAACTATGAAATATGTTTGAGACACTAGTTTTTATTATTTTTGTAAAGAAAATCACCACTTAAATCTTACATGGTTTATTGAAAGAATTCCTTGAAAAGTCAATTTATAAATGAAACCTATTGCAAACTGACACAAGCAAATGAGGAGATTAATCCATGCAAAATTTCTTCCTCATTATTTTAAAATTTTCACATTTCCATAAAATTTCTACCACATAATTATATACTCTCTCATAACTATGGTTGCTTTTTATGATTTAAAAGTTTTCTTTGTATGATACATATATATATATATTAGTTGAGAAGCTAACTTGCATGGACATTCTTTATGATATAATAAAAATAAAATAAACATAAGAAAGAAGAAGTTAATAAAATAGAATTATATTAAACAATCTGAAATAGAGCATATAATTGAACTTAATTATATCTTTTTCATTTTATCGTCAAATCACTGCAACAAACATCTTTGTATTTATCTATACAATCCTCATTCTTTTTTCTCCTAAAAAATAGAAATATGACCTGATGAGATCAACATTGTATTTAAAACATGATTTAGATTAGTAACAATAACATGAACTTAAGATCTTACCATAAGAAAAGGTCCAAGTTCAAGGTTCTATATTGATATTTCTTCTAAAATCACGAAATTGTGAAAATTCTAATTCAAGACAGTAAACATGATGGTATTATCTATTACTGCCCTAAAAATAACACTATCCTAGGAATATTAATTTGACAAAAGATTCAAAAACACTTATTTTCTTTTTATAGTAGTAGAGATAAAGATGTAAGCATGTTAGATGGAGTTTGGAGCATGTCGTAATACTTCGCAATAATTGTAATTTATTTTCTATATTCTTTATGTATAGCTGTTGCATGATAATAGTGCACGAATTTCACAATCATACTTACACTCTTTACCTTCCTGTTTGCTATTTCGAAAAGGATTCTATAAATAGGTAAAGTTTCAAGGCAGCTGTTGGAAACTTACGATTACGTTCATACTTGCAATCTATTTCAGCCAGCCTTAGTTCAACCATCAGATAACCAGTTGAGCTTAGCAGATTTTGATGCAGTTCGAGTTATCGGTAAGGGAAATGGTGGTATTGTGCGGTTGGTGCTACATAAATGGACTGGACAATTTTTTGCTCTGAAGGTATGACTCTCTCTCGGTTTTGTAGTCATACATAGTTTTCACTGAAGTATAAAGATATACAGTTCAGAACCCCCATCATGTTGTTGGCAAAGCATTCACTAAGTTTCTGAAAATTATACGGAGTATTCTTGAATGAAGATGATATTGTAAAAACCCGAAGGGAAATGTTGAAACGGGACTTTGGTCTTTCATGGGGGAGGCTTAGGCCTCTTTCTAGTTCAGAAGGTTATAGTATAATCTAGTTTGCTTTGTGCTAGTCTAATGATTATGGATCTCACTGCAGTTTCCTAAAACGCTTTGTTTCCAAATGTAACTTTAGTCCTAATGTGGCTTGCGATTCGATCAGTACCCCGTTGCGGAAGGTATTGTCTGCTCTGGCTTCATAGGAGCCTCATGGATTTGTCTTGAAAAAGAGTCTCGCTAGGTAGAGGAGGCCTTGAGGCTTATAAGCCACTCAAGCTCTTCGTTTGCAATCAATGTAGGATGCTTGCCTACATCAAGTCCGGATTTTGTTTATTCTAGAGTGGAGTTGGAAAGTGACAGTACTCTATTAGTTATTACATTTTAATCCTAGACGAAAACATAATATATATTTGTATGTAGTTAGATCACAATTCCATCACTAGGAAATCAACAATAAAGATTGTGCTGTTTTATTTGTTCAACTGAGTCAAACCAGGTTCTGATAAAAATGTCTCACACATGAATTAATGGCTCAAGTATCCGATTGTAATTTTTTCTCAGATGTTTGAGTTGTATAGTTCTTTTAATGTCAATAATATGGCATGTCTCCAGTCTGTGCCATTTGCTAATTTTACTGCCCCATGGAGCAAGAATTCACTGGCCGCTAGAAAAGTTAGCTTCTTTAAAGATATAAATGCACTGGCATAGTGAGACTTCATCAACATATTAATTCCATCAATAATTTAATTCCTGATCCAAGATTTCAGATTCTGTAGGTTACTCTTTAGCATCTCGGACCAGACTTCTTTTCCCAGCATGAGACGTTGATGTCTGATCTGAAAAAACTTCACCAACTTGCTTAGAGTTGAACTTTTTGCAATTGATAATGTTTCCTTCATGCATAAAAGTGGTTAGCATATGTATTTTTATTCACGGCTTATTTCAGGTTATTCAGATGAACATCGAAGAGTCTGCCCGTAAGCATATTGCTCAAGAACTAAAAATTAACCAATCATCCAAATGCCCCAACATTGTAATTTGCTATCAGTCTTTCTACGATAATGGCACAATCTCCATAATCTTGGAGTACATGGATGGAGGATCTCTTGCAGATCTTCTGAAGAAAGTTAACATGATTCCAGAACCATATCTTGCAGCAATTTGTAAACAGGTGGTAATATGTTCGAAATTCTGAGTCGAATTTTTTTTACCTCAAGTACTAATAAATTCCTGATCGTGCCTGCATAGGTACTCAAAGGCTTGTGGTATCTTCATCACGAAAAACATATTATCCACCGGGACCTTAAACCTTCAAATTTGCTAATAAATCACAGAGGTGAAGTTAAGATCACAGACTTTGGTGTTAGTAGAATACTGGCTAGCACATCTGACGCGGCTAATAGCTTTGTTGGCACATATAAATACATGTCTGTGAGTATTACACTTATTATCCGAGTAACTTTTTTCACCAGCAATGTTGTTCTTAATGCCGCTATTTGTCTGTGTTTTGCAATAGTTGCTGAACACATATATATTCTCATTTTGATGTAAAACTGTTATCTCACATTTGCACCGATGTTTTGGTGTTTTACCAGAATTTATGTTCAAATTCCGTGTTTTGATTTTTGTGTATCCTTAGCCAGAAAGGATTAGTGCAGACAAATACGGTTACAGAAGTGACATATGGAGCCTTGGTGTGGTTCTGCTTGAGTGTGCAATAGGAGAATTTCCATACTCGTCACCACAGCCGGAGGGATGGATCAATGTCTATGAGCTGATGGAAACTATCGTCAATGAACCAGCACCCCGTGCACCTTCTGATTTATACTCTCCTGAATTCTGTTCATTTATTTCTGCCTGGTACATACTACACTGAATCTAATTTCTAATCCTTTTTTGGTATGTTGGACGCGTTTACTTTCCCTTCAAACTCAATGTGGTAAAGTATTATATAGTGCTAATTTTAGTACCTCGGGGTCATTAGCATGGTAATTTCTGATTAAATTGTGAATAAAATTATGTATCTGCATTTCTGCCTTTTTTGTGTATCACTTTGTTTATCGACTGCTGCTTGGCTGCTCGATGTTTATGTCGATGGACGTGTTAAGATCCATTATTGAGAGTTTTTCGACAATGTGCTCTCACTTCTCATCATCATTGCAAATTCTGTTCACTCAAAAGAGATACAAAACAGAACATCAGCAGCTTCTACGTTGAAATATCACGAACATAGTTTCTATTAGTCGTTAGAATGGATTAACATATAATCTTTTATATCTGTTATGATCCATTAACTACCAAGCTTCCTTCCTCATTATTTAGCTTTAGTTTCGCACTCCTGGCTTATCTCATGTAATTGGATTTTCTCAGCGTGCAGAAAGATCCCAAGGATAGACTGTCGACAAATGAGCTTATGGTACTTGTAATACTTCTTTGTTTCATTTTAGTCTATTGGAAACATGGTGATTAATCGTATGTATTCTTTGAAATACAGGCGCATCCTTTCATCACTAAATACGACAATCTTGATGTTGATCTTGCCGTGTACTTCACCAGCGCAGGACCTCCGCTTGCCACACTTTAAGGTTTTGATCTTATTCCATGCACAAGATGCTTTTTCGAGATATGATGAGATCTGCATTTTCTTGTCTCGAATCCTTCTGTGTATATTCTCTAAATAATAGTCACTGCTGTTTGATATTCATGAGAATCCCATCAGCCAATTATTCAGCTAATGAACTTAACATCTTGCAAG
The DNA here is from genome assembly GCA_034509735.1 of Sesamum alatum. Classification (NCBI taxonomy): domain Eukaryota; kingdom Viridiplantae; phylum Streptophyta; class Magnoliopsida; order Lamiales; family Pedaliaceae; genus Sesamum; species Sesamum alatum. The sequence goes on along the minus strand of JACGWO010000011.1, from coordinate 22,462,324 downwards.
CAAAGACTATTCCACGTCGGATGATCGCCCTCTTACAATCCAAGTTGATGAGCATACCTTCACTGCTGATGTGAAAATTGTGATTGTGTCAATGTACGTACTCAGCGCATGAAATTCTTGGTGTTCAGTTAAGAGACAAGGAGTACACACACTTTTAAGTCTTCTTCTCTGAATTCCTTTGAGCTTTCAGATACATAGATGTTGTCTGCTGCATCTTGGGCAGCCGGATTGATCTCCTTTCTTCTTGAACTATTAAAACATAACTACAAAATCTCATTTCTCTTTGTTTTCTCTCCTAATTATACCCTTCTGTTTGGTTTCTTATCTTTTGACATACTTACTACTCCCTTGTGTTTTTGTTAACAATTTCTGTATAACCAGAGTACAAATAACTTGTTTATTGAATCAACCAAATATATAGAATAGGGATAATTACATTTTCACCCCTTGACTTATATAGTGTATTTATACAAGTCATCCCTACCTTTTGCATAATCACAGAAATCACCTTTGATATTAAAAAAAATAGGGATAATTTGTGTAATAATGTTGATACTTTTGAGGGGTGTAAGTGTAATTTTTCAAAAAATAGAGATGGTTTGTGTAAATGATGCTTACATTTCTAGTGAGTGTATGTATAGTTATTCAAAAGAAAGGGATAATTTGTGTAAATAGACCATAGATTAGGGAATGTAAATGTAATTATCCCTATAGAATAAAAGACAACCAATTGACCGGTTGTTGACAGATAAATTTAACATTAAAAGGGAAGAAAAGGGTGCTGCAAATTACCAGATTAGGTTTCTGGGGAGGGGGAATTGAGAGAAGTGAAAAGGTTAGCCCACAGAACCTCAATTGGTTTGGAGCTCAACTCAAGGTTGGGTGAGACGATTTTTTTTTACCATGTATCTAGTATTAAATTCAACCCACATACTTTTTGAAAATACAAAATTGGTCCTGCTGGTTTTTCCTTTTGATTTGATTTTTCGGTGGAAATCTTGCCGGAAATTGGTATGGGGTGCAAGTCGTCAAGATTTTTGTATTTCTAGGGTGCAAATTGCCAAAAATACAATTTGAGAATGCAAAATGCCAATAGCGTGTCACTCAGGGGTGCAAGGTGCCAATTACCCATAAAATAATTATCTCTTACTTTTGTTTTTTCTAAATCTGCATATTTAAAAATTAAAATTAAAAAAAAAGTTTCGAAATATTTACTCTATTAGGGCTCATTAATATGAATATATTTTTACAAAAATAAGTTTGTATTACAATAATTATAAAAATATTTAAGTAAATAAATATACCATGAACAATAAAATAGGTAAATAGAATTGAAATGTGTATATCCAAATTTAAATTATAATTTACTATTAATTTAAAATTTTTATTTTTATTCAGTAGCAAAGTTCTTTAGAGTTAATATTTTTTATGTTTTTCCTTTATGTCTTCCTATAAATTAATCTTAATTGTACTTTAGAATTATTATAAGTGTACAATAATTAATTTGTGTCAAAAGTTAGAAAAAGTATCATGTCATATATATATATATATATATATTCCCAGTTATGAAAATTATTAATTTTAAACAACTATAATTATCTCATATAAAGTACTCTATATGCACGTCACTTATCGTTAAAAAGCCCTTGAATTTTATTTAAAAATCTAATGTAATCAAAATGTTATGGTATAAGGAAAACACATGGCCAATTTTAATAGAAGAATTAGAACATAGACATGATCACACTTAGTATTATATCTAAACTATATTATTATTAAAAGAAAGCCCAAGTATCCCTCATTTTCTATTATTAGTACATGATAATTATTATCATTAGGTAGAAAAAACTATTTCAAGAAACTCTTTAAATATTTCATAAGTCTTGTGGTATATATAAATATAGTCATATAGATAGAATGGATACGTTACGTACAAATTTATGTTTATACTGAAAAATAAAAGTTGCATGTATCAAATAATTTGAAAGAATTTCAAACTAAAATTTCAGTAAATGACAGTTGGTTATTCGTTAAAAATCAAATGTTAATTTCATTTAAACAAGTTAATCTAATTAATAGCTCCCTTGAATCTTCTACCATGTTTCGCCAGGCTTATTATCTTCAATTTTTTTATAAGGTAAATAGTTTTGTGAGTCTCTACATTTTTTAGAGACTATATCTCTTCAATTACATGAAACCCTTGAGGGGACACGCCTCTATCATGTATTAAGAGCATGGTTATAATTTTATATAATGATGATTTATCATACTTTAAGTTCATGAGTTACATATATTTATGTGATAAGAATTAAGAATATTTCGTATGAGAAGTGTAACCATTTTTTGGTTATGAATGATAGAATTAATCTATTACTTAGTATGACAACCTAACAATAAAGACAAAGTAAAATGGGAGGGCCCTATCCTATATATATATATATATATATATATATATATATATACTAGGAAGTATGACGTGCGTTGCACGTGTATAAATATATTTTTAGAGGTGATTATATAGTTTATTAGTTACAAGAGAATTTATTTTTGTATTATTGAATCATTAGTATATATAAAGGGATAATTATATTTTACACTCCCTGACCTATAGTTTATTTACACAAACTACGCTTGTCTTTTGCATAATTACATAAACTACCCTTGATAGCCAAAAAATAGGGGTACGTAGTTTGTGCAATAATGTCGATACTTTTGAGGGTTGTAAGTATAATTTTCTAAAAAAATAGGGGTGGCTTGTGTAAATGATGCTTACATTTTAGTGGGTGTATGTGTAATTATTGAAAAAATAGGGGTGATTTGTGTAAACGGACTATAGATTAGGGGGTGTAAATATAATTATCCCTATATATAATTATATTTTCAAAAATATTGATAATAATTATTTTAATTGATGAGGAAACCATTAAATTTGTTATTTGTAACTCACTCCTAAATTTAATTAATAATATTAAATAAAAGATTTATTCCTTAGAATTGACTTTTTGTGTTTCATATTTAATAATTATTATGTTTATTAATTTTGTATTGGAATAAATTAATGCAAAAGTAAAATATAAGTATAAAAAAGATCCAAATTAATATAAAGTTAATGAAGCCCCTTATTTTTGAATTTTTTTTTATGAAATTCTCGTTTAATAAAACTGATCATGTTTTATTAGTAGTGTTTTTTAATGTCTATTTGCTATTTTTCTTTTTCAGTTTTCTTTGTGTTTGTTATATTATTTTTGTGAAATGTTATATTTTTTTATTTTACGATCATATCTTGAATTCTTTTTCTTAAATTTATCAGTGTGTAATGATCTTACACTAATCATTTATTAACTATTTTTGTAAAAATTTAATCTAATCACACATTTATAATATCAGTATTAATTTGTTTGCAATGTGCTATAATTATTCTAATTATATTTTACTATCAATTTTTAAAGTTTGTCCAAATATTTTGTAAGCATTTCTAATTTACTAAGATTGATAAATTTTATTTAAAATTTCATTATATTTATTTCATATATATATATATTGATTTTGATGTTTAGTATTTTATGTATTGTTCCAATGCTTTTCATTTTAAATTATATCGTGCCCTGGTAAAATAATATTTTTAAAGCATTTAAAAATATCTTCTAACAAATTAATCGCATGGACATATTATTAGCCTATTTTTTTTATTAGGATATATTTATCATTGCCCAAGTAGTTTAGAGGCATTAGGACTCTTAAATAGTCTTCTTTGATAGAATTTTATTCTTTTATAACTAATTTCTAATTATTATTAAAAATATAATTTAAGCAAGGGTATGAATGTCTTTTCATAATGGGGAACAAACACATGAAAGATTCACACTTTTATATATAATATAGATATGTGTGTGTGTGTGTGTGTATGTGTTTGTGTGTGTGTGTGTGAGCTTGTGAAAGAGATATCCATCATACAACATACACGCATAAAAATCTCTTAGGTTAGAAAACACTCTTAATAAATGAGTGAAGGACAAACAAGTGGTGTGAAGGATTCTCGAACTCAAGAGTTGTCAAACAACAATCAAACTTGGACAAACATGGCTGGAGGTAATCTTATATGAGATTTTCTTACATTGTGGTATCGGAGCCATACTCTAGCCATCTTTGTCTAGATAGTATTGTTCTTAAAGGGGATAAATGTAATTTTGGCTCCTAAACTTTACCACTAAAGCAGTTTTGGTCCTCAAATTTTTTTAGGTTGTACTATTAGTCCTCAAACAATCATTTTTTAAGCATTTTCGATTCTTCCGCTAACTTTGCCGTTAAACTTAACGGAAAATTTATTTTTTATTGTAAAAAAATATTATTTTACTCCCATTTTGTGTTATTTTTCAACTTTTAATCTAATACACTTATTTTTTTCATTTTAATTCAAACTTAAAGAGAGAAAAAATAAAAAAAATATTGAATCTAAGAAACAAATTTGTGAAGATTATATAGCAAATTTGTTGCTTACATTCAATATTTTTAATTTTTTATCTCTTTAAGTTTGAAGAAAAAATAGAAAAAACAAGTACATTAGATTAAAACTTGAAAAATAGCACAAAATGGTAGTAAAATAATATTTTTTTACAATAAAAACGAATATTCCGTTAAGTTTGACGACAAAGTTAACGGAAGGATCGAAAATGCTTGAAAAATGATTGTTTGAGGACTAATAGTGCAACCTAAAAAAGTTTGAGGGCTAAAATTGCTTTAGTAGTAAAGTTTAGGGACCAAAATTGCATTTATTCCATTCTTAAAGTATACCTAAATAACTGTTCTAATAATTTTGTTTTGCAAGTTTTTTTGATGAACTTAGTTATTTAGCCATGATATTTATGCGTTATATCTATACCTTTATATAATTAAAGAGCACCTTATTGGTGTCTTCAATTAATTGGTTTGCTAATTTTTAAATTTTAATATTTTATTATTTTTCTCTTTTCTCAACTTATTAATTTTCTCTCTCTTCTCAACTTCCCATCTTCTCTCTTATCAACTTCCACATCTCTTTTTCTTCTTTCGTTTTTTTCATTATTTTTCATTTTTTAAATATTTTTAAATCTAATTAATATAATTTATAAAAATAATTCTTTTTCAAAAATTTTTAAATTAATTGTGCACACACATTTGAGTGTGCCACATATATTAGTTATATATTATGCAACACATGATAATTTTGTTAATTGATATGTTTCAGCCTTCTGAAGTAGGAAATGTGATAATATTTATTCTTCAATTTGGTTCATGGGGAGTTTATGGAACAAGAAGGGATGTTTTAAACATATAAGGAAATAATATTTGTTCCATAATATTTGTTACCTTGATGTTATAGAAAGTCTCTAAAGATTGTCTTTTAATAATCATTATAATGATTGTAATATTTTAGCATTTAAATTTTTTTAAAGAGACTCTATTATGTTATAACATCTATTGCAATTAAGTTGGTGAAATAATCATTTATACCCAAAGGAAAAGTGATTTTTTCCATAATTTAATTGGCACAAGGTGATGAATACTATAATATATGGAAGATTTTCTATATCCACAGATACAGACATTGTGTTTGATTTTATTTTTGGAATGTTTTGTTTTGTTTTGTGGAGATAGAGAGAGAAAATAAAGATAAATAAGTGTGTGTTAGAGATAGGGTGTATGTTTGGGTTTGTTTTTGAAGTTAATTTTAAAGAGTGTAAAAAAAAATATTGTATGTATTGTGTTGTATATTGGGAGACAAAAAGCATTGTTTATTGTCAAATCATATCTCTTTTATATATTTTTATATATGTATAGATATAGTAATATTTATTTTGTTTGTATGTATTGTGTTGTATATTATGAGACAAAAAATACTGTTTATTGTTAAATTATGTCTCTTTTTTATATTTTTATAAATGTATATATAGTAATATTTATATATATTTATTTGTAGGTGAACATATGTATATGTGGAGAATGTGTCATAATTGTCCAAAACACCCAGTAAAGGTGTTTTATGTAATGTTATGTTTGGTTTTGTTTTATCACAATATCGAAAATAAAGAGAAAATAAAACCAAACACAGTGAGAGTCTTTTATTTTATATAGAAGTATTCATTAGTCTTATGATTAAGTTAAGTAAATTCTATGCATGATGAAACATTTACCCACGGGGAGGACATGAATTTACTTTTATTCGCCTCATGATAATGAATTTATTTTTTATTGTAGTTTTTTCAAGTACTTTTATGGATTTTGGTTCTCAAATTCCTATGCTAAATGGTAACAACTTTTACGATTGGAAAGATCAAGTTCTTTGGACTTTAGGGTGTATCGATCTTGATTTGGCGTTCCATGTGGATGAACCACCAATTCCTATAGACTCAAATACGCCTGCTGAAAAAGCTTCTTATGAGCAGTGGGAGCGATCCAACCGTTTAAGTTTGATGCTTATAAAGAAGCATATTAGCAAAGGTATTCGAGGTTCAATCCTAGATGCACCAAAGTAAAAGACTTCCTAAAGCAATTGAAGACCAATATGTGCGTTTTGATAAGGCTTTGGCAAGCACTCTAATGAAACGACTGTCAGATATGAAATACAACGGGTCTAGAAGTGTGCGTGAACATATCATGCAGATGAGGGACATTGCAGCACAGTTGAAACCCCTAGAAGTTGATAAATCTGAGCTATTTATGGTGCATCTCATACTCAACTTTCTTCCTAAAGAATATGGTCCTTTTAAGATCACTTATAACGCACAAAAGGTAAAATGGTTAGTAAATGAATTGTTGACCATGTGTGTTCAAGAAGAAGAGAGATTGAAAAATGAGAATATAAAAGTTGCAAATCTTGTGATCCAACACCAGGTTAAAGGAAAGAAGGGCAAAGTTGGTATTTACGAGAAGAAAGCAGGTAATGTTTCAAATGGATCTTTTGGTAAGATCATTTTTTTCTTCTGTAGGAAAATGGGACACAAAAAGAAAGACTACCCGAAGTATAAGAAATGGCTTGCGAAGAAAGGTAATTTTATTTCTTGTGTATGTTATGAGTCAAATTTCATTAAAGTTCCTGATAATACATGGTGGATTGATTATGGATCTACAATCCGTATTGCTAATACTATGTAGGGATTTATCAGCCTAAGAAAACCAATGGGAAGTGAACACAACATCTATTCATGTAATCAGATGTGTTCACAAGTGGAGGCTGTTGGAATCTTTAGACTTATTTTCAAGAATGGTTATGTTTTAGATCTTGAAAATAAATTCTATGTTCCATCTTACAGTGGAAATTTAGTTTCTTTAGGTTATGTTTTTAATTTTAGCAAATCAAGTTTTTTTGTTATGAAAAACAATGTTATTGTTGCTGGTGGTTATTTAATTAATAGTTTATTTAAATTTGATCTTGATCCTGTCTCTTATTCTACTCACTTAACCTTTAAAAATAGTATTGGCACTAAAAGATACATTATCAATGAAACTCCTCTATGTTATGGCACAAACGACAAGGTCATATTTCCATTGAAAGATTAAAAAGATTAACTAATGATGGAATATTAAAGGAACTTGATTTTTCAAAATTTGGTACTTGTGTGGAAAGTCCATTAAAGGTGCTAAAAGGAGTTCTACGGTTCTTGAACTCATACATATAGATATGTGTGGACCATCTCCACCCTGCTTGAATGGTCCAAGATATTTCATGTCTTTTATTGACGACTATTCAAGATATATGTATCTTTATCTCATTTTTGATATAGCTAAGGCTTTTGATGCTTTTAAGAAATATAAAGTTGAGGTAGAGAAACAATTGGAAAAGAAAATCAAGATTGTACGATATGATAGGGGTGGAGAGTATTATGGTCGGTACACAGAAAATGGGCAAAATCCGGGTTTCATTTGCTACATTCCTTAAAGAAGAAGGCCCAATAGCACAATATACAATGCCTGACACACCACAACACAATGATGTTGCTGAAAGACGGAATTGTACGGTTATGGACATGGTAAGGAGTATGATGAGTCATACTAATCTTTCTTTAGAGTTATGGAGTGAAGCTTTGAAAACCGCAGTATATATCTTAAATAGAGTTCCATCTAAAGCTGTTCCTAAAACTCGTTTTGAGTTGTGGAAAGGATGGAAACATAGTTTAGGACATTTACATATTTGTGGTTGTTCGATTGAAGTTCGGATTAATAATCTGAATATAAGAAAACTAGATCTAAGGACAATCAATACATATTTCATTGGCTATGCAGAAAACTCTAAAAGATACAGATTTTACTGTCCTTCTCATATACCTAGAATTGTTGAAGCAAGAAATGCATAATTTCTTGAGGATCTTAAGACTAGTAGGAGTAATATTCCTCACAGGTGGTGTTTGAAGAAGATCAAGTATCATCTAAGGCACCTGAGGAATTGCCTATTTATCCAAGTTACCCACTATCTATGTAGGGGATCAGTCTGTTCAAAGAACTCAAGAAGTTCTAGAACAACAACCCGTCGTAGATCATGAATATGCAGAACCTTCACTTTAAATGATCAAAATCAAGAAGATCAAGTAGATGTTAGTAGATCTTCAGAAGTTAAGAAAAATGCAATTTCTAGCGATCATATTGTTTATCTTCAAGAATCTGATTTTGATATTAGACCTAAAAATGATCCAACATCTTTTTCACAAGCCATGAGTAGTGCAAATCTAATCTTTGGCATGATGCTATGAAAGAGGAAATAGCATCTATGAATAAAAATCAAGTTTTGGAACTTACCAAACTACCAGGAGGAGCTAAAACTATTGGTTGTAAATTGGTCTATAAGACCAAAAGAGATCCATCTGGTAGAATTGAAAGGTATAAGGTCCGACTTGTTGCTAAAGGTTATATTGAAAAAGAGAGTATTGATTACCGTGAGACCTTCTCTCCAATTTCAAAGGACTCTTTCCGAATTATCATGGTATTGATGGCTCGTTTTGATTTAGAGTTACACCAAATGGATGTGAAAACGGCTTTTCTAAATGGGGATCTTGAAGAGGAAGTATATATTAGCCAGCCTAAGGGTTTCTCAAATGACAGTCATTTAGTTTGCAAGTTAAAGAAATCGATTTATGGAGTTAAAAAGGCTTCCCGTCAATGGTATATTAAGTTTCACAATGTTGTTTCTTCATTTAGATTTAAGGAGAACATCGTTGATCAGCGTATATACCTTAAGGTTAGTGGGATGAAATATATTTTCTTAGTCCTTTATGTTGATGATATATTACTTGCAAGTAGTGATATGGATTACTACATGAAACTAAAGAATTTCTTGCCAAAAACTTTGAAATAAAAGATATGGGTGAAGCCTCATATGTAATTAGTATTGAAATTCACATAGATAGAAATAAGAGAATTTTAGGACTATCTCAAAAGGATTACATTGAAAAAGTTTTGGCAAAGTTCAGAATGAGTACTTGTTCATCCACTGGAGCACCTATAGTCAAAGGAGATAAATTTAGCATTTGTCAATCTCCACAAAATTTCATGGAGGAGAATTAGATGAAAAATATTCCCTATGCTTCAATTGTGGCAGTTTAATGTATGTTCAGGTCTGTACTAGACCTGATATTGCATTTGCAGTGGGAATGTTAGGTAGATATCAAAGCAATCCATGTCTTGAGCATTAGAAAGCTGCTAAGAAGGTTATGCGGTACTTACAAGGAACTAAAGATTTTCAACTCATTTACAAGCATATGAAAAATCTTGAAGTGGTTGGCTATTCATACTCTAATTTTGCCAGTTGTCTAGATTCCCATAAATCCACTTATGGATATATATATATATATATATTTTTGCTTGTTAATGGAACTATCTCATGAAAAAGTACTAAGCAGACTATTACATCTTCATCTACTATGGAAGTGGAATTTGTAGCGTGCTACGAGGCTACTTCACAAGTTTTGTGGTTGAGACATTATATCACAGGATTAAAAATAGTTGATTCTATCTCCAGACCAATCTAGATTTATTGTGATAACTCAGATCCTATTTTCTTTTGGAAGAACAATAAAAGCGGCAACCGTAACAAGCATATCGACATTAAGTATCTGTCGTAAGGGAGCAAGTGAATAACAAAGACATTACCATTCAGTATATCGGTACGGAGCAAATGGTAGCCGATCCAATAACTAAAGCGTTGTCGGAAAGTTCATATAGAAATCATGTGGATTGTATGGGTCTTGTTAGTCCAATGTAATGTACTTTCTCAAACAATAAGATGAAACAACTTTATTGTGCACATAAAGTTAAATTGTGTCATTTAAGTTATCCATTATGATAAATAAGGGCAGACCTCAAGTTTATCCCACATACAATATTCATATAAGAATTGTTGCTCATAGTAATACATGGAAGGAAATGTTCGATTTAATGGACATAACCGCCATGATTCATGATCCAACATTTCTTATAAAAGTATTCACACTATAAAGTTTTCTTATGGTCATATTCGGATTAATTCTTATCACAAAGTGTAGTGGGTCAAGTGGGAGAATGTGAGTCTCTACATTTTTTAGAAACTATGTCTCTTCAATTACATGAGACCCTTGAGGTGACCCACCTTTATCATGTATTAAGAGTATGGTTATAATATTCATATAATGATTATTCATCATATGTTAAGTCCATGAGTTACATATATTTAGATGATAAGAATTAAGAATACTTAGTGTGAGAAGTGTAACCATTTTTTGGTTGTGAATGATAGAATTAATCTATCACTTAGTGGGGCAAACTAAAGATTTTCTTGATGGTAGAAAATAATAAAGACAAAGTAATATGGGAGGTCCCTAACCTATATATATGTGAGCTTGTGAAATAGATATCCATTATATAGCATTGACCCGGGATAGGAGGTCGCAGGTCGCCTCGTGTATCTTGGATGAGTTAGGACCTGAGAAAAGAGTAAGTCATTAGCCTTACTGGGATGTCCCCAGCGAATACCCTTCAATGCCTAAGTCAGCTCGAGATCGAGATAGTGATAATCGAACTGAAAGTATTTAATGCTGAGTAGTGTAATAAATAACCTTACCATAAATGATGTCTGAAAGTATATATATAAGGCAAGGAATGCCCACTTGCTATAGCCCAAGTGTCAACATCAAGGCCAGAGTTGTCAGGTGATCCAACGGCTCACCTTTTTCAAGTCATCAAGATCGGGTCAACTGGGTAGGTTCGGGTCATTCGACCCGACCCTGCGCGTGTTCATAATGATGACTACCTTGAATAATAATCAACATCTCTACCTTGTCATAATGATTATTATGACAAATTTGATTATTATGAACCCAAATTGACAAGTGGACTTGTCATAATCTTTTGTTCATAATAATCAACATCTCTACCTTGAACCTACTTTCGAAAATTTCTGGTGTTTATTCAAATATATTGCCTTGAGTAGATTTGGTGAACGAGGTTTCTTTTAAGTTTCTGCGAAGGCTAATTGTCGATTTATAGATAAAGCACCTACTAACGTAGGTCTGTGGAAGGAAAGATTTTTCTTTATTCGACCTCATTCGGGTAAAAATTGGCCTTTTCGCTGTGATTGACGCACCTCTAAACCAAAACCCAAAACTTACGAATGGGGCTGGAAGATGACATCATTAATAGCCTCACTCTTCACTAGTACAAGGCTGACAAGCTCTTGACAGAAAACGTCTTGAAGTTGGTTGATCTCACTCCATCACCCCTTCATCCTAGGGGTTCTCTAGATGACTTGAGTTCCTGCTTTCCATTCTCTTGTATATTCTTTTTGATGTTTGTCTAATATGTCTCATTTTTACCTTGCAGATAAACTTATCATGTAAGCTTGCATTGCCAATAGACTTTGTGCTAAGAAGGGGACACTATCTCCTTCAGTTGTACCTCAGTCGGGTTCGTCCCAGCTTAACGCTTCCACCACCCCTTCTATCAGGGGTCGATCTCCAGGAACCTTGGGTACTTCCACAGGTCCAAACCCTCCAATCGCACCAAGCTCCGCAGCAATTGAGGTCGTAGGTGAGGAAACAGAATCTGCTGCGAGGACTTAACCTTACTCCCCCAAACCTCATTCTTCTAAGCCGTCTTCGAAGGGGACAGTGATGGGTGTCGAAACCACCAAAAGTAATTCCTACGACTACTTTCTTGCGAAAGCGGTAAGTAGGGTCGAATTCACAGAGATCGACGATAAGTTGATTTCTAAAAGAGATAAAAAAGGGGAGTTTAGATTTTTTTTAAGAGAAAATAACGAAGGACAATTTAAAGGGAAAGATTAATAGATAAGAAAACTTTCCGGTTAAAGTGGGTTCATGCTTGATTTCGTCCATTGATCATCGATGCAAATGTAATAGTTATTAAAACATGTAGATCAGTTATGGTTGTTGGTACGACCTAACAACGTCACCCTTCCTTACCTTTTCATCAGCCAAGGAACGTCCGTTGGCTAGATCTCTAATCAATGAACAACACCGAGAACATCCACAAGATTTAATTCATTAACAACATTAAGAATTAGAAGGGTCTGATCCTAACCAACAAATTCCTACGAGGATTTATTTAGATCAGATCATGCATTCACCATAACAAAACTAACCACTTTGACATGATTAATCATGCTATGTTGCTACTAATTATTGAACTAAACAAACAATTACGAATATGTAAGTTCAAATAGCTAAACAAACTTTCTTGATAATGAACAACTGATCACATTACTCAAAAATCAGACGTTTGTAAAAAGAGGTCAGAGAATAACATGAATACGGATTTTAATAAAAGAATTAAGCACTTATTAGATCTCACAACGTTTTAAGAATCAAGCATTCACCGTACTTTAACCGAAAAATTAAGAACTTAGCCTAACATGCTAATGGAAGAACACACTAAAAAGTGGAATTCCATTAGCAATTGGGCAATGTAATAAAAATAAAAGGAGATAGAAGAAGTAGAATAATGGATTAAACTCTAGAATTTAATGTAAAACAAGAGATGATTTTTGAGTTGTGAAGTGCCTCCTATTTATACTATTAGCACCTCACGAACCAAGACATGAAAAGAGATAGATACATGATTGCTAATAAAAATGTTAACAACTTAATTCCAAGCAATCTAATGGACAATTTTCGGATCCTCAAGAGGTATTTCAGCATTCATTCCTTTTTCTTTCAACAAAATCCGTAGCTTTCCTTTTTCTCCTGGGTCGACTGCAGCGTTAAGCGTGGGCACGCTTAGTGGAAACTTCGGATCTGCCACTCTTTTTCACTTGTTTCCTTAAATGCCTCCAAATGCTATTCTTAGTTTCAATTCACCATCTTTTACTCCTCACAAGACATTTTTCCTGAAAATGTAATAAATCCACATGATTAGGAGTAATTAGTCCTTAAAATAAGGCATTATAAGCATTAAAATATGGCAAAATTACACACTTATCAAATACCCCCACACTTATCTTTTGCTAGTCCTCGAGCAAAATTAAGATCAAATTGACAATTAGAATCCTCTTCACAATTGAACACACTCAAGTTAGGTTGCAACATGTGCAATGGGAATGACATATCACATGAAAGAATTCAACATGCCTTCAAACAAGTTCTCACTCAATGTCCATCATAAAGAATTAATCATACAAAACTAGTGGACTTTTGCTCACCGCTTTTCAAACTCTCAAGTGTATATGGCTCAAGTGTATCCCTCGATGCTTTGCTACAACAATGTTTCACCATAAGCTTTCTTATCCACCACATCTCCACCACTTTGAAATATGCATACACAAGGATCAAAAGGTCTTCAATTTTGGTTGTAATGGGGCTTTGGTTTGGGGGTAGGTTTTATGGATAAAGAGGTTTAAGTTGCAAGAGACTCAATTAGAGCACCAAGATCTTAAGTGAACAACAATTCAAAGCTCTCAAGAGTAATTCAGTTCCCCAACCATATTTGACAACTTCTTAAACTATGCCTTTTCGTTCCTTTAGAGAGATTTTTTTTTTCTTTTTCTTTTCTTCTTCCTTTTTTCTTTGTGGCAGGAATATTCTTTCTTTTGCCAACTTTTTCTTCTTTTCTTTTGTTTCTCTCTCTTTTTTGCAATAGGCATAGAACAAGGTAACAATGAGTTACCACAATTTGAAACCCCCACACTTATTTTGAGATATACCCTTAGAGTACAAAATGGCGATGTTTCAATTCTTCACTTTGTTTTGAGAATCATTCTTTAAGATAAACACGCATTCTCCTTGATGCTCTAATGATTCTTGGAAGGGTCCAAATCAAGGTTAAAGAATGATGGGTTCGGCTCATAGTTAACGGCTTATATCAACAAAACAAGGCCAAAAAGGCTCAAGTGGGTTTACTAGGGTTAACATGTAATGTGGTGGTCAATTTAGGCCAAAGTAGTTTAATCCTAGTGCCTTTATCATATCCAAATGCATGCACATTTATGTAGCCTCGATGCGGTTCAAAGCAAGTTCTAGGAACACAAAGTCATAGAAGCATTTTCTCTCAAGAAAGGATGGAATTTTTCATCAATGTGTTTAGGCTCAAAAGCTCACAAGGTTTTGTCTAGTCCACTAATTCCATACAAAAGAATTTTCAATTCAAGTTATCGAGACAATAATAAGTTCTCAAGCCATGAGTTCTCTAAAGCACGAAACATGTATCCTTTTGCACATAATGCTTCCAAATGAAGAGAGCTCCAAAAATGAGAAGGAAGTCATCAAGTCAATTTTTTTTTTCAAAATCTCCACAAAAAGTTCTCCACAACCAACAAAAAGTTCTTCACAAAAAACTCTCCACCAATGCACCAAAAAAATTTTCCGCCAATCCCACAACAAGCGTAAGCTCTCATTAAGCATAACACCACAAGCATAATCATACCCCCATACTTAAGATCCACATTGTCCTCAATGTGGACACATGCATGCAACTGAAAGAATGAAAAAAAAAAAAGATATAAGGGAAGAGAACGTCCTTGAGTGCATCCGATCGACAACGGCGGCGACAAGTTGCGGTTCCGGCAGGTGACAACGGCGGAGTGGGTTCAGCAGTGGTAGTAGCCGTGTGACGATGTTGACAGAAAAGCAGTGGGTTGAGCAGATTCGGCAGCGGCGAGTTCTTGGGCAAAAGGGGTTAGGTTCCTTTGAATTGTTGAAATAGAGATGAAAAGGTGAGGAAAAATGTGCCCTAATTTCCTTATAGGAAAGTTCTCTTTTTTGAATTTTTGGATTTATGTTTTTTTTTGAAAAAAAAAACAGAAAATGTGTAAAAATGAGTCTTAGAAGGATGGATTTACAGATTTGTTTGAATCGCTAGGCGTGGGCACGTCTAGTGATTCTTATAAATTGGTAATTGAGATGGTCCGTTAGACGTGGGCACGCTTAACAGAGCTAGCGAGTCCGTCAAATCTGAAGATTTGGACAGATTTGTTCGATCTGCTAGGCGTGGGCACGCCTAATGAACATGCGTATAGACTTCATTTTTCACAATATTCAAATGAATAAAACTAAAAATATTGCAAAGAGGGGTAGAGAAAGGTGTGTTGCCTCCCACATAATGCCTTTCTTTAACGTCTTTGGCTAGACGTTGTGCCTCAACTTGAATAAGTTGGGCACTCTAAGTCCTCTTCTTCAACGTAATACACCCGACGACGATGTGGACCTAGGAAAACTTTGAGGTCCATGAGAGAATTCTTCCTTGAACTTATCTTGTCGTGAAAAGCTTTATTTTTGTAAGTTCTTGGACTCAATCCTTTGATGTCGATGATAGTCCATCCAATGGCCTCTCGAAACTTTTGAACTGTATGAGCTACCTTTTCTTCTTCCAAGGTAGTGAGCTTGCTGAAGATGATAACCACTGATGTGTCGTCCTCCCCTAAGAAGGCATATTTGTGGTGTTCATGTAACTCCTTTAATTCCGGTGTTGGTGCCGTGTTCTCTTCTAAAGTTCGCACTTGTACTGACGTGAGGCTTTCTTTTAGTGCTGACTTTATGTGATCCTCCCCATTGCTTGCTAAAAATTTCTTCGAATGATTCTCTTTGGTTGAATCGGGCTCGTCGGTTTGTTTTTGTGGAATGTCAATTTCTTGCTCTGATTCACCGTGCTGGACGTGCCCACGCTTAGTGCTATTTTCGTCTTTGTTTGATTGCAGCTCTTTCTCACTGCATAAGACAGTAACACTAGCATTTTATTTAGGATTAATAACAGTTTGAGATGGTACCTTACCTTGAGATTCCAATCTATTGACAGATGAAGCTAATTGACTGATTTGAGACTCCAAGTTCTGAATGCTCTCTTGGGTATTCTGTTGGTATTGTTGGATCTGCTGCTGCGTATTCTGCTGAATTTGCTGAGCATTAATAATTCATCATATCTTCGAGAGACGTGCCTTGTTTGCGATTAGGTGGATGAGGTGGTGGCCAACTTTGAGGTTGAGAATCATAACTAAGGTCGAGATGATCCCCCCATCCTGGATTGTACATGCTGAAATAGGAATCACATCTCTTTTGCAATGGTCCGAAGAACCCTCCTATGGAATTGGCGTGTTCGGTGGGTGCTTCTTGGAGAGCAGGGCATAAATCGATCGGATGACCGTTGGAATCGCAGACTCCACAAGCTTTCACTCCTTGGAACTTTTCTCCAACAATTATTTGAACAAGGGATGTAAGTTCATCCAGACGATCAACTAAGGAGGCCATATTTACCTCATGTAACCAAAAAGAAATTAACTAAAGGACACCAATCCCCCGCAACGGCGCCAAAATTTTATGTGTGTCGAAACCACAAAAAATAATTCCTACGATTACTTTCTTGCGAAAGCAGTAAGTAGGGTCGAATCCACAGGGATCGGCGATAAGTTGATTTCTAAAAGAGATAAAAAAGTGGAGTTTAGATTTTCTTTTAAGAGAAAATAACTAAGGACAATTTAAAGGGGAAGATTAATAGCTAAGAAAACTTTCCGGTTAAAGTGGGTTCATGCTTGATTTCATCTGTTGATCATCGATGCAAATGTAAAAGTTATTAAAACACGTAGATCAGTTATGGTCGTTGGTACGACCTAACAACTTCACGCTTCCTTACCTTTTCGTCAGCCAAGGAACGTCCGTTGGCTAGATCTCTAATCAATGAACAACCTCGGGAACGTCCACAAGATTTAATTCATTAATAGCATTAAGAATTAGAAGGGCCTGATCCTAACCAACAAATTCCTACGAGGATTTATTTAGATCAGATCATGCATTCACTATAACAAAACTAACCACTTTGACACGATTATTCATGCTATTTGCTACTAATTATTGAACTAAACAAACAATTACGGATTTGTAAGTTCAAATAGCTAAACAAACTTTTTTGATAATGAACAACTGATCACATCATTCAAAAATCAGACGTTTGTAAAAAGGGGGCAGAGAATAACATGAATACGGATTTTAATAAAAGAATTAAGCACTTATTAGATCTCACAACGTTTTAAGAATCAAGCATTCACCGTACTTTAATCAGAAAATTAAAAACTTAGCCTAATGTGCTAATGAAAGAACACACTAAAAAATACGTAATAAAAATAAAAGGAGATAGAAGAAGTAGAATAATGGATTAAACTCTAGAATTTAATGTAAAACAAGAGATGATTTTTGAGTTGTGCGGTGCCTCCTATTTATAGTATTAGCACCTCACAAACCTAAACATAAAAAGAGATAGATACATGATTGCTAATAAAAATGTTAACAACTTAATTCCTAGCAATCTAATGGACAATTTTCGGATCCTCAAGAGGTATTTCAACATTCATTCCTTCTTCTTTCAACAAAATCCGCAGTTTTTCTTTTTCTCCTGGGTCGATTGCAGCGTTAAGCGTGGGCACGCTTAGTGGGAACTTCGGATCTGCCACTCTTTTTCACTTGTTTCCTTAAATGGCTCTAAATGCTATTCTTAGCTTCAATTCACCATCTTTTACTCCTCACAAGACGTATTTCCTGAAAATATAATAAATCCACATGATTAGGAGTAATTATTCCTTAAAATAAGGCATTACAAGCGTCAAAACATGGCAAATTACACACTTATCAGAAAGAGATCGTTGAGGGCCTAGTGAACCAAAAAAGCGCAAACGGAAAAATCACAGTAACGGCTCTCGTTCGAGCAGGTCTAGCAAGCGGAACCAGGCTCGATAAGAGAAGAGGAAGGCGAAAGAGGCTGCCAAGGAGGCTGAGAGCTTTTGGCTAATCCACGAGGTGACTAAGTGGTGGAGAGGAACTCGTGAGGAGCTACGTACTTCTGGTTGTAGATCAGCCGAGATGGGGGGTGAGAAATTGATTCTTGACTGGGTTATCTCGAGCCAAAGCTCAGTTCTGAAAACCCACATGGGACAAAACTCTTGGGAGTTGTATCGATCTTGTCTTCTCTCCTCCTTATCAAGCTATGCTGGCACCTACTGCCCACACTCGCGTCGAGGAACATCATGCCCATGCTCCTACACAGGTATCATCTAAAAAACTTCTAAGTATCTATGCTTCTCTGCCCCTTAAAGTTTTTATGAAATTTGATCTTCTTCTTGCTCAGGCTATGGCTTTTGGGCACAATCTTTCCTTGAAATGCACGTACTAGCGAAATGAGAAGTTTGCTGCAGATTCCAAGTTAGCCCAACGTGAAGCCTCACGCCTTGCTGCAGAAGAAAAAAATTAAGCCATTGGAGGCAAAGTTAGAGGACCAGGCCTTCAGGTCCCAGGTCGAGCTTGAAACAACCAGGACTGTGGCTATGGAATCCGGCAAGACTGAGGGCTTTTTAGCAGGTTGGGCTGTCGGTAAGGAGGAATGCCTTATAGCAGGTTGTGGAGCCTACCTCTCTTCCATGGAGCACCAAATGTTCATCTTGGATACTCGACTTCAAGGAGCTCGTGGTTTCCTCAAGTTCCCCGCTTTCAAGGTTGCTATAGAAGTTAAAGCTGTGGACTACTTAGATGAAGGGTTTGAGAGGTGCCAACCTCAAGTGCAGAAGCTAAAAGGTTTCACTGAAGGATTTGACCTATCTTGGCTCGATCCAACACTAGACAGAAACCTTGCAGCCTTTCCTGAGGAGGAAGCCCCTCCTATTGAAATTGATGAATTTCAGAGTTTGGTTGAGGAGGTAGAGAAGATGGATTTCTCCTCTTAGTGTTTAGTCTTTTGAACTTGCTTTCTTCTTCTTTTTTTTTTTTTGTAAATTTGAGGATAGTGCCCTGACTTCCTTTTGTAATGGACTTCTCATTTATCAATCGAACTTATGATTTAATGCTTCTATCATCTTGGAGTTTCATGATTCACTTATCATCTATTTTTGCAATATCCATAAGTCCATTCCTAAGCTCCAATGAGTTCGTAACCTCGATAAGCCACTTTTAAACTTGTGATCTTCCCTAGATTCTTAGGATAGGTGACCTGAAAATGTGACATGGATGGTCCATTTTACTTGAAAAGTTTCCCCAATTCTTAGGACGTGTGACCCAGATGGTCGAAATTTACTCGAAAATCTTTTTCCAATTTTGATACATGCGACCTGAATGGCCGAATTTTCTTGAAAATCTTTTCCAGATTTTGGAGATAAGCGACCTGAATGGTCAAATTTACTTGATTTTTCTTTTCAGATTTTGAGACATGCGACTTGAATGGTCGAATTTACTTGAAAATCTTTTTCAGATTTTGGAGATATGCGACCTGAATGGTTGAACTTACATGCAAATCTTTTTCAAATTTTGAGAAATGCGACCTGAATGATCAAATTTACTTGAAATCTTTTTCAGATTTTGATACATGCGATGTGAATTGTCGAACTTGAAAATCTTTTTCAGATTTTGAGATATGCGACCTGAATGGTCGAATTTCCCTGAAAATCTTTCTTAGATTTTGAGATATGCGACGTGAATGGTCAGATTTACTTCAGAATCTTATACTTCCACAATATGTGACCTCCCTGGGTCTATTTTATATTTGGAAAATTCCACACACGCGACCTCTTAGGCCGATTTATACTTGGAGAATCTTTTCCAAATTTTCCATATATGCAACCTCCTTGGTCAATTTATACTTGGAAAATCTTTTCCAAATTTTCCATTTATGTGACCTCTTGGGTCGATTTATATTTGGAAAATCTTTCTCAGATTTCCAAGACGTAGGAATCTCTTAGTACCTTGTTCTTTCACCCAGTTTTATTTCCTTCTCATAATTTAAATTTGGTAGTTGTGTGAGGTGTATATTGCTAGAAGAACATTCATTTGATCATTTTCAGATCATGATCTTTTTCAGATCAAAATAAAATTGCTCTTTTTTGGAGCTTTTTAGACCAAGTACTTGGTACAGAAATTTCAAATACCTGCAAAAAGTTGTACAAAAAAAGCAAAAAGGAATGTACAAAATAGTGCTATCTTATTCTAATTGTAAAATTTCATCAGATTGTGTACGTTCCATGGTCTAGTAGATCCTTTCCTTCCATGTCTTGCAGCTTTTATGTTCCCTTCTTTTTAACTTCAATAACTTTTGTATGGCCCTTCCCAACTGGGGTCTAACTTCCCCACATGTTTGGAAACCTCTACTTCTTCAATGCTAGATCTCCTATCCTGTCTAAAAGTACCTTGGCTTGACCTTGTGATTGTAACTTCTCATCACGAGGCTCTTATAATGCAGGATTTTTGCGAAAGCTTGGTCTCTTTTTTCCTCGATCTTGGTGAGGTTGAAATTTCTCTCTTGACGGTTGCTGTTAGGTTCATATTGTGAAATTCTCGTTGTTTATTCTTCTATTTCCGTTGGTATTACGGCCTCTGAATCATAAACCAAATAGAATGGGGTTTCCCCTGTTGCTGTTCTTGGCATTGTTCTATACACCCATAAGACACCAGGTAGTTCTTCTACCCAAGAACCTTAGCTCCTTCAAGCCTGGTTTTGAGATGCTGTAACAGGATTCTATTGGTGACCTCTGTTTGCCCGTTACCTTGAGGGTTTCCCACAGCTGTGAAGTTCTGCTGGATTTTTAATTCCTTACACCATGCCGCGATCCCCTTGCCTTGGAACTGTGTCCCATTGTCTGAGATTAAGGCTTTGGGAATTCCAAACCTGCAAATGATATTTTTTCTAGATAAAATTGATTTTCCCTTTTTCAGAGATCTTTGTTAACGCTTCCGCTTCCACCCACTTGGAGAAATATTCTACCGCTACTATGACAAATTTCTTCTGTGTAGGAGCTGGTAGGAATGACCCAAGAATATCTATCCCCCATTGGTCGAATGGGCATGCAATCTTGACAGGCTCCAATGGGGTCGCAGGTGAGCGAATCAGGGTTGCGTAATTCTGGCAACATCCGTATTTTCTCGCGAACTCCATAGTATCATTCACAAGAGTTGTCCGAAAGTAACCTTACCTTATCACCTTTTGCGCTAATGATCTCCCTCTTGAGTGGTTGCCACAACTTCCTTTATGAACTTCCCTTAGGACATAATGAGTTGTTTCTGGAGTTAAGCATTTTAGTAGAAGTCCTTCCATCGACCTTCTGTACAGTTCTCCATTTAACATTGCAAATCTGTTTGCCCTAAACTTTAACCTTCTTGCGGCTACTAGATCTTCGGGGAACACCGCTTTATTCAAATAATCCTCTATCTCTTATTTCTAAGATTTGTCTTCTACTACGCACTTCACTTCCTCCACTTCATCTACCGCTGCGCTTTCCTTCACTACTACAGGGATTTTCTTTTCATTTATACCTGATGCCATAGCCCCAAATTTTGATAGGGCATCCGCCCTTGCATTCTCATCTCTTGGGATTTTTTGGATGGTACACCTATCAAAGTTTCTCAATAACTGTTTTACCTTTTTTAGGTATTAAGTCATTGACCATTCTGGGGTCTCATCAGATCCCTCAAATCTGCATTGCAATCAATTGTGAGTCCGTATATACATCTAACTATCTTACCCCCGTATCCGTTGCCATCCTTAAGCCCAAAATCAGGGCGTCATGTTTTGCCTCATTGTTGGTGGTAAGGAAATCCAGCTTTGCCGCGACCTTGATCTCTACTCCTTTGGGCCCCCGAAGTAGGATTCCAGCCCCAACATTGCTTGAGTTTGAAGATCCATCTACGTGCAACATCTATCCCTCTTCCTTAGCTTGTTGCTACTCACCTGCCAACTCAACAATAAAATCAGATTAAAACTTGGGCTTTCAAAGCCGTTTTTTATTGACATTCGATATTAAACTCCCTGAGCTCTACTGCCCACTTAATCATTCGACCTGACGCATCAGGCCATGACATTATCTGCCTTAATGGATGATTTGTAAGCACCACTACTCGATGCGATTGGAAATAAGGTCTTAGTTTTCTTGCTGTTGTCACTAGTGCCAAAGCCAACTTCTCTATCTGGATATACCTCTTTTCAGCACCTTGTAGCATCTTACTAATATAGTATACCGGGTTCTGCTTTCTTGTTTCTTCTCTAACCATTACCAAACTCACTGCATCATCGGACACTGCCAGATACAAGTATAATGGTTCCCCTACCCTTGGATTTGCTAAAGGTGGGGCCATCAGATATTGCTCCAGGTCCTTTAATGCCTGCTCACATTCTTCTGTCCATCTCAAATCCTTCACATTCCTCAATGTTTTAAAGAAAGGCAAGTTTCTATCTGCAGAGATTTAGATATGAAACGAGCTAGAGAGACTATTGTCCCTATATATTTTGCACATCATTAATTATTTTTTGTGAGCTCATTTGCATTATTGCCTCGATCTTCTCCAGATTAGCTTCAATTCCCTTCTCGCTTACCATGTACCCCAAGAACTTCCCTCTTCGAACTCCAAACATACACTTTGCTGGATTCAGCTTCATGCGATAACTCCTCATGACCTCGAAGGCCGCTTGTAGGTGTGACATGTGCTCCTCTTATTTCTTACTCTTGATCAACATATCATCTACATGGATTCGCCAATGAGGTCTTTTAACATCTTGTTGACAAGTCTTTGCTAAGTAGCACCTGAATTCTTTAAACCAAAAGGCATCATATTGTAACAATATATGCCATTTTTAGTAACACAAAAGGTCTTATCTTCTTCCTCTGCCATGAAGATTTGGTGATATCTTTGGTAAGCGTCCATCATGCTGAACAAGGCACATCCTGTCTTGGAATCCACCAGCAAGTCAATTCGAGGTAGCGCATAGGGATCCTTAGGGCATGCTTTGTTCAAGTCTGTACACATCCGCCACTTCCCTACTGCCTTTGGTACCACTACCACATTAGATAACCACTCCGTGTATTGTACTTCTGTTACGTATCATGCTTCTATTAACTTGTTCACCTACTCTTATATTATTTTGTTCCGTTATGCTCTAAAGGACCTCTTCTTCTGCCTTACAAGTCTAGCTTGAGGGTCTACATTTAATCTATGTACAATTACCTCAGGAACTATCCCTTTAAAGTCCGAAGGACTCCATGCAAACACGTCCGTATTCCTTCTAAGGAACTCAACTATGAGAGTTTCTACCCACGAACCCATACGCGATCCAATCCTTGTTATTTTAATTGGTTCCCTTGGTATCAGCTCCACCTCCTTATGTTCCTCTGCAGGTTCTATTCTCATTCTATTACTGTCCTCGAACTCCTTTGCCACTGCTTTTGATTGTCCTTGGTCTTCTTTTCTTTCTCCACTCCTACTTTTCAAGGACAAATTATAACATTTCCTTGCCTCCTTGTGGTCGAATCGTACTTCTCCTACCCCTTGTTTTGTTGGGAAATTCATTTTGAAAGAAAGGTGAATACTATTGCCTTAAATAAGTTTAGCCTTTGGTCGCCCCAGAATCACATTATAAGCAAAGGGTACATGTCTACCACCAAAAATTTAACCATCATTGTTTTTCTCCTAGGCTCTTCCCTTACGACACCAGAATGTCTATTGTTCCTAGGGGAATCACCTCACTACCTCCAAATTCCACTTATGGTGCGTGAACAGGTTGCAAGCTAGATACTCCCGTCTCCATTTTCCTCAATACATCCATGAACAAAATATCTATAGAACTCCCATTATCTACCAAGACCTTATGCCCTAAAATGCTTGCCATGTCCATCCTTATGACCATCGGGTCGTTCTGCGACCCCCCATCGAAACTTAAATCCTTACTACCAAACATGATCTGCTCCTCTTCCACACTTAACACTTGACACCTTCCTCTATCCGCCTTGCGATATCTAGCATATCTCTTCCTACTCTTCCTGAATCTTCCCCCATGGCCCCCCCTGCTATTGTATGAATAACTCCTTTTGCAGGAGCTTTTGCCATGCTGTCCGTCTTCTCTTACTTCCTTCCCTCTCCTGAACGTTTCCCTACTACGAGATCGGCTTCTCGACCTCCTTCTCTGCTCTCTTTCTCTACTCTTATCTTGTTCCCTTGCCTCCTTCAACACGTATTCCTTAAAGTATCCTTGTCTTATCAATCTCTCTATCTCATCTTTTAACTGATAACAGTCTTCATTATCATGTCATTTGTCTTTATGGAACCTGCAGTACTTGTTGGAATATGATCTTTTTGCTGGTGTTCCTCTCGTTTTCTTTGGCCATTGCAGTAAGTTATCCTTTTCTACCATCATCATGGTCCTACCTCTAGTGGTACTTAGCTCTATAGGTTGCTTCTTGTTCTCTGTCAAATATGTTTCTTCTATCTCTCCCCTCTATCTCGCCCCTATCCCGACCTCTAGGGTTAGACCACTCTACATCCTTCATCGCATTCATCTCTTCTTCATGTATATACTTCTGAGCTAACTGCATCAATTGTTCAATATCCTCTGGTGGATCCCTAGGTAGGGCTGAAGCAAATGGTCCTTTCTTTAAACCATGTATCAAAATGTTTATCATCATATCAATCCATAGGTCTTGTACTTCTAACATTTCATTGTTAAACCTACCTATAAAGCTTTTCAGAGATTCGTCTTCTTTTTGCCTAATAGTAAACAGGTATGTTGTTAACTTTTTTGCCTTTTTCTTTCTAGGGAAATGGAAAGCAATTTTTCGGACCAATTGACTATAAGATTCAATCGTACCACTAGGGATGCTAGTAAACTACTCCTATGCCTTTCATGTCAATGTTGTTATGAACAATTTTACATTAATGGAATCAATTTGTCTATATAAATTCATTACCAGTTTGAATGTCGACACATGTTCCTGAGGGTCCTTCGTCCCATCACACTTGGGCAATTCCGGCAACCTAAAACTAGGGTCCACTACCTCAGTAAAAATTTTGTTTGCGAAGGGTGAGTTTCTATTTTGTGCCACCAGCTCTCCCTGTCATTTCAATTCATCGATCTGTTGGCCCAGCCTTTCAATTTGTCTCCCAACATCGTCTACTTTTGCCTTTGAAATACCTGGTTCCCTTCTTATTTCTCTTTTGCTAGACCCTGCATCCGACACTTCCTTATCGTGACCTTTCACAGGTTCATAGCCTTTTTTAGGATCAACTTTGCTAGTTACCTCCCTTGGTTCATCGGCCACCTTTTTATCCTTGCTTTGGAACAATTGTCTTCTTACTGGCTACCGGGTCGCGGGTGTAACTGTTCTTCTCTCGTACTCCACTATGGCCTGTCTACTAGTTACGTCTATCATCCTTTGCAGCTCTTCTGGAGTTAAATGTATCATTTGTCCTTCCTATCTTATTGTTGTCTATTCTACTTGCCTTGGTGGGTTGGGTCCCTATCAATTGGCATGTGCTCTCTCCTCGATGTTCTTTCCATTCTCGATTCGAGTGTTGTTTTTCTCAATTTCCCACAGATGGTGCCAAATGATCCGGGGTAGGAGGTCGTAGGTCGCCTCGTGTATCTTGGATGAGTTGGGATCTGAGAAAAGAGTAGATCGTTAGGCTTGCTGGGATGTCCCCAACGAAAACCCTCTGATGCCTAAGTCAGCTCGAGATCGAGATAGTGATAATCGAACTGAAAGTATTTAATGTTGTGTAGTGTAATAAATAACCTTACCATAAATGATGTCTGAAAGTGTATATATAGGGCAAATGATCTCTTAGGTTAGAAGATATTCTTCAAAAATGAGTGAATGACAAACAAGTGGTGTGAAGGATTCTCTAACTCAAAAGTTTTCAAGCAACAATCAAACTTGGACAAGTATGGCTGGAGGTAATCTTATATGAAATTTTCATACAGTTTTTACTTTTTGGATTTTTCCTTCTTATAAACTTTTAGATTTTGACATTAATCCTCTACATGAAAACTCATGTTTTGTCTCTATATTTGTGATGAGAAAATTGTAAACAAATTTTTGTGTTCCTCTGAATTTATCGAAACAAGAAAATATTACAAATAAACTCTTTGAATTGGATTGAGTATTTGTGGGTGCGAAATCTCTACTTGAAACCTTTGATTCTTCACTTCGAGAACGCAATCTTTGACTTCGGCAATTTCAGAGGTTAAACTTGACGTTTGATCTCCTCCGACGTTGACTTTGACTTTGAATAACGTTAATTCGGGGGTCGTTGACTTATTCCCGAATTAAACACTATAAACTTGGAGATGTTCTTCTTGAACTTGAATATTTTTTGGTGAATTTGAGGCTATAATCTTCTGCCAAGGTGGACTTGCTTCTTGATAACGTTAATTCGCGGGTCTTTTGACTTCTTCTCGAATCGAACGTTGACTTTGGATGACTTCCGCGATGAACGCCTTGATTCTTGCCTTGAACATCGTGGATCTTCCTTGATTTGCACTTGAGAGGATTTGGGGACTCTCTTGCTTGTGTCTTCACTTGTCTTCAATTGTGTGTGTTGAATGAGCTCGGGGACCCCTTTATATAGCTGTAAAAAGGTAGAGTCATGATGAACTTAAACACATTTAATATTATCTCTTTATAATTTAATTTAAAGAGATAAATACATTAAATATTTGACAAGATATGATTAGTCAATTATGACATTATCTATTTAATATTTGTACTTTCTAAAGAGATAAATATCAAATTATTTGTCTCAATTTGATTGGAGCGTGGAATTTTGTAGACCCCCTCGAGATTTGTTCACGAGCATCTACTGCATATCGAAGAAGGAAGTGAATTTTGAGTACGTGAAGTCACAACATCAAATTGCGAATATCTTCACGAAGGCTTTGAAGTTTGATGTTTTCAAGAAGTTGCGTTTTTCACTTGGAGTGATATGAATCTAGTTTAAGGGGGAGTCTTGAATTATAAACTAGATACATAAGTCTAGAATATGCTATTCATGTATTTGGATAAAATACATGAATGTGTCTCTTCATATTTAGATGAGTTAATATAATACATGCATAGGAATTATTGTAATGCATGTATGTCTTTTAGTTTTTGATGAACTTATTTATTAGGAGAGTTTGAAGGGTGTATTTGTATAAGTATAAATACCACATATGTTGGAGTCATTTGTAAGAGCAAACAAAAAAGAGAGAAAATTTTAGAAGTATATTTGTAAGTTCTCATCCTCCTCTCCTCTTGTGAGTGATATATATGGTTTTTATATTCTAACACTCTGGAGTGAAATTTCTGCGGTAGATCATGAACAGGAGTGTTGGAGATGCACGAAGGTTGGACAAGTTAATTGAGCTCAAATTGATAGATTGTGAACTATGCACAGAGATCCCAACATTGGGTCATCTGCCACGACTCAAGATCTTGGAGTTGGTTGGACTGAAAAATGTGTACTCAATCGGTATGTCTTTCTATTATCCCCATATTGGTTGGTTTGATGAGTCAACGAGCACGGAGAGTGCAGGTTGTAGCCAACTTCAAGCTGTGGTACTATTTGGAGCACTTGAAAGTTTCAGGCTGCATAACATGCCTCATTTGGTAGAGTGGACTGAGATCTCCACCAATAATGCAACTAGAGTTGTCAATGCTTTTCCACGCCTTGAATCTTTAGATATCTCTAACTGCCCCAATCTGTCTAGAGCTCCAAGCCATGAATTTCCCAGTCTTAAAGAGTTGAGTATTAGTGATGCAGAAAAGAGATCATTATTACTGAATCAGATTTGCAACAGTATATATAATTTAAGCTCACTCACGAGCTTGGAACTCCGTCGTGTTTCAGATCTGACTCATCTCCCTGAAAAGTTGTTTTGCAAAGAGGGTCCGCCCCTTTCATCTCTGAAAATAATGGAATGTAGTAGCCTAACCGTTCTTGAATTACCTGGCGATGATCATGCACGCAATGCCGGTCTCCAGCATCTTGAGAGATTATACATAATTGATTGTAGGAATCTCACGTCAATCATATATCCAGTGGAATCACAAAGCGGAGGCCTCATTTCTCTCCGAGACTTGAGAATTTTAAACTGCAACACGCTGACCGGCATCCCCAGCACAATGTTGGAGTCCTCTACGTCTCTCTCGGCTATTTGATGGTATCAAACTGCCCCAAGCTCACCTCTTTCGAAGTAGACTTGGAGAGAATGCCACATCTCTACTACTTGCAAATATCCCATTGTCACAGTTTGAGGAGAGTATTTCCCATTGGCTCTCCTGACCAAATTGGAAGATTTGTACATTAATGAATGTTGTATAATCATGAGATGGAAGAGCAATGGTGGGAGCGGCTATGATAAAATTTATTCTGATCCTGATTTCCCCAGGTTTCGTCAGGTCCTAAATGTCTACGTGAACGGTATGGTCACGAACACCTTCATTATCAATCCATTGCTATATGTATCCATCATGCATGCATGGTAATCTTGATTTGCTTTTGGTGTCGTGATGCATGCAGGTTAGCTTTTCAAATTTGACCACAACAAGAGATGGGTACAAACGCAGGACTGAATCTCGCTTCTATGATCTCTCTCTCTCTCATCTCCATTCAACTTCATTTGGTTTCTCTCTCTTCAATAAATCCATAATTTGCTTCTCTCTGCCTCAAACATAAGAAACCCTGGAATTTAGGGTTTCTTTTCAGTGTTCTTCTGTTTCAGTAAAGATTTTTAGAGAGGAACCAGATCGCAGGGTTAGGGTTTTCTCTTCATAAAGGTAATGTATTCACTCTGCATTAATTGTTTCATTGGGTTAATTTCAATTTACGTCCACGTGAAATACGAAATGTTTTGAAAATGCATTTGTGAAAACATAAGGTAGAAATTACTTTTTCTCTATGCGAGTGGCAATATATTTTTACTTATAAAATAACTTTCATGCTCTTCTCTAACAATCATTGAATCTCATCTCATATAAATGAATGGTTCTGATTGACAATATACCTAATGTTCATATTTCATTTCGCTTGAATCTATGATATAATATCTTGTAATTTACCTTTCATGTTACATTTGTTTATAATCTCAAATATATACATATCTATAGTAACAGAAAACAAAGAATATACTGTTCATTTCAAGTATTAAAAAAAGAAATACAAAATAAATTGTTTGAACTGAGCAATTTCACTACAATTAATGTTTAACACCGAAATGAATGAACTCTTAAAAAATTATGGGGTGTTGAGCTACCAAATTCTGGACTCTTTCCAGGTGCTCTTCCACACAACGTTCTCACTCTCTCTTCAATGAGCAGCGGCTTGACAAGCTCGGATGCCTGTTTCAGGAATAAACGAAGCTTCGAGGACAAAGGATGCGAAACGGCATGATTGGACGAGACGAGCAGCTGCTGGTCTGCGTCTTATGCTTAGTTTGAAGGAGCACCTCTGTTTCAATTTGGATATCCTTAGTTATAATCTAATTGAATAGGGGTTTTACTCACTCACATTTGCCCAAATCTAGTGTGGTTACAACACCAATACAAGACCAGAAGGGCCGTAGATTACATAATTAATTATGAGATAATTATTTTAAAAAACAATTATGGTTTTTGAATCAACAATGCCATAATTTGCTATACAAATGCAAATTGTCGCTAAATTTCATAACTAACTTTATGTTTAAGATTAATTAAGAAATTAAGAATTTTCTTTAATGAGGACAGATGAAAAATTACTGCGGTGAAATGAAAAACTAAAAAAGTATAGCTTTTGGATATAGTTATAAGAATCCAATTTCCTCCGGAGGGCCAGCTAAGTAAACTGTTTCCTAAGGGACGGATTTGAGAATGGGTAGCCAATTAATAAAGTTTGGAGGACAAAACAGGAAATAAAAAAAAAATAGAGTAAAAGGGTTTATTTGAAGATGATGGCCACGACCAATAATGATCTCTTAGCCCAATAGTTAAGGTTGAGATTCCATAACCCTAGAAGTCAAGGGTTCAAATCCCATCAATACATAGGATATTGATATACAGTAGGATTGTTTGTATACTGTTATAGTAAAGAATTATTTAAATTTCATTAACGTAATATTGATTATCAATGTATTATTGTTGTAATTATCTCTATTAGAGATTGATAGTCGACATGGCTGATTGTGACCGATTTAATTCAATTAATAATATTCATCGCTTTCACTTCCAAAAAACAAAAGACGATGATGTCCATGAAGGGTATGGTAGTCCGGTCGTCTGAAGATCAAATTAACTAACTACAAGGCTTATCCAACTTCAACCAGATTGGATTTTCTATTGTATTTCGACAATCCAACAAGCTTTGCCCAGAAAGACACCCTATCCCAGCCTAAGCTGGTTTCCCATCTCAAACCATATATATCCAGGACCGATGAACCTTTGGAAGTATTAAAAAAAGCATGCCATATATATGTAATCGTACTAGTACTAGTCCTTTGGAAATGAACGAAAAGCAAGGGCTCGACATTTGATAATGAATAGCAAAAGCCGAATCTGGATCCATGTAGTTCATAATCATAGTGAAAAAGTACACACTACAAAAGTATTCAAAAAATACAACCTCTTGCATTAGTAGGAGGGTTTTCCCCAGGGAAGCAAGAAGAGGATGCAAGTCAATAAATAGATAACGATTGCCTCAAAGGGGCGATGGTATAACTGATGTAGCTCGAAATAGACAGTAGCAAAGTTAAGGTAAAAATAAGCACAAGACAACCCGATATATTGGTGAAGGGTGCGATTTTACTGGGAGAGCTAACAGAATGGATCAACGGTGACTATGAAAATTCTCACAAATTATATTCTTGCACAGTTGCAAAGCTGACTTCTAATAATTGATAGATTAAAGTTGGAAATAGCTCATAAAAGGTGGCATGCCACATTACCTCTTATATTCTTGTATTCCACGAACCAGCTGAAGATCAAATGTTATCAAGCTATCCTAATGCAGCATGATGAAGTCCGTCTCTTTACCGCTTGTTCCCCATTTAGATGAATTGACCTTAGGCCGTTGGGGAGACTGTTTGCAGAGGCAACTTCTTTCTGAACCTTTGGTAGCACAAATGGTCCTCAAAGAATGCTGTAATCATCAAACCCATCGATTTTGCACTTTAATATAAGAAACACAATACATACACTGCAACCGAATGGTACAGGTCTACAGGAGAAGTATCTTAATGGTTCTAGCCTACAGTAACTACTGACTAAAGATGAAGTAGGGAAACGTTTCATAGTAGGGAACCGCGACAAGATTCTGTGGTGCAAAAATGTGTCCAACATGATGTGTCAAGATAGCAGAAGGAAGCTGTACAATAAATCAGAGGCAATACAACAAGAATGAACATCATGAAATTATCAAGTGATATCATAAGATAAAAATAAACACTTGAAAAACTCACAGACCTTTGAAATTTCTTTCAGGAACAGTTTGTAGCTTGCAGCATAATACTTCAGAATGGACTGCATTGAGATGTTAAACAGACTCAGGGTGATAAGCAAGAACCAACCATTATCAGGTTGGATTTGTGCCACGAAATGATAATGAGCAGCCTCTAACCAAAGCCTAATTCAGTAAGGTTGCACCATTGTTATAACACATTAGTGACACTAACCTGAAAAAGGTTCGCCAGTATAACAACCTTGTAGATATGTTAGAATAGAATATGATTATCTTTACCAAGTAACCAATAGAATACAACTTAGAACCCACAATACAGCTATGTCCGGGTTCGGGCCAAAGATTTAACAAATTCTTCAGGTGAAGCAGTAAATCAAGTTGTTGCTTCACAAGACACTTCTATACCAGAAATTAGAACCTGTAGAGAAATATGGCAGTAAAACATAAAGCGTTTTGCCTCAGTTTGAAGCAAATAGAATTTTCAATTAATTTTGTGCTTCAGATGCATACAAAAATGGTAGTTGAAGATAATGAAGAACACAAGTTTTGATAAAAATAAATGACGAGGATGATTGAGCATAGCTTGATTGACAGCTTAAAGAGCAAGTGTACTTAACCTCCGATCTAGTAAAAACAGTTATAAGGGAGAGATGACCAGCAAAAGGTGGTTTTTATATCCACTAGGTACTCTCTTCACCCCTTACCTTAATGATACATCATTCTCAAAGAAACATTGGGTGGATGACAACAACCAGCAATTCTCCATCATCCAAGCCCTAAGACTCACGTCTGCAAGAGATGAGAAACTGAATCGAAACAATAAACTAAGAGGATAACAAGAAGTTCGTTAATATAAACTAGACGTGCTATCTAGTAATAGGCTCATTTTGAAGTGGAATATCTCATGGTTCCTAAGGAAGCTGAATTAGCAAAAGATGGTCTTATTGAAATATAAAATTTATGTACAAGG
This sequence comes from Sesamum alatum, assembly GCA_034509735.1. NCBI lineage: Eukaryota > Viridiplantae > Streptophyta > Magnoliopsida > Lamiales > Pedaliaceae > Sesamum > Sesamum alatum. The sequence goes on along the minus strand of JACGWO010000011.1, from coordinate 22,429,699 downwards.
GACATGTCCCTGAGCTGTAATTGCTACAACCAAAATACAGTGTTCACTACAACCAAAATACAGTGTGCTAAGACCTTATCGCTAAGATATGGGCTTATACGTCAAACAAAAAGATCTTTACAGTCAACTGTCGACATCCAGAGTACGAGTAAAATCCGCAAGTAGTAAAAGGTTCACTCAGAACCAACTTGTACATACCCTAACCTAAAGGAAACATAGCCTAATTATGGTGTGGCATGTGATCAGTAAATTCATGATAACAGTTCTTTTTCTCACTCTTCTTTCTCTCTTTTTTTTTAATCATTCCCCTTTTTGTTATTTTATAAGGCACAGGAATATACAGCATTCTCAGACTCAAACCATCATATTTAAGTCTGCCAGGTCATCCATAGGGATTTCAAGACCCATAAAATCATGATCCTGTAATCCATCATCCTCAATATTCAACCATGACCCTAAGTCCTCTCCTTGACCAGCAAGATCATCAGCAACACCTAAATCATCCATCTCAGGGAGTTGCAGGCCAGATAAATCTATTGGTTCCTCCAACATGTCCATGTCATACTCATTTTTATCCTTGCCACTGTCACTTCCACTAATCTCACTAGACTTCACTGTTGATGAGAACATTCCTTTTGGTTGTTCCGGTATCCTTCCTACAGGACCATTGTCTGAAGTAGATAAATGAGTGATTTTCTGCTTAGGTTTAGCCTTAGACTTTCTCTCTCCTTTGACAGAGGTTGGTCCAGGGCGGCTAATTTTAGTAGTTCCGCTTCTGGACAAGACCTCTCTGCTGTTTCCCTTCCCATCTCTGTCCCTCTCACTTCTTTTTCCTTTGGCACTGCATGAAAGAGAACCACCAATCCCTGATGGGACACCTGGAGCTCTGCTGATTGTACCACCTACATCATCAAGTAATAATTCCCTCCTTTTCACTCTAATTGACCAGCTGTCTTCTCTACCACTATTTTGTCCAGAATCCAAATTTGCAGATAGCAATGCTTCAGAAGAATATGTATCCTGATTGGTTGAGGTAGGGCTTTGTTGTGTGCCTGCAGGAGCTGCACAATAAAAGCATCCAAAGAAGTGATACAAGAGATTATAACTTGAAGAAAAGAAGAGAAAAATGGTGAAGGAACTCCAATCTGATTTAACACAAATAAATGTTGATAAGCATCGTGAATATGTGCCAAGTACCTGAAGTTCTAACTTCCATTGAGCATCCGGGTGTGGCAAGCTGAAGTTTTCCAGATTCATTATCAGAGCTGGAATTTAAAGGTTGACCATCAATGAGGCGTGATACACCAGAAAGGAACATGTCCCTATACAAAGGATCATGAAAGCAGCTCCTCCCTGTCACCTCAAATTCCTGGTATCGCTCCAATGCACGCTTAACAAAAGCTAAGGCAGCTTGTTTGGCCATTTTACCACTGGCACTCTTCATCCCATGAGCAAAAGGACCCCAGCAACTCTATAGGGGAAAATAAAAAATTAACAAAAAAGAAGCCAACTAAACAAATTCCATATCTGGATATAACAGAAAATGGTATTTGAGCAAATTCTAAAGCAGACCAGGTCATTCAAACTGAAAACCACAATCTTTAAGCAACAACCTAAGATAAATGCAGGTGTGGCTATTATTTGCTACACTACACTTCAAGAAAGTGTTACCATGAGCTAGCTTTGTTACCCATCATGACAGTATAAGACAGCAGATATAACTTAAACCAAATCACAAAACCCATAAACTACAGACTTGTATATATATAGATATATATACATGTATATCTTAATTATCCTTTCCCTTTCCTTGTATCTTCTCTCTTTTTTGCCATTCTTTTCTTGTGTGGGTGGGGATGTGGGACACGGGTATACGCATGCGTGAATTCAGGAACAAAATAATGCTCCATATGCATTTGAAGTATGTAGCACGATATATGTTGTTCCTGAAGTCAAGTTTTCAAATGAGCAAGCTGTTCAACAGAGTATATTTCCTATGCAGCTGATACTCTGATTTTCAAAATTAAATCTCAAGAGATCTGACAAATAAAACAGAGAATTATACGAAGCCAAGATCAAGCATCAAAATTCACATTAGGGAAATAGATATTCTGGTAAAGTCAATAAAGACAAGATACACCTTTTTTCGTGATGCTAATAAATAGTCATCTCATGTTTTAAGGGAATTATGATATTGTTTATTAAAGGAAGATAGAGGAAGAATGCACAGATAACAGTGATAATTACCATATATTTTTCGTAGGCCATTCCCACAAGTTTGTCAAGAGCACGCACTTCAAACTCCCTACAAGACATGAAGGTGCTTAATAATTATCGGGATAGTTGTCACTGACAGCTTCATGCATAAATGGGAAGAATAAACTCTTACTTCATCTGGAGCTCTTTAGCCTCAGAAGCAGAAGTTAGAAGTTTTCCAAGCAAGCTTTTCTTCCTCGAAACCTAGACATTAACTCAACAATGAGAGAGATCCCAGACGCGACAGCAATTCAGACGCTTCACTAAAGAAAATGCAACAATACAATATACTAAAACATCCAAACCAAAGATCATCCAAACGCCTGATTTACAATGTTAGGGATGCCTCTTCAGTAGGAAGAGGAAAACAAAATTCAAATGCAGAGATCCTTAACTCTGCAGTGGTTTTGCATTATTAATCCTATCCAAACAGAAATTAAATGGCGGCACGAGTAAAGCTCACGAAACAGTGGGTATTGCCATAAGCTCTGCCAATTTTCATCTCCACCAAAGAACAGGAGTGTTGTAGTTGAATCCCTTAATCAACACTCCAGATTTATGAGGACAACAATGGAACAATGTCCCAGCTTCTTTCCATGTTCCATCTAAAGAAATTTAACTGCCTCTGTTTATTTTTTCTTTCTGAGCGTGTAAGAGAGAGGGCTGAGGTGAGTGAAGGTAACAGTGTTGCTAGGTTTTGTCCCCTTAAGGCTTGGGCCAAAAGCCTGGGACTATTAGCCTAGGTTATTTTGTAATATGAAGTGACATATACTTTAATTATAGTGTTTAGCATATGCGTGTTGAAGACGTGTGCACTAGCAGCAGAATATATATACCAAACAAAGGGGAAAAAGAGGAAGAAAAAAGTAAATAAATACTCAATAAGAATTCAATGCAGCAAATCTAAAGTCTAAGTCTTAGTGCTTCCAAATTAGAAGTTCCGTCGACAACTATGGATGGAATAAAATCTTACCTCTTCATGGTACTTCTCGTCCAGCCTATTTATATTTCCACTTATTTCTTCATCTCCACTCTGTGCCAAAAAAGTACAAAAGTAATGTAAGAAAGCTCCACAGACAAGAGCAAAAGAGCAAACAGGATTAGACACCTTCCTAGAGAAGAAACAAACATACCACTATATCCGGGTAGATCCCTATACTGTGAACCTCCAAGATAAGTCTTTCACTTATTGACAAATTTTGGTACTCATACTCAGAACATACTGTGTCAGGTATGAGTCTATCTGCAAGTAAACCATTTTGTAAATGATCGTAGCCCGGGTCTGGAATGGACACAATATGGTGCTCCATCTCATAATATGATCTTCCATTTGAATTTACATCGTAACCATTAGAAGAAGGGTATCCAGAAGGGTCACAACTTGGTGATATCTGAGAGCAGAAAGTATCAAATTCTATATCTTTTTCCATCTCAAATCGAAATCCATGCACATCGTATCTGAGGTCCTCTTTTCCACCACCGAAAAGAACCTCAGTTCCTTCTTCAGGAATAAAAGCTGCAATTAGTCTCTGATACAGGGAAACCTCATTTGATGTCTTTGCTCCTGGAGGTAAACAATCTGGGCTAAGTTCCAAACTTCTCGCTTCAATTTCCTCACTTCCCGGTTCATTTGACAGGCAACCATTATGTACCAAAGTGCAACTACCTGCATCAAGAGGCACTGGAGCCGGTGTCTCCACAGCTACACCAGGATTAACCTAGAAGGAAAAAGGATAAAAAATAACTTAGGATACATTAACACACCTAAAAGATAGTTAACAGAAAATGGCAGCTCATGTATAGTGAGTTTTTAAATTTTTATTTAATTGTATGTCTGTAAACTTCACTAAACTTGCTTACATGGTCAGTCAGGTGCAGGTCCATAGGGCCACAAGGGAAAACGACAACATAAAAATTTATATCTTAATCACATTAAACTATGTTAGCAGCCTTTTGGAAGTACTCTATGCATGAAAAAGGATTGCAGAGAAGAGGCATTCTTTATTCCTAACTTTTATCACTTAAGGATGATAAATGGAATCTACCAAGAAACCGCTAGCTGTAAATTAAGTTCACTAGGATGCATATATATTAGCAAGTGGGCATTAGAAAAAGGTTCTCTCTCCTTAAGACAAAGTAATATGTAGGTCAAGAGTTAAAATGAGAGAATGCTGTGGTAAGCCCCATGTCAGTGTTAAAAATTGAAGCATGCTGGTTGAGATGAAACATAAACTACATCACTGCTTCCGGACTCTAGGATGCTCTAGCAGAATAACACTATTGATCGCACCAAGTATCTTTAAGCCTCTTTATCAGTTTGATGGGAAATTTAACAGATGAATCTCAATAAATTATTACTTTGTTTGCAGTTTGTTTATCAGCGAGAATATCTTGTCCTCCAAACAATAACAAAAATATTGAAGGAACCTATAACTGGTCATGACACATATTACCAAATTCAAAGAATAAAACTTACAAGTCAAAATTCCAGAAAACAAAATTGAGCAATGGAAAAGTTTGAAGCTTCAAAAATCTAGTGAAGGAAATTTTAAATATTTGCTCACAGTCAAATAACGGAAAAGTACAGAGCATGAAACTTAAAAAAAATACCAGAATGCTTTAGACCAATACGCACACTAATTAATGCCTAAGTCCAAATACAAAATATGAAAGAACCGCTTCTTTGTCCAATTCACGACTAACTTTTTCTAAGTTAAATTAACAAAATACTAAGACATAGTCAAAATATTTCTCCCAATCTTTATTACATTATGCTTATGGGTTTGAGTCTGAATTGTGCAAGTGAATCTCTTACGACAAATGAACTAGCTTCCATGATGGCAGTAGAAAGTCTGTATTTCATTTCGCCAAATGGATCCAGTAAATAAAAGTGAGGTTTTCCAATTGCATTCTTACACTGATGCCTCAATTTGAAATCTCTCCAACTGTTCAGATGCGCCAATGAGTCAATGACTACATTAAGGCCCCCAACCTTATAAAAGAGTAACTGAATCCAAATTTATTTGTTGGCCATTGACACGGAATATTGAAAATAATGTCAGTGAAAGTACAAGGATGTTGCTGGTTATAATTAAGTATGACTCACAGCCTGATACTGAGTACTCTGGAGGTACTAATTTACTGCTTCTAGCAAGGTCAATAACAGAAGTGCTAACAGGCAATGAAGGCATTCCAATATAACTGATCACTCTCATATGAAATATAACAATAAATAACACATTAATTAATGTTGCTTTAAAATATGAGGCATATCATTGCTACACTCAAACAGTTCACTTCTTGTGGCAACAGAGTTTAACAGATATCCAAAATAAACTGCACCTGGTCTTTCAAATAGGATATGTCCACATCAGCTATAAAACGAAATAGAGACTCCATCTTCTTCCAGAGTGGGCTAGAGAGGGCTTGAGCTGCATTAAATACTAGGCCACTTATTCCCAGGAGAACAATGTACAGAGGGAGCAAGAAAACTAAAACTTTCAAATGAATAATACCGGTGTTCGTAACAGCACTTGCAGCAGCCAAGAGCTCTTCATGACCATCATCAGAACCAACTGTTATATTTATTCAGGAATAGCCATTTATCAGGAAATGCAACTAAATATGAGCCTGAAAATCAAATGCCATCATATTCATTCCAACATTACAAGTTGACGTACCAAGAAAATCTGCTGCTGTATTGATCATAATATGCTTTTGCCGTGTATAAGCCTTCCTATCAGAGAGCTTTCTCGTAGGTGGCCGACCTCCTCTGTTGAACAGAAAGATTTTTACCATGTCAAAAAAAATTCTCTACCGAATCACAATCTTGGTGTGCATCAAAGAAGGTGTGATTAGAGAAATAAGGAGCACAAAAGAAAGAAAAAAAAAAAAGAAAAAGAAAAATGCGCATTAAACCTTTCAGTCTTGTCAAGACTGAGCCTGGAACTTCTAATTTGTTTAGTTGTTCCCAGCTTCCCAACCTTTTCCACTGAGATAGGCAAGACGGACCTAGAGGAAGTAAATCCTCGACCAGTTCTGCCTTGTCTCCTAACACCATCTCCCTGGTCATCCCCATTGACTGTCTTATTTTTTCTAGGTGGTAGCAGCAGGGTTGACATTTTCTGGACATGAGAACTTTTTTCATCTATCTCATCACACTTCTTATTCTTGTCTCTCAACTTAATTTCAGCAGCACCTGATTCCTCACTTTCAGATAAGGCAGCTGGGGAGAAATTGTCACCTTTTATTTTGACTTGCTGAGGAGAATGAGCAGGAAAGCGTCTTTCATTTACCATCATATCAGATGTCACATCCGCAACCGGGTTCTCATCCTTGCCAGGACCAATGGGTAATAAATTAGTTCTTCTTGCAGTTCGGGAGAACTTTTGTGGCCTCTGAACCCAATTGGTAACAGGAGATGAAGACCGAGTAGAAGGTGTTCGTTTACGACTGTTAGCACCAAGGCCACCAGGAACTTTGTTTGGACAATTTGACAGTTCCCAGTCATTAGAGGATGCAGATCGTTGCACCACTTGAGATAACTTGGACACACCACCAACTGAACCTGACCGTGGGCCACGAACATTTGCATTGAACTTTGTTCCTGAAGTTGGGCTGCCTGAACTGAAATCTTCCCGTGAATTTCCACTTCAAAGTGCAAAAAAGATAAAATAATAGGTCAGCCAACAGCAAATAAAGTTGCAAAAGCAAGGAGAAGTAAGCATTGGAACAGGATAAACTATTTCATACATAAAAACTAGGATATAATTCTTTTCCTGCCCCAACATCCTACTTACTGAAATTTCTACTAAGTTAGAATGGCTGGCTTCCACCATTACTGATAAATCTTATTCTTTAGCAAGGATATTTTTCCTGAAAAAAGGGTAAAAAGGAAAAGAATGCTGCTATCTCAGCAGGCTTGCAGGTCAAATTGGTTCAGCTAGGCTTCCAGGTCAAATTGGTTCAGCTAGTTCTCATTCTTCAGTTTCCTCCACTACAGCTGACAAGTTATTTAAGTACACCAGTGAAAGCAATGTCCAGCAAAAAAGTAATGCCCAACATCCTTATTACCTGATTGAAAAAAAATAGAATAGGCTCAACCAAGTATCATCTTTAGCAAGAGAAAAGTAAGTGATAACCCCAAAAAGTTCCGGAGAACTGAAAAAGCCCCAGAAGGAGCATAGACAGCCAACAAAGCATTTTTAGCAGCTTTTATTAACTATTTAATTCAGATCATGCAATGCATCTTTTTTGGGGCTTGAACTGTTTTACTATCACTGCACATATCTATGAAAATTCTTGGATCAATCCAATTCAACAACTGTAATAACTAGACAGCCAAGTTTTCGGGGTGGCTTCACCGAACCAGAAATTTTTCGGCAAGCTTCAGTGCCTCACCAAAGAAAAGCACCTCATACTTTCCATTCTAAGAACAACTTTTATGCCGGGCAGACCTTATCCTGCACTTATTATGATACTGAAGCAACTTTTAACCGATTTCAGTAACACGTCACTACGTTTTGCACTCTGTTGCCAGACAAAATTGAAGTACTGGTCAAAATTGAATGACATATACACAGTACCCGATGGTCTCTATTTTCCAGCTCGTAATATTTAAAAACATCATCACTAATTTTTGCACTTCCAAACAGTAAAACAGAGTCTTTTTGCAATATAAAGGCAATACTACATAGATATATTATATAGAACTCTGAGTGTGTTTAGAAGGAAGTGAGGTAAAGACATTTCCGTACTTGTTTGTTGCTTTCAGATTCAACCTTTCTTTCTCTTGACCACTTGGACGCTCTCTCCTCTCATGGAGAAGGGAACTGTTATCAGAATCGGTCCTAGACATAGATGAACGCATGCCTGAGCTGGTCTGCGAGGTGGCTTCACCTTTTCCTACTCCCAGACCTCCATTAGTAGTGCCAGATCTACATCAAGGTGCATATCAACATGAGAAAATAAAGAACAAAAGAAAACCAAAAAAAAAATGTTATCTTTATTGCTCAGTTGCTAATCTTCCATACAAATAGATCTTTACCCAGACAGTTAAAAAGCTTTAACCTCCTTTTCATTAACACTATATTCAATAAAATCACATATAATTAAAGATGAAGCTGATAAGACATGAGGACATGTCAGAACAAATTCAAGCCAACAGAAAACATGAGTATATCAAATCCCATATATTCCATCTTTTCAATGCGTTCTCTTTGACTTGTTTATCCACACCCTGCATACAAATAGCAATGTACATCGAACATGGAATATCAGATTTATCATGTTAATATGCTATTCATAACCCAAAATCATAAGGCTATAAAAGTCAGAAGCCTTTGGAATGCAGGAAAGTTTTCCCAATATGCTACAAATAAAAACTAAGAAAATGGTACATAGAATGTTAATCTACATGAAGAAGATGGAAATAAATCTACAGATACAAATGGACCATTATGTTTCTGTTATTGTTAATTTTTGTTAGGACTTAAATCTAAAACTCAGTTCCTTGAATGCATCTACAGATATTTGTCCCTTACTCCTATATGTGAAAAATGGGAAGCACTCAACAGCCATCAAGACATGACACCAGATATATAAAAGTGTAAAAGCCCACAGCTTAAACTGTTCACTCAGCAATTAAAATGCCACCTTCCACTCTTTCAACACTATAAGGTATTATTTTCAAGTCACCCCCACACCCCAACCTATCCAACTAAATGGAAAATTTTGACGGTGGACTCAATTATTTAAATGCTTATATTTGATTCATTACAGAATCTTATGAATTGACAAAAACCAATAGATGTTCACAGCTACAATCACCTATAAAATGGGAGCTTCCACATCCTCAAATAAACATGCAAAGTCAGCAATAAAGCTACAAAAGAATCTCTTATAGTTTAGAATTATTGACATCAATTAAGTAACCAAGAATTTTGACAAAAAACAGCTCCCTTCTAAATCTCCTAGTGATTGTTTACAGAAATTTCATTCGGGTAACATTTTTGAAGAATACTTCTCAGAGTCATGTCACCAATTCATTCAATAAAATTGTATTGGATGGTAAAAAATACGCCATGTTCTGGTACTCCTTTCGCATACATGGCAAACATATCTGAAAAAGTATTGGATGGTAATAATATGCCCATTTCTAGTATTCTTTTTTCATTACACATCTAACGTATGTACACAAGTTGAACCTAGTTCCTTTTCCCAGAGCAAGAAAATATAATTAAAACTTTTTTGAAGCTGTAGTTTTCTGGAGAGGAAAAATTAATGATATATCAAAGCAACTGTCTATCTTCAAGCTAGAACAGGGTCATAGAATAAATGAGATGAATATATTCTCAAGTGTTCCATACAATAATGGCACCAATTATTGCCTCTGCACTTCTGCACCTGGTACCAGAAGAACTTTCAAAGAATAATAAACTGTAAAGATCTCTCATTACCACCAAACATAGAAATTCTCCATATCATAAGGTTATTTATTATAAGAGGGTTGGCCATATATGTAACAAATCACCACATATATCAACTCAAAGTTCCAAACTTTAGAAATATATGCAGCCTAAAAGCAATATCAACCAATACATGAATTAACAAAGACATAGAAATAATACCTGAAGCCATGTTGATCAGTCAACCTCGAACGAGCTTCATTAGGAACGCGCGGATGCATTCCTTGTTTAGGTTCCCTATAACCATCAACTGGTTTTGTTGTCATTAAACTAGCAGCAACATCTAGCTTTTATACCTGTACGCTTTTTCTTCATTTTTGAATTCTCCCAACCATCAACAGCAACTGATAAAGTTCGATCCTCACCCTGAACTGCACCACTATTAGAGAGTCTTACTACATCCCTATCTTTATCCACAGTTCCAGATGGTCTTGAAGAGTTATTTGCACGTATATCCGTCTAGGTGAAGACAAATAAAGTCAGACCTTCATAGGAAAGGTTTTCTGATACTCACTTTCAATAAGCAAGAATAAATAGTCCACAAATATGAGATACTTTGGCAAAATCTCCAAATTTGGTCGGAGTTGGCAGTTTATTGTAGACATTTTCTTAATCTTATAGGTATGGGCAGACAGAAAACTGAGCAAAATATGACAAGAAAAGGTGGATAAATATCATCATCGCAGCAAATTCTGCTATCACTAAAGACGTACAAAATATTATTTTAACGTCAGATAGATAAGCAAAAATAAGAAGTTACTAAAGAAAAAAGGGAAGGGAGAAAAAAAGGACACAAACCCTAGTATCAACCATAGAAGTTCGAGTACGCTTGCTTGGAATGGTACTCTTGGTCCTTTCTTCAGGTTTTTGTTGCTCCAGTTCAAAACCACTCGTACTGGCATGATTCTGCGGTCCCATTTTTCCAATGCCCATTCCAGAAGCAGAACGCTCAATTGACAACATTGTGTTAGATCGGTCATTAGACAAGGCATCAAGTCGTGATCTCTTCCTCGACGGGATAGTCGGGAAACACTTGTTAATTACTGATAAACAGTCATTGAATATCTTCACACGTTCCCTAATGTACGCGCAACAGTAAAATATGCCGCTCATTTAAGAAAAGGAGGTGGAAAGTAGGGAGGGGCAATGGTAAAATGCATAACAATTACCTAGCTCTAGTACCACTTTCTCGCACACCAGATTTGAGTCGTCTGAGATCCTCTAGTGACGGAGAAGACAGCTGTTTGATTTTTGATGATGCAGGCATAGAATCTTCCAGTGGAATGCCAACAGCAGCACTTGCAAGCCGCTTGAATTCTGCTGGCCGGTTCAACTTATGTTCTACAACCATAGACTTTGGATCAATACGCACACATTGGAAGAAGTTCAGCACATCTCCGTGAGTTACAGATGAACCGCTCCTTGTCATGTTTGGCAGACTTGATAAAAGCGGGTTCTCTATATTTTCTCTGAAGCTACCTGATCTGTCCAGTGGAGAGGCACTGTAGGATCCACGAGGCCCAGATGTATATAATGGCCTATCTGGACTACCAGAAGAAAGATCAAATTTGCTAGATGCTGACATGGCATCAGTTTCCACACACTATCTGTGTTAAAAAACCAGTTAACAGAATTGTGCATGGCAATGTTGAATTACTACAATCTACACGCATCAAACCACGGCTTAAGATTTTGAATGTGACAACAGTACAACAGACCTGCAAGTAGAAGAGAACCCAGCATCAAAATGCAATATTTTGAAGATTCACCTCAAAATCTGAAACTAAATCACAAATCGATAGCAAGTCCCATTTGAGAAAAATAAATAAATTGAAGGCAATTAGGCCTCTAATGAGCTTCAAGAGGATAAATACTCCAAAGAGAATTTGCAATAAAATGCACGCTAATTGAGTAGACCAAGACATCCATAAAAATGGGTTTTTTTTTATTGTTACAGTGCCAGTTGGTCTTCAAGTGGAAACTCTTAATGGTAAGCTTTTGAGAAAATAATCATGCAGTGTAATAGGAATAAGCTCCTACAGAGATCATTTCGTGAATGCTTGTAAACAGAAAAGGTTAAACAATAAACCAAGTCAATTAATATCACAATAACAGGTTTTAACTCTATACCAACTGTGTCACTTATCAAATAGAAACTTTTGTATTAACATTTAATATTTCTAGCAATAACAATTATCCAGATTCCCTAGTAAATATTACTCCCAGTCACAGAATAAGTCTCATTACGGAGTTTCCAAGTTCGGAAAGAAGGAACATTTGTGCTCCCGTATAGCTATATTCAATTAGCTAACTAGCTTGTAATTGTATTCATTATTAAGACAGCTATTTAGTTATAATTTCTTTCGACCCTTTTCTTTTCTCTCCAACAGATTCTGGAAGTCAAAGTCATATTCAGCTACTCCACAAACTAAATTCTGCTTCTGAAAGTGACTCATACATATCACAACTTCCTCGTGCAAATTTTACCGGTAGTATAAACGACCCGTTTCAACTAGCGACAGAAACCAATAAATTGCACCTCCCTGATCAAACAAGAACCAGCAGAAACTCTTGACAGTCAATGAACTTATCACCTCAGATTCAAAACCAGTAAGCTTCTGAAACCTACTATCTTAACAGTTAAAAAATGTCACAAAACCAGCACTAATCTTTAAGATAATAATCATCAAGGAAAACCGGTAAGCTGCAAAACTAACTTTTCAACAATCACTGCCAAAATCTCAACAAAAAACGTGTGATCTACAAAGCTCTAACTCGTAACCTCAGCCATGATCAACCAACACCGTTAACAATCAATCAGCCAAGGGTTCAATTAGGGTTTTGAAAAATCATACAACAATACACACCAAAAAATATGAAAAAACAAAAGGACGACATAAAGCTACATAAGCATACACAAAAAAAATTAACGTCAAATGGAAAATCAAAATTATCATCACAAAAACAGAAAGAATACCTGAAATATCGAGAGGAAATACTTCAAAAAACCACCGGCGACAGCGGGTCGTTGATCGGTGAAGGAGACGTCGGTCGAGGAAATAATCGAAGCTGTAATTTGATATTTTTTTAATTAATTTCTTCACCTGATTTTGGCCCGGAATTGAGCCCGAATGATGATTTTAGGTACTGTAGTACAATTATTATATTAGTATTGGAATCCATAGACCTCTGAGTATTATTATTTCTCATTATACAATGGTTATTATGGAATATATCTGGACCCAAGTTCTTTGAGAAAGAAGCAATATTTGCAGATTGGGCCACCCATCCTAGCCCATTTTCTACAAAATTATTATTTAATTTAGAGATTGTTTGGCTAGAGCCGTAAATGAGTCGAGTCGAGTCGAGTCGAACGTGATATTGTTTAAATTTATTTTTGAATTATTATAAATTTTAAAAAAACTTGTTTAAATTTGATTTGATTAATAATCTAATCGAGATCATATAAACTTTAATCGGCTTAATTATAAGTTGAGTTCGAATAATTGCGAATTGGGCCACCCATTGGCAACGCTACATTATTCATCCTATCCCATTTCTACAAAATTATTATTCAATTTAGAGATTGTTTGGCTAGAGTCGTAAATGATTTGAGTCGAGTCTAACACGTTATTATTTAAATTTATTTTTGAATTATTATATTTTTTTAAAAAATATGTTTAAATGTGATTTGATCAATAATTTAATCGAGATCTAATGAACTTTAATTGTATAAAACATAAGTTGAATTCGAATAAGTGCGAATTGGGCCACCCAACGGCAATGCTATAATACCCATCCTAGCCCATTTTCTACAAAATTATTATTCAATTTAGAGATTGTTTGGCAAGAGTAGTAAATGATTCGAGTTGAGTCCAACGCATTATTGTTCAAATTTATTTTTGAATTATTATAAGTTTGAAAATTTGTATTTGAATTTTTGTTTGGTTAATAATCTAATCAAGATCAAATGAACTATAAATAGATCAAATATGAATTGAGTTTGAGTAATTGCGAATTGGGCCACCCACCGGCAAGCTATAATACTCATCCTAGCCCATTTTCTACAAAATTATTATTCAATTTAGAGATTGTTTGGCAGGAGCTGCAAATGATTCGAGCCGAGTCGATCGTATTATTGTTTAAACTTATCTTTGAATTATTATAAGTTTAAAAAAATTATATTTGAATTTGATTTGATTAATAATCTAATCGTGATCAAATAAATTTTAATTAGTTCAAACATGATTTGAGTTCGAGTAATTGTAAATTGAGCCACCGATTGGCAAAGCTATAATGCCCATCCTAGCCAATTTTCTACAAAATTATTATTCAATTTAGAGATAATTTGGCAAGAGTGGCAAATGATTCGAGTCGAGTCGAATGCATTATTATTCAAATTTATTTTTGAATTATTATAAATTTAAAAAATCATGTTTGAATTTGATTTGAATAATAATCTAATCGAGATCGAATGAACTTTAATTGAATCAAACATGAGTTGAGTTCGAGTGATTACAAATTAATCCACCCATTGGCAATGCTATAATACCCATCCAAGCCAACTTTTTACAAAATCAGTTCGATTTGAAATATTTTATAAATTACTACATCTTACAAGATGTTTTAAGAGTTTAAAAACATTGAACTTTATTTTAAAAATTAAGCTCTTAAATTATTTGAATAAATAAAATATCAAAATTTATAAAATGTTAGAGTGGCATAATAAGTTTTTCATATTGTAATAATGACGAAAAATTGTCATCAAATTATTAGAATTTAAGATCGTACAAATAGATCATTTTACTTTGGGGGGAAATATCAATTATATGAAGGGTAAAAGCAAAATACTAACAAAATTGTGAGTGTTTTGTTCAATTAGATGTTAGAATTAAAGAACTTATAAGATTTTATAAAATAAAAAATAAAATGGTGAAGTTAACTTTTTTAAAGAACTTATAAGAGTATCTCTTTAAAAAAAAAAGAATTTACCAAACAATTTTTAAGAACTTATAGACTCTCAAACATCTTATAAGACATTTTGATGAGCTTATAAGCTCAGCCAAACATCCTCTTGGCGTCTAGTGATACTTGTGTTATATCTCTATATTTTTATATAATTGACATCTATAGTATATATTATCTCATAGAGTCATTTTGATTTCCAAATTAATTTTGATCTGTCATTTTTTAAAAAAATTTAAATTGATTAAATTTTTTTATCTTCTCCACCCATCATGATCTTCCATAACAATATTTTGGTAGTTTTTTTCTCATGCATTTTTATTAATTTTTAACTATAAAAAAATAAATAGTTTATATACTTCTAAAAGTTTTGTGCATATATAGCTGGATGTGAACACTTACAAGCATGTATAAACAAAGAGCGGTATTTTGTTTTATACTAGTGCGGTGACTTATGATGTGTATGCTTAAAATTTTAATATACTAGTCATTATGGCACGTTTTTTTTTCATATATATAAAATAATATTGCACGTTTAAAATTAATATAAATAAGAATATATATATATATATATATATAAATCAATATATTGCATTTCAAAAAAAAAAAAAAGAAGGAAAGAAAGAAAAGAAAAAAAAACTAACTTAAGGGTATCATCGCATTACCAAAAAAATGGTATTGCGGTGTTATAAACTATCATTTATGAGTGAGAAAGGGTTTTTCTGTTTATATTGGTATCGGTTAATTAAAGTTAACTATTTACGTTTTTATGTTATAGCTTTTCAAAAATTATGTCAATGTATTGATTTTGAATTTATCCTATTCGATAAGATGCTAAAAGAACAAATGAAAATAAAATTTGGGGAAAGAAGGAGATGCCATTTGGTAGAAAGTAGAAAAAAAGAAAAGGGGGATCAATTTCAACAGATTAGCGACAAATCGTGGTGGCGAACACTAGGATGGAAGGAGAGGTTTCTGTCGCAAGCAGGGAGGACAGTTCTGGTGAAAGTCGTCTTACATGCAATCTCGATGTAAGCTATGCAATGTTTTCGCCTTCCAGAGAAGTTACTGAATTGTATTAGGTCCATCATTTTGAATTTCTAGTGGCACTCGGGTGAAGGCAAGAGGATTCATTGGTTGAAATGGGATGATTGGTGTAGACAAAGTTGGAATGGAGGATTGGGTTTTAGGGACATGAGAGCTTTCAATACAGCCTTCCTCGCTAAACAAGCCTGGCAAATTGTGACTAATCCACACTACCTGCTCAGAGGGCTTCTCTCTGCTCTGATTCACCTCCGGGAAGGAGCTTGATTCGCTCGTGTGTTGAAAGCGCGGTATTCTGCTGCACGGAAAGGGCTGAATTCGTCGTTCTCATGGCAAAGTATTGCTAGTGCTTTGCCCCTGGTCGAGAGAGGATTGCGATGGAAAGTGGGGGATGGTTCGAGCATCCGCATTTGGGATAGGTGGATTCTAAGGGGCTGCTCTTTCAAAGTGTATTCACAGCCCACAATTCTGGATGAAAATGCTACCGCTGTGTTTGGCCTCGTTTTCGGCCCATCTCCGAGATGGGCCGAAACAAGACTATTTGTTTGGTACACGCAAAAACACCTTGATTGGGTGTTTTCCACTATCTTGTCCCATTTTCCCATATTTGATAGGCCCATCAGCTATTTTCATGGTCCTTAACCTACCAACCTCAACTAAACATAGGAAGAAAACCTTGCAGCATAGAATCGGCCGCCGCCGCCTATTTTTGGACCATAAGCTCCCGGTCAACGGCGTTGAACGCGGCGGTGAAGGCTTTTGACCGGAAGATGCAGCGGGTCGAACGCGGCGGACGTTGTTTTACAGATCTAGCGCCGCACAACGAACGCGGGATCGCCTGGAACTCCGTTGCCGAAGCCGCCGTTAGCGAGGCGGTGGAGACTCTGTTGCAGATGCCGCGGATCTAACTCGGCATTACCATAAAATGCCGCCGAGCGAAGTTGTGTGTTATCTCCGGTGTTGGCCGATATTTTGCCGGCGGACCGTCGCCGCCTTGTTCGTCTCGTCATGGCGGACACATACACGGGTATGGTGGCCACGATCGGACACTTCACCTGAGAGGGCATTCCCACCTCTCACTCGGGAGCACGACTCAATTAACTCGACGAGTCAACCCGCCGTGTCTGACCCAGTCGACTCAGTCAATATAAGCATTTTGGGGAATCCGTCTGACTTTATTATTATTATTTTTTTTTTTGTCTTAATAATTTGACCTCAAACTGATAAGTGAATGAAGAAATTAGCAATTAATACTATTGTGGTGGATTGAACTATTTTCTTGGATGAAGATTAATCTTTATCCAATTACAATTTTAATGTGGATGTTAATTAATGGATTTATCTTTAATCAAATCAATAATTTAATATTATATATATATATAATAAAGCATTTTTATCTTAAAAGAATTTGACCTCAAATTAATTTTTAATATATGTATATTATATATGCTCGCAAGATTGATATCTTTTCTGTATTTAATACATTCGGTACAATTATGTTTGTGCAGTTTTTCGGCTTTTAAGTGTACATGTTGTTTAGCAATTAAAGAAACAAAAAATGTTTATCCAAATGTTAAATGGTTGATCTTACAGTTTATTGGTTTAACATAATCGCATGTGTTTTTATTGATGTTATAATTTTAACAAATTATACATAGGTTATGTTACATGTCCCAAGCAATTATATGAAATTATCGAATTGCATGAAAAATTATAATATGAAAAGCCGTTACAGGGAAGCAACAAATTCATTATTAAATGATCTAATTAAATTTATCAATCTCATTAAATTATTTGTAAGATAATACTACTTTGCATAATATTATTTAATTAATATGTTATTATTATTCGTGAAAAAATAGAAAAAAAAAATTCCATATACAAACTATTATTTAATAATATATTAAATAATTCAATCCACCTATAAACAATTATATATTAATATATACATATATACATTTTAAAAAACAAATATAAAAAAAACATGATTTGACAATGAACAGTGTTTTTTGTCTCCCAAATTTACAACACACTACATACAACACCTTCTTTATACTATTTTAAACTATCTCCAAAAATAAATCCAAACATACACAATTTTCTAACACACACTTATTTATCTCTATTTTTCTCTTTCTATCTCCACAAATCAAAACAAAACAACCTAAAAATAAAACCAAACACTAGGTACAGTTTCTGAAATGATTTGGAGCAACGGACGAAGCTAGAACGTGGATCTAGTCCGGACTATTTTCCCGAGGGAGGTGGTGGAATCGATTCTGTCCATCCCGCTTGGAAGAGCTAGTCGGGATTTGATTGTTTGGCACTATGCAAAAAATGGTTTGTTCTCGGTTCAGTCGACTTACAACCTTGCTCGCTCCATGTCCGCCAAAAATAGAGGTTAGTGCAACAGGTCATTGAGGTTCGGTCGTCGAATGTTATATGGAAAGCCAAGGTCCCTAGTCCAGTCAAGCTATTTGCCTGGAAACTTTTCTAAAATGCGATTCCAACAGCTACGAATATCGTCAAAATAAGAGTCCTTGTGTCCACTTGATGTGCAACTTGTGAGGCAGAGGGCGAAGATGACGTACATGCGATTGTGAACTGTCCGTGCTCACGACTATTACAGGCACTTTCAGACATCCCTTGTGCAATCTTCGAATCAGTTCATGCGACTGGGACTGAGATAAAAAAAATAGAAGGGTACTGTAGCAATATGGAATATGAAGATATGAAGGACACTGCGCAGAGAGATTTCATCATGGATTTAAAAGTGAAGAATCAATTTCATCTATTCTGCCGAGTTCGAAGTGTAGGGTTTAAATGCAAGAGGGAAAGAAAAGATCTTACTAACTACCTTCTAACTACCCTAATTGACATATTAATCACGAGCTAACTAACCAGAGGAGAAAACGCTATTCACAACTAAGACAAACATTAAAAGAAGAAAAAACAACTTTACAAGAAAGAGCAAGTTTACAGTAAGAAGGAAAAAACGTGAATACACTAGTAAAGGCGTGAGGGTGAGATATGCGAAATGCAGAACCAAAGTACGCGTCTTCAACCTTGCGTCTGATATCTTTACAGCCTCCTCTCAAGGTGGCACATGAAAAAGCCATGCCCAGCTTGGAGAAAAGCCTAGCAAAAGGAGCAGTAGAAAAGGGCCTTGGTAAAGAGATCAGCTACCTGTTGCTGACTGGAAACATGGCCCAGAAGGATGAAGCCTTGCTTGAAAAGATCATGGACCAATGGCAGTCAATGTCGAGGTGCTTCGTGCGCTCGTGAAATACAGGGTTCTCAGTAATGTGGATGGCAACTTTGTTGTCACAGTAGAAAGGAATGAGGACAAAAACTGAAACATCGAACTCGTGAAGCCAATAGCTGAGCTAGAGCAGCTCACAGATGGTAGAGCCTATGCTTCGGTATTCTGCCTCCGCGGACGAGCGAGAAATGGTGGCCTGCTTTTTTGTCTTCCAAGAGACAAGAGCAATGCCCAGAAAGATGCAATAGCTAGTAATCGACCGACGAGTCTCCGTGCAAGAAGCCTAGTCAAAGTCCAGGAAGTCTTGAAGAGTGAAGAATGAGTCAACCGGGAAAAAAGACCAAGGGAAGGAGTACCCTTGAGGTAGCGAACCAGGTGAATGGCAGCATCCCGGTGAGGTTGGAAGGATGATTGAGGAATTGGCTCAATTTCTATACAACAAAAGAGATAGGGCGAGAAAACCTCAAATAAAGGAGCTTTCCCACCAATCTATGATACTTGTCTGGAGAATGCAGAAGGGGGCCAGAGGAATTATCAAACTTGAGACCAGTAGGCAGTGGAGTGGCAGCTGCTTTAGCATGATCCAGCTGATAGTCACGGATAATATCCAGCAGGTATTTACGTTGAGTAACACATGTCCCATGGGTGGAACGAGCCAATTCCAAACCCAAGAAGTACTTGGTTGGACCCAAGTCTTTGATGGTGAACAAGTCATGAAGATATATTTTAATAGCAGAGAGGGCCTCAAAGAAGTCCCAGTGAGAAGAAGATCATCTACATAAACGAGGAGAGCAACGAAGGTGGAGTCTTTGCGCAAGGTAAACATGCAATGGTCATGTGGAGATTGCTGGAAACCAGAACTCTTGAGCTTGGATGTGAGCTCAATATTCCACTGCCGAGAGGCCTGTTTGAGGCCATAAAGAGACTTTCGTAGACGACAAACGACACCTTTAGAAGCCTTGGAATACCCTTTAGGAGGTTGCATGTATACTTCTCCGTCCAAGTGGTCATGGAGGAACACGTTGTTGACGTCGAGCTGCAAGAGAGGCCAATGCGAGCAGTAGCAACAACAATAAGTAGTCGCACCGTGACAGTTTTGGCCACCGGGGAGAAACTATCGTAATAATCGACCCCTTCAATTTGAGTCCAGTCATAGCTTGACCTTATAAACCTATTTTGAGCCAATGGCCCTCTTGCCATCAGGTTGTGCAATCAAGTCCCAAGTGTAATTCCTCTCAAGAGCATCCAGCTCTTGTGCCATAGCCTGTCTCCAATGCTCATTTTGATCCAATTGAGCAAATGTCCAAGGTTCTTGAACAGCATCAGCCTGCGCCAAGAACAACATGTGTGCAGGACTGAAGGACATGGAATCACAAAGGTTAGGAGAGGAAGAAGTGGAATTGCAAACGCAATCTTTCAACCAATGTGGCTGAATAATCTGTCTGTTGGATTTTCTGGTGATTGGAGAGGGTATAGGTTTAGGAGATAGTGAGACATGTGACTGATCATGAGGAAAATGAATAGGTGTGTTAGAATAGGTGACCATGAAGCCAATCAGATTGGGCTTATGTAATCAATTTCTGACAATAGTGGTTTAATTTGATACTCTGAATAAAAGTTATATTCAGTTCTTGGCATGTTATACTTTGTTGTGTTCACTTATATTATTGTTCATAACACAAGCAAAGCCCACAGACTGAGTAAGTAAATCCAAGAGGCTGGACTGCGCATAAGTTGGCAGTCATGAAGCCAGCCTCTGTGGATCGGTTTGAAACCCTCCAAGTTAAGGACCTCGAGATTGGGTATCGAGAGTCCATGTAAGACTTACACTGAGGATTGCAGTCATATTTCATCGACAAGTGACGAAGGTCGTCCATGCAATATTAGTGGGTTAGTTAGCTTAGGATCGACTGACTGAGGTGACTCGCAGGAATCGTCATATGAAAGCCCTAAGTGGCTTAGTCGGTATGACTGGCATTCCCAACTCTGATAATACGTGATTAGACCTCAGAATTGAGGAACCACGGCAGTCACATGCCACTATGCATGTGTCTTAGGTTTGCACGAAAGGCTACCATGTCTAAAGACATGGTTGTTATAAGCCCTATTTAGTATAGTCAGAATATGCACTGAAGACGGTGCGTTCCGAGATAGAATCTATCTCCTGTTAATATTTGACAGTAGTATCTCATGTACACTCTAAGGCTCGTTCCCTGTAAAATCTATGACCACAGTGACTGAACAGTAGGATGGGATCCCAGTGACGTTTCAGTCAGTAAACGAGTAGTTGCTTAAGTCAAGGATGGGGGTTGACGTCCAAATTCCACACCCTAGACTATAGCAATGAGATTGTAGACGGAAGGACCGTACTCGTATGTATTCATGAGCCTAGGTGTTCACGCCATGATTAAAACTGCAGTGACCAGAACATAAGATGTGGCCACAGGGTAAGGTATCATGGTAGAGCTTTTGTCTTATAGTCAAAGCACGCATGAGGTAAGGCATGGTCACGACTTATCACAAGAATGTCATTATTAGAGCACATATGGCATAAGCCATAACCACAGTATGTGATGCACAAAACTTTTGTGCATATGATCTGTTAGAATAGGTGACCGTGAAGCCAATCTGATTGGGCTTATGTAACCTATGTCTGAACAGTTTCGGTGTTTTAATAATCATCATGAATACGAAATTGATATTCATATGGCTTAATACTTTGTTTGTGTTCACTTACTACTTTATATTAACTATTCACTGCACAAGCAAAGCCCACAAACCGAAACGTCAATCCAAAAAACTGGAACTGCGCATTGGATGGCAATTCATGAAATCAGTTTCTGTGGATCTGTCTGAAACCTCCAAGTCAAAGGATCTCGAGATAGGGTATCGAGAGTCCGTTTGAGACTTGCACTAAGCAATTGCGGCCGTGTTTCATCGACAAGTGACAAGGGTCATCCATGCAATGTTAATGGGTCAGCCAGCTAGGTGTCAGCTGATTGAGGTGACTTGTGGGGATCGTCATATGGAAGACCTTGAGAGGGTCAGTCGGTATGGCTTTATTCTCGGTTCCAAATAGTACGGATTTGATCCTCAGACTTGAGGGATTACTGAGATCATATACACACTGTGACTGTTATCTTAGGTTTTGCAAGAGGCTATCATGTCAAAGAAACTCGTTTTTCATAAGCCCTATCTAGTGCAGTCAAGATGTGTAGTGTGGACAATAGGTCCTAAGAGAGGATTCATCTCCTGTCAAAAGGGTTGACAGTAATGTCTCACTTTACTCTAAGACTCGTCCCCAATTAAATCAGTGGCCATAGTGACTGAACAAAGTGATGGGATCCCTGTGACGTTTAGTGTGGGCGAGACAAAGCTTAAGTCAAGAATGAGTACCAACATCCTAAAGATCCATACCCTAGACTATAGTGTGAGATAGTAGATGAAAGATAAACGTATTGGAGAGCCTAAATGTTCACGCCATAATATTCACCTAGTCCCTAGTGTCATGGACCATTGCTAGACGGCCACCCATGGTGACAGACGAATTTCCTTCATGAGATGATTGGAGATTCGGCCATGTCTAGCTGAGGGTGAACCTAAAGAGTCACATAAAATCCGTTGGTAACAAAGGAATTAATTTAGAATTGATCTCGGGAGGTTGAATAATTTAATTGGATTAAAATTGGTTCCTCTTTCTTGGATGTTGATTCCTTTAATTAGATTTATGGAATTAACTGATAAATTAGATTTAATTAGAAATGAGAAAATGGGCTTAAAATAAATAATATTAATTATTTAAATCCCTATGGTTTATTTAAATAAGATTTAAAATATTCCATAATAAATCCATCAAGGTGATGTACGGACGAGATTGAAGTAGAGAGATCAATGGCCTAGATTAGTTTGACTAAATCTGAAGTCTAGTTTGAGTAGGATTTGACTAGGTCAAAATCCTAGTCAAAGTATGTTTCTTAAATTAGAGTTTGAAGAGGAATATGATTCCACTTTTATAAATACTCATAGAAGTATACACATAAGAGATTGATCAACTTGTGAGCACACACACACACACATACCCCACCGGCGGATCTCTCTCTCTCTCTCTCTCTCTCTCTCTCTCTCTCGTCCCCTTCTCGTTTTCCTCCAAGAAAATTCTAAGTTCCTTGTTTAATACAAGTGGACTTTAGACGGATTGATCACGTTTAATTAATAACGCTTGGTCAATTCGTCCTCCCCTAAATACACTCTTAATTTCTTGCTAGCACGAGGATCAAGAACCAATAGGATTGCGTGGATGATTTAGAGGGATCCTATCATTGGTGGCAAAACGTGGAATAACGCGTGTGGCGGTACAAAGACAAAACTACAACCGGGTAGGTCTTTATTTACAGTTTTCATTTCCACCCTATGGCCACCATGATAATTGCATGTTTATTTTAATCATGAGATACATCGAATACCCGGATGTTCAAGGGAACACCCCTTGAACATGTTTTTACGTTTTCTGTATAAGCATGTTTTATTTCATGTTTTTATTTATATCGAGCCTCCGCATTCGCGCTCCTCCCGGGACGATCCACACGCCTTTCTTTCAGTGGTATCAGAGCCCGGTTCGGTGTATAGGGCTAGGGTTCTATGTGCTATACGTGTAAAGCATGATTTACATTGCTTTTAATTTACGCTTGAAGCATGTCGTAATTTCATGGGTTCATCGTATTAATTTTGCACGAAATCTTGGTGTTCTTGAAAAACGGGGCAGAATAATAATAACGGAACATAAAAACGGCGAATGCGGCAGCCATGAAAGAAAATTAAATATTATATAGAAAATTAATATAAAATCTAGAAGTTCAATAGAAATAATTGAAAACCAAAATAAATAATATTATCAGTATTTTTATATAAATTATGGGGATTTTATCATCAACTAATATGTGAATGAAAATTAAATTTTGTAAAGACAATTAATTATAAAATTTTAAAGTCCTAGATATAAGCGGATGAAAGTTTAAAAAGTAATATATCAATCTTTTTACGTTAAATAGAAGTTCATAAGTTTAATAACCCCCACCCACCCACCCACCCAAAAAGGGGAGGGGGGGGGGGGTGGATTCCATCAAGTGAAAATGCTTATACAAGAGATTAATAGTTTAATAATCTTGTTATCACTTACAAATTTTTTTTTTTTTTCGATCACAGAGGTTGTAAAAGTTTATCCAATAATAACTACTTGGTGGTTATGCAAATTCACCAATATCAGGGTATTGTCTTTTTGAGTTTTATTACCTATTTAACTATTCATACTATATTTATTTAATTGTATATAATTATTTTAATATAAACTTAAATTTATAATCATAGAGATTATATCTTTAAATAGTAGAATTATCCATAGTTAAATAAAAAAATTAAAAAATAAATGTATCAAAATGGAGTAAATAATTTTGGAATAAAAAAGATTTTTCTAATTTAATTTTGGAATTATGATATTTAGGGAGAAAATTACAAAAAATAAGAAAAGTCATTCTATCAGATTATTACATTTTCTTTTCGTGTTCTGTTTTAAGTAGTGATAATTTTTTAAGATATAAGGTCCACAAAAGTATTAAAACAAGCACCACATAAATTATAGAAGAATTAGAATGAGAAATTATACTATTTTAAGGTTCTTTTTTTTTTGTGAGTATCGTCTTCATTTCTTAATTGACTATCGACAAGAATATGGTATAAATTTTTCAAAGAGATCTTTCAATGATACTTTTTATAGAAATTAAATTTACACATAATACAATATCAATAGGAGATTAAAAATTTAAGGTTAATTGTAATTTTCGTCCTATAGTTATAGGCTCTAGGCATTTCAGTCCTTTAAGTATCTAGGCTAGCAAAATTGTCCTCTATCTTTTCGATTTTTGTGAATGTGGTCCTTCGGTCGCTGGATTTTTACAAAGTGGCCAAAAGAGTGGCACATGTCTCTCACGCGATGGATTAAAATTGGGGCTTTTTCCGCCATTCGTTAATATTTCACAACATGGTAGCTAAAGTAAATTTATAAATAAAAATACCTACTGAAGTGGCTAAAATAGGCACGTCATGCTGCTTAGTTGAAAATAGAGGGACTTACAGACGTGAATATTTTAGCCATGTCGGTAAGTATTTTTTTTCCTAAATTTAATCTAGGTACCACGTTGAAAAATATTAACCAATGACAGAAAAAGCCTCAATTTTAATCCATCATGTGAGGGGGCATGTGCTACTCTTCTGGCGATATTGTAAAAATCCGACGACCAGAAGACCAAATTCGCGAAAATTGAAAAAATAAATGACCATTTTGCTACTCTAGATACTTAAAGGACTAAAATGTTATGAACCTATAGCTACAGGATGAAAATCACAATTAACTCAAAAATTTATAGTAAAGCAATGAAGTGCGTCAATACATCTCTATAAGATTTTAAACATATATTGGGTAGATATATGTATTACACATACTATAGAACATCAAATAGGAATAAAAAAGATTACATGAAAAATAATAGAGGTATGTTCTTTTATCCTCAAGATACATATTAACATATTTAGAAAATTCTACCAAAAAGCTTCAATATATTTCAACACATTAGTAAGATTACCCTAAAGGGAATATTGAAATTTCGTGACATGATTTTGATTGCAAGTGATCATCTCATAATTAGGTTACCTATTCAAGTTCGTGTATTGCGTTTAGAACATCACATATGACTTTTAATTTATATATATATATAATTTTTCAAATATTGAAACAAAGATACCCAAAGCTCCTTAAGTGGGACATACTTTTTAATCCCTTCAATGGAATATTTTTAAATTATTTAGACATAATAAAAATTAAAAGTTAAAATAAAATTACACTTTTAACAAATGTTCAAAAACAAAATAAAATTAAAAAAAAAATTCATAATTAGAAGCATTTCACATGTCTAACTTAAAAAGGTTTTAATTTCCTTCAACTATATGTGTTCTTTAAAGAGTCTGCATGCATTTTCAGAACGTCTCACTCAAATTAATATTTTTTTCCATATTTCAAATTTTATGTGAATTCTTATTTTATTTGTGTTATAGTTCGTCGAAAAAGATATTTATTTTATATATGTATTTTTTTTTTTACATAAAGGAATGTAATTTAGCAATTTATTTCTTTGAAGTATAAAAAGTTCTAATTTAATAAATTTGGTCATTTTTTGAATTTTCATTTCAACATTACTAATTTGTTAGTTTATAACATAACCCCAAATATTATAGTGATATGAGCCTATAAGCATCTACCAAATCATGTGAGTTTATTGTAATGTGGGTTTATTTGAGTTTATAATGTGAGTTTATAGATCGAACTGATATGTATCTCAATTTATTAATACTAATACAAATTACTATTTCTAAAAAAAAAAATGGATACATTCTCTATTAAAGAAGAAAATCAAAAGTAAAACATCAATTAACTCACTTAATCTTAATAAGAAATGTAATGCAGCATCTTGAGAAAACGACAGAAACAGTAAATGGTGAATAAGAAAGATGACATTTAAATAAGAGTAAAATGCAGACACCCCCCAATGTATGGGGTCATTTGCACTTTGCCCCCCAACCTTTTCTTTTACACTTCCCCACCCAACCTTTTGATGTTGTTGCACTTTGCATTTTCCAGGGAATAATATTGGAATATTCCGTCCACGTGTGTTCACGCGCCTGAGGGCGATTTCAGGTTAGGTAATGTAAGGTTATATGCAAGCACTCCCCCCGACGTATGAAGTCGTTTGCACTTTGCCCCCCAACCTTTTAAATAAAATTAAAATTAATTAAAAATATGAAAAAAAATTCAATGTCTGATCTACAGATAAACAACTTCACATTACAATCTAAAATCAAACCAGAAAGCAAATAATCTGAAACATCATGTGTGTAGTACCTAAATAAAAGAACTTTAACCTTCAATTCACAAACAACAAACTCCAACACCACCTAAAATTAGCAGAACATAAGAAAGACAAGGGGGAAAACAGATGATAAAACAACAAAAACTCACCGACCCATATGAAGAAATTGAACTCCAACAATTCAGACGAAAAAATCACGAAACAGTGTAGCTTCACAATAGAACCAAATGCACTCCTCTGTATAAAGAGAGGAAAAATCAAACCTAAAAAGGAAAAAGAAAATTGTGTATTTCTTTCAATGTCACCATCAGTGCAAATGTGTGTATTGCTGTCGGTGCTAACATTACATTTTGTCTTGTAATGTGAAGTTGTTTATCTGTAGATGAGACATTGAATTTTTTGAAACTTTTCCTCCTTTTTCTAAAATTTTCCTCAATTTTTCCTTTTTTTATAATATATTTTAATTTTTTATAAAGAGAAAGGCTGGGGGGCAAAGTGCAACTGATCCCATACATTAGGGGGGTGTTTGTATCATCCTCAGGAGCGTGAACACACGCGAACAGAATATTCTATTATTATTTCCCAAAAAGTGCAAAGTGCAACAAAATCAAAAGGTTGGGCGGGGAAGTGTAAAAAAAAAAAGGTTGGGGGGCAGAGTGCAAATGACCCCATACGTTGGGGGAGTGTCTGCATTTTACTCTTTAAATTCAAGTGCCAAGCAATAGGGAGATGATTAATAATTTCATAACCCAAGAAATTCATGAAATCAAGCAAGAGGATTTTTCCTACCAACAAAATCAAACAAGCAAATGAATAACGGGGTCATATGTTCACATAACAACTTATTTAGCTATATTGTTATTTAGCTTTTGAGTTTTCATTGAATAAAAAGCTTTTACAATAATTTTTTAAAAGTTCAAATTCAATAAGCTTAGTGGATAAGATCTTTCATTTATAAAGTACTTATTAAATTTTAAAATAATATTTCTAATTAATTTATGAATACCTTATATATTTGCTTAATTGATTTTTTAGATAATATAATCATTTTGTCGAGGGAATAAGTATTACGTGCCACACACGTGGTTCTTACTAGTCAATATAAATATGGGCATTTTTATGGGAGGATGCAGGGAAGTAAATTGCATTAAATCCTATGCTAAACTCTTAAGCTTCTTCTCTCGATATAACATACATATTGAGAATTTACACTTATATGTTAGATGTGATTTTTGTTTTATCAACATTTGTTAGACAATTTCATGAATTTATGATTCTCCTACCATGTTCCCTACGATTTACATTTCTTATACTCAAAATCATAGATCATTTGTAAGAGTACTTATAAATTACTCACCAATGCAACATCATATCCATAGAGTTCAAATTCATAACAATCGGTTTATAATAAACATAAACAAAGGGACAATTATTAATAATCTCAAACGAGATGTAGTTTAAAAACACTTTTCAAAATATTAATAGTGCTTTAATTACACTATGTATGGCTAGGTTTATTAAGGTGTAGTAATGGGGATTGGATACTTAGTTCAACTCTTTGTAATAGTTATATCTACAATTAAATAAGAGAAAATTAATGTCAATAAAATAACATCAAGATGAATTAAAAGAAAAAAAATGAGGAATACATGTAATACAATGACAAAAAATATCATTAACAAAAAAAAAATGGCATTTGTACATATGAATATGCTATGGAAGCATATTCATAAAACAATTCCCCTAGTACAAAAACTTCATATTGGATACTTGGGATGCTGAAAAATGGTGAATGATAAATTAAAAAAATAACTTTATTTGATAATTTTATGTCTATCTGATTAAGTCATGATAAGTGGTTGGTTATAATGTGTGATGCATAACAAGCTCGTGACACGTGTATGATATTTGATGACGCCCAATCATCATTCGATCGTGTCTAATCAACTGAATAAGTGTGTCCTTTGGTTAAAATAATGTGTCTATTGGTTGAAACCCTTTGGGTGAAACGATGCGTCCATCTGAGTGAAATGGTATGTCCTTTGGGTGAAGTGATGCGTCCATTCGAATGAAACATCATAACCTTTCAATGACATCCTTTTTAATTGGACATGTACATTCAATGACATTCAATGATACCTTTCCAACTTTTATAAACAGTCTCTCCCATTTTATTTTATTTTTCAGTCAATTTGAATATCATTTCAAAGTGTTAGCAATAAAAGCATTTTGCAAGTGTAGTTTAGTAAGAGAGTTCCAAAATATTTTTTGGTTCGTTGTTCTCAAAGTTCGTAATGTTGCTACTTTGAGATTGTAAATCGTTGTCTCTTGGATACAATTTGTCGTTTCTGTTAGCACCAGAACGTACAATAATTGTCTTATAGATAAAGAGTCTATCTCTTGCATCGACATCATAATACACAGTTCCCGCATATCCCTAATTTCTCCCAACAAGTTTAAAACAATTATTGTCCGTTATGGTGCTAACGAAAACAACATTTTATCTCCCAAAATACAACGACTTACAATCTCAAAATAGCAATACTACAAACTTTGAGAACAACGAACCAAAAAATATTTTGAACTCTCTTACTAAACTATACTTGCAAAATATTTTTATTGCTAAAAACTATAAAATAAATTAAATGAAAATGAAGTGAATAGGCGGGCCTATTTATAGTAGTTGGAAATGTATCATTGAATGGACTTGTCTAATCAGAAAAGATGTTTTTGAAAGCTTATGACTTTTCATTCGAATGGACGCACTATTTCACGCAAAGGACATATTACTTCATCCAAATAGACGCATCGTTTCACCCATAAGATTTCACCCAATGGACACATCATTTCAACTAAAAGACACACTTATTCGATTGATTAGACACGGTCAGATGATGATTGTACGTCATCAATGGTTATCTACGTATTACGAACTTGTGATGCATCATACATCGTAACCATCACCTGTCATGATTTAATCCAATACACATAAATTTAGTAAATAAATTTATTCTTTAATTTATCATTTACTATTTTTCAATAGGGGATTATAGCAATATCCACTTTTGGGACCATAACTGGATAAATTCATACTCTATTGCTTCTCAAATCATTGATATCCCAAATACCTTACAACATCTTCAGGTCGAGTCCCCGTTTACTCCGAATATTGATTAAATGGGTGATAGGATAAATTTGATTATATAGTCCTGTTTGGTTCGCGTGATTAGGCATGATAAATAATTTTATCATGTCTAATCATGTGTTTGGTTAGTAATATTAGGGCCCGGTACGGTCTTATTTAATCATAATTTGAGGGAGAATGGATCACACCCACCACCTAAGATCCACAATACCACCAATTAGTATAAGCTGATTTTTTTTCCTAATTTACCCTTCTACACACACTCTCTCTCACCCGTCTCTACTTTCACTTCTTTCTTCCTTTTTTCTGTCATTTGTTTTTTCTGCCGACAATAAGTTTCAACAGACGACTGAAACAACTATTTAAATACATGTAAAATTTAAAAAAATACTTTTGACTTTTAAAACTTTGTTGTGTTTGTATTTTGAGAATTACATTCATGATAAAAAAAAATATATTTTAAATTATAATAATAAAATATTATGAAAAATTGTACTTCTTTTTTTTGGAATTTTTTAAAAAAATTGATTTTTAAAGTAACTACTAAATTGAATAAGTATTTTGAAACTCTACTTCATATAAATATAGAAAAAAAAATATTCAAAAATTTATTTTATTTTAAGCAATTGTAGTTCAATAAATAATTTAGAGATTTTTTTTTAAAATTTTTTGTATGTTTCACAAAGTACAATATAAAACTGTATATAACTTAAAAGATGATACCCTTAACAGTCTTTTTACATTTAATCAAACTTTATGTCTAATTACAGCCACCTCTTCCGAAGTTTGGCATAATTACAAATACCTCTTCATTGTTTAAAAAATTATAAATACCCCATGAGGTTTGTAATTTTTAACCAAATGTTTGAAATTAACCATTTTACCCTTAATTTTTTTTATTAAATTATAGAAAAATCAGCCGAGACAAATTGCATTATTGCTCCTTTGTGTAAAAAATTTAAAAAACTTCTCCCTACGCATTGTAGTCCAAAATAATCTTAAGAATTAAATAAAAAATAATTCATTGCATAAGGGCATTTTGGTTAGTTTACCCATAAAAATGGATGAAAATGAATTATTTGTTAGACGATTACAAACCTCATGGGGTATTTGTAATTTTTCAAATAGCAAGGAAATATTTGTAATTATGCCAAACCTCAGGAGAAGTAGCTGTAATTTACCCTAACTAATATGTGTATTACATCACTTATAATGGAACTGCACTTGCGAAACACATGATATTTTCTAGTTAAGAAAAATAATAAACAACAAAGTCACAACAGAAACAGCGTCATGTCAATCATCTAATCAAACAATACCTCATAAAAATGAATATGAAGAGTTGTACAAAAAAAAAAAGAAAGTAAAATGATAATCTTCAAAGTATACAGTCTTTACTAAAAATCAAACTAGAAAGAGGTTCATAAAATTGTTGGTTTAATGACAAGAAACCACACTGCTGAGTTCATCTCTACATGGAGAGATTAATAAATTGCAACTAAAGTATTTAATAACACAATTAAAACAAATAGCACCCTGTAGTTCCTCTATACTATATTACATTAGCAGGTTTCCTATGTTGATAAGTTCTTAGTTTAGAATAGATACAAACACAAAGCGCAAGTTGACTGAAAATCAGGCAACATTGACTGCATTCACATAAAGTATTCTTCTGTTACAACATATGTTGTGCAAGATACTTAGGTCTTGCTTAGAAATAGTTATCTGCTGATGAAGTACCTTTAAGGAATTCCGTTCCATTGGTGATGTCTTATGTAGAATAATCGACTGCAGTATCACCTATAAAGTATGTGGTCAAATTACAAAACTCCACATTTAATTATAGACGAGAAAAGCATGTAATTGGTGGAGGAGAACTAACTTCGGCTAGAATCAAGCGACAAGCGATCAGGGGATGTGCCTTTTTTGTTGTCTGCATGATTAGAAGTTCCATAGGAAATTTCATCAGAGTGAGTTGAAGTGCACATATGAGAAGGAAAGCAAGGTAACGAACAATTTTCAACAAATATAATTTCATCTACTATATTTTTGATAGAATAGTCAGCAATACATAAGATTTAAGTGGAAGACATGGGACAAATGTGTTATGTGAATAATTGCAAATGGAAACCAATAAATTTTGAACCGAAGCTACAACATATGGATTTCTAGGGAGATATTTGAGAAGAATGGGATAGGAGAGATGTGCAAGCTCCAAGAATGAAAGCCAACTCATATATCTATATATATATAAGTGATGCAAAAAGTGGAGCATGCACTAGAGACCACAACTTCATAATCCTAAAAGTGAACCTTGATTAAGAATTTTTTATCGCCCTTTGAAAAAAAGAAAAATATGAACATAATTACTGTAAGTTTTCTGTAACTCCCTTGATCACATGAGGCATATAGTGCTCATCAAATAGTTATGAGGTAAACATTGATTTAGTTCAGTTTCTTGAACTTAATCATTTCATATACATATCTCGTAATGTGATTTAATTCAATTTCTCGATCTTAACCTGTTCCAAAAAATATTACTTAAGGGTTTATCAAGCACAAAAGCATCTGACAAACCATTAGATTTGAGAGGCATGCTAAGGTAGCAGTGGCGCAATCGTGGAAGCGAGGCATGTCATGGCTCAAGAAGCTCAGGGAGAATATAGAATAATGACAATACAAAACTCACCACAGGAAAGACTAAAGTTCTAGAGACTTCATAAATTACAAGTTTGACATTTAACTGTTCCCCAAACAGTGACAACAATATTGTCTCATATTCTGTGAAAAATAATTAGTAAAAAGCTGTCAATTAAGCAATTCCAATTATAATTCGCAGAAGGTAGCTATATGTATGGTTGTACAACTTAGTTAGAGATGGTGTACCAAGTGGTGCAAAAACCTATCACTTAAATGGTGAAAAAACTTGGCCATCTTAGAACCATGGATAAGGTGCTCCACATCTTTGCAATTCTTACAGAGATCTAAAGACAAGTGCTCCCGCAATAGAACTATTAGGTTTGATATGCTCAACACCCAAAAAAGGTCAACGCATCTAAAATTCTTCATCACAAAAAGCTAAATCAAAGCAACCATACTGATCGCTTAAACTTGGCTTCGAAAACAAAAGCCAGCTAATACTGTTATAAGTATCCACATGTGACATGACTAGTATTGAATCGTAAAAGAGCATAATTCTATGCTGAGCACATAGATGCAGCCCGGTAGGTCTGAACATGCCAATAGCATGAATAGATGACATTCGTGTGTGTATGTGAGAGAGAGAGGGAGAACTTTGAAACAAATATTAAAATGTTAAGAAATTACTAATACAAGCGCGAATGCTAATTGTATAGCGTAAGCAACTATACATGACTGGACAAAATTAGAAGCAACTTACCTGAAGACTTAGTTAACCCTTTTACGGGCTCAAAATTTCTGTATGTGTAGCCAACGAAACTCAAATCTGTTGGATTACGCATCTGCAAGAATTATAGGGGACATGTTCCAATTAGTATATTACCAAGGAAAAGAATATGTTGTTGTTGAGGAGGAAAGTTTCGACATGTAGTGGGAAAACTATGCTTTTAACTCACTGCCACTATATTGCCACAAAATAGCGTAAATGGAACATGTAAATGAGACTTCTGTGGCAATATAGTCTATAGAATAAAGGCTTATGTAACTATGGACTTTTCGCAACAAAACTTTGCATGAACCAATTAGATGAATGGAGGGATAAAGTTTGCATGTCTTAAAGGTAGTTCAGAAACTTAAGTACTCCATGTTTATTATTTATTGTAAGTTAGTAGACAACTTGTTTACAATGAAAAGAAACTCTGAAATTACAACTCTTTATGATTAATCTCTTAAGAACTTGATTTCAAGCTCTAAAGAAACTAATATATTATTTGGAAATATGATAATTAAAAAGAGTTAGCATGTGAAAGCACTTATGTTATTTGATTTAATGCTATATAGGTCCCTGTATTTCAACAAAAAGGTTAGAAGATAATGTCGTTCATGTTTTGCTAATTCAGTGTCATCATGTTTCACTCTTATAGGCCTGTTTGTTTGTATTTTCATTTCCAATTTTTGATTTTTGAAACACTAATAAAAGTGAAAACATGTTTGTTTATACGTATTCTGATTGAAATATATTGATTTGACACCACAGTTCAATATAAAACACAATTTCATCAACTAATCCAAACATATTCTCATTTCATATGAAAATCTATACAAAATTGAAAATACATATTTTCCACTGAAAACTAAAACTGAAAATGAAAAAACAAAACAGGCCCAATTTATGAAATTATAACTTTTAAAATACATATTTGGAGCCAAAACATAATGAGAAAACTATCAAGAAATTACTTCTTACTCGACGCAAACCCTTAAAATTGGGAAACCTAAGCCTTTCTCGGAGCAATATGTATTATTTCTTGTATACATTCTTTTCCTCATCTGCCAACTAATTTAGATTGAAATAAGATTTCTTTCTATGGATCAGTACTTATTACTTACCATCCAAAGTCACACTATAGTACTCTTACATTAGTTTCTTCCCAATGTAAATATCAAGAACATTCATATTGAGTTTCATTAAATGCAAGACATGCAGATCAAAAGGAGAAAGGCCTATTATGAACATAAAGAAACTACAAATCTTTTCTCTCAACCGATCAAAATGAAAGAACAAACCTTTCTCCAAGCCCCAGGACTTGATTTTGTTGGCGGGGGATCCACCTATCACAGGGGTGCAAGATATATCAAAAAGCTTGTACATGAAGGTACAAAATAAAACATTATTAAGGTTCAAAATACAACCTGAAGTGAAGAAAGAAAAAAAAAAAGGAGGAGAAGAAGAAGAAAATGAAGCTTGCAGAGATGAGCGACATGGTGGAAAAGAAACCAAAAACTTCTCTTCAAAATCAATTGTTTACTGCTCATGGCACAATAGATATTTTTCTGGTGAGTGGATTGCCAGACACGACTATTTAAATATTTACCATTATCATCTACTCTCATTTTTCTTTGTGGAAAGAGAATTACAACTTTATTGATATTATTAGTGAAAGAAATAACATATATTCTCATATTCAGTCATTTTATAAACAATCTAGGTATACACTTCAGTATGATGGTAGGGCCGAAGAAGACAGCAGCTAGGAGAAAGAAAAATGCATGAGTGAACCATGCAAGAAACTGTAGATGTGGAGAATTTTCAAAGATTCATTATTATATTTTTTGGTCAAAGTTATAGCAAAGGAACAACGACTAATTATATGGATAAAACATACACAGTGAATATTGTGATTAAAAGAGAAATTAATCAATTTTATCAAAACCATTCCTCCAAGGACAGAAAAAAAAGAGGTGAAGAAAAGGATAAGGTAAGAAGACTAAATAATTATATAACATGCATTATTCCTATACATGAATGTATAGAACCATATAGTGAATATACAATAAAAATTGGGAAAGTAGTAGTGAGAAAAACATTTTTAATTAATATGACATACAACTGTAAATAAAGATACAACGTTTGTGAACTATAAAAGGAATATAGTTGGAAAAAAGGTAGTTATACAAACATTTTTAGATATGATATATAATACTCCGCTAAGTTCATGAATTACTAAAAAATCATGAAGAATATTAACAAAACTCAGAAACTGAATTGTCACACTCCAAATAAAGGACATCCCAGAGATGTCATTTCGAAATCAAAGAGACAAGCCCACAACTGAAAAAAATAGAATAAAGGAGTAAATCAAACAAATGTTTATGTTAATTTCTTAATTTATGCATGTAAGTTACATATGCAAAGAATTCATGACAACATTATCATACAGAATCTGTTTCTTCATTATGGTTATGTTACTTTCTTAATATGTTTTGAACGTGGAAAGAACTTTCAGAAGTGTACACATTACGGAATTTCTATCTTTGTTATTCTTTTTTCACCCCATCTATATCATTCCTAGCTAATAATGAAGTTTGTTATCTAGCGATTATAAGAATCTCCTATCAAAACTTCTGATAACATTTTATGCGTAAAAATTAGCTCAATTAATTGCTTCAAGTGATTTGAAGGTATAAGATACGAATTATATATTTTGGATAAATGTTTGTATCCAAGTATATGTTGAATTGCATACACTGAGCAGTGTGGTAGTTGTGGAAAAAACAAACTAGGCTGATTGGAGTACAAGAGAAATCTAGATTATAGGAAATCATACGGGATATGATTTTTAGACTAGCAATATGTTCAGTATAAGGAAAAGATGCGTTGGTAGCTTGTTTTTGCACCTTGAATTCAAATATATGGACATGTGTTTTTTCTAATGCATTAATCATCAACAAGTGTAAGAATTGAGTCAAATAGCTACATTGGCAGTCAATGTAAGTGATGATCATACGAGGAGCTTATATTAGAAAATGACAAGTAACTCCATATCAACTATCTGTTCCCACCAAATGCTTCTTATTAATTACACATGAAAATGCACACATGTTCATATATGTTATTTGATAGTTTTTACATTTTGGATCATAAGATTACACAAAGCAAAAGATAAATTGTAAATGTTGTGCACGGTTTAAGTGTACTATTTAAAATGGAAAAGAAGGAGAGCGCATCTCTAGAGCAAACATAAGCAACATACAATAAAGGAGGTCCAACAAAAAATAAATTGATGGAAGGCTTGCAGAAACAAAGTTGAAGTTCTATTTAAAGAAGATCTTCCAAAAATATATTTAATAAAGAACAAAAACCGATTGAAAGAGGGACTTTGTGGAATACGGGCTATTGGCAATGAAAGAAGAGAAAATCCATTAACACAAAAACTTGGATAATAGAAGAAAGGGATGTGGAGCTTGGTTCATTAAAGAAAAAGTAATAGTGGCTTTACGCCAGCTTTCTAAATGTAGTCTTACAAGCCAATTCAAATAGTGGAGAATATTTTTACAGAAACCGAATCAACATTTGCCTTATTTATATAAAGTATTGTGGCACATCAAGTAACAACGAAATAAGAGGCATATGCCAGCACCACTCTTAACTAGCTGAAGAGACATAAGATACACAATACAGATTCAAATCATTGAACTATGTCTATTTTTGTTATTTATATTTGAACACATCCACATATATTTGAATAGACCCTCTTCCACTATGTTTCCTTCACCTCTCTCTAAAAGGAACCTAAAAGAGTTCAAAAATAAAGTAAAAGGTATATGAGAATCTACCTCATCATATTTCATGAAGTTCTGCGTATCAAGTTCCCCAGTCACCTCTGGCTTGTATGCTGCTTCTATCTCATAAAGTTTGTCCCACTCAATGTCTTTGAACCATGGATGAGCCTGCAGATAATCGAATGGAATGTGAGAGATAAGATTGTTGCAATATGTATGAATTTGTGGTTAGAACCAATACCTTTATTTCGTCTACCCCATGAGAACCCAACCTATTATCAGCGTCACGGAGCAACCTACGGATTAGATCCTTTGCTTGTGGAGTGAGCCTTGATTCATTTGGAAATCTTAGGTGATTTCTCCAGTGCACAATCTGTTACATTAATAAACTAGATCAACCATATGAAAAAACAATGAAGTGCACATGTGAGTAGTTCACTGAGTAAACAAGGAAAAGTAAATGTCGGGCAGCCTGCTTCATTTGATGATTCAACAGTATCTTGTCAGTCAGGAAGAAAGGTAATATTTGGTGCTTACATACTCCAAACTTCATGTGATTACAAAGGTTTCCACATACAACTAGTTAAATTGCCTGCAAAAGACATCTACTTAGAGGCATTTGAGGTTATCCCATGTTGCCTCCTATGCCGATAGCCCAAAATAAATTCATTTGGAAGTCAGATTGAAAGTAAGAGTTCTATTGTCCATGGTAATATTCATCAAGAAACTTAGGCCACCATTACTTGCAAGGATTAGCCATGATATCATGGTTAATCCTTGCTAATAATATGTTTACTTTCAAAAAGGCAAGCCCGACATTGAGGCCATCAGCCCGGCACTGGTCTGGACTATCGAGTGATTGAAATCAAGAATTTCCCCCAAAAATTAAGTTATCACCATGGCCCACCATGTAATGACTATAATTTTGTACCCAATTATGTCCCCACCTTTTAATATTTTCTACTGGGTTTGCGCTTGTACAATGCATTTATTACAACACCTACCAAGCCCATGATGTGACAATTCAAAAAAATCACTATTACAAATACACAAAAGTCAACAACAATCATGATCTATTCCTACATGTTCAAATACATGTAAACACATTCATAAACAATCACAATTTTTCTTATCACCATTTTAATCAGTCACAAGTTAATCCATACCCAATAAGTAAAGGAGGCCTTAGTGATTCCACATATATGTGATTATCTAACTCAGATGAGACACTTAATGATGCATATAATATTTTTCTAGACAGAAAATAAATCACAATATATCCCATTGAAGAAGTTTTTGGTTATTAGTGAAGGCAATAGGACCATAAAGAGTGTCATTTAGAGTCTGCATCATTCAGCAAAATATAAATCTCAATTTATGTTTGAATTGAAACCCACAAAAGGAATCAAACTAGAAACACATCCAAAGCAAGAATGCGGCCAAGCCTGCCAAACAACAGAAAGAAATTCTACCAAGAATGATATAATAGACATTGTGACTGGAAAAAAACAAAGCTGCTACGTATTTCATTTAACTTGCAATTGGTAGTTATTGAATCGTCAAATAAACTATGATGGCACAAAACTACCATCAGTCGAAATGACCTCAAACAATTGATTCCTGAGAAATTTTTATCAATCACTTAAATGTAGACAGTCTGGATGATCAGTCCTCAAGCAAAACTAATGGCATTAATTTTCCAGAATCCATTTTTGAAGCTCTAGAAATTTGCTGCAAAACACACCGATTTTAAGAATATCAATAGAAGCTATAATTCCGTTCTAACCAAAAATGTAGGGGATGCATAGAGTTTAGGGAAATCCACTAATAGCAAGTCTTATTGCCGTCTAATATAGGAGTGAAAGGTTAAGGTTATTCACAAACATGTTCAAGAATCAAAACAAATTAATAGATGGGCACCTTTTTGCATGTTGACATGGGATCATCAGAGAAAAATGGGGGATAGCCAACAAGCATTTCATACATAATGGCACCAAGTGACCACCTGCATGCAGGGCACACCAAATAAACCATTCATTATAATTTCCACTCATTTTATCAGAAAATTATAGTCAATAACAATCAATTTATATAATTTTATGATTATGGAAATAAAGAAGCTACATTAATTGCTGTGGAATACGAGGAACGAGAGTAAAAGAAAATAACAAATGTTATATATGTATGTGCGTGTGTACTGGTAATTGAAATATCATTTCTTCCTGGAGGGAAAAACTAATACTCAGTGCGAAGAAACTACCAATCACACTCAACCCCGTAGCCTTTCTTCAGTAATACTTCTGGAGCAATATAATCAGGCGTGCCAACAGTTGAAAAGGCCTGTGATGAGAAAAGTAGTTTCTAAGATGGTCTTGCAGAGAGATATGATATCTTTTTAGTATGCAAAGACAAATATACCTAGGCATTATTTCATGATGAGTCCCTGCATCTAAAAGGAAAGTTACCTGTGTCCTCCTATTGATTTGCCAGTGCTGCAGTTGCTCAAGGGGGTTATTCCAATGGCTTCCATCTTCTTTATCAGGGAAGCATCCATTTCCATCAGCTAATCCGCTGGAGTTCTCTCCATCGGTTGGCTCATTTCCATTTATAGGAGATAAAGTTGTGCAATCAAGAGGCTTGCAAAGACCAAAATCAGAGAGCCTCATGTGACCGTCTTTATCCAGAAGAAGGTTATCAGGTTTAATATCCCTGTGGAAAATGATGTAGCGTTGAGCATATAGTTACTTTCCAGGTTCCCATTTTATGTCAAATGTGTTTGTCAACCTGTCGACACAAGCATAATATTTCATAACTAACCTGTGGACGTAATTGTGTTTGTGAATGGATTCTATTGCCAGAACAGTTTGTGCAATATAAAATCTTGCCACAGTTTCAGTTAAGGTCTCCTCTCGCATCAACAAAGTCATTAGGTCACCACCTGGTAGATATTCCATTACTAGATACAAGTATTCTGTATCTTGAAACGAACAGTAAAGTTTCACAATGTAGTCGCTGGCAACTTCAGCTAGCAGATTCCTTTCAGCTTGGACATGTTCAACCTATAACATAAAGAGACAAATACTAAGTAAGAAACATTTCTCCAGGCAATTGGTGAGAAGTAATTAGCTTTTGGATGTAAGTCGAGTTAAATCAACTAACTAAAGAAACAAGAAGTTAGGGAAATAAATCCAAATCTTAACATCTTTCATCAGATGTGGAAAATTGGATGCCATGTCATAAATTATTAAAATTTTATCTTGTCCTTTGACAGATGAATGAGATTTAAGAAAACACACATGAAAGATATAAGAGAACATAACGTTTACAAAAATAAAGCTAAGCTTTAGCTTTAGTTGCTAAAGCAGCATTCTTCTCATCTTTTTCCATTCTATCACGGGTATCAAGCTTTAGTTGCTAAGCTAACAAAGCATATAGAAAAACTAAGGAGTGCATTATGTTTTTTCCATATCGTTTACAACTACCATCAAAAGAGGTGCGAACACACATGAAAATGTAATTAACCTTAATTTGTTCATAAAACTTTCTGTAAAGGTTTCCGAAGTTACCCACAGAAGCTGTGGACATCTTTCCAACTATGTTTACAAATATTTTGCTTTATCCAGGAAATATTATCGACATAATGTAATAGATATGCAATGTAATACCAATTTCCAAAAGACGGAGATAATATGTTGTGAAAATTTTAGTATTGAAAAATGAACAAGCTACAACAGTTAATTTGCCATATGAAATGAATTTGATGGGACCTACAGTGTCACATGGCTAGTACCATACAGGTTAGGCAAATGAAAAAATTGTTGGTTGGATAAAAGATGCATTATCATCCTTAAAAAGGATTCCATATCAAAGTGGAAGTAAATGATAATTTCATTACAATGTTATCTATTGTTATGTATATTGACAAGAAAGCATGCATGCAGGGCCAAACTACAACAAGGTTGACTGCTTGAATTCTAACACGTGTACGAATGGGATTGATAAGTAAATTTCATAATTGCATGAAATATCTAAAATTGTATTCATCCCACCTGTCCCCTTTTAAGCATTTCCAATTTTTTCAACTTCTTCATTGCGTATATATTGCCACTTAATTTCTCCCTGCATAGTCTAACCTGTCATGGAGTTTTATTAAGAATCAAACAACATATTAGTAACTTTATATAATCTAATCATCTTATGCAGCATAAAAGCCAGACATCCATCTTTGACCATTTAAACTAGTATCAAGATTGATTGATAATCTAGAACAACACCAGTCTTTAAGAAACTTAGCAGTAGCTGGAAAAATCAAGAAATATACCTATAATCTAGTCAAGAATATAAGAATGATGATTACTGAATTGAATGATAGCTCAAAATACTATAATGGAACTCATCAAACTCGCAAGTGATAGTTTATGAGATGCATAATGCCAGTTGCAGTAGAGATAAGAATAAATGAAATACTAATGAAGGGAAACTTCCAAGATACCATTTCAAGAAAGCATCATGTTAACAGAGCTAGGATTAATATGGAAGAAAATCAGATATAGAAAAATGAAACAAGGAAAATCATCCGTATAAAAACTAAAACTTCTTGCAACAACACATGCTTGGACCAAATGAAGTTACGCCAGATGTGTTTATTCTACTACTCAGGCTTTTATTGAATGCAAAGCCTAAACAATTATTAAGAATAAATGTTGGCCATTTCAATCACCTTATACTATTATTTCTTTCCTAAAATTTTTAATTAGGTCCACTTTAGAATAAATATCAAAGAAATACAGTTAAAGATTCAAAATAAAGACTCTTTTCCAAAATTGAAAAAAATAAATAAATCATGAACGATATTCACAGACTGATATTTAAGAAACATGGAAATGTCAACTTCATGTTAAAGAAATATAAAACTTTTGAACCTCCCCAAAGGCTCCTCTCCCTATTATTGTTAAGAGCTCAAAATCATCAACAGAAATTTTGTTCCGTCTCAATCGCATGTACTCTGTCTCTTTACGCTCCAAATCCTTCAAAAAATCCGTCCGCTCTTCCTCTGGTACACCTGAATTAGCCAACATCTTTTCTAGCAATTGGCGCCTGCATTTGCACAGATAGTTACCGGTGCATGTGTTTTGATGATGTCAACGAACAACATCTAATATATTCTACTTGCTTTCGTAAAGAGAAAAATCTTAAGTAATAAAAGTAAGCAACACATATCAAGTTAAACTCTTGTTTCCACAGTTTGAAAACAGAAGCTGCATGAAATCATGATTATATGTGATGCCATAGACATCTAGTTCACATCAACTACCACAAGCTGGTATTATACTTTAGTTTTTGCAGCTTATGTTCCATCTAAATCATTCCTAGGTCTGGTAAAGATCACGTAGCGCAACACACAAGCATATATATGTGTGTATATATATATATATATATATATATACTTTTGATAATGCTTTACGTAATCCACAACAGAACTATATAAATGATCCTAATCAGATGAAGCATTTTAGAGAGCTGTAAATTATTTTAAGATACGGCAAGAAAAATCTCAAAAGTTGACTTTCCTTGTGTTATTTCCTAGAATTAAAGACTCGACAGCATTCAGAAATGGAATTTCTACTTTCTATAGGTTGGGGATGAATTTAGGGTTTTCCGGGGGAGAATGACTAGTGTAAATGAATCAGAGGAAGAATGTTTCATATATAAAAATGTTTAAATAAATCGATGTCGTTTAATTCTGTATAAGATTTGAAACTTTTCCAGAAATGAAATCTCTCTAGACCCTCATCAACAAAACAAACATCAAAATGGCCAACATAGAAAACAAGAAGAAACATGCAAAAAGTATTCCGAAATGAGGTAATATTTCTTTGAAACAAAATTACTTTGTAAATCAAAACTCAGTTCGACAAAAAGGACAGAAGTGAAAAAGTCTGGTAAAAAGACAATCTTTGACAAGATTAACATAAAAACAAAAGAAAACTCAAATTAAACCTGTTTTCTCAAACTTACCACCCCACACCACTCAATCCCATCCCAACAGTGGGGTATATATACACATTTATATATAAACTCACAGCGATAATTCATTCTTCATAAAAGAATTTAAATCCTAATTAATCAAAACCTGGATGCATGGCACTGTAATTCTAATAAACATTCACATAGACACAAACGGCCATCCACGCATTTGAATCGAACAATTCCCAATACAAGAAACCCTGAATTGTTCTTGGCATATGGCACTTAAATAATTTCCACAAAATTGAACAAATATGTCTATACACATGCATGCATGATGATCATGTTCAACACTTATATATACGATCCGCAAAACCTTTGTCTGCGTTCCT
Organism: Sesamum alatum; assembly: GCA_034509735.1. NCBI lineage: Eukaryota > Viridiplantae > Streptophyta > Magnoliopsida > Lamiales > Pedaliaceae > Sesamum > Sesamum alatum. Next base: position 22,386,083 of record JACGWO010000011.1, on the reverse strand, counting down.
GTATGCCCTTCATGTGGGTTTTGTAATGATTCTCGATGAATTTCTTCGCCGCAGCGGCTCGTTCAAGGGTCAAGCTAGATCCCGGCTCCTCCTCCCCCATTAATTGTTCCTCCATCTTCTCAACCGCCGCGAAAAGCCGATTCCCCTCCGCCATGTCTGTGCGTATATGTGCTGTGTTGTTGATCAATTAGTGTGTGTTGTGCGTGAAAAATGTGAGATGATGTATACAGCACGGCGGAGTCGGAGGGTTGGTTCCTCAGACTCAGAGGGATCAAAAATGCAAAACGCTTGCGTTTGTTACCAGAAATCCAAAAATATAAGAAAATTAAAATCCAATACTTATTGCTTACCTGGCAGAAAATAAGATTGGCCCAACTTTCGGTGGAATTCGATTATCTATATCATCTTCTATTCCATTTCACATGTACACGTTATCTATATTTATATTAATATAGAAAAGAAATTAAACCATATTTTTACTCATAGAAAACGATTACTTACATTATGAATACCGCTAACTTGATTTTTTTTTGAATGGTAATGTGTTGGTTTATATATATATATTTATTTATTTATAATATATTTTAAAATATAAAATATTATTTATTATATGACTGCAGGAACGACATGCCATGTCGATTAACATGCATTAAATTATACTTTTAATCCGGTTTAACACTTTTAATAAGAGTGGCAATTTAACTCGGACTCGACAAAATCCAGGTCCAAAAAATTGAAGATGGGGACTCGGCCGAGTTCGGGGGGGGTCCTAGTCCTTAAGGACCCCGCCCCATATATATATATATATATATTTCCTTTTACTTATCATGATAGAATAAACAATTAATAAAATATTATATTATTTAATTTATTTATTGTTAGTTACTTGTTCAGCAATTGATGAATTGAAAAATTGTCCAACAATATTTAACGATGAGGAAGACGAAAAATTAGTTACTAATGTATAATTGATATGAATTGTTTGAGTTGTTTTATTATGAATAATTTTATTTGTACTTGAAAATCTTTTTTGACTTGAGTTTAAGTTATATCATGAACAATTTTATTTGTAATTGATATATATATATATATATATATTTATTTTTTTTAAATTTATAGAACAAATGAACAAAAATAAAATAATCGGGTCTACTGCGTTAGACCCGTCCCGACAGGTTTTATGCCTGGGCGGGGCGGGGTTAAAAATTAACCTGGGTGGGGCGGGTCCCGGGTCCACCCAAACCTGACCTAAACCCGCCCCGTTGCCACCCCTAACTTTTAATCATTTCTTTTACGAGATTTTTCAAATGATCTCAAAATTGAGAAAGTTTGACACATTTAGTCTATGTTTTACGGAATTTTCAAAATGATTTTAAAATTGAGAAAACTCGAGACATTTAGTTCCATAAATTCCGTAAAGTAGAGGATTAAATGTGTCGAGTTTTCTCAATTTTGTGACTATTTTGAAAATTTCGTAAAGCATATGACTAAGTGTGTCGAGTATTTTCAATTTTTGGACTATCATAAAAATCTTGTAAAGTAGAGGACTAAATGCGTTGAACTCCTATTTTATGCGACTGAAAATATAATTTTACAATATATGTGAAGATATAACAGGAATTATCCATACTATTTTAAAGGGCAGTGGTAGTTTTGATCCACTATACCAAGTTATTATAATACCAAAAATGTAATTCAACTTTCCAAATCATGTTGAATTAACTACTTAATCAAGTTCCTTGAATATTTAATTCAATGAAATTACATGTACTCAAAAATTAAAATTATTCCCATTTCATTTAAGTTTATTGTTAATTGAAATAGAAATAATATATTAATATTTATGTTGCATATATATATATATATAATCGTCGTTATCAATATAACATATATTGTACAAAGTGTAATTTTTAATTTAATTTGAATAAAATTTTGTATTGATAATTAATGCATTAGAATTATTAGACATTTTTTGTCTGTGAGGTTGTAAGATAATAACAAAAACAAATTATAAACTTGAATAAAATAAAAGCACTATTAAAAATTATGCCCGCAGATACTACGTTATACAAGCAACAAAAAAAATTCAATAAGCTTTTCGATGGGGTCCATATTTAATGTGTATGAAATGGTGATGAAAAGCGTGACGACCTGTGGGGGCGAAAGGTTTAAAATCGTGGCACCATTCATCTCTTTTGGTATTTCTTTTGTTTTAACGATTTTGTCCCCTTTTTCAGATTTTATTTTCTTTTTTAAGAAAAATTGATTTGATAGAATTATAGAGTTATACTTAATCAACGGCCCATAAGTGGGGAATTAATTAGGAAAGTTCTGGATCGTAATAATATTTATATTTAGTTAGGAGTATAGTTGTCATTTTCTATTAATGCCAGCTTTAATTACAAATATAAATTTTTACCAATTTAGACTTAGGTAAATTACTAAAATAAATCCAGACAAATTGAACAGGAGTTGACTGATGCCCGAAGCAATTTAAGAGTGGCGAATTTTACGTTTCAGTTATAATTTTTCTTTTAAAGAAAATCTCATGCAAAATTGCGCTAAGATCAGCAACAATATCCATGGAATGCACCGGCGTTTGTTTTATACATGGGTAGCAATATGATTTTATAGCCAAAAATGTAAATTTGGTCCACTAATATAAGCATTGGGGACAGTTTCAGTCGAGACCTATTGAGATTTGTAATGAAAGACCGTAATTTATAAGCAATGTAAGTTTTTGTTTGGAAAACTCTAATTTCACCGGAATTTATCTAATGGCCTGCACGTGACATCTAAAAATTGGGAATTTTTTAAATTTTGGTCCAAATTGGGGTTTGTTGGACCCAAATTGTCATTTTCATAAATTACATTCCTTTATTGCAGATATTGAATTGCTCTAGACTGAAGCGGCCACCATCACTATGTTAATGGACCAACACTGCATTTTTTACTAATTTTTTATAATATGGTTAACTAACTTTTAAAATCATAATGGATAGTATTGGATACTAATTAACCATGGTTATGCAACAACTGTTGGTTGTTGTTCTTCGTAGGTGAGGTCAAAACATAAGCCACAGTTAACAACCATGGCATGTTTTAATTACAATAGCTAAAATCATAGCGGTTAATGTTGATTAACAATAGTCAAAGTTTGAGTTTTAGCATTGGTTTGTGTGCCCGTGGAAAATAATCTTGGTTGTAGAAATAACAATTACAGTTGAAAAAAGATACAAACTATTTTCAGACTGAGGTGCGGATATCTCGTTCTCTTTAAGGAGATTCAAGTCCACTGCAACAAAATATTCTCACTAGTTCAGTAGTATCACACTTGACTTGTCCCCTCCAGGATGCAACAGTTTGACAACGTTGTATGACTCTAACACACCCTGACAAGTTATAGAGTCCAAAGCTCCACCAAAGAGAACACCTTCCTTCAACTAATGTAACTCTCTTTTACAGGATTATTGCATGCAGAAATATTGTATGTGTGCGTATATACGAATAAGGTAGAATGGGCCCCTTTTATAGGTATAAAAGTCATTCACTGTATTAATGTGAATTAGTGCATAATAATGCAATAAGTTACAAGACTTAGTCGGGATAAATGGCTAGAAAGTGGATATACAGTGTATATGAACATGGTGTAGTAGTGAGGTGATGGTATTGAAGAGAAGTATTACAAATATTATGGTCATAAACATCCACAAACACCACTAACATCAACACCAATGGAGGGATTATGAAATAACATATGTTATAATTTCAATATTGGGTTTAATTACACTTAGACCCCCTTTGAAAATACGAAATTACACTTTTCCCTAAAAAAGTTTCAAAAGTACACTTACCCATTCTGCGCGGAACCTGATATGGAATCAGGAATAGGATTTTTGTGTATCGACAGGGTCCAGGGGAGACCAATGTCTCCGATGAAGAAATCAATAGAATTATTGATATAAAGCGACGTATTTTGAATCGAATGGGGCAATTAGATTGAAACGACTTCTGCGAACAAAGGAAAAACACACTAATTCGTGATTACCTTCTGCCTCCCCGGGTGTCACAGGCCGTCCTTTAACTAGGAGTGCCGGTTGTGACTTGCGGAGGACGTGCGGGCGATAAGGGGATGTCGGCCCGGCACGTGGGAGCGCAACGGTTCAAGCAGTATGCGATTCGGACGTCGGACGAGGGAGTTGTGAAAAAGGTGCGCTCCTCGGCCATTTGAGGGACTTTGAATATCTACTGTGAGAACAGGGGAAATTATTTTTAAGACTATTATAAGGGGGACAGCAGTGGTGAGCTCCAGCCAGTCCCCCCCGTGCAGTGAGGCACTAAATGGGCGATTCCCTTGGGGCATGATGGGGGCCTCAGGGGCCGGCTTTAGGCACCTCGAAGGGAGGGCTAAAGTCCCCGGTCGGTATGGGAACCGAACGGGCGGCGTGGGGCCAGGATGGCACACGTTAGGCAAGCAACGCGCCGAGAGGCTCCGTGTGATTGCGAAGATGCCCCGCGGGCTGCGGAAGGGCATAGGCAATACCTCTCGGGCGGAATGAGCGATCGAGGCGAAGCATTGAAGACCTCGTGAGCTACTCGTGGCATGAGCTATTGGGTTCTAGCCATGCACGATGATCCGTTGGCCAAGATACGCGGTCGTGGGGCAACGCCGCGCTGTGGGCAAATTATGAGGCCACGCCGAAAGGCAAGGAGGCATGTTGTGCATGCCGTGCGAGACTAATGCGAGATGTTGGCATAGAGTTGGGCCAAGGACGGATGATGCTGCCCTACTCGGGCGAGGCATGCGAGACGGGCATGGCGAAGACATGCGCCGGTAATGCGAGACGGGCATGGTGAAGACATGCGCCGGTAATGCACCGAGTAATTATTGTGCGTGCGATGGGCGTTGTGGGCGTAAGTTGGCCCATAGTGCCGAGACGGGGCGAAGATGCTCTGAGCCATTGCGAGAAGTATCGGCAGGGCCCGAGATTGTGGGCGAGATACATGATGGCAAGCTAGCTAGTTGGGGCCGGACATGAAGGCGCGCAAGGCGCGAGAGCCGCGACCCTCTGCGAATATGGGCATTCCGGATAGGCGAGTGCTTGGGCGCAAGGCGCCGCACAGGGATGCGTTCGGATGTCGCGCTAGTAGGCTGCGAGTGTCGAAGACACATGGTCGGGAGACCGAGAGGACTCGAATGGAGAAAGGCCGGTCGAAGGTTGTGAGCAACCTGAGAGGCATCACGGGCAAAAATGAAATATTCCGCTGCGACAAAAGAGTCCGCCCGTGACACCGGGTCCAAGTGAATTTTTATGAATCTATTTTTCTTTTTCGGAAGTCAATTGTTTCAAATCCACCTGGATGAGTATAGCCTTTATGGTCTTGACCACTTCCCTACTTTAGATGGGGTCGAAAGACGAAACTCAACTAGCGCTTTCTTTCTATACGAGAAGAATCGTTCTCTATCTGATATTTCTTCTCGCTCGCTAAAAGGTACGCCCACAAATCGCTAGGGCAGCTAGCCTGCTAGATTCAAAGTACTTAGCCAGAGGAAAATTTACTGTTTACACCTGATGTAGGAATTTTGACGAAAAATGCTGACATCAGCAAACAAAATTACATAACTTCTTAATTTTACCCCTCATTTAATATCCCCATGTAATAATTTTGTAATTATATGAAAAAAATATAATAATGTTAACTCACTCTCTATATATACATTACATTTATCCCCTTATAAGTACAAAAATATTCATAAAAATATTAAATGAGGGGCAAATTGAAACTTTATGTAATTCTTGTTTTGAGGAAATATTTTACGTCCAAACTCTAACGGAAGAGGGTCAAGTGTAAACAGAGAATTTTTGGAAGGGATGTAACTGTAATTTTGAAACTTCTTTGAAGGAAAGCGGAATTTCACATTTTCAGAGGGGTCTAATTGTAGTTACTCCTTTCAATATTAAAATGCAATATATGCAATATATACCAACAATCCCCCACTCATTTAAATATTAAAATTAAAGAGAGTATATTAGCTAAGGGAGACTATTATGCATATATAATGAAGGTGCGCTCTGCATTGAACCTCCACTTAGTGAAATAGTAACCTCTACTCCAGATCAGTAGTGGTCTCAGACTTGAACTATGGCTACTTATGGAAAATAAAGTATCACTGCAGGCACATAACAATCAAGGTGTTAATATAAGCTTTAATAGCCAACACATTACTGCCCTGTGCCATCCCGATTTTCATGAGTGTTTCTTAAGATAAGACTAATTCTCATAGGAAGCGGCCTACTTCCACACTCGTATAGGTGAAATATATCAGGAGTGCTCCTGTAACTCTGACACTCCACTCATTCAAGCTACAAATTTCCACTAAGGCCTCCTTTACTTCATTGGTATGGATTAGGTTTTGATTGATTAAAATATGGTTAAAATAGTGATAAGAAAAAATATGATTGTTTAGAAATGTGTTTACTTGTATTAGAACATATAGGATTAGACCTTAATTGTTGTTGACTTTTGTATTTTTGTAATAGTGTTTTTCACATGAAATTACCTATTTACCCTAAAAAAAAGGTGTGACATGAAATGAATGGTCAAATCATACCATGTTAGGTGGAGTAATAAATTGGGATTGCAATGACACATTGGTAAAAAATTAGAAAAGGTGAGGACAAAAGTGGGAACCAAAAAGTAGTCATGAGGTGGTGGGCCATGTGTGATTACCTAATTCTTGGGGGGAAATCTTGATATGTATCATCTGATTATCACACCTAATGTCGGACTTGGATGATTAACTTCGAGCTTGGGTATATTTTGAAGTAAACACATTGCTAGCAAGGATTAGCCATGATATCATGGCTAATCCTTACAAGTAAAGGAGGCCTAAGAGTTTAATAAACTCAACTCCACAAATTGTTACGGGATAAATGCACTCACATCATAAGGATGAAAAAATAATTAAGATAAGCTAGTGCGTTTCAAACAAGTCATTATATAATTCGTTTTTCCCCTTAAATCTAGTTGTAGGATCTCTAGTGCCCAGGTTGGGTTTCCTCATACATGACTTATGATTGTATGAGCTTTAACCCCATTTCCCTCAATGTGTTCTAGACCTTTCTCTTGCCAAGACTTTGGTTAATAGATCTACAAAATTATCACAAGATTTAACATAATCAACATTGATATTACCACTTGTCAAATATGATCTCACAATACTGTGTTTTCTTCTTATATATAGTCTGGATTTACCGTTATAATAACGGTTTTGTACTCTACCAATTGCAGTGATGCTGTCACAATAAATTAAAATCGGAGAAATTGATTTTTCAAAGTAAAGTATTTGAAAGAATAAATCTCTCAACCAATTAGCTTCCTCACTAGCCGAAGCTAAAGCAATAAGCTCAGCCTCCATGGTAGAGTTAGTTATAATTATTTGCTTTTTAGAGTTCCAACAAATAGCACCACCATCCAAAACAAAAATATACCCAATGGTAGAACATGAATCATCTGATAAGGTGTTCTAATCTGCAACAGAAAAGCCTTCAAGTACAATAGGATATTTTTATAAAACAAGCCATAGTTTTTTGTACCAAGTAAATTGAATATCTCATAACTCTTGTTATGGCATGCAATGTTCAATACCTGATTTGCTTGTAAACCCGCTAAGTACTCCTACAGTATACGCAATATCAATCGAGTGCAATCAGTTGCATAGCTCAAACTTCCAATTAAGCTTGCATATTCCTTTTGATTTATCACATCACCATCAATTTTAATAGAAAATGAGTGAATACTCGGATCAGAAGGAGTTGTAACATGCTTACAATCAATAGAATTGTATTTTTCATAATTTTATCAATATAATGCGATTGGTCAAGGAAAATTTCATTACATGTTTTGGTAATTTTCATGCCCAAAATAAAATTTGCTCACCAAGATCCTTCATATTAAAATGATTATTAAGCATATTTTTTTGTCTCTTTAATAACGTACAAAGTAGATGTGAAGATCAACAAATCATTCGCATAGAGGCAAACAATCACATGTGAATTATTCCAAGACTTATGATAGTGCACTTAACACACTCATTTGGTTTAAAGCCATTATCAATCATGCAGGAATAAAAATTTTCACTCATTCACTGCTTTTTTGCATGTTTTAAGCCATATAGGGATTTAGTTAATTTACAAACCTTGCTTTCTTGGCCCGCTTCCACAAAACCTTTGAGTTGGTCCATATAAATTTCTTCATTTAAGTCCTCATTCAAAAATGCAGTTTATACATCCATTTGATGGATATGAAAATCAAATATTGCAGCAATAGCAATTAAAAAAATCTAATAGATGTCACTCTAGTTACGGGATAATATGTATAAAAAAAACTTTAGATCTTCAAGTTGTTTGAAACCTTTGGCAACTAATCTAGCTTTAAACTTGTTAATTGAACCATTCGATTTTAACTTTTTCCTGAGGACCTATTTGCACCCAATCATTTTACAAACCGGTGGTAAATCAACTAATTTTCAAGTTTTATTAGAAATTAGAGACTCCATCTCATAATTCACAACCTCTTTCCAAAAAGTAGCATTATGTGATGAAAAAACTTCTTTCAAAATAAGAGGGTCATTTTCAATAATGAAAACATAAAATCAGGATCAAATCTTTTTCTACTCTAACTCTTTTACTTCTTGTTAGTTCAAAAATATTTTCTTCATTTTTCAAAATTGAAGTGGAAGAGCTAGGTAAAGATAAAATATTCTTTCCAATATTCAGACCCCACCATTTTTAGGATTAAATGGAAACTTTTCTTCATGAAAAATAGCATCACCTGATTTCTATATTCACATTATCTTTCCAATTTAAAAATCTATAGGTTATACTATTGGAAGCATAACCAAGAAAAGCACAAGTTATAACTTTTATGCCCAATTTTGAAATTTTAGGATCTATTAGCCTCACATAAGTAAGCAACCCCAAACTCTGATATATCCCCATTTTGGCTTATAACTTCCCCACACCTCAAAAGGTGTTAATTTCGTTCTTTTATGCAGCACCTTGTTCAACACATAACAAGCTATTAATATAGCTTCAACCCAAAGATTTGAAGGTGCACAAGATTCAATAAGCATGACATTTGTTACATCAACCAACTTAACGTTCTATTTTTTCTCTCAGCTACACCACTAGATGCAGGAAAATATGATGGAGTAATTTCATGAATTATTCCCAATGATTTAACAAAAGAATTAAACTCATTTGACTCATATTCTCGGCCTCTATCACTTCTAATTCTCTTTATTTTCTTACGGAATTGATTTTTCAACTTCATGGAGATAATCCTTAAACTTCTCAAAATCATCACTTTTATTTTCATCAAATAAACATATGTATATTTAGAAAAATCATCAATAAAAATGACAAAATATCGATTTCCTAAATGAGTTAAAATTCCTCAAAGTTCACAAATATCAGAATGTATTAACTCTAACAATTCGGTTTTTCTTTCAACACTCGGATGAGGCCTTTTAGTGATCTTGGCTTTACTACAAGATTTACATTTTCCAAAATCCTTTTTAATCATTGGAATTAGTCTTAAATTACTCATGATTCTCATATAATGATTATTAATATGACACAAACGAGCATTCCAAAAATTAATAGAAGAGAGCATATAAACAGAAGTTGAACACACTTTATTCATCTCAACATTCAATTTTAACATCTCATCACATGCATATTCTTTACCCCTAAAATACCTCTTTTCGTAATTACATATTGATTAGATTACATAATCTGTTTGAAGTCAGCCTTGTTGAGTAGAAAACTACATCTTTCAAGGCCAATGCCCTTCCTGACGTAAATTTCAACTCAACTTCTCCAATTCCAAGTATTTGGGTACTATGAGAATCACCAAGCATAATAGTTCTCGACTCGTCAAATGGAATATACACTTTGAAATAATTTTTCTGATAATAAACATGGCGGTTTGCACCAGAGTCTGCCCACCATCCATCAACACTTTCAACCATGTGTATGTCTATTACCATTGCCACAAGAGGCTCCTCAACTACGTTAGCTTGCAGAGCAGGCTCACGGTCTCTATATTTGCAAAATCGAGCAATAGGCTCACTCTTGCCACAAACATAACATGCTCTTGGATTTTGTTCTTGTGCTTGGTTGTTCTCATTATTTTTTCTTGGGAAATTTACCGTAAGTTTTCTTGAAAAACTTCTTTTTTTGGCGTAAAAATATGTTTTATGAGAGCTAGGTGCAAAATTATTTGATAAAATTAAATCTACCTTTGTTGAGATGGGTTGTGCACTACTCTTCGGTGGCTGCAGAAGTGCACCTTGGCCCCTTGCACTTCTTCTTCCATGCTGATTCACATTATCAATATTTCAAGCTTTGTTTCGTTTTGCTTGTGGTGCATTATTTTATGAAATTCTTTCCATGAAGGTCGGACTTTGTCAATGATGCCACAAACAACGAGGTTATCTCTAATTTTGATATACTTTGACCTAAGCTCTCCAACAATCATGATAAAATCTTGAGTTTGGTTAGCCACTGATTTATTATGCACCATTTGAAATTGAAAAAATCTGCCAGCAACATATTTTTCCCACCCACCTCTTCGGTATCATGCTTACTCTACAGTCCTTTCCAAATTTTCTTTGCATTAGAGTATGTTCTATTATAATAATCATAAAAATTATCAAATAAACAGTTGAGAAGATAATATACCGATATTTGAATGTATCGTTGTCGTAGTTCTCCACTTTCTCTTGGTGGATAGCATACTCATCATCAGCATTCATGTTAGTGTCATCGGTCTTGCTCGGGTGTTTTTCAGTGAGAATATAAGAAACCTTAAGAAGACTTAGGTAAGAAATTACTTTACCTTCCATCTCTTGAAATGGTACCATTGAACCGAAAAGGCTTGTTGAGATCTCCCACACTGACATCCGCTGGTTTTTCAACTGTATCCATATGATTCTCCTTAAAATTATTGTAGAGATAACAATTACAATTGAAAAATATATAAATTATCTTCAGGTTGAGGCGTGGACATCTCACTCTCTTTAAGGAGATTCAAGCCCACTGTAGTAAAATATTCTCACTGGTCCAACAGTATCACACTTGGCTTGTCCCCTTCAGGATACAGCAGTTCGACAACGTCATATGGCTCTAATACACTCTGGACAAGTTGTAGAGTCCAAAGCTCAAGAAAAAAACAACACCTTCCTTCAACTAATATAACCTATGTTTTGAAATTCGGACCGGAGATCAAATCGAATAAGTTACTGGGTCACTGGTCCAACCGGCTTAAAAAAATCGGTTGACCCAAACCATATTATATATATGTATATTTAGTATAGTGATATATATATATTATATACTAATTAATTGAACTAATTGACAAAATATATTTAAATAAAAAAAATTTCATAAGTTTGAAAGTAAATTCCATTTAATTAACAACAAACAATAATTATCCAACAAAATTTAACAAGAAACACACAAAAATAAATTCAATAATAATAATAATAATAACAATAATAATAATAATAATAATAATATATAAAATATTATAATTAATTCATCACAACTTATAAAATGAATAAATTAAAAATTCAGCTATAAAAAATTAATATCAACTTTTTTAAAAACATAACATTTAGAAATTAAAAACAGAAATTGAAAAAAGTAACAATTCGAAAACAATTAATAAAATTAATAAGTTTCTTCACATTCTCCAACACATTTTTGCAAAAAACAAGTATTAGTGAAAAAACCCATTCAAATTATCAAAAAAAAAAAAAAAAAAGAACCTATTCCATTAATAAAGAGAGAGGTATCCCATTATTGGAAAGAGAGAGAAAACCGGGAGATAAGAGAGAGAGAGGGGTGGGTGGGTTTCAAAATCAAAGCTTTAAACAACATTTATGGTGAGTGTGTTGCCATTGAAGAGAAATTCTTTTCTCTTGAAGAAAGTTGTCGTCGGCCCCGGAGAAGTTGCAAGTATGTCTCTTCTCCGTCTCTCTCTCTAAAAAGTAAAACCGGGTTGATCCCTTCCAGTTTTTTGGTTGATTTGACCGGGTTTTAACCGATTTATAGTGGTTCACTCTGGGTTTGACTTCTCCGATTTTTGCTCCCTTGACTGGACCGGACATAGGTCCGCTTCCCGGTCACACGATCGAACCGGCCCGTCTGGTTCGGGTTTGGTAACATTGAATATAACTCTCCCTTATAGGATTATTGCATGTAGAAATATTGCATACGTGCATATATATTAAAATGGTAGAATAGTGCCCCTTTTATAGGTGTAAAAATCATCCACTATATTAATGTGGAGCAGCATCGGAGGCCCTGAAGAAGGAGGCCTTCTCCAAAGGAAGGGGACTTACCTCCCTCTCTTCTTCCTCCTCTTCCTAGATCTACATCCTCCGCCTCCGGCGGCTCCTCTCGTCCCTCCTCATAGGAAGAACCCGCTTCATCGTCTCCCCCATGGGGATTCCCTACCTCCTCCACACTATCATCATCTTCCTCCTCGTCCAACAAACGCCTAAGGACTCGGGTAAGGTTTCTCAGGCTCTACCTCCGGCCACGGCGGTGGACTGCGCAACCAAACGCCAACCCTAAGGAAGAGGCGGCGGAGGGATCATCACCTCCAGTCCACTCCCCCACAAACTGTATGGACTCATCCGATGGAGAAGAAGAAGACATTGCTCACGAAAAAGTTAAGAAATGCGAAGAAAGGAAAGAAGGCACTTACAGAGGTAATGGAGGTATAAAACTGCGGTTCTCTCTTGTGAAGACATGGGAAGACGGAAGAATGAAGCGGGCATACGTAATAACGCGAATGAAGGGGAGTACGTGGGGGAAGATGCAGTTACCTAAGGTTCGTGTTGGTAACCGCCCCTCATTGGGCGGTTACCAAAGCTTAAAAAGTAACCAACGCAGGAAGTTATCAATAGCTGCCCTCAGTCCAGGCGCGTGGAAAACATTCGCCTCAGTGCAGGCCTATGGCCTAGCCTACCTCAAAAGCTGCACCAGTCATCATTGCACATAGACGCCCAACACCTTAGGCAACTGTTCCATTTTCTTGACCAGAAAAGGAGCTCGCCTGGGGTTCGACAAATGGACAAGGAAGTCACACCTCCCTCAGCAACTTCAGAAGGCCTCTACTCTAAGTGGGAATGGTAGCGCACCCTCCCTCTTAGAGTGAGGGGGGGGACTGAATGATATATGGTAAAAAGATCAACCCAAAGGTGAAGCCCACACGCCCAAAAGATGCTAATAGAAGTCCACAAAGGAAGGCCCCATACGAAGGCCCGACTGCATATGGGGGAGGCCCACTCCAGACTCAAGCCCACAACCGAGGGAGCCCAAGGCGGAGGCCCAAGCCTAGGACGAGACACCCAGCCAATGGGCCCAAGGTGGAGGCCCAGGATTGTCGGCAGAAGATAAGGATTGACCCAGTCTATCCCCTATCCTTATCCATAGAAGGCCCCCTCAACAGACCTCCTACTTTCAAGGAGTCCAGGGACTGTTGAAGTTTGGGAAGGATAGCACGTAGTCCCTCCAGAGTCCTAAAGCAACTAGGAGTCTTTTTCAAATATGACTCTTCTCGTATAAATACCAGGTCGTATGGCTGGCACAAGTAACGTTTCCTAGCACTCTCCTACACGATTTTTATGCTCTCACGCTCACATTTTGCCTTTCTCATATTCCTTAGTCACGAGAATTCACTTCTCTCTCATTCATTTACGTTTATTCTTTCATAATTACTTATTGACTTGAGTGTCGGAGTGCTAACTTTTTTTTTTTGCAGGTTCCCGTTTCATAGCTTGTAGAAGATCAAAGGCCACTCCGTTCAAGCCCAAAAACAAACTCTTTCAGCTCACATCACAATGGACAATAATGTTATAGGTTACAAGAAATAGAGGGGATAAATGGCTAAAAAGTGAATATGAAATGTGTAGGAACATAGTGTAGTAGTGGAGTGATGGTATTGAAGATAAATGTTACAAATATTATGGCTATAAACATCCATTAACACCACTCACCTCAACATCAATGGAGGGAATATGAAAGGGCATATGTTATAATTTCAATATTACAATGCAATATATGCAATATATACCAAAAAATTGTCATGATTTTTAAACAGTAGTCATTTGTAATATAGGGAATCATTCAATTTTTTGTAGTGATAGATATACCATGTTTGATGTTTAATACATAAGATAGGTAGATAGTAATTGATCGCAATAAACATATTTTTTAAAAATAAGAATGCAATTATTCATATATCCAATGCACAAATAACATACATAGAATGAATCTAATTAGCATTTGTTGCATTCACTACACATCCATTTTGGCTGGAAAGTTATTAATTTGATGCTAATTTAACTAGATTGCAGCATCAATGTTTTTCTTTTTTCAATTTAATTTTGTCAATTGTATATTAGGTTTTTTTTTTTTTTTTTGCGGGGGCGGGGGTGGGGGGGAAGGGGGTGGGGGGAGGAATGTTAACTTTCATAGATGTAAACAAAGGGTACAATTACAACAAAGGCATTTGGCCAGTCTTGAGTACACGGCCGTGTTCTAGACAACCACGGCCATGCTTTATGCTTATATGCTAAGGCAAGAGGTCCTAATCGAACACGGCCGTGTTGAGGGAACAACATAGGCGTGTACCTCACTGGTTCCACGCAATTTTTCAGACCTTATATGTGGCAAAGGAGCTGCAGGGACGGGGGGAGGGAAACGCTCAATAGTCTATTCCGAATCTGCTCAAGGATAAGTCCTGTCAGGGCCTCCGGACTACAGAAGTGCTGTTGGAAACGCCGTTGGTTCCGCTCCATCCACAGATGATAAACCAACGCCGCAAGGAGTGACCTATACGTGGGATTGAGGAGGTGTTCCCCACGCCACTGCCGAGCTGCCCATGCCACTCCACGAGATCAATCTAGGAAGGGCTACATGAACTTGACTTTCCTTCGACAAATTCGGACAAGCGATGCCGAGTATGGACATGTAAAAAAGAGGTGTTGATGGCTCTCTACCGATTCCCCTCCATACAAGACACAACCACCATCCAAGTGTTGAAGCCACAGTTTATCTGTGGTAGAAAGTCGGTCATGAATAGCAAGCCATAGGACAAAACAATGTCGAGGTATCTTCACCGGGCCTTCCAACAAGACCGACCAACCCACTCGAGGTGCGCCTGTATCAAACAACTGTAACGCCGAGGAAGTGGAATACGTATCATTATTCGACCGCCAAGTGATGGAATCCATCGCCGCCCCAATCGGTGGACTGGCTGCTATGATCTGCATCACTTCATCAGAAGTATCCGCCGGCCAGGACCACTCCCCGTCACGAATCACCTCCCGCACCAAGGACCTATCATGTAGACCCGTGACAAGGGGGCCGCTCGGGCAGCAAAGAAGCAAGATTCCTAGCGGGTGCCAAGGATCTTGCCAAAGTAGGAGCCTACCGTCATCACCCACCGTGACGACAATGCCTCTCATCACCTCAGGACAGAGTTTCAAGAGTTATTTCCACCCCCATGACCCCGTTCCAGTGCCAACCAGCCAAATAGACTTACGTCGCAAGTGGTACCGCCGAATCCACCATACCCACAGGGTGGTATTCCGTGTATCAATAATATTCCATGGATGCCGACTCATTAAAGCTTTATTCAGCGCACATATTGGCCGAATACCTAGGCCTCCACACTCAACCGGGCGGCAGACAGAAGCCCATGCCACTTTAGCTACCCCCGTCACCGAGTTCCCACGCCACAAAAACAGACGGAGGCGTTGCTCAATCGCCCGAACCACACCCTTGGGCAATAAGAATACGGAGGCCCAATAAACATATATAGCCGATAGAACGGACAGAATAAGCTGAACTCGGCCCGCAAATGATAATAGGTGGGAGCCCCACGCATGAATCCGAGCATCCAATTTTTCAAGGAGCGGCTGACAGTCGCTCAACGTGAGTTTGGAGGTGATGAGAGGGACCCCCAGGTACCAGATCAGGAACACTCCTATGGGGAATCCCATAAGCCCTTGCAGCTCAAGAGCGTTCCCTATCGCTTTCGAGAAGAAAATAGTGCTATTCTAAATATTGGCTTGGAGTCCCGAAAGATTGGAGAATTCCACTAGCCCTTGTTGAATAATCTGTAGGGACCGTGCATTAGCTTCACAGAAGACCAACAAGTCGTCTGCAAATGTGACCATAAACAACTCCAACTTGTGATACCTCCAATGAAACCCAAAATCCGGGGTTGCCATGATGCGCCCCTTGAGTCCTGCGTGCAGGAGCTCTATCACCAAGACGACTAAGTACGGGGACATAAGATCCCCCTGTCGGAGCCCCCTAGCCCCCTCAAAGAATCCCTGCGGCTGTTCATTAATGCATACAGAGTACGTCACAGTACAAACACACTCACTGACCCACCGCACAAACTGGTCATGAAACCCATACAACCGCAACGCCGCCATCAAACAATCCCAATCCACCGTGTCATAAGCCTTCCATAGATCAATCTTTAGGGCACATCGTTTCGGAAGACGGACCTGGTTGTAACCGAAGAGGAGGTCCTGGGCCAACATAATATTATCTGTGATTCGTCTTCCCAGAATGAACGTGGTTTGGCTCTCATCAACTAGCAGATGTAACACCCCTTTCATCCTCGTCATCAGGATCTTTGTAATTATTTTGTACAGGACGTTGCAGCAAGAAATATGCCGGAATTCAGCCACCCTGGAAGGGGACTGGACCTTGGGAACCAGGGTGATAAGCATGGTGTTCACTTGCCGCAGCATTCGGACCGTAGTAAAGAATTCCGTAACAGCCCCCACAATATGATCACCAATATCAGACCAGACTGCCTTAAAGAATCGTGTTAAGTACCCATCAGGCCCTGGTGCTTTATTGTCATCAATCAAGAACACTGCCTGGAGGATTTCCTCGGCCTGGATCCGTCTAATCATGTGAGTGGCGTCCTCAGCCGAGAGCCTTGCCGGGATGAAAGCTCGCAATGGTTCCAGGTCAACAACCCGTTGTTGCCTAGTACCTCCCAACAACGTCTGAAAATAGGCCACGAACTCATGAATCACCTAGGCCTCCTCATGGACCACCTCTCCCGAACGGGTGGTAATCTGTAAGATACGATACCGAGCTTGGTCCGCAGCAATCTTCTGAAAAAAGAACCACGTGCATTGGTCCCCATCCTGTAACCATTGCAACTTAGCCCGCTGTTGTAGCATAGACTGCTTTTGCGAGACTGCCGCAACATAGACAGCCCGATAGAGCTCTCCGTGCATTGCAGAAACCGATCTTGTGGCATGGTGAGCAATAATGCTTGGATTTTGGCAAGGAACTCCAAAGCCTCCATGACATTTCGTGCCAAATCCCTTTTGTTGCGCCGCATGGCTCGAAAAGAGGGCTTAAGACCCTTTAGTTTTTTCACCACAACAAACATCCTCGTCTTGTGGATCGATGTCTCCAAATGCACTTCACCTCCATCAAGAATTAGCTATCAGGACATAGGAAATTATCAAATCGGAACATTCCTCCCCGGCGTGGTCCAGCTCCCGCATCCTTAAGCACAAGAGGGCAATGGTCGGAGATATGTTGAGTAGAGCATTGATACTCCCTATCCGGCTAGTGCTCTAGCCATGCCTCATTAATCAACACCCGGTCCAGCCGCTTCCAAAGGCTCTAGGCACCCGTGCTACTATTATGCCACGAATACTGGCTACCCCACATCCGCATAGTATGGAGCTGGGCAGCATGGATGCAATCCCAAAATTCTGCCATAGCCAACCTGTAGTTAGCATGTTGCCCCAAAATCTCACTCACATCCATGACCATGTTTGAAATCCCCCCACACTAACCAGGGATCATCCATGTGCTGCTTCGCCAAGCTAACTAGCGAATTCCATAAAGTCCTCTGAATACTAACATAAACAAATGTAAATAGTCGAACCCTAGAATTGCACAACTGAGTTACCTAACAATGAACAAATTGGTGGTCATGCTGCAACACTTCAACTCTCACTGCTGAGGGATCCCATCCCAACCATACTCGTTTTCCCGGACCATCAGCGGAATAATCCATAAACCAGGTCCAATCTGCCCGAACAGAATCCCGAACACGCACTAGGTTCTGTTATGCTACCCTCGTCTCTAGAATACTAAGTAGCACCAATTGAAATTCACGCACAAGCTCTTGCACTGCATATTGGTGGTCTCGCTTGTTAAGGTCACGTGCGTTCCAACATGCAACATTTATCATGGAGTAACCGCTTGAGGGCTGCTTTGTTTAGGGCCTTGATTAGCATAAGTAACAACTTTATCTCCAGCAGTCTCCGCCTCGTCGGTCAGTAAGTCAAACTTATTAAAGACCACCACCTCATTGCCCTTCCGTGGGTCTCGAGCAACGAAGGGAGAACACGGTCGTGTGAGAGGAGAACACGGCCGTGGGGAATTGTGGCCATCTGACATTGCTGAAGGACACGACCATGTGCCCAGGGGTGAGGAGTGGGAGTTCGGGACAGCGCAAAACACGGCCGGGCCACACGGCCGTGTGGCGAGAGACTCTCTTGCATGACCTTCTGACACGGCCGTGTGGCGGGGGCGCCTGGGCTTGTTTCTGACACGGCTGTGTTGGCAGGGGGACACGGCCATGTAGTCCTTAGGTTGTGATGGACAACCTGCCACTGCTCAGAATTTTCAGAACTATGGCTAGGGGTTGCTGCATGCGGCTTTGGTTTCTGCACAAAGACCTACGTGGCCGGTCGTTTAGGGGCTGTCAGTTTCTTACGTGGGCAATGCCCCTCCCCGTGGCCGACCACATTACACAACCTGCACCTCGGTGGTGTCCAATCATACTCCACATCCACCTGCACAACTCCCCCATCTGCACCATCCCCCACCGGCTTAACTACCACTACATGTTTCGGTAGGGGTTCATCCAAGTTCACCAATATGCACACACGCGCATAATCAATCCTCGAACAAGAAATCGTAATCGGATTCGGGTATAAATGTTGCCCAATCCTACTGGCCACCACACTAAGGCCATCAATCGTTCAGTACTCAAGCGGGAGGTTCTTGAGTTTAACCCAAATCTGCCTGCATCGATGGTCATGATGTTCCATATTAATGCTAGGTCGCCAACGCTGCAGAAAGATCGGTTGGCCGTCATAGAGCCACGGTCCCCCTTCTAAAACTTATTCCATGGCCGCTTGAGAGGTGAACATGAAGAAGAAAAACCCATTCGCAGCCGCCACCACCTCCTTAACATTCTTCCACAGGCTGCGAACGTACTCCTTCAAATAATGAAAATAAGGTTTCTTACCGACAAAGTATCCCAAGGCCGTGGACCGCCATCGCCTTGCCCCCTCAACCACCATGTGCGATGTCGGTCTAACCACAAGCACCCCATTTTACTTCTCCAGTTCAACAAATTGCAATGTACCTCGAGATGATTGTCCGAACCCATCAACGGTGGGGTTGTTCATGACCCTAGGGTTGAGCTTCACATTCCGAATAAACAACTCCGGAATCGTCGGCGTTCCCCGAACCTCCCCCCTCTCCGTCAGCCTATCTCCTTTAGCCCCTTCTTTTCCTATCTCCTCCAACCGAACTCCCTCAAGGCCACCCACTGCCGCCGCAGCAACATCGACAGTCCCGAAGCCCTCATGCATGCCATCAGAAACCCTAGGCCCATCTTCCTTCCCCACCAACGGTAGTGCCGGATCTCTAGCGCATTCAACCACCCTAGTCTCCTTCACCGCCGCACCTCTCTTAACCTCATCAACCTCCGTCTCCGCCCTAGCGCCCTCAACCCTCACCGACCTCTCAAAGTGGAACACCCATTGCACCGACAAATCCGCCAATGTGTGCAAGGAACTTTCATCCCCAAAAGATAGGACTCGCTTCGAAAATTCCGTGAAGTTAAACCCTGCCCTAATATGCTCCGGATCAGCCGAGGAAGGCACATAGCCCTCCAACCCCACCGAGAGTGACGGAGTTCGAAATTCAGTCGCGGTCTCCGCTGATGGATCCCCATCCCCTCATCCAAGTCACCATTAGGGTTTGCAGTGTCTATAGTGTGTGCGAGAGAAGAGAGAGAATTTTGAGAGTCCATGATAAATTTTAGGTTTCTTGTATACGTACCTTCTAATACCAACTAGAGGTATTGATAGTTTTCTCAAACCACCACATATCATCTTTTCTAACCCTAAGAAACTTAATTTGTTTTAATTGTTAAAATTTTTACAAATGTTTGTAAAGATAATTATAGTACTACATACATTTTTTGGCGGGATTATGTATCCGATCGTATCTAGTCCACAATTGGGCCAACTTGAATAATTGTTCATACCGTCCAATTTAGTTTGGCAGCAATCAATAAATATGTTTGTTGGTTAAGATATTCATGATGACGTCTAAGCAAGCGTCAATAGTTCGTGATCTCTGAAAATTAATAATCCTGAGTCCCTGACAAATATGTGGAGAACAACCACTTAAATGCAACACAACTGGATCATCAAATCTAGCATATACAATGTGTAAGATGGATTGTGTTAGGATTTTGTTCATGTTTTATTCCTTTAGGTGGTTAATCTTGACAAAGCATCGAGAACTTGGTTGCTCGGTGATTTACATAAAATGGAAAATATTTATTTTTATCATATAACTTAGGCCTTGTTCGTTTTTTGTTCCGAGGAGAGAGGGGAGGGGGGAATATAAGGACAATAACTTATATTCTCGCTTTTCATCCTATCATTAAATATTTGATCAAAACGACCACGTGATACTCACGTGGCCGTTAATGCTAACAAGCCTCCATGAACAATGGTTGCCATATTGGCGAGTAAGGGGCTTTAGATGTTGTCATTCTTGCTACTCAAATAAAGTATATCTCCTTACCTTTCATTATAGGTTGAAATTAACTTCTGGTCAGTTTTGTTGTCTAGTAATCTCCGTCCTTTCCTTGTTCCAACTTTTCTGCCATCTCTTTGATGGATTTGTGAATAAAACCATCTTTTGGGATGGGATACTTGGATGGAATGGAATTAAATGTGCGATAGAATTATTTAATAAGATATGTATCTTGTTCACTTCAAATATTTATCACAAAAGGGAATAAAAAGGTGGCTATTTAATATGTTGTTTACTTCATATGGTTATTACGAGTGATCAATAACCAAATACCCGAAATACCCTCTAGTGATAGTTTTTTTTTTAATAATTTAGCCCACTTGGTGGCCCACTATTTCAAAGTGTTTTTTTTTTTTTTTTTTTCCTGACTGCTCACACAAAATTTTATGTTTGTAAATATAAATTATGAGACAAGAAATAATATGGACAAATGAAGTTTAATAATTTAAATGCGAAGTGATCACAATTTTTGTGAATGTAAATAACCCCGTGATTCTTTACTCCAAGTATTTACCCAATAACTTACGCTTGTTCTTGAGTCGATTGGGCAATCTCCTTCAGACTTGTGGAAGAAAATCACGAACTACCATGAAAATATAGTATCAAGGCCTTGAGGTTTGCAGAGCTTCGTCGTGGCAGAAATCTTTTGGACTTGTTCTTATTGTGGATTTGTTGTGTTGTATGTGTGATTTGTGTTGTGGTTTGCAGAGCTTTGTCGTGGCAAAAAACTTTTAAAACTTGCTTTTGTTGTGGATTTGTTATCTTGTAGGTCTGAAGGCCCCCTTTTTTACAGGCATAAGCAAACTTTGACTTGCAGTTTAGACTTATTTTTATTGGACTTAAATACCACATATTTTGATGTGGATTAGTCTCCTTGCAAGTCGTATTTGAACATGCTTCGGTCCATTTAGTCAATCCAAAATAAAAGAATAACTTTATATTTTTTTTCTGGATCAATCCATCAAGACACATAAGAACCAAATTTTGGATAAAACTATTGTGGAATTATTATTTTGAAAATAGATAAATCCCAAATTTGTTATGGACTTTCATTATTAACCAATTTATTTTAGCCTTATATTTAGTAATTTATTCCAAAATTTTGATATCAATGTAGACACAATTGAGGGTGGGCGTGTAATTCCTGAATTGTCCCAACACCACCTCTTGAGGTGGGATTAAAAATCCCAATAATAATCCAAACAATATCAGCCCAATTATATCGATCCTAAATTCAAAAAAAATAAACATCAGATCCCACGAAATCAAAACCCATAACCAATTTGGGGTTTATCTTTTTCAAGATAATGAATTCACAATAAGTCCGTACGAAATTTGAATCTTATGCGTCTTGATGGATTGATCCAAAACAAAAATATATAGTTATTCCTTTAAATGGATCGAAACAGGTTCAAATACAGTCTGTAAGAAATCGATCCATATCAAAATCTATAGCATCCAAGCTCAATAAAAAATGATCGCAAAATGTAACTCAAAACCTGTTCATACCTATAAAAAAGGGTCTTCGTCGCAACACAAATCACACATACAACACAACAAATTCACAACAAGAGTAAGTCCAAAAAAATTATATTTTAACCATAGTCAAATGAGTGGCATAAAATATCCGGGGTGGGTCAACTAGTCAGCCCACTGTTTGAGATTGAGATACCAAATCTTGAAAAAAAAGACAACCTTTGACTGGTCCCTAGTCCCTACTCCCTACTAGTCTACCACGTATGATTGATCTCCTTCCCAACTACCATGCTGATCCTTATCCAAGTTTAGCCGGTAAAAGTGGCGCTACTTTTCATTAAATTTATTTGACAATACCATGAGTAGAAATAAAAGTGTTCAGATCTCAAATACAATAATAGTCAATTCTTCATCAAGTCCTTACAGATTACCGAACTATACTACTACTACTACGTACTGGAGACAGACACAGAGTGTTGGGCCAACAGAAAATGCCAAACAAACCACAACACGATTCCCAAACCCACGTGCAGCCTCGTGGTTTGACGTTGTTGTTGTTGTCGTCAGATTTAGGAAGCAAACCGGCGCCGGCGGAATTAAGACCCATGGTTTGATTGTCCGACGTTTCTTTCAATGTGACAAGAAATTGTAAGAATTGGGAAATTGCACGTACTACGGACAATGGCGCTAAGTCAATGTATACCAAGAGAATTTTAGTTCGTAGGTGTAAAAAATTATGAAAAATTCTAACTCAAACATATTTTGACGAGATTTTTATAGATTATACGTCAAGTATAATATATTGATCGTGTTATTCGTGTATAATATTTTTTAAAATAAAAATAAAAATTATATTATAAATGTATCATTGTGATTAATTTAATTCAATGAAACTTGATTTGAGAAAAAAAAAATCAATCATAAATGGCAATGCAAATTGTGGTGTAAGAGGGATGCGTAAATTATTGTGAAATTTCGTGCAACTATAAAGGAGAAAAAAGATAAATAAAAATACAAAATCTTACGTTTGGAAAACAAAAATTTATGTGCAAATTCTCTTACTAGAATATTTATATAACGGGGAGGATCAATTATATGTACCGAGACGCTTAAATATTGTAAAATCATAATTTTGCCTTAATAATAAATGGGTTAATTGCACTTGGACTCCCTCTGAAAATGTGAAATTACACTTTTCCCCAGAAAGGTTTTGAAATTACACTTACACTCCCTTGGAAAATTCATCGTTACACCTGACCTTCTTTCGTTGAGGTTTCAGCGGGAAGTGCTACCATCGGCAAAAATAATTACATAATTTTTCAATTTTATTTCTCATTTAACTTTACTCATGTATATTTTTGTGCTTATAAGGAGATAAATGCAATATATACATATAAAATGAAGTTAACATTATTGCATTTTCCCCCTTATAAGTACAAAATTTTACATGGAAATGTTAAATGGCAGGCAAAATTGATAAATTATGTAATTATTTTTGTTGACGTCAACATTTTTCGTTGAAATCTTGACGGAAGAAGGTCAGGTGTAAACGGTGAATTTTTAGAGGGGGTGTAAATATAATTTTGAAACTTCTTTGGGGGAAAGTGTAATTTCATATTTTTAGAGGGGGTCCAAATGTAATTAACCCATAATAAATTGTTTGTCATTTTATATATATATATATATATATATATATATTTGCAGTAGTTTAGTTGCACGTGACTCCACACTTCCAATATGCACAAGGGAATTATGAGTTCTATTTACAAATTTAACTTGCTATGGAAAATTGTAGGAAGGACTCACGTAAACACTACAAAAAATATTAGTTTTGACTATGATTTTATTGGTTATGAAATAAAATTGTGATAAATAATTATTATTAACCATGGTTAAAAACGGATGTAAATACTTAATTTATCCACTATGAAAATAATTTTTTGCAAGGCTATAAGCCATGGTCAATGTTTTTGTCATGACTTTTACCCATGACAAATGCATTACCCATACTAATAAAAATTACGACCAACAATCGTTGTGTGGCAGTGATTATTGATATTTTATTAAGACTATTCAGTTTTAACCATGACAATTAAATATGATTAAATGCCATATTTCGTCTAGTGAAAACATATGTAAGGATTTGATTTTTTATTCCAAATTATATAAAATTTTCTAGTCCATATAATATATGCATGCTATATATACAAATTCTTTCTTCAACATACAAAATAAATAATATAATTTTTGTACACGTGACATATATATGTCAATTGCATTAAAAATGCAACAGTATTTGAAATAGAAAATTCAAACCGATAAAATTAAAAAAATAATTAAAATTTAACAGAAAACACGAATTTTTATGGAGTTCGAAGAATGATCTTACATCCACTATCTTTCAAATTCTTTCATTGAAAATAACCTTATACATTTACTGTATATATTAGTGTATAAAGTATAAACTATTTGTACTAAAAAGCCATCCGTAGACTCTATATCTATACTAATATATAAAAAAAGATCTTTTTCACTTATAAATAGCGGTCTATGACACCGTGACACTAATTTTTTGGTTATGCTGATAATATCCCTAAATTTAATTTTTTTTTCTTTTCTTTCTTTTGTTTTCTTGAAATATAATGTGTTAGTTTATATATATATATATATATATATATATATATTTCTTATTTACAATAGCTTTAAAGCGTACAATATTATTGTATATACACGCAGCAATGGCGTGTCACGACGACTAGTAATTATAAAGAGAAAAGGGGTAATAAACACAAAATGGTGGTTTTGACACCGCCACATCAATTTTTGTAATTCTAAAAGTGCCCTTAACTGATAAAAAAAACCAACTTATTCAACTTACCAAGTCTTAAGTTAGTTTTTTTTTCTCTTTGGTTATAATTTTACTCTTATTTATAATACAAGTGTAAAAAATAATCATTGTATGGCCCATTTGGTTTCTATGATTAGGCATGATAAGATTACTTATCATGCATATAATTACAAGTTTGATTTATAGTATTAGAACTTGGTATTAATAACGAGTCCGATCCTATCAATTGTAATTGATCTTATAGTGTATCCAACCCAAGAGGTCGGATACACTATATCCCATATGTTAGTCTAAGATAAAATTAAAAATTTTCTTCTTTATATGCCACTTAAAAGAATGCATCTCAAATTATAATAATAAAATATAATAAAGAAAAGATTACTTCATTTTTTTTTTTAAATATTTGGATTTTGATTATTCTCTTTTTTTTTTCTTATTTTTTTTCTATTGAAAGTCTATTTTGGACATGGTCTTCATATGAATGTAGAAAAAAAAGAGAAAATATTCCACAAGAGTTATTATTTTAGTATTTCAATAAATATTAGGGTAATTTACAACCACCTCCCCTGATGTTTGGCATAATTACAAATATTCAACCCCCCTCCCCCCGAGGTTTGTAATTTTTAACTAAATGCATGAAATTGACCATTTTGCCTTTAAACTTTTTATTAAAATTGTAGAAAAATCAACTGAAACAAATGGTATTATGCTACTCTGTGTAAAAAACTTAAAAAACCTCTCCATGTGAATTGTAGTCCAAAAAAATTTTAAGAATTAAGTGAAAAATAATTCAATGCATAAGGGCATTTTGGTTAGTTCACCCATAAAAATGGATAAAAATTGATTAATTGTTAGATGGTTACAAACCTTTGAGGGTATTTGTAATTTCTCAAACAACTAGGGGGTATTAGTAATTATGTCAAACCTCATGGGAGATAGTTATAATTTATCCTAAATATTAAGAGTAGATTTCAGTGTGTTTTGTAATTATTCACAAGTTACAATATTATAAAATAAAAATAGCTTAAAAAATAATACACTTAATGGTCTCTTTATATTTAATCATATTTTATAT
Source organism: Sesamum alatum (assembly GCA_034509735.1). Lineage (NCBI taxonomy): Eukaryota > Viridiplantae > Streptophyta > Magnoliopsida > Lamiales > Pedaliaceae > Sesamum > Sesamum alatum. The sequence continues at coordinate 22,359,706 of JACGWO010000011.1, read as the reverse complement.
TCTCTTCAACCAAAACACCATATTGTATTATCACATAAAATCTCACATATACAATACATAACCAAACACTATATAATGGATAATGAGATTAATTATCATATCATTTTCCATCCCACTTAATTATATCATGCCTAATTCTATTGCATGAACCAAATGAGGTCTATGCATGCAAGAACGGTGTGTCATGACAACTAGTATTATAAAATTACAAGTATAAAGTCATAAAATTACAAGTATAATGTTGATTCAGGTCCCCACTCTCCCGGTTACAAAATGACTGAGAATTCTACTTATGGATCAAGGAAAATTCTAACTCAGACCTGATTCGGCCGAAACTAAATCAATTATATGGTAAGTGCAATATACTTGTTATGTGATTAGTGTATAATTAAGGGAAAGTGACCAATCACATGGCAAGTGTATCACACTTGCTATATGATTGATTTGGTTCGACCAAATTTGATTCGGGCTAGAATTTTCCATGGATCAAACATACAATACTCTAAATCTTCTATATATAAATTAGCAAATTACATCTCTCTAATTTATTCTCCAACAACATGACTGCAGCAAGCCATGAAAGAATTAGATCACCACACTACAAAACTTTCCATCTTCCAAGAAATCAATACATGAAACCAGTGCCTGCAAGATTGTGATGCAAGAGCTTGTGCGCAATCTGGTCTCTAGCATGCATCGCATTAGCTGATAGCACACCGTTCTCCGCCACCATCTCGTCGTCAAACAGCTCAATCCTCAGCTCCGGGCTCAATCCCTCGTTCATCATCTCACATATGTTATGCAGAACGCAGCAAGCCCCAAGAACCACCGGCAGGTCCTGAAGTTTCATCTCCGTTCTCTTCTGCAAGCAGCTCCACCGGCCTTTCAACCGCGCGAACGCCTCCTTAGCGACCTTCTGCACCTCCTCAACTTTCTCGTTGAATGCGTGCTGCGTCCATGTGAGGTTTGGGTGAGTGTATGGCACCAAAATCCAGTCCATCAACGGGTGGCCGGAGTTCCCGACGACCCAAACATCCTTCAGTGCACCCTTGATTGCCCTCTGGAAAAGGGCTGATTTTTTCAGCACCTCTTCGTCAGTCATTGACCCCGGCCACCCAACGCAAATGTCGGTGAAAATTCCCTTTTGATCGACCACGCCTTGAAGGGTGATGGAGTAGGAAGTCTTTTGATTCCTCTCTGTGTGCCTCTTGTTGAAATAAGCAGCCACGCTGATTTTTGGAGCTATGATTGGAATGTGGGTGGTGTACATTGATCCGCCGACGTTTGGAATCCCGGAAAAGAACTCGAATTCCGTCTTAATTTCCGTCATTTTGTTGTCGTCGGGCCACTGCAAGAACTTGGGCATCAGCACGCTTCTTATTGCTGTGCAGACCTCAAGAACCAGCTTATGGCAGGTCGAGATTCCCAGCCCGAAACGCTTGGACACTTCGCGGAGAGCCTCGCCGGTGGCCAATCTCCATATGCACACGGCGACCCGTTGGCGGACGGGGATCGCCAGGCGCAGCATTGTGTCTTTCTTGGTGACGACAGACTCCAGTTCTTCACATATCATGTCAAACGTCGCCCTGCTCATCCGAAACGCTTTCTTGAACTCCTCCTCAGGAAAATCCGGGCTGTTAACTTGCTCCCACCACGCTTTCGACCGGTTTTTCACCCACAGTCTCCGCTGCGCCCCGCCACTCCCCGCGCTGGTAGACTCATCGGACGTCGTCGCTACACTCCCATACTCGGAGCGCGCCCTCTTCGCATTCGACGAATTGCCAGAATCAGCGAGATACTGTTCGCTCTCATCCATAATTTCTTGATTGCTTCGGTCACACTCCACGTCCGCCAAGATTTCGAATTCCGGCGCTGAAACCACGTTCCGGGCCTCCTCCTGCGGGCAATCAAAATCCAAGAACTGTCTCAGTAACTCCTGCAGTGATGATGAATCGCACTCAACATCGTCGTACAAGCTGTAATCGCATCTGGGCCGCTTTCTATCGTTAGAAAAAGCTACGGGGTCGAAATCTTGAAAGAAATAAGCGTTGAAGTAGTCTTCTGGAAATGGGAAAGCAGAGATTTCCATGAAGATTTAAATAAAGGGTGTGAAAGTGTTCGAAAAGGAGTAATAAAGAAGTCTGAACGACGGTGTGAACACAAGTGCTTTGGTTTTCAGATGTGTATGCATATATGCAGAGGGTGGACGCGTGAGACACGGTACGGAGGAAGATTCTGGACGGTGGGTTCTGTTTCGGGGAGGTTTTGATTCCGACGATGATAAATATCATTATTTTAAGGTTGTTTTACGCGGTTGTCAGAGTATGATCAAAGATGGACACGTTTGGGATTTTAGAGGAAATGAGGAGGAAATTGATTTGGAGAGTGGTGGGACTGGGAGAGGTACAATAATAGGCGTGGCAGATAGTCGAACTAGCTCGAGCTTTGAGTTTAAATTTCTTGATGACCCGAATTTAAATCAATATATTTTTATTAGAAGGCTCGAGTTTTTTTTTATATATATATTTAATTACGTATATAATAGTATATTAAATTAATAAATAAAATATTTAAATTTGTAATATTTGTATATATTTTAATACCATATTTAATAGATATTTTAATTTTAATTATTAATTATTTTTTCTGAACAAGCTCGAGCTCAAGCCTAAAACTTTTGAATTTGTCGAGCTCTCGGCTCGTTTACATCCCTAGGTATATATGTAAATGGTGACTAAAGGGGAAAACTTGAGGGATAATTATATTTACATTCCAAGATATATGTTTATTTAGACAACTTACTTATGTTTTTTGAATAATTACACACATATTTATCAGAAACGTCAATATCTTTATAAAAAATATCCATGTTTTTCGAAAAATTATACATATATTTTGTAAAAACGCCAACATCATTACATAAACTATTTTTACCTTTTTACTGTTAGAAATTGTTTATGTAATTATGTAAAAATTAGAGATAATTTGTATAAAAAAAAGTATATATTGAGGGTGTAAATGTAATTTTTTCAAACTTCAAAGACATTGAATGGACTTCACTTCACATCACAAGAAGCGCTGTTGAAGTTTCGTAGTTCTCTTTTCTTTACTTTCTAATATTGGAACAATACACATAATTGACCTTGCCTTAAGTGGAAAATACTATTCCATAAAGGGCGTTTGGTTGGATTTTTTTAAAATCTTTTAGGGAAAATTATAGCTATCTTTTCTAAAATTTGACATGATTATAAATATTATCTGATTGTTTGAAAAATTATAAATACCCTCCAAAGGTTTGTAACTCTTTAACAAATCACTCATTTTCATATATTTTTATGGGTAGACTAACCAAAATGCCCTTATGTACTAAATTATTTTTTATTTAATTCTTAAATTTTTTTGGACTACAATGCGCAGGGAGAGGATTCTTAAGTTTTTTACACAGAGGAACAATAATGCAATTTGTTTCGGCTGATTTTTCTATAATTTTAATAAAAATTTTAGGGGTAAAATGGTCAATTTCAAGTATTTGATTAAAAATTACAAACCTCATGAGTGCATTTGTAATTTATCAAACAATAAGGGGGTGTTTGTAATTATGCCAAATCTCATGGGGAGTGGTTATAATTTACCCAATCTTTTATAAGTTCATGTATCATGTAAGATACTTTTGAGTTTATAAGATGTTAAATTTGTTTTATTTTTAAAGTATTTGCATAAAATAAAAATTATGAGGTACATAAGAGGTTAGTAATGATAATTTTTTAATTAGTATGATTAAAATGAAAACATTTTTTTTGAATCTTAAAAGTAAGTTTGGGAGTCCCTTAGTAGTTATTAGAGAAGTGTTTAAGTTCACAACATCTTTTCTCACGTATATTTTAAGTCTGCCAAAAGAATTGTCCGACTAAAAAAATACGAATAAATTAATTTTATTTGAATTTAAATTAAAATGTTACGAGCTTTAAAAATAAAGACTATCCCTTGATTTTTTTCTTTAAACTACGATCCAAAGGTTGCAAGTTTGTTATTGGATGTGGATGCGTAATTTTCTACGAACTTGTGTGATTATTGGTCACCTTAAAATTTAGTATTAACTTTTGAAGGTTTGTAGCAAGGAAGATGATGATGTGGCTTTAGGTAACTCAAGGATAAACTGATGTAAACAGGATTTATTAGTATCACTTCACCTTTTGGAACTGACCGTATTTACATAGTTTTTCTAAACATACTCGTATCTATACTTAGAATACAATCTCTTCTTGGAACTTGTTATATATTTTTTTTTTTTGAACTCATACAAAATCTTATTTTACTAATGAGGTAAAAATTGGGAAGCGATTGATCTAAACACAATTACACAATAAGTAGTTGCGAGTCAAGAACTTGAGAATTCTTCTCAAGAATATTATTATAAAAATCAGTAACCAAGTATCCTTTATAATGAATTTAGTGTCCTATTTATAGTAAATGGGGAGGGGCATAAAGATAATTTTTCCCTCCAATCGCCTTCTATCTAACGCTACAATTTAATCACTAGGGGCATTTTAGTAATTGACTTCACCCCATGAATTTGTAGGAATATAATTACCTAATAGCAGTTCGGTAATTACATGAAAGCTTGGGGGTATTTCAATAATTTGGTATATGGTCTTATTTTGGCACCATCAGCAGCCCCCCAACTTCCAAATGCGTCTGGAAAATTTGGAAGTTCCAATAAGCAGTTCTTCTTCTGTGATGAACTCTTTCCTTATCTGGACTCCTTTTGAAATCTTTATAAGCTCCGAGGGACGCTCTGATTGCCCCTCCTGCTCCTGTTTCGTCTGTCTTTTTGGTTCCAACCATAATACAAAAAATGTCGAAACGTGTTGGTTCGGGCATATAGCTATTCGTCCCTCCTTCTCGTCTTTTCCTTGTAGCAATTTTGTTTATAGAACTCAAGAAGTCATTCAACGTTAGTCCGAACCGAAAAAAATAAGATGTCTAGTGATGATAGGAGAAAGCTGAGGCGCGCCGTTGGGGCACGGTGGTGGCGGGCCGAGGCAGCGCGCTTCGACCCGAATCTAGTCGAGGCACGTCGCCTCGACCAAGATCTGGCTGGGGCGAGGCACGTCACCTCAGCCAGGATTTCGCCTCGACCTGATCCTGGCCGAGGCAACGCGCCTCGACCAGGCTCTAGTCGAGGCGCCTCGCACGGATTCCAGCCAAGGGCCTCTCCACACTCCTAATTCTTTCATATACTTTGACGGGTTTCTTCTGACGTTTCGGGATCTTGGTGTAACTCCCTCTCTCGAGGCTTTCGATATTTTGCTTATCCTTAGGAAGGTTGTCAAGGGCTTGTACTTCTATTTTTTTTTTCTCAGTGGTTGTAAATTTTTAGAGTGATCCGCTCTTTCAACAATCCTTGGAGCGAGAAACTTTGTTGGGGATCAGTGTGATCGCAAGCATGATTAGTGAGTCCGTCCTCATCTCTCATCAAGGAAAGAGGACGAGGTTTGCTTGCTCCCTCATCCTCTGCAACCTCACGAGTCGCCATGGGGGCGAGGGGGGTCTAGCACATCCGATGGTTGTTGTAATTGTGTTGCGTTGCGCGCGTCGCGACGCAACATGTTGAATTTGCACGTGTCGAATTGTATTGCATTATGTTGCATCATGTTATATTGGATTGCGTCGCATCATGTTTGAATCTCCTCGCGTCGCGACGCGTCATGTTGAATTTGCGACGTGCCATGTTTGAATTTGCAACGCGTCATTGTACCGTGTCGCGTCGAATTGCACCGCGTTGCGGCGCGTCATGTTGAATTCTCCAGAAGCTTTGTAGAAGTTCCTTTGGTTGAAACACTTTAGTTATTCGTAGGAGTTTTTTGTCATTAGGGGAACTTCTTAGGAGTTCCTTTTGTCGAAATATTTTGGAACTTCGTAGGAGTTCCTTGTCGTATGGGAACTTCTTAGGATATTTTATCTCATTTTCTTTTACTATGTTGTCGAACTTTATTTCTCTATTGCTTATTATGCTAAGTTGCTTCTTTTAAATAGAATATCAACGTGAGGGGCAATCCCCCTCTTTTAAACAAAACATCAATGTGAGGGGCAATCCCCCTTTTTTAGATAAAATATCAATGTGAGGGTCAACTCCCCCTCTTTTAAACAAAATATCAATGTGAGGGGCAATCCCTCTCTTTTAAACAAATATCAATGTGATGGGCAATCCCCTTCTTTTAAACAAAATATCAATGTGAGGGGCAATCCCCCTCTTTTAAACAAGATATCAATGTGAGGGGCAATCCCCCTCTTTAAGTATCAATGTGTGGGGACATCCCCCTCTCTTGTTAAATAAAATCCCAATGTGAGGGGTCATCCCCCTCTAAAAGTATCAATATGAGGGGCCATCCCCCTCTTTTGTTAAATAAAATATTAATGTGAGGGGCCATCCCCCTCTCTTGCTAAATAAAGTATTAATGTGAGGGGTCATCCCCCTCTCTTGCTAAATAAAGTATTAATAATGAACCCACAACAAGTAGATAAAAAGGTGGACATTTCATTACCGTAATTCTAGGTTACAAGGCGTTTGAAAAGAAATACGAAGCATTAAGTAAAATATTTCTTGAGGTTAGCAATATTCTACGTGTGTGGTACTTCCTTCCCGTTCATTCTCTACAAGCGATAAGTTCCACTTCCTGCTATCTCCACGACTTGATATGATCCTACCCATTTGGCGTCCAGTTTGGCAATATTTCTTGTCGCGTCAACTTTCCTTAATACCCGATCCCCAACCTGGAACTCGTTGCGAGCCTATGCTATTAATGCCTTGTAGGCTTCCCTCCTTGCATCGCGCCACTCCTAAGCTCCTCCAGAAATCCAGGTCGACTCGCCTTTCTTCGTCATTAGCGGTTGGTTCCTATTGTGGCACCCTGAGTGTTTTCTCCCCTAAGTCCCCCGGGACGACCGCTTCTGTTCCCTTGACTAGATTGGACGGGGACTCTCCTGTGCCTCGTCGCGGGGTTGTTAAATATGCCGGTAGGACTCTCGGACATCCTTCCACCCAAATTCCTTCAGCTTCCTCCAGTCTCGTCCTCAAGTTTTGGGAGACTATCCTACTGGCTACTTCTACATGCCTGTCAGAATGGGGTGTTGTGATGGTCCCATTATTGCCGCTGGGATGTGAGTGACGTTGGCATGCTCCTGGCACTCTCGAATTTCTTCACTAAGTTCCAAGCATCCTTACGCGTTATAGGCCAGAGGTGTCCTCGTCGCAGGGCCTTGCATGCTAACACTCCGCCTCCGGAATGATTACCGCAGCTTCCCTCATGGATCTCTCGTAGAGCGTACTCTACTTTGTCCCTGTTTTAACCTTGCTCGAGTTACCCTTGCTTCCTTGGGGTCTTGAGGCAGAATCCCAAATTTCCAGCGTTCCTCCAGACCTTATTTCCCGCTTGGTGAAACATTCTTCGCCGCCAAAACTTCTTCCCCCACAACATCCACTCCGAGCCGCTCTTGACTTAGTAGGGTTATTCTCTTGCTCCCCAAAAGGAGCCAATGAGCTGGCCAACTTGGCGAGTCAGTTTGCTTCTTTCTTGTATGACCGCGGGATTCGTTCTAGGGTGAACTCGTCAACCTTCCTTCTTAACGCTTGGATGTTTGCTAAGTACTTGGTCATCTGCTCCCCCATCTTCGTAACCTCCATTTCCTTGCTTGACCACAAGTTGGGGGTCAATATATGCCCTCCCATACTTCACTCCCGCGACGAAGGCCAGCTTTTCACCCGCGCTTAGTGCCTCATGGTCTGACTCACTATTGGATCTACTGGTGACACTGCTGTGATCTCACTAAAGATGACACGGTTAGCATTGCGTCCCGCTGCTCTCACTGCGGCCTTTCCAGCTTGCCCTCGAGTCTCCCCCTGCTGGGCCTCCTGAGATAACCCCAATAACTCCAGCCATTAAGAGGTTATCCTTGCTATCTCGCTCGATTTCTTGCCTTACTCCCACTTCTAGACGAGGTGCCATGTGCCTGCCTCCAAAGGCGATTTCCTGGGCTCTTGTTTCCTTTGCCCCACAAACTCTTTTAAGTCTCCTCTATGAATCAACTTCTCGATCTCATTCTTCAAATGGTGGCATTCCTCGGTGTTGTGGCCCGATCCCTGTGGAAATGACAATACTTGTCAAACTTCATTCTTTGCGGGTTATCGGGCAAGGCCATCTCACCAATCCTTGTTGCTTGGCAACAGCGAGAACCTGAGTTCGTGGGGCATTCAGAGGGGTGTATCGAGCTAAATCCCCGGGTGGCATATACCTGCGTTCACGCTTGCTCCCATCTGTCCTAGGAGGAGCCCCCTTTTCCTCCTTATTGCCCTCCGTTTCAAGGGATTTGTTGATCGTGCACTTGTTGATTCCTCAATTCGTATATATTTCTCAGCTCTCAACAGCAACTCTTCTTGAGATGAGGGAGGCTTCCAGCAATCAATTCCTTAAACCGACCTCTCCTCAGATTCTGTTGCATGATGCTTGCCAAAAGTTCTGGTTTACGTGGGGGACTTCGAAAACTGCTTCCGAGAAGTGCTCCACGTACTCCTTCAAACTTCCATTCTCTTACTGGATTATCATAAACAAATACGATGCGGTCTTGGGATATCACCTATTTATCGCGAAATGGTGCGAGAAGTGCTGGGAGATTTGCTCGAATGACTCAATGGTCCTAGGGGGTAACTGGTTAAACCATGCCATCGTCTTCCCCGAGAGGGTAATCCGAAACAACTTGCAATAGGCCGGATCCCTAATGTCTAGTAAATCGGCCCTGACCAAGAAGCGGTGTAAATGGTCCTGAGGATCTCCTACTCCGTTATACTCGCTGAGGTTGGGATCTTGACCCCGGGATGGATGGCTTCTGCTAGAATGTGGGGGGCAAATGGACTCCGTCGTGGGGGCGCCACTGCTAGAGGTCGCGCTGGGTATCCGGAGGCCCCAAGGGATTCCAAAAACCAGGTGGAGGAGGCATTGGGCCGCCCATCTCTTGATATACTCCTTCCTACACCGGCAGTACCTCCTCTGGGCGCGGAGGGTGAAAGTAATTGTCTTCACGTCCTCCCTGCGGAGGAGGTGAGAAGTAGTCTTCACGTCTTCCTTGGGGAGGAGGTGGGAAGTAGTCATCTTCGCCTACATATCTGCGAGGAGGTGAAAGGGAAATAGTTGTCCTCTGGCTGCGTGGCCCTACTGTTGACTTCCTCTTCATAGTTCAAACCTTCATGGGCGTCCCCGGGCCTCTGCGAGGATAGCAAGGGGGCTATGGGGGTAACGTGTGTCCTACTATGTACTGAGCCACTGCCCTCTCTACTGCTTGGGCAGACGCATCTTCCACCAATTGGCGAAGTGCCTCTGGAGTTATCTGAATGACTGGGGGTGGAGGCGGAGCCTTGGCATCTTCCTGCCTCTTGTTCTGTAGATTGTGACAGGTGGATTCTCCGGGACGTGATCTTGCATGTGATTCTTCCCTCCTCTCTCGACTTCTTCTTGCCCCGCATTCACGCTCCTGACTCTTGACTGGGTGTTCATCCTCAATGTTTAGATCAGGGTTCCCACGGACGACGGGAAGCTGATGGGGTGAAAATCGGGAAGCGATTGATCCAAGCATAATCACACAATAAGTAGTCGTGAGTCAAAAACTTGAGAGTTCTTCTCAAGAATATTATTATAAAAAATAGTAACCAAGTATCCTTTACAATGGATTTAGTGTCCTATTTATAGTAAATGGGGAGGGGCATAAAGACAATTTTGCCTTCCAATCGCCCTCTATCTAACGCTACAATTTAATCACTAGGGACATTTTAGTAATTGATTTCACCCCACTAACTTATAAGAAAATAACTACCTAATGGCAGTTCGGTAATTACATGCAAGCTTGGGGTAATTTCAGTAATTTGGTATATGGTCTTATTTTGGCACCATCACTTACATTGACTCTCTTCGTATGAATCTTTTCGAGGATTCATCAGAGTTTTATCACCTTTTCTATTTGCGAGCTCATATCTTGGAAGAAATCTTTCCTAGTAGAGACATCCTTGTATTGATTTTCTTGTCGATTCTTGCCTCCCTTTAAGGTTTCATGAAAATCTTTTTCTATGAGAAGGTCGTATGTTTTTCAATGGAACTCGTATATTTTTCAAGTTGTTACCATACTCCCCATTTAGTTAGGATAAATTATCTTTATTTCCTTTGTCGCACTTTTTGAGGTTGTATATATATTTGCTACTCCCACATCAAAAGATGGAGAAGGTTTATAGCCAATGAAAATGTAGAACTCACGGTTGCAACACTTTATCGTGGCCAAGAGTTTTGAACTTGCAATGTTATATGTATGTTGTATGTCTTGTTGTGCATCTAACATTGTATCTTAGACGCCTCCTTTTATAGGCATGATTTGGCGTTCCAACTTGTAGTTCACTCATGTTGGGTTTGAACATCATGGACTTTTTAGTGGACCAATTTCCTAACACATCATATTTAAACAAGCATTAGCCTAATTCATCAATCCAAAAGAAAAATATATATATATATATATATATACATATTATCTTGTACCAATCTATCAAAATGCATAACGCCCAATTTGGCCTAACAGTTGCATAATCGATTATAAGATAATTGATTATAAAAGAATTGATTTTACGATAATTATTGTTTTAAAAAAAGTAATCATAGTATTTGATTCACAATTTCATAATTAAGTATGCAAATTTAAATTTCAAAAACTAAACACATTGTTAATATATTAATGCTATAATAAAATTTATTTGATCGGCATAATGGATGATAGGTAAAATAATTATGATGAGGCAAAATTACAAAATTTGTCCTGTAAGTATAGGGTGCAAAATTAGTCCTGTAAGTATTGGTCTGGCAATTTTAGTCCTCTATGTATTAATTTTTGTGGTAATTTTTTGTCCTGCCGACCAAAATTGATCGAAATCAAAAAACAAATTGGGAATTGGGGTTCCGGTGCCTACTGGTCAAATTTTAACTAGTCAGCAACCTATGTGGCATTCACGTGTAGAGGCGGGAAAAAATAGGCCAATTTTGGTGTTAAGTTCTGAAAAATCCCCAAATCATTTTTGTTAACCCTAAAAACCCCCAAATCCCTCTAATCCCCTCTTCCCCATCGACCGAAAACACCATTCCTTCTTCTAGTTCTTGAGTGAGGGAGAATTATGAGTTTTTATTGGAGAAAAATGCAGGGTTCACCACAATGCCACTACGTGAGACTGATTTTAATGATTTTCCTCCACTCGCGTACAGTATGCTTTTTAAAACTTTGAATAATTTTGTTTAGTTTGAGAATGATTCTCTGTTTCGTATAAAAATATGATTTAATGTCTGTATTACAGGAACACTCTCATTTTTGTATTCATTAAAGTGCCAATTGTGGCCCATCTTCTATTTTTGTAGTGGAGCCCCATCCTTTATTTTTTGTCTAACTGTCCTTGCATGTGTGTCGGTCCCACTGATGTTTTTTTTTTCTTTGTTGTTGTATGTATGGATCCCAATTTTTAACTATTTTGTGTCTGTTTTGTATTTTTACAACTGTAATGATACAGAATTGGCAACATTACATTGCATTTTTGGAGGTGTAATCTTCAAATTTGATTATGTGATTGCTGTATGAAATTCCTATGTCAGAACTGAATAGGATGGCTGGGGAGGTTGGTATTTTGTTAATGAACCTATTACGCAAAGGTTGGTGAGGTGTATCACAGGTAACTACTATGAGATGTTGTTTAATAATTTGTTGGGTAATGCTCTTGATGTTGAAATTGTATATATGTTGAGGGTTTGATGCAAGGTAATGGTAGTCAGGCTGGTGAATGTAGTGCACAAAATCAGGAGGGGGGTTTAACTGAAAAGGATGAAAATCTGACATGAATCTGAATCTGAATCATTTGAAGATAATATTTTATTGAGAAAATGATGAAGCAAATCCTCATAAAACTGAAGAGTAGTGCATGAAGAGGATTTAGAAATAAAAAAATAGAAAGAGAGGTAGAAAGAGTTGAATATAAAAGAGCAAAAAGTAAAAACAAAAGATGATTGAGGGATAACAATGAATCTGGTGAAAAAAGACCTTACTAGGGATGAAGAAGACTTTGAGAGCTGTAAAGGGTTTGATGAGATGACATAGGAATGAGACAGATTGTCTTAATCCAATGATACAATATGATCTACCTTTGATTAGGTATGATCTTCAGCACTAAGACAAAATTTAGGAATGCAATTTGTAGTCGTGCAATAAAAACAAGGAGACATTTGAAAATCACCAAGAATGATAAAGTCAAAAATTTTGAGAAGAATGTTGAGAAATCTGCTGATTTATTCTATAAAGGCTGACTCTGCTCATTGGCAACTAACTGTTTTTGATGTTCTCAACATTCTGTGGATTTAGACTAAAGAAGTTGTTCTTGTAGGAAATGAGATTTGAACAGGATACAGGGTATAAAGCTTGCAAATTAACTAACTTGCATTCAAGCTTGCAAATTTAAACTAACTTGCATTGCCTACATTATCCATTCTACCTACCCAACTTGCAAAGAACACAACCCATGGTGCTACCAGACAAAGTTTAAGCAAAAAAAGTTTCTTCTTCAATATCTTTGCTTCGGTCTCCATTCTTTGGAGCTTGTGTCGCATACCAGTATCACACATAGCTCTTAACACACATAGGGGTCCTCCACACATGAAAAAATCTGCACCCTCCAGTCTTGACCAAATAACAAAAAAAACTTCAGAAATCTAATATTTTAGAAAACTTAAATCTGCCAAAATTGGAATTCTTACCATAATTTTGGCCATGAATAAAACCTTCTTCCAGATTGTCATTTGTCCAAGATGTCCTCAATGGAGTCCTAATACCACAATAGCAGTTTATTTCAGTAAAATAATTATCCGATGCCATTAAAGATATTTTCAGCTTTCTTCCTTCACCTTCAGCCTGATTTGCAGAGTGAGGAGAGAGAGAGAGAGAGAGAGATTCATTTTTCTCTTATATGGGAGATAGAAGCGGAGACAGCCTATTTTTCTCGCCACTACCACGTCGGATGCCACATAGGATGTTGAATGGTTAAAATTTGCCCAGTATGCACCCGGAACCCTAATCTCCAATTTGTGTTCTTGATTTTCAGCCAATTTTTGGGTCGGCCGGACCAAATTGCCCACAAAATTATTACATAGAGGACTAAAATTGCCAGACAGTACTTATAGGACTAATTGTGCCACCCCCATACTTACGGGACTAATTTTGCGATTTTGCCTTATGATGAAAACTAAAACTACAAATTATAGTTTTTAGCAAATGTGATTTTGATAAAATTTAATCCTAAAGTCGAAAGGGGACCAAACATCATAATTAGAAATTACGTTTGTTCACGAAACATAAGTTTGATCTACCCAATCGCAAGGCCAAACGGGCACTTAGGCAATTCGCTATCAATTTAAAACTTATTATTTGTCTAGATGTTAGCTCATCACACTACAAAAAAATTATTTTATATTAATGGCTTTTGTAACGGCCAAATAATTAATTTGGAACAACTTTTGGACTTTGTAATGACTTTTGTAACTGCTAAGGAATCCGTAGGTATTTTATGAGTTACAAAAAATTTGTAACGGTTTAGCTGAAAGCCGTTACAATTTGGAACAACTTTTGCACCGGCCTACGATGGCCGTTACAATGCTTGACCGGATGGAGAAAATGAATTTGGACCTGTTTTTGGAACGACCAATGTAACTTTATCATATTTACTGTTGGAACGGCTATTGTAACACAGACAGTAATGGGTTGCCTTCCGATTCGGAACAGTTGTTTGCATTCTTTTTGTAACGACTTGCCATTATTTTGTAACGGCTTTATTTCGGTATTGTAAATTATTTTTTCAAAATGTTTGGAATGGTCTTTGTAATGCTTTGTTTACCATTTTTGTAATTGCATTTGTTATTGTTTTCATTTTGTTTTTGTACCGGTTTTTGGGCCGACTTTTTTAAAATGGATAAGAATTTTATGCACTATCTTTGGAACGGCTTTGTAATTCTATGATGTGTAAAGTATTCTAAAAGCCGTTATAAAAGATTAAATTTTATACTTTTGATTTTATTTAATTTAGTTTAATTTTTTATTTAATATGTAGTTTAATTTCTTAAATGTGAAATATTTATTATATATGTAGTTTAATTTCTTAAATGTGAAATATTATATAAAAAGCATAAATAATATAGCCGACAAAATAAAAATATTATTTAAACATTGTATTTTTACAAAATAAAAATTCTAAACTAAACAAGTCTTCCCGTCAACAGTGTCTTCCTCGTCCTTGTCCTCGTCGTCGGTTGCCGGGGGATCAGTCGGTTCCTCGTCCTCGTCCTCGAAAAAATAGAAAAGAAATTCAGATTTCTTTTAATAGTTACATAATATTATTTTCCAAAATTACAAAAACTTACTTAATTTTTATAAAAAAAAAATTACAGAAAATATCCAATAAATTACAGAAAAATTGAAAAAAAAAAGGAAAAAAAATTCAGATTCTTTTAATAATTACAGAATATTATTTTCCAAAATTATAAAAACTTACTTATTTTTTTGAAAAAAATTATAGAAAATATCCAACAAATTACAGAAAAAATAAAAAAACAAATAGAAAAAAATCAGATTTTTCTAATAATTACAGAATATTATTTTCAAAAATTACAAAAACTTACTTATTTTTAAAAAAAAATACAGAAAATTTCCAAAAAATTACAAAAAAATTCGAAAAAATAGGAAAAAACTTCAGATTTTTTGTTACAGAATATTACTTTTCAAAATTAATAAAACTAACTTATTTTTTTAAAAAAAATTACAGAAAATATCCAACAATTTACAGAAAAATTCGAAAAAATAGGAAAAAATTCAGATTTTGTTTTTAATAATTACAGAATATTGTTTTCCAGAATTACAAAAACTTAACTATTTTTTTAAAAAAATTACCGAAAATATCCAACAAATTATAGAAGAATTCGAAAAAATAGAAAAAAATTCAGATTTTTTTAATAATTACAGAATATCTTTTTCCAAAATTACAAAAACTTACTTATTTTTTTAAAAAAATTATAGAAAATATCCAACAAATTACAGAAAAATTAAAAAAAAAATAGAAAAAATTTCAGATTTTTATTTTATAATTACAGAATATTGTTTTTCCTAGATTACGAAAAAATTACTTATTTTTTTCAAAAAATTATAAAAATTACAGAAAAATTCGAGAAAATTATTTTCCAAAACTTCAACACTCCAACAAATATACCCAATAAACATCATACATTCCAACAAATATACCCAATAAGCATCATATATTCCAACAAATACCCAATAAAAATAGAAAATATCCAACAAATATACCTAATAAAACAGAAAATGTCTAACAAATATATCCAATAAAAACAGAAAATATACATAAATTTTTCTAAAAATTTAAAAAAATTCAGAAAATTACTTACATGGAAGAGAGGGAAGAGAGAGTGTTGGGTGGTGAGGGCCAGCGGAGGGAGCGGGCGGGCGGCGGCACGAGATGAGTGGAGGGAGGCGTCAGCGGCGGAGCGGCGGCGGGTGGCGGCGGGCTAGGGCAAGGGAGGGGGGTGGAGGGCAAATGTGGAAGGGGAGAGGGGAAATGGGAGAAAAAATAACAAGTGTTACTTATATACAATAATTTTTGGAACGGCCAGGGCCGTCCCTAAACCTGCTACAAAGTGTGTTACGAAGTGTGAAAAGTCATGCCAAAAGGTATTACAAAAATTAATCCTAAAGGTGTTATAAATTGAGTGGCAAACTATGATACTTGATAAAGTCGTCCCTAAAAGTATTTCAAATATTTAATTATTTTTTATTAAAATATTCTAAATAAAAAAATCCGTTATTAACAATTAAATGTTGTAGAAAAGTATCAATTATGTGGAATATGCAATTGAAATATATAAAATTATTTTATAGATGACAATGATATATGTTCACAACATGCGATAAATTTGTATATTCATAAATGTTAGTATTACATTGATGTAACTATGACCTTACATTGTTGAACTGGATGAGTTAATCGGGCTGTCAAAATTCAGATCAAACTGTTAGATATGATGTAATGGACAGAAAATTACAGTTGATAAAGTTTTAAACTTATTGGTATACGGATGTCGAGATATCGTACCTCGAACATAAGAGTAATCATTGAAGATGGTGTATCATTCAATCAGGTCATCTGATTCTAAATCATACCATCGGAATTGATCTAATTGACACACTCTTATATATACTTAAATTTGGTATGAATCGGGTGCTCGGATTTTAAGATATCGTACTTGAAAATATAAGTTTTTGAAAGTGAACAAATTTTTGTAACGGCATTTTCCACGGTTTTAAATATTAATTTATTGGAATAATTTTGGTACCGATTTTAGGACGGTCAATTAATTAGAAGGAATCCCCTCAAAAAAATTTAAAATTTTCCGCCAAAATTGTTGTACCGGTATTTTATGCGGCCTTGTAACGGCTTGTCTTATTTTTAAAAATCATTACAAAATAACAAGATCATGCCAAAAAACCATATGAAATTAGTAACAGCCGTCCCTAAAAGTATTCTAAATATTTAATTATTTTTATTACAATATCCATTAAATAAATAAAATCTGTAATTAATAATTAAATGCTTTAGAAAAGTATCCATTATATGGATTAATGCAATTGAAATACATAAAAATATTTTATAGATGACAATGATATATGTTCACAACATGTAATAAATTTCTATATTTATAAATGTTAGTATTACATTGATGTAAGTATCATCTTACATTGTTGAACTGCATAGGTTAATCGGGCTGTAAAAATTCAGATCAAACCGTTAGATATGATGTAATGGATAGAAAATTACGTTTGGTAAAGTTTTAGACTTATTGGGTATACGGATGTCGAGATATCATACCCTGAACATAAGTATAATCATTGAAAGATGGTGTATCGATCGTTCAATCAGGCCATCGGATTTTATATCATACCATTGGAATTGATCTAATTGACATATTCTTATATATACTTAAATTTGGTATGAATTGGGTGCCCGAATTTTAAGATATCGTACTTGAAAATATAATTTTTGAAAGTGAACAAATTTTGTAACGGCTTTTTCCATAGTTTTTAAAGATTAATTTCTTGGATGGATTTTGGTACAGATTTTGGGACGGTCAATTAATTAGAAGGAATTCCCTCAAAAATTTTAAATTTTCCGCCAAAATTATGTACCGGTATTTTATGCGGCCCTTGTAACGGCTTGTCTTATTTTTAAAAATCGTTACAAAATAACGAGGTCGTACAAAAAATATGTGAAATTAGTAACGGCTGATGTTTTTTGGAACGCCATTTGTAACGTGTTTTTCATTTATATATTTGGAACGGCTTTTCGTACATCCTTTGGAACGATTCACTTCACGAAAAAATTAAATCGTTCCAAAATTCACGAGGAATTGCAAAAGCAGTTACAAATTGTGACGGTCTAATTGAAATAACAAAGTCATGCTAAAAATCATATGAAATTAGTAACAACCAATATTTTTTGGAACACTTTTTGTAATGTGTTTCTCATTTATATATTTGGAACGACTTTTTGTACACCCTTTGGAACAGTTCACTTGATGAAAAAATTAAACCATTCCAAAATTCACGAGGAATTGCAAAAACGGTTACAAATTGCAACGGCCTGAATTTTTGTATCAACTTTTGTTCTACATGTTATTTGTAACGGCTTTTGTATCGGTTTGGCTGTTACAAAAAGTTGATTTTTTCGGGATTTCAAAATGACGTCATGAAAATTTTTTCATTACAAATTGGTGGCAAAAGCCGTGTGTATTACAAATCCCTTGTTTTTTTTTTTTTTTTGTAGTGTCAACTTTTTGCAACACTAATATGAATCATGAATTATTATTTGTGGTTTTCTTTAATTAAGTTTGGATTAGTTGCTATCATAAAGTTACTCAACACATAAAAATTAAAATTTGAACTTAAAAAAGAAAAAATGTGTACACATGTATAATGTTAGCATGTAACAATCTTTTATAATAAAATATATTTCATTTCGTAACAAAGAATTACAAACATCACAAAATTTACAATATTATTTATCATAAAAATAACATTGATTTAAAACAAATGTAATATTTATTAGACATATATGAACATTAATTTTCTCTCAAACTAAACTATTTGCTTTCTTAGTTTCCGTTTTAACCCTGCAATTGAACAGATCAAATTTACGTGTCGAGTGCATACACAATTTCATCCAAAATTAAATTTTAATAAAAGTTGAAATTTTTAACTTCTAATCCTACAATAATTATTTTTTCATCTAATTATCCATTAATTCCAATAAATAACTTTTAAATTCTTTCATCAATCATAAAAAATTAATTACAATTTATATTTTTATAACCCAATTATAAAATTATGCATCTAAATGCCACAATTGTTATGAAACTTAAAGTTTGTGGATGCTCATCTTCATCTTCCATGCTCTTTACATTCCCTCATAAAATTGAAACTCTTGTGATTCATCTCCCCTCATCAAATATGAGCCTTTTGGTTGTAATTTTGGAGCCTATAAATAGGCCACTTCATTTTGGATTGTGACAAGGAGAAATAATATAAGAATACTATATTCTTTCCTCTCAATTCTAGTTCTCATATTGTTACAATTTTATGTTAGTTTTATCACACGTTATCAGCACGAGAGCTTTACGTTTTCAAGACTAGCTCCATCTAATCATCAAGGAGATCATTGTAGTAAGATTTAATTTTCCAACGTAATATCTCTATAGTGGCATATCTATAAAATACTTACTAGTATGCTATCTAGTGAATCTAATTTTTATATCCATTGTGTATTGGTGATATTAAGATAAGCTTATGGTTGCAGATTCAAGCTCGTATGTTTTCTGATCGTATTCGTTTTGACATTTAGGGACTTATACATTATATCAAAAGATTTTGTGTCATTCCATAATTGCTTGTAAGCTTTTACTGAAGACCTTTAAACCTTGTATATGATATTATTCTTGTATATTCAATAAGGAGATATGAATAATTCTATACATTTTATTGTCCCTTGAAGTGGACATATATAAATAATGGATTTATCATAATTGATATTGCCTCCAGAAGTAGGCATATAATTCTCGATTTTATCCCATAGAGTGGATGTGTTCTATAAACTTCCATTGCTTCTTGAAGTAAGTAATGAGTTAAATTACCTCCAGCAGTAGGTGAAATGTTTTATACCATCACCCCTGAAGTGTTGATAAAATATAACTATTAATTTTTCACCTGAAATGATTTGAGATAATAGCTTGATTTAAGAAGCCCGACGCTTCTTCATTTATTTATATAGAGGTATTCGATGCTTTGATATCATGGCGTGTATATATATATATATTGTGATTTCATTCTTTTTGGTTAACTTGAGGTCATTTTTTTATTTATTTACTTCACCAACATAGATATCCTTCGTATGTCTATATACATGATTTTAAATGCTTTGTTAGTATTATTATATGAAATAAAATGTAATGGTCGACAAAAACAAATTTGTCATGAATCCCATTTAATTGTTATTTGTAATATTATAGTATTAATGTTTAATATATTTAATACCATGTATGCATGTCATAGATAATCCAAATCAATTACATGGCAACTTATTTGATTCTAATTGTTAGTAATTTTTATGTCACTTTTAGTTCATATCTATGTGTAATACATTTGATTCCACTTATGTGTATATGGTGAATGTTATGCTAAAAGTGCATATTAACTTGTGTAATATGGTCAATCTTATAAAATTGATCTTCAATTCTCTTGACATTTTTGGAGTAAACTATCTATCATGGGTCCTTTACGCCGCACTGAATTTGGAGAGTAATAATTTGGGAGAAACGATAAAGGAAAAATTGATCACTTGATTGGTGATAGAAGTATTCAGTAATATATTTCTTATTTCTTGTTTAGTATTATGAATTTTGTATCTTGCATGTTTTCGACGATAATGAAGAATTTATTTATATCTTTGTTTCTCGTTAATAGCATATTGTAATGCGGGTTTGATATTTTGTCATGTTTTAATCAAGAATGAGTATCCAGTTGGTTAGCACTAACATTAATGGTTAAGATATGTATCTTGCTGATTGTGCTACAACGCGCACAATATTTAAAGATAAGTACTTTTCTTATTTTTGTAATTCAAGAAGCTAATGTTAGTACTATATCCGATAGTGCAAAGTTAATTGAGGGCTCTGGAAGAGCTAATGTATTGTTACTCGGTGGAACACAAATTTATATTGATGATGCACTTTATTCCACCAAGTCTCAAAGAAACCTTCTAAGCTTTAATGATATCCGCCGAAATGGATATCATATTGAGACAACAAATCAAGAGATATTGAGTATCTCGATATCACAAGTACGATCTCAGAGAAGAAATGCATATTGAAAAATTACCGGCATTTTCTTCTAGTTTGTGCTACACATATATTAGTACAATTGAAACTCATGCTATCGTAAACCAGAAGTTTACGAATTATAATAAGTTTGTTGTTTGGCATGACCGGTTGGACCATCCTGGATCAATTATGATGCGAAAAAATAATTGAAGAGCCAACATATTCTTCAATCCAGTAATTTTTCATATGCTGCTTGTTCTCAAGAAAAGTTAATTATTCGACCATTACAAGCAAAAATAGAGAATGAATCTCTCACATTTCCGGAACGTATACAAGGGCGATATTTGTGGACTAATCCACCCGCCATGTGGACTATTTTGATATTTCATGATTTTTGATTCATCACGAGATGGTCACATGTACCTTTGTTATCATTTCGCAACCTAGAGTTTGCGAGATTGCTTGCTCAATTAATCAGATTACGAGTACTTTTGCTTGATTATCCAATTAAGAAAATACGCCTTGATAATGCTGGAGAATCCACTTCTCAGATTTTCAACGATTATTGTATGCCTATTGGAATTTATGTTGAACATCCTGTAGCACATGTTCATACATAGAATGGTCTTGCAGAATCATTCATTAAACGTCTGCAATTAATTGCAAGACCATTGCTTATGAGGTCAAAACTTCCATTTCTTGTTGGGGACATGTTGTTTTGCATGCAACAACACTAATTCGTATTAGGCCAACAAGTTATCACAAATCATCTCCCCTACAATTGGTTTTTGGTCAAGAACCTAATATTTTCCATCTAAGAGTTTTTAGGTGCGCGATATATGTTCCAGTTGCTCCACCACAGCGCACTTAGATAGGTCCTCAACAGAGGTTGGGAATTTATATTGAATTTGAGTCTCCTTCCATAGTAAAGTATCTTGAATCATTAACAAGAGACTCATTTACAGCTCGATTCGCCGATTGTTATTTTGATGAATCAGTTTTCCACACATTAGGGGGAGAGAGTAATCAGCTGGAAAAGAAAATTAGTTGAAATGAATTATCATTATTTCATCTTGATCCTCGCACTAATTAAAGTGAACTGGGAGTTCAAAAAATAATTCATTTGCAAAGTCTAGCAAATAAACTACCAGATGCATTTACTAACCCAAGTAACTAAATCTCATCTTCCAGCCGCTAACGTTTCGATAAAATTTGATGTCCCTGTCAGACAAGTTAATGTTGCAAATGAGCCTAAACCACGCCTGAAGCGAGGTAGGCCTATTGGTTCCAAAGATAAAAATCTTCGAAAAGGAATAGGAGCTATGAATAAAGATGGCCAAATCGAGGATATAACTCCGGAAGAGTTTTCAGGCATAATTAATATGTCAGTTCCAGAAGAACTCAGGTACCTGAAATTCATGAAAATGATGAGATCTCTATAAATTATGTCCTGAATGGAATATGTTGGAACCGAAATGAAGTCATCGTCGATGATATTTTTGCATATAATGTAGCCAAAATGATAATGAGGATCATGAACCAAAGTCTGTTCAGAAATGCAGACAAAGAAATGATTGGCCAAAAATGAAAAGACGCAATTGAGGCTGAATTAAAATCACTTGCACAGCGAAAGGTTTTTGGACCTATAGTCCATACACCTGAAGATGTATAACCAATGAGATACAAATGGGTATTTGTGTGAAAACAAGATGAGCAATGTGAAATTGTTAGATATAAAGCAAGACTTGTTGCTCAAAGGTTTTCATAAAGACCCAGTATTGACTATTAAGAGACTTACTCTACTATGGTGGATGCAACTATTTTTCGGTACTTAATTAGTCTGGCAGTAAAACATGGACTCAATTTGCGTCTACTAGATGTCGTTATAGCCTATCATATGGCTGACTTGATAATAATATCTATATGAAACTCCCTAAAGGATTTCATTTGCCCGAAGCATACAATTCAAGTTCTCGAGAATATTATTCTATTAAGTTAAATAAATCCCTTTACGGGTTGAAGCAATCTAGACGAATGTGGTATAATCGTCCCAATGATCATTTGTTGAAAGAAGAATACAAAAATGATTCCATTTGTCCATGTATTTTCATGAGAAGATCTGGAAATGAATTTGTTATAATTGCAGTCTATGTTGATGACTTAAACATTATTGGAACTCCAAAAGATCTTCCAAAGGCTATAAACTGCTTAAAGAAAGAGTTTGAGATGACAGATTTAGGAAGAACAAAATATTATCTTGGATTGCAAGTTGAACATTTACAAAATGGAATCCTTGTGCATCAAGAAGCTTATATCGCTAAGGTGTTATAGTGATTTTATATGGACAAATCACATCCATTGAGCACCCCAATGGTTGTAAGATCATTAAGGTTGAAGAAGGATTCTTTTAGACCTCGAGAAGGTGATGAAGAACTATTTGGTCCAAAAGTACCATATCTTAGTGCAATTGGAGCACTAATGTATCTTGCTAACCATACAAGATTGATATGACATTTGCTATTAATTTATTAGCAAGATATAGTTCTTCACCCATGCGAAGGCATTGGAATAGAATTATATACATACTTCGCTATTTTAGAGCAATTTCATGGCGATCAATAAAACAAACAATAACACACATCATCAAATCATGCAGAAATTATATCAATATATGAGGCAACTCAAAAATGTATTTAGTTGAGATCCATGATTCGACACATTCCAGGGACTTTTAGATTATCATTTGATAAGATTATCCCAACGATCTTTTATGAAGATAATGTGGCATGTATTTCACCAAAATTCTTCTTCGCTCATGATCTTCAGAAGAATGGTGATATTGATGATCAGCAAGTCCGTTCAAGTGACAATCTAGAAGATTTGTTCACCAAGGCACTTCCTACTGCAATATTTCAGAAGCTAGTCTATAATACTGGTGTTCGTCGCCTCAAAGATCTCGATTGATATTTTAATGAGGGGAAGTAAATACGCGTTGCGCTCTTTTTTCCTTGACCATGGTTTTTCCCACTGGGTTTTTCCTGGTAATGTTTTTAATGAGGCAGTATGTAATCGCGTTTTAAAGAATAATGTACTCTTTTCCCTTAACTATGGTTTTGTCCCTCGAGGTTTTTCCTAATAAGGTTTTAACGAGGCATATTCTTGATTGATGAACATCCAAGGGGGAGTGTTATGAAACTTAAAGTTTGTGGATGCTCATCTTCATCTTCCATGCTTTTTACATTCCCTCATAAAATTGAAACTTTTGTGATTCATCTTCCCTCATCAAATATGAGCCTTTTGGTTGTAATTTTGGAGTTTATAAATAGGCCACTTCATTTTGTATTGTAACAAGGAGAAATAATATAAAAATACTATATTCTTTCCTCTCAATTCTAGTTATCATATTGTTGCAATTTTATGTTAGTTTTATCACAACAATCATTTATTCAAAAATTAATTTTCTCATAAACAATTAAGTTGAAGTGGAGCAAACTTGGGCTTGGAACCTTTATTGTCAATGTTGCCTATACTTTCCCGTATTTTCAGATTGACCCCCGAACGTGAAGCAGTGGTGCTCTGCCACCCAAAGTCCTCAGCCGCGAACTGGTTTTTGTCGTTGAGTACACATAAATATGAACAAATTTTGCTAATTATTTTTCATAGTTGAAGCTCCATTTCAATGGCTTCTCTACTGACCCCACCTCTCAATCTGCCTGTTAACAAGGTAACAAAAGTTTTTCTCCATGTATATGCATATCGCACCTGTGTATATGTATTCATACTTGCAATTTTCTGTGTTTTTTTATGGAATTTCAAGATTTTTGATATAAATTGGTTTACTGTTGAGTTCTTCTTTTGATCACTTTTTCTCTGTTTCCTCGGCCCGGAGGTAAAGATTTAATTCGTGATTTCCCCTTTATGGCTGATTTTTGTTTCTTTTTCTTTTGTTATTTTGATGAGGAGGCGCTGTGAATGGAGTATGTGTATTCGATTATTCATAAAATTATTAAGTATGAAAATTTGATACTTGAATTCATAGAACTGGTATGGTTTCAATGTTGATGTTCCCCTTCTGTAATGAACTCAATGGTGATGGTCTGTTTTTGCTAATTCCTTCTCACTTTTAAGGGAAAATTGCAGTTTTGGTCCAACGCAATAGATGGTGTTGTACTTTTGGTCCTACAGTTTACGTGCTTAGCACGTTTGGTCCCATAGGATAAAAAGTTATGGCATTTTTTATCCCCTATGATGAAAAATTGTGGCAGATTTGGTCCCATAGGATAAAAAATTGTAGCCTTTTTTTGTTCCAAACTTCCAAATGCTATAATTTTTTAGTCTATGGGACCAAATGTGTTAAGCCCGTAATCCGTGGGACCAAAAGTACAACACCCTCTTTTGTGTGGGACCAAAAGTGCAATTTCCCCCCTTTTAATTTAGTAGTAGAGCAATGATCATAAGGAACTTATGAAGATGTATGCAGTGGAACCAGATTAAAAGAGTGGCTGTGAGACAAAGCATTCAGTATTAATCTTCTTTTTGAACATAAACTAGTACAAGTAAAGTATGTAGTCGTGGTCCTGTTTCCACGGATCGAATGTTGTTTTGCGTTGTACTTAAAACTCGACTGGCGAGATTCTATTATCTATGCCAAGTATAGATGCTGAGCACTGTGCATATTATTTATTGTATTTGGCACTCTCATCGCATTTTACATGTCAAAGCATCTTAGTGTAGGCATGTGAAACTGTTTCCCCTGGATTTCGCTATTTGAATAAGAACAGATTGCATGCTTCTGTAAGAACGCTCTTTCCATTTGTTTTGAAGAAGGATATGGTGACACTGGAACAGTTGTTGTGGAGTATTATGTTTGCTTCCGATTTTCTTGGTTATGTTTATCTGAAGTTGGATGGCCTAATTGACCTCTCTTTCTTAGAATGATGGAAACGCAGGAGCTCTTGTAATGAAAACACTGTCAAAGAGAGATTATATGCTTTTTAGGAAAAACAGCCGGCACAATGTTCAGTTTCCAGTAATAAAAAGTAAAGCATCAACAGAGACAGATGTGCTTGCTAAGGATTCTGTGAATGTTGAGGCAGCTGAAGACAGGGGTGGTAATCATTTTTCCGTCTTTTCCTTTTTGAACAGATTTTCTATTGGAGTTTCAATTGCTATTTATTAAGTGCATTGCTTATGCTGACTTAAATGAATAATGCAGCCGATCTTTTGGATGAATTAGTTCTAACTCCCAGATCCTTTTCTTCATAAAATTGGATTGCGTGGCACATTTACTATTGTGAGGTTTAACTTCAGTTCTTATGGTGTTGATGCCTCATTAGGATTAAGTGTGTATAGAAGCAACGTTATCGTCGAATTTGAGAATATCTTCTATTAAACTGCATATCTAGTCCATTACCCTGTTAGAAGAGAGACAAGGGTTCTTTTAATCGTATTTTCCTGAGTTATACATGATTAATTCATCTGATTTGCTTATGACCAACTTTATCATGTTTTTATAAGCTAAGAAGGCTCGTTGCTGAGATATCTAATTTCTGGCATACCGTGCAGAGACTGAGTTATTTCTATATGTTATCGGTAATAAGTGAAAGATAAGTTGATTGTATTGAGTCTTTCCGCCCTGTCTTTCAGGGTAATTGATATATGGTTTGCAGCCATGACAAGACACTTACAACCAAAAACAGGGTTAGGGAATTACGAAATTAATCTGGAATCATGTAAACCTCATTGTAATTTCTGGTCTCACAGAGGTATTCCAGCAAGTATGCATGAACTTTGTTGTAATGTTTTTAAACTTGTTGAGCTGTACTAGCTACGATCAACTATTTCATGCGGCAAGAGAGTGAGAAACTTATAATGAGTGACGATGAAGATAAATTCTTCCTGTATTGAGGTTGGATATCGTTTTTGGCATACTTTGACAAAGATGGCTGTGTTCTTGAAGATTTTGGTGTTGTTGGTGTTCACCATGTTGGAATCTTGTGCGAGAATCTTGAACGGTCCCTGCACTTCTACCAGAATATCCTCGGTAACACTTCTACTAGAATATCCTCGGTAACGTTTATTTCTGCCTTAAAGTTGACAAATTTTGATCCTTTTCAATTGACAAGTGAAGTCTTATCCCAAAATCAGGTCTACCTATAAACGAGGCGCGGCCACATGATAAACTCCCATATAGGGGTGCTTGGTTGTGGGTCGGTGCTGAGATGATACATCTGATGGAGCTTCCAAATCCTGATCCACTAACGGGCCGGCCAGAGCATGGTGGCCGTGATCGTCATGCTTGCATAGCGATTCGAGATGTGTCTAAACTAAAAGATATCCTTGATAAAGCTGGTAAGATGTGATAGACTATCATCCAATTCATTCGTTTATTCCCTTATTTGTTCTTCAGAGTTCTCTATGTGGATCATTCATATTTCATTTTACTATTTTGGCTTCTAAGTTTAAGCTTATCGTTCACGTTTCAGGCATTCCGTATACCCTTAGTCGTTCGGGAAGACCAGCAATTTTCACACGTGATCCAGACGCCAATGCACTTGAGTTTACGCAGGTCGACTGATGCATTTCTGATGAACGATCATGTACTTAATCCTGTAAAGACGCATATGAAAGTGAACTTTTTGTACTGGACAATCTTAGACTTGGTTCGGTAAGAAATGTTTATCGTCGTGTTACCGTATATATTTTTAGGGAAAAATACATGGACCCCCCCTGTGGTATTGAGAATTATCAAAAAAAAACCCTGTGAAAAATAAAGTCTCAATTACACCTCCTGTGTTATAGAACAAAGTTTAAAAAAACTCCTGCGATGAGTTTTTGTTGCCCATGCGCGTTGGCTGCGCCTAGGCCTGCGAGAAGTTCATTTTCTGGACATTTTTGCCCTTCTCCCCCTCTTTTTAAGGCTGCTGAAGTACCCAAACCCTAATGCCACTTTTTCTTCTCTTTCTTGCACATCCAAGCTAAAAAAAATATCAAAAAAATTATAAAAAAAAAAACTAAAAAACAGCCATGTCCACACAAACGAATCGAGGAAAAAAAATCGAGCATGCAAGGAAGTGCTCGATTTGAGGTTTTCATCTTCACCATTTTGTGGATGCAATTCAAAGGCAGAAATTAGGGTTGTGGAATCTTTAACAAAACCTTCTAGAGGTAAGTTGTATTATTGTTGCAGATTTCAAGTTTGTAATTATTTTCGTTGGATACAACCCAAAAGAGCAACATGGGCACCAAGTGGAATTCCGGTGAACTTTGATTTTGGAGCACACAGTGGAGCAGTGAACGATGATTTTCAACATACGAAGATAAACAAGATGGATTTGATATAGATGAAGCGGTATCGAAAGCGTCAAATTGTGGAAGATCAAATGTAACTGTTCGAGGCAACGAAAAATTGGTTAGCAATGTTAATTTTTGGATAGGAGTTAGTACTGTACTGTTTTTTGTGGTTTTTATTCTATTAATGAAGTAAAATTCAAGTATTTTGGCAATTGACAGTTTATGATTAAATAAGATTAAAATGGTGAAAATGTGTAATGTTTTGTCAATTGAAATGTGCCAAAATTGGAAATGGACAGAACATTAAAAATAATAAAAATATGATTTCATTGAGCACATTGCAAGGCAAAACACTGCCAAAATTCTGAAGCTGTACACAAGGCAATAATTAGGCAAAATTCTAACAGTGGTTCTGAGCAAAAAACAATTCAACCAAAATGTACAACCATAGACAAAAAAATTCAACCCCCAATGTACAGCATGTACAACATACAACCAAAATATCAACATATTCAATGCCAAAAAATGTTGTAAACAACATTACACCTTACTTTTATGGCCTCCATGGCCTTTTCTTTGACCTCTCCTTAATTTTTTCCAGAACTTGAGGGATTGTAGGCCTTTTTATTTCTGCTTGAATTTGCTCCAATTTTGTTCCCCATCAAAGCAGCATTGCGAGGCCCTTGATATCCAATCTCCTGCTAGAAGAAACAAAAAAAAAAGGAATTAGATACAGAAGCAGAAAAATGCAAAACAGGGCTTAACAGTGTAAAACTTACAGCAGGTGTAGATGCAGGTGTGCCTGTGAATTGTGTTGTTGCAGATGGTGATGTTGTTGGCTGATTCTGCATCACAAAATAATTTAGGGGAAAAAACAGTACAAAAATAATTTACTAGATTGCAGAAATACTTACTGCAGTAACAGGGGTGCTTGTGCTTCTTGGCAGTTTTTGTGCAGATGATCTTCCTGCTTTTCTTTGCTTCTGAAGTACAAGAATGATACGAGATTAATAAATTATTATTAGTTGTTCACAAAAAATCATCATTAAGTAGTATTTTACCTTGGTTGTTCTTGTAGGTTGAGATGCAGAATCATGCTCTTGGCTTGCTGGGGGTATTTGGGAGCCCTGAACAGGTATTTCCTCATGCTCAATGCCCTGCAAATGAGGATAAACAAGTCAGCATACAATTTAGGGGGAAAAAAATATTAATATGTAGTTGTAATTTACTTCACCTTGTAATACTTGGAGTTTGGATGTGGTGGATTCTTGCAAGTGCCCTTGTTGTGCCCCCTCTCCAAGCACTTGGTGCAAGTGTGTGTCAACCCCTTTCTTGTAGAAGTGGTTTGCATCTCACCCGAGCCCATCTTCCTAAGCTTCTTTGGCCTTCCCCTTTTTGTTTTAACTTTTAGTGGTTTTAAGGGTTCATAAGATGTTTGGATATAGTCTTTTGCCCCAGGAACAACATGGATCATCTCCCCATAAACCCTTAAGTATGTTGAGTTTTTGTAACAAACATCAACATACTCATCAATTGGAACCCTTTTGGTTGCTATTGTTGCACATGCATGGCAACAAGGGTAGCCATTTAACTAAAACATGCCACAAGTGCATGTATTTTTTGCAAGGTCCACCACATATTTGTCTAAGAAATGATCTACTTCATACTCATCCATCCCACACCACATTGTAAAACAATTCCTAGCCCCCAACTGTTGCTTTTTTATTTTTTTTTTCAGAACATTAGGGCAGATTTGTCCCTCAAACTTCTCCATCCCTTCCCTTTTTTGTTGCAATCTATTCGTCAATTTAGTTCTAATTCATTCAAACATTGTGATTATTGGCTTGTCTCTAGTATCAAGTATGTAATTATTGAAGCTTTCACAAAGATTGTTCACCAATATACCACATTTACTATGAAAAGGGAAAAAAGCCCTACACCAATGTTCTGGATTATTTTTTGCAGCCATTCAGATGTTGTCTCAACTTCAGGTTTAATTTTGGGGTCAATTTCTTCAATTTTTTTCATGAACCTTTCAAAATTCCTTTTGTTTGTTGTTGATGCAGCTTTCCAGAAGTATTGTTTCAGTTCTTGGGATTGGAATTTTATTTTGAAATTCTCATACATATGCCTGAGTCAAAATTTATGTTCAGAATTAAGCACAAGATCTTTTAAGGCCTCAATGAGGCCTTTTTGCCTATCAGAAATGAAAGACCATGTTGAACTCCCCAACCCTCCTATATCATCTAACAATTCCCCCAGAAATCAAGTCCAATTTTTCCTATTTTCTATCTGAACCACAGCAATGGAAATGGGAAATATGTTGTCATTCCCATCCCTCCTATAGCAACTAACAACTGACCACCATAAACAGTTTTTAGAAAGCAACCATCTAGACCAATGATTAGCCTACAACCACTTAAAAAGCATTTTTTAAGTGCAAAAAGACTTACATACATTTTATCAAAGATGGGTGGTTCTGAACCATCAACTTTCTTAATGATCAGTTTGTTGCCAGGATTGAATTTTCTCACAGTCTCACAGTAATCCCACAATAGTTCATATTGAATAGAATCTTTCCCTCTAATTTTTTCAAGTGCCTCCCTTCTAGCCCTTTGAACTTTCTGTTTACTCACTTCAACCTTGCATTTTCTTAAAATGGATCTTTTTAATTATTGAATTGGAATGTTTGGGTAGTCTCTGATTACAGATTCCATCCTTTTGGCCAGATATGAAGCTTTTGCAAGCTTGTTATCATATGTTCTAACACAAGTGTGAGCCCCTTGTATGGATTTGATTTGGAATTCATCATTCATTATTGGAGAGGCATGAATCCTCCAATTACAACCCTCAAATTTCCATTTTGCAGTCATTTCTCATTTTTGATGTATTCAATATCAAATCATTTCCTAATGCACCAATCTCTCATAACCTCTCCGAAATGTTTTGCATTATGAAATTTCATTCCAACAACCAATTCACATGTCTTTATGTTTGTTGATTCTTTAAAAAAATCATGTTTTGGTTGTGAATCTTCACTTTCAGAATTAGACAAACTGTCAAGTTCATCACTTTCACCATCATCACAAAACCAATTGTCATTTTCTTCATGAAATTCAGTCTGACATTCTGATTTTTTCATTTTCTTCTTCATTATTCTCCTCAATTTGTGAATTAAATCTTTTTTGCTTGGATTCTTGTTCAAAAAGATATCATCATCACCGAAAACTTCAATGTCTCTAAAACAAGACTTGGAGTTTCACTATCACTATCACCACTAGCCTGATTAGGCTGCAGATAGTCCTCATCAGAAGAATCATCAAATTCTGATGAGGACTCATTTTCTGCATAACAAACTTTTGTTTTGCCTTTATCAGGCCTCACAATGTCAGACTAAACATGTTCAGACTGGTCTTTTTCAATCTGAACATTTTCATGTGATTGAGTAGTCTGAAAATGTTCAGACTGGTGATTTTCAGACTGAAATTTTCATGTGCTTGTGCTTCATTTTCATTTAGTGTTTCATTTTCATTTGGTGCTTCATTTTCAGCTTCACTTGCTACACCACCCTCCATCTGATTTTGCTGACACTCACCAATGCCCCCTTGTTCCCCCTACTCCTCACAATTCATTCTTTCCCCAACACCCTCACACATAGAACCTATCCCTTCCTTACCCTGGCCCATCCCCTCACAATTCATCCTTTCCTCAACACCCTCAAACTCAAAACCCTGCTCTAAATCATCATCAAAGTTCACCCCCTCTAGCAAGTACCTAATTTCATCCTCATTCTAAGGTCTAACTATATTACCATCTTTATCTAATGCCTGAATGGGCTCACAATCAAGTTCTTCTACATATTTCAATAGGCAAGTCTATCCCGCTGTATTTATTCTCCAGATCAATTATGCAGATGTCAGGACATTCATTATTAATGAGTCTTAGTCCTATTTCTAAGGGTTGGCCTGGAACTTTATAGTAAAAGTTCAATGTGCTTTTTTTCCCACCAACTTTATCATACATATTACCTAGTTCATAGAGTCCTAGGAAATCAATATTTATTCCTTCAAATATCCTTCTTATGCCACCTACATATCTAGATTTATTGGCATCCAAAAACCTACCACCATACCAAAAGTGCACATCATGCAATTCAGTACTCTGCACATGGAGGAAACAAAAAGAAAAAAGAAAAGAAAGTATGCATTACATTCAGAAATTCAAAAAACAGGGACCACATTTGTAAATTCCACCAACAGGGACCACATCCATATATTCCACTAACTTCATACTATTAAACAGAATACATCAACATCCATATATTCCACTAACACCAATAGGGACCACATCAATAGATACTATAAACAACATACCACTAACAATAGATACTCATAGCAATAGAATATTCACAGCAATAGGATACTATAAGCAACATACCACTAACAATAGGATACTCACAGTAATAGAATATTCACAGTAATATGATACTATAAACAACATACCACTAACAACATACTATATTCACAGCAACTGAATATTCACAACATACTATATTCAGGGAATTTTACTTTAGAACATTATAATTTAGAACATACCATCATTGTCTTACACAATCCACCAAGCAAATCACCATTTTTTTTTTCTTTATATCAGATCTTCAATAAAATACAAAAAAAAAATATGTTCTTGTTTCCAGATTTTATAATGAAAAAAATTGTAAACTACAATAAAGTTCTACATATGAAAACTCACCTCACACATTTGTCGGTTTACCCTTGGGATACAGATCTGAAAACCCAAACCCCAAGTTGAAACTCAAAAGAAACCCTACATACGAAAAAATAAGGGTTTCAGAAAAATATAAAAGAAGAGAAATATAGATATGAGCTAACTCTTACCTTCTTTACCAACAATACAACAAGATTTCTCGTCCGAAAAACCCTACACACAAACATACAAACAGTTTTCAAACTGTCCAAGCAATAAACACCACAGAAAATATATTAAAATTAACCAAAATTACAAATCTTACCTTCTTAAACCTTTTCAGTAGATTCTATCGGTTTCTTTTACAAATTTAACGTTGAGATTGACGGATTTTGAACAAAGATTTGTTCGTTTTCTGTAGGATGTCGAAGAACTATAGGATTTTCTTTTTTTTCTCTCTGAAAAACGTTCAAACGCAGATCTGGTCTACACTGGTCAACAGCCCCTTCATATATATGGAGGGGCATTTTAGTCATTGCCCCTCAAAAAGTAGGTCCAAGTTGACCAGGGGGCAGTGTGATTTTTTCTCGAGAACATAGGGGGTGTGATCGATCTTTTAATTATCACAGGTGATTTTTTAATATTTTTCAATAATACAGGGGGCAAAATGAATTTAAACCTATGTATTTATGTACGATGAAAGTTCCCTGTAATGATGGCCATGGATGTAAATGCTGGAAATAATGCAGTTGATGGTTTTACATATGATCATGAAGTGCGCAAAAGCATAGCTACATAGATGAAAGGATATTATGCTTGTCGGATTGGATTTTTTGTTCAAAATTCTATTGTATTTTTATTTCATTTAAGGTAAATTACGACGAGCTTCATTGAGGTCTATCATAATTACGATTTACGAATACCCCTCATAATTTTTCAAACAACGAATAGTACTAATTATGCCTAATTTCATAGAATTTGTTGTAAATTTACCCTTTCATTTAATATACACGTGATTTAAAAATCATTTTCTTAAATAAAATAGATTGAACTTTCATTGCTTGAAAATGCAAAATGATTGGGGTTAAATGCAATTTACCCTGTGATATGAGAAATAAGTAAAATACCCCATGTAAAAAAAGATAGCAAATTATTCCCCCGTATTTTGGAAATGAAGCAAATTACTGCTTCATCTAAATCGTGTTGGAGGGGTAATTTGCCAAGAAATTCATAACGGGTTTTTTCACTCATTTGTCATATCAACGGGGGGAATTGCATTTAATACAAAAAAAAAATTAATGAAATAAGCATAACTTCTAATAAAAATCACAAAACTTTACAAAAAAAACTCTTTTTAGTTTTTTATGGTTAGCAAATTAAACTTAGAAAAGAAAACTTAGCAAACCGTAACTATGTGAACTTAGAATGTTTTCTTTTCTTGTAACAAATAATGGATATGTTTTCGATGTAATTTAAGTCTATCAAAAGTTTATGTAGATAAAAGTAAGAAAATGCACTTACACAAGGTAAATAAATTATAGCCACGTCTCTTTAAGTTTGGCATAATTATAAACATCTCTTCATTTTTTAAGAAATTACAAATACCTCCTTGATTTTAACGTCCGTCTAACAACAAGTCCATTTCGATAGGCTTTATTATGTTTTTCATTCAATTTTTATGATGAATTGCCTAAAATGCCCCTTTGAGTTATGAATTATAATTTTATTTTTTTTTATTTTTTTAAAAAAATATTTTATAAACTAATATTCTCTATGTATTATTTACTTTCCCAATGCTCAGATTTTTCTTTTCCCTTATTTCAAATGTCTTTTTTTATAAAAAAAAATTCAACAAGAATAAAGTAGTAATTTTTGTCTCACCGTTTAGGGGCTATATAATTATTTCCCATTTGAGGGAGATATTTGTCCAAACAACAAGAAGGTATTCATAATTATGTCAAACCATAGGGGAGATAACTGTAATTTACCCAAATTTATATGTGTATGCATATTCCTGCTAAATTATTACTCTACATAATTTCTTCAGAATTCAGGATATAAAAGAATTATATAGACATGTATTCAATTTTTAGATGCAAATATGGTAAATATATTGAGACAAAAGGGATTCAATTTTAAAAGATACTAAAAATTGTTAGAAATTAAAAAATTTGTTGTATGTTTTAATGAACTCAAATGCATATATATGGATAGTGTTGATTTTATATATTATAGTATAGAATAAATAACAAAGTTTTGCATTCAAATCAGAAGTGCAATCTAAACTATGGGTTGAAATTTGTGCTACATAAGGCAAATAAATTTTGTAGAATGAAAAAACTTTGTTAACTTATCTACGATCACTACAAGAAATATAATATTAATGACAAAATATCAAATAATAATTTAAAAGTTGTTACTAAAAATATGTATTAAGTGACAATATTTTTCATCTTGTCACTATATAATTCTTAGTGATAAAAATTGTGTATAAAATTGTCACTAAATGCATTTAGTGACAACACAATATAGTGATAACAATTATTTATTTTCACTAAGTTGTCACTATACATTAGTCCCGAATTGTATTTAGTGTCAACTTTGTGCACATTTTTTGTCACTAATAAACAATTTTTACAAAATAATAGTAATTATTAAAATTATAAAATTCATTATTGTGACAAAATAAACATTCTTGTCACTAAATATATATAATTACTGATAATATTAAAATTGTCACTTAATTATTTTGTCACTAATCTTCTATTTTCTTGTAGTGAATTTTTTCCTTAAAAGTAATGGTTGAGAGTTAGAGATATCATTTTGTTCAATATATTATTTTTGTCATTAAATTAATGATATTATATCACTCACTCCCAATTAACAAAAAAAGGTAAGTTACATTCGTAACCCTTGATGTTTGACTTATTTATAAATGCATATATATTAGATTGAAAATTATAATTATCACGTTTGAAGTTTATTTAGTCTTACATACAACTCCATTTGGTGAGGCTCCGGTGATTTACATGTATATTTCAAAAATATCCTTCATAAAATTTCGATCATGATTTAATTATTTTTTTGGACTAAAATACTATTTGGACCAAATTTCAAATAAGACATTGTGGATTACTTTGTCTATGTCACATTAACTTAAATGAAGATTGCCGATGATAAAGAAGCGAAACAACGATTAAACTATATGAGGAAGACCACACATATAGACGGGAAAAAGAAATAAAATGAGTATCAAATGTTATTATCTATTTTGGGGCATTTTACTCATTTTGCCAAATTTTATTCAATGCTTTTTGTATTTTCTTCGTGTTGGAAAAGAGAGAGGTATTTAAATATGTTGACACTTTTTTAATTGAATTAATAATGTGGAAAAATTGCACTTTTTCATCCCATCCAAACAACCATTTTAAATTGTTTTTTTAATTAAAAATGTTAAAAATTAAAAAAATGAGGAAGTTGTAAGAAATTAAAGTTAGTGAAAATTGAAGAAGTTGACAACTTGGCGATTATGAAAAGAGTGAACAAAAAAAAAATAGATTTTTTTAATGAAATAATGTTAAAAAACATAAAAAAAAGATATACGATATCAAAAATGTGCTCTCTCTTAATATAATCTAATAAAGTACTAACCACCGAACACACAATACTTGCATGCATATAATTAGATAGATAAAATATTTTAAAGATAAAAAATCAATATTTGATTAAAAGCGGATCAAGTGATCGCTAGTGAAAGTGCAGAATAAATACGATAGTATACTGGTTGTTAAAAGATGATGTGTACCATTTGAAATAAATAAATAAATATATTAGTACCTGTTAAAACTATCAGTTGTGAGTTAAAAATGACTTTTTTTATATTAGTATAAATATGATGTAGACAATCGTCCAACATTGGTATAAGCTCTAAGGGTTTCTTACTCTGGCGAGACGTTTTTTTAAGACAAAATCGTGAATTTTAAAATCAAAATGAATAATACCTCATGCAACGAGTCATCAATCAAGTTGAAAGGCAAGCCAAGATTGATGACAAGTAATTCCATATTTTATTAAATACTTTCAAATGTCTAAAATTAAGTGGAATATTTAATTTTTATCAAAAAAGAAAGCACGTGAGAGAAGAGCTGATTGAAGTTCCTCTTTTTGGCCCGACACTGCTCGCCATCCTCATACTTTCTCAACGGTCCCTCCATTATTTACCTTTGCGTCCCTCCAATTTCCCTTTTTCACCATCTTCGCCGCAAAACTATACACAGGATCCATTCACACCAGATACCGCAAGGATTTGTTCGCCGGAACTAGAAATTATTTGAGGAGGCGGTGGTGATGGGGAATCCGAAGCAGAAGTGGACCTCGGAGGAAGAGGAAGCACTGCGCGCCGGCGTGGCCAAGCACGGCGCTGGAAAGTGGAAGAATATCCAGAGAGACCCTGAGTTTAACCACCTCCTCTTCGCGCGCTCCAACATTGATCTCAAGGTATGTGAGTGTTTTTGTGTGCGGATGTAGTTTTCCAGTTAGTTGTCTATGGTGTTTGTTCTGTTTGAGCGTATGTGTGGAACTACACAGCTGTATTCATTTGGACAGCGTGGATGGGTATATACTCCATAGTTATGATTCTATACTAGATTCAGGAGAAAAAGGAATCATATTTCGTGGAACATGACAACCAGTCATGTTTTTCAGTGTTCTGTTATGGGATTTTGTTGCTTGTGCTATTGCATTGACTCGAACAACAGAAAAGAATGCTGTGTCCGTTATTAAGTAGCTCTGCCCCTATGTATGGATGTTACTCAATAAACAACCTCTGTAACTCCCCACATGTCAGTTTCTTTTACCAAATGGCTGTTTATATACTACTAAGATATGATATTTGTTATTCAGGATAAATGGCGCAATTTGAGTGTTGCAAATGGCCAAGGCGCAAGAGATAAATCGAAGACGCCAAAAGCGAAGACCAATCCTGCTGACACACCTGTTACTCCACTGCTCAACGCACAGACCACTACCCCCGTTGCTTCATCATCCCAAGATGCATCAACAGATGTAGTTATGTTAGATTCTTCAAGGTCCATACCTGAGGGAAATAATGCTGCCAAGTAAGATGTATTCCTATACTATATTTGACATGCCATTCGTATGTTCATTTTTACCATTGGGTTTTGTACTTTTCCTTATTTAGTTGTAGAAGCTCTGATTGGTTCTGGTGATTTGATTAATCTCAATCTTTTAATTATTTAACGGGAAGTACAATGCTAAAGATATTTTTAGGTGTCATTAAAATTATTCATAATTCATTCTGATAGGTGCAATGCTGATTGCTGTCTACGCAAACTTAAGAAGTTTGTGGTCTTGTTGTGTCTGTTGTCGATAGGTAGGCTTGGCGATGCATTAGATGGATTACTAATGCAATTGACTGACTTGGTTGAGTACAAAAGTCGCACTTAATATGTACTTAAATAGGCATGCAAGAAAAGGCATCTAACACATTAATGTATGTTTTCAATTAATGCTTATTGAGGTAGGATAGCAAGTTACTTATAGACATACTCTAGAGTTTTACCATTTGTTTGGTCAACTGGCAGTCAAAGTTAGAAATCGACAATTGAAGTCCACAGAGGGAATTCTGTTTATGTAGTTTTATTTAGACATGTGAATATGTGTGATTGCAGATAGACTTTTGCTTCTTGCGTGACATAAGGCAGGATTGTTAATATTTGTTAGCTTATACCTTTATAACTCTGATACTTTCCAGCAGGGTAATATGTCTAGATGTTAGTTGCTATATCTAGTTGTTTCCTCGGAAATTAACTGTGGTTGTTTTGAGCAACATGTC
Source organism: Sesamum alatum (assembly GCA_034509735.1). Classification (NCBI taxonomy): domain Eukaryota; kingdom Viridiplantae; phylum Streptophyta; class Magnoliopsida; order Lamiales; family Pedaliaceae; genus Sesamum; species Sesamum alatum. Next base: position 22,321,360 of record JACGWO010000011.1, on the reverse strand, counting down.
AAATATCAAGAGTTTTGCATGGTTCAAATTGTACACTCTCTTCAATATAAGATGTCTACTTCACTGGTCTGTTTATTGGCTGTTTAGACCCTGTAACAGACAGATCTGGCCTGATATCTAGTTCGTATTGGAGCAGCATAGAAATTCATAAACAATGCGAATAGATTTCATCACATAACTTTTGTATACAACATACAAGGTTCAAAGTTGTCAACATCAGATTTTAACCCTGCAAACATATTGATACTAAAAGTGATTTTTTTAACTCCGTAAAATTCATATTTAAGGTATATTTCAATGATATTCTTCTTTCTAGAACTGTTGTCTACCAACCATACTTTTCAAAAAGGCTTGTTTTATTCCAACAACCACTTGAGGGAGATATTTTGTGGATTTGGATGCATTTGTCTATGTTCCTATTGTGTATGTGGATTTTATTTGAAAATTGAGGATACAAAAATCCTGTCAATGTCTCTAGGGGACTTGTACATACCTTCCAATTGAGATGGGTAATTCTCTATTTCAGAATGGTCCAGAATAAATACCCATCTAATCATAATGGAAAGTATGGGTGGGCCTGGATTGGTTGGATAATGGTCATCATATTGTTGCACAGCTGTGGCAGTGAATATGGTTCTTATATTGATCTGGATATACCATTAATTTTTCAGATTAGAATATGTAACTTTGCCAGATTTGGTTGAGTGTGGCATTTGGTATATCAGGTTGGGGTACTGTGCCATTTGTGAAATAAGGAAAGCTAGTGGAAATAATGGTTGAATTTGATTGCTTGGTTCTGTTTTCAGTACAAGTTCAGTTCTCCAAAATTCTTTAACGAACAGGAAGAAGAGAAAAACCTCATATCATATTCTTGAAAATTCTTTGAGACCTATGCAGTCATCTATGCCAAATCCTTTGTCTACATTTACCCTTTTGCTCAAGTTTTATCATTTATTTCTCTTTTTTATTAATGCATAACATTATGCATGTTCTCAGGTACAATGCGATGATATATGAGGCGCTGTCAACCCTTAAAGAGCCAAATGGATCAGATTCCGGTGCAATTGCTAACTTTATTGAAGTATGTGAATCTTATATCATACTGATTTTTTATACTCTGTATTGATAATCAGTCTGAATCTAGTCAACTATTGAGACCATCACTTTTAGTGGAACAGAAGTTGTGTCCTCAAGGTAGTGTATTTCTTCCAGATATACACAATTGTAACACTAACAATTGATTTAAAGCTCGATAAGTTGTTTGTAGGTATATATAATCAGCAAATATTATCCCTAGAAGTAGATTATGCCACCTGCATGTTGGTGACACGTCCTTCCACTGAATAGATTTTCATGGCTAAAACCGTATCTTCTCTGTGCATCTGAAACCACAATCACTTGATGCTTATATCCTGACATTGGCTTATTTATAAGTTATTTATCTCATAAGCAGACCAAAAATCATTGTAGGTATTACTAGTTCTAGGCAATGTTTTCCCTTTTGCTTTTTAATTTTTGTTGGCTTTAAATATTACTGCAGTGCCAACTTTTTCTTGACCACTCTTTTCTACAGAAGTCACTCGACTTGTTTACTATTTTCAGATAACCATGTCTAATCTATTGTGATTTGAGAATTCTGAATACCAACATTTTGTTTATCAATTGTTTAGGAACCTATATGTGGAACATGAACTTGTAAACTTTTTAGGTTCAATCCTACTTATGTAGAACAATTCAAACAGATCTTTCCTTTTTTGTTCTTTTGCTTATTAATTATATATTTAAAATGTTAGTTTTTGCTTGAGCATACAAATTTAAGAATTTTACTTGTTCATTGTGCTTCTGGGAATTGGTAGTAAGAATGCATTTTAGAATGAACATTGTCGGGCACTTGATTTCTTTTTGTCAACAAAGCTACCTGTGTGGGATTAGGCACCTGATTGTTGGGCCACTTGGTTCTGATAGTTTTGCTCATGCAATAGGTATGTGACAGTACATTGTTCTCTATCTAGTCACTGTCTGATGTAGCAACAGTCTCTTGTGCTAAATTTCTTGATATTGCGTCAATTTATGCTTGTGCTTGATTTAAAGGGAAGATTTTATTTTTCTGTTTTTGCTATTCAAGCAGCAAAGGCATGAGGTGCCACAAAATTTCAAAAGGGTGTTGAGTTCTAGATTAAGGAGGCTTGTGCTACAAGACAAACTCGAAAAGGTAAATTTGTATCTCATCACTTGAAAAAGTTGATTTGCAGTGTCGTATTCTCTGCGGAAGAGCTTAGATTGCAAATTTTGCATTGCTCTGCAGCTCATACTTGTACTTCGACTTGTTTAGTCATTGTTGTATTGTGTGGAAAACTTGTTTCCAGTTCATATTACAACTGTTTGTTTTTCTTATGAGAGTGGTTTGCCCATTGAGTCTTGCATCCTAAGTTTTAGATAGATGCTTAACAAGCACCTTATTTGAGCCTAAAAGTAATTCCTTTTCTCTTCCTGGCAAATTAGCTCAAATATTTGGAACAGATTATAAATCATCGGCACCCCTGTATCTTTTTTGTCTTACATTTTGTTTTATTTTCAAATTACACTCGGATTTCCATTTTTCCTGTTGAAAGCTTAAGCTATAAAATTGGCATTTCATTGCTTTTCTCTCTTTTTCGTGGTATTGGCTACTTTGAGCGTTCTCTTAGGTCCATTTGGGATTGAAAGAATGACTTTTATACGGCCACAATTGTCAAGTCTTTAAGCTTTACTGTCTTAAACTTCATTATCTATTTGGGTAGCATCTTGCAGTGTTCTACAACTAAAAATTTGTTTAACTTGAAGCAGCAAGATGGACTAGGAATATAACCTTCTAAGTGTATTTATCTTTTACAAAGTACCATCCATGCAAAGTTACCATTTGTATATTTGTTTTTAAATGGCTGAAATTAATCTCTGAAATGCGGAAATCAGAGGATAGTCATTTTCTAATGTCCAACCGCAGGTTCAGAATTGCTATAAGATAAAACGAGATGCAGTACTAGACCTAAAAACCCCTGCTGCCAGGCAACAAGACTCACGGCCTAGACCAGTTCCAAGCATTGGGTATATCGGGGATACAGTGGAAGAAGCAGCAATTTCTGCTGCCTACAAAATTGCGGAAGCTGAAAACAAGTCATTTGTGGCTGCCGAATCTGTGAAAGAGGCAGAACGGGTATCTACGATGGCTGAAGACATGGAATCACTCCTACAGTTTGCTATGGAATGCTTTGATCAAAGTACATTTCAAACTCACATTTCTTCTGTGCTTCTCTTAGTAATACCTATTCTCTTGAAGAATTATTATTCATCTGCTTTTCTTCTGATTTGCAGGTGCATGTGGTGAAATTTTGGTAATGGCCTGAGAACCTACTTTGCATCTTGTGAAAGATATGGCCACCTCTCCTTTCAGAAATTTGTATAGTAGTGTTCATTTGATCTCTTTATGTCTTAGCTAATTAGAAGATTCTGTAATATCCTGTTCGCAGGACAAGTTAGAATTGCACATGTATGTGGAAACGATGTTCAAAGGGTATTTGTAATTAAGATAAAACTTCAGGAAAGTCCGTTACAATTTATCCCATAATCTAATCTATATCACCTTCTAGAATTTTGTTATTTCCTATTTATGCCCTACAACTTCAACAAGAATCATGTCAATTAGCAAGATTTTCAAGGTTGGTGGTGGAAAGAAAATGATATCATTTTAAGAAATGCAGAAGATACGAATTTGTTTGCGTTTTCATTTCCTGTTTTGAATTTTTGAAATAGTAATTAAAGTGAAACATGTTTGTTTATCCGTATTCTCGTTGGAAATATCAAAATTTGACACCACAGTTCAATATAAAACACAATCATATTAACTAATCCAAACACATTCTCATTTTCCAATGAAAAATAACAACTGAAAATGAAAACACAAACAGGATAGCATGTGTCATCCAATCCATAGCCCACATTTTCCTTTCACATATCAAGACAGCATTTGGGGTTTCATTACAAATTCAAGGGTGACAAATTAAGCCAATGTTACACTGAACAGGTCTATTGATCAGTTTCCATCTAAATAGCCAAGGATGCAGTTGCTACTGCTCATCCAGGTTTGCCATACACAACGGAAATTTCAAATGCATTCCACTCCTTCCTCAAAAATGCCATCAAATCATTCATGGAAATAAAATACAAGAAATTAAACGCAGTACAACGGTAAGCATGATAAAGCAGGTCTTGACAAACGGTACTAGTACTGCTTGCAGCAAATAGATGTACATAATTTTCAGTAACATGATTATTTTGCAATGACATGTGCATGTATACAGTATCTCAGCAAAATGAAAATTTTCAGAGATGCACGACATATGCCGTGGGCGCTGCTTCCACACAAAACCTTTTTAACAAGATCAAGTATATCAAAGCTAAACTGAAACCTTAACTATCACCTGCGCAAGCGACCAAAACTCTTTTGTTGAGCCAATTAGAATGCATAAATCCAACCGAAAACTTTGAACAGCCCATGAAGGGAAAGAAAAAGGTGTCCTGCTGCTGGTCTAAGCATTGCTCCAGAGGAAGGGATCTATCAAATTATAACAGCACGAGTCCAAGTTCTGATGGTTTGAGAGCATCTTTCAGCCGATAATTATAGAGATAATAATACAGTTGCCCATCACCCCGACCAAATTTGAGTTCCTTCAGAAATGGCTCATTTTCCATGATATCAAGTGCATTAAAAACATCAAAGTCCTTTTGTTTTGCAATAATAAGAGCATCCTGGATCAGCTGAAGCAGTGGAGTCGTAGTGGAGACATTGTAGAAAGTATAAGCTGCTTTTAAATTTGAGTAATTTGGGTTATTAAGGATAGAGGATGGAAGCGTATAGAAGCTGAAGAAATCTGTTATTTCATGACTATCCGGACTCTCCACTACATAACTATCAACGACATCCTCCTGAGGAAGAAGCCAGTGCTCAACTTCATCATCATCAAATACTGGAGCAACTGCAAACCGACTCAAATAGTTCCTTAGCAGCCGAGTAACTGCAGGAACATCTCGGAGCTCCATTTTCCTCAAGCCAAGGGTTGCCGTTGAACTTGGAAGCCTATAGAGTTTAATTGCACGGCTCATTGTCATCCTCTCTCCAAGCCTGGAGAAACCAACATCAATAAGCTTCTTGGGGTTCAATGTTCTATGCCAGTATTGGCAAGTAGTTACCGGTGTAGGGAGAAGCACTCCAGCAGTATAGGCTGCCTGCCATATATTTTCCAAGTGAATCCTCCTAGTCACTTCCTTAATCATCACAGGAGCAAGTCTCTTAGACCTGAGTTTCTTATGAACACACAGAAAGTTAACCTCAGCCATTCGGACAACCTCATCCCGGACCCTTAATTTTACTGGAATCCCAGTAATAAAAGCAACCAATTTCTTGGAGGCCTTTACACGAACACCAATGTGCCAACTTCGGAAATACCCCGGAGGACGCAAACCCCATCTAAGAAACTCCTTGGAGTAATTGAATCTGAATAAGTTATCATCATCCTCTACATAATTATTTGTCAACAAAACATAAACCTCATTGCAGACCTCGTCAGAGTCCATATCACAAACAGTCCATTCATACAAACTCGGGAGGTTGTAGGGCTCTTGTTTGACTTCGGATAGCGGTGTCGGCTGCTCAATAGGACCCTCGGGCAAGCTCGAGTTGCCAACATCCTTAAATTGCCCGACAGGCTGGGTCTCCCAAAACTTATGCTGTTGGTTATTCAGATTGGAACCTTGAAACTTCTGGACAATGTTCTCAAGGGTGTTCTGAAAATTGGAAAGTGGGTTCACAGCAGAATCCTGATCTGGGTTTTGAGTGTTGGATCCAGATGAAGAATCCTTGTCAGCCATTTCAAAAACTGTAAATAAACAAGGGTCTCACTCTAGGCACTGAAAATTTTGACAGAGAACACACAGCAAAAAGCAATAATTCGGCTCAACAACTGAAGAATGGAGCAATCAAACGCAATAATCACATACAAGGAGAAGTAATAGCAACAATGTAATGAGATACATATCAAGAACTTACATTTTCGGGTTCCAAGAGTGAAGTTTGAATGAGCACAGAGTAAGAGAAGACTTATTACACTGGTAATTACGCTAGGGCTTCTTCATACGAGCAGAGTAGAGAAAGCCAACTACACTAATTTCAATGTTCTTAAAGTGAAGACTAGAGATTTGGGATTTGCAAATATATTTTAGGTATAATTACACTCCCCTCCCCTAAAGTTTAGTATAATTACACATAGATTCTCCGTAGTTTAAAAAATTATATTTAGTATCTCTGATTATAAAAGATGTCGAGACCCCCTAACAAAAGTAATCAATTTACCTTTCTACCCATAATACGTGGGTAAAAAGAAATAAAAAAGAACATGAAAATTTGAAAAACTAAAAATATAAAATTGGCGTCCTATATGTGTAGAAATGAACAAACGCTTTAGACTAAAAAGACAAAATTGTAGGAAATATTTTTGCTATTATTAAAATATACAATGGATGTAAATTCTATATTTATGTTATCATAGTGATATGTGTTTACGATTGGGTTATCAAAACATATATCTTCTAAATATTTAGTTAAATTACATAATATAATGTGTGTATATATATAGTTTTATAGTGTATAAATATATTCGAAATAAAAAAAATAGTGTATATATATGTTACGAGCTAAATTTATGTTGACCGATCTAATTTATTTATTAATTAATAATTATTTAATATAACAATACTTTAAATATATTAAATATATCAACTATTTACTCTTATGATTTGATTTAATTATAAGAACAAACTCTCATGCATAAGTGTGTGAAATATATAAGGGTAGTTTGATCAAAAATATATTTATTTGACTTGCAATAAGCCAACCAATGGCAAAAATGAAATTTTATTCAATTTTTCTGTTTGATGTCAACAAATTTTGTCAATTTTATTAATTGAAGAGTCTATTTGTTAGATGAAAATAAAAGTAAGGGTACAAGGTGTAATTTCTCAAGCCACAGGGTATCTACGTGTAATTACACCAAACCTCAAGGGAGGAGAAGTAATTATCCGTATATTTTATTAAAAAAGCATTAAAATTACTATTCTGATCAATTTTTTTAAGGAAAAATGAATTAAAGGGTAAATTTGAGTATCCAAAAATTGATATCAACAAAAAAAAAAAAAATTATAATAGTATAGATAACACTATGAAAGGAGGAGAATAATATTTCACTTCATTTTTTTAGTTAAGTTAAATACTATTTGATGACGTTAGGAGAATATTAGCAGGCAATTACACTCACTAAATGAGAAATAATGGAGTGGGAAATTACCAGTCGGCCTAGATAACTACCCGATCTTCTAAAGTCAGAACTTATTATTGTTTGGGTAAATTATAGCTATTTTTTTTAGGATTTGTCATAATTATAAATACCCCTTTGTTGTTAGAAAAATTACAATACCCTCCTGAGGTTTATAACCGTCTAACAAACAACCCATTTCCATTAATTTTTATGGTGAACTGACCAAAACGCTCTTCTGAGTTTGAATTAGGGTTGCAAGTTGAGTTGAGCCGGCTCGAGTCCGAGCTCGAGCTCAACTATTTGTATTCGTAAGCTCGCGAGCTCACACTCTTTTTTTCAATTTTTTTTATTTATACATATTTTTATATATTTAAGTACATTTCAATATTATATCAAGTTTATATTAAAAATTCACTATATATTAAAGCTATTAACCAATATATCTTTTATTTTAATTTTATAAATAATAAAATATGGTATTCTTATTTATATTGTTGAAAAACAAGCTTAAGCAACATTTTAGTAAGTTTTGATATTTCTTTTGTAAATGAATATTTAGTATAATGCATATGCATTTTATTGTTATAATTTAAAATCCACCCCGAACAATGTATTTATTTCAAAATTCATCATATATTAGAATTATTAGTCAATAACTCATATTTCAGTTTTAGATGACATTAAAATATGGTATTTTAGTTTATATTATCTAAAAACAAGCTTAATCAATAATTTAGTTTGATTTGATAATTATTTTGTAAATAAATATTTAATATAATGCATATGAATTTTATCATTATAATTTCAATATCTACTACAACAAAATACTTTTATTTCAAAATTTGTCATATATTAGAATTATTAGTCAATATCTCATATTTTAGTTTTAGATGATATTAAAATATGGTATTTTAGTTTATATTATCTAAAAACAAGCTTAATCAACAACTTAGTACGATTTGATATATTTTAAAATAAATATTTAATGCAATTATTCTTTAAAAGAAAATTAGAATTTTTTTAGACTACAATGCGCAATGAGAGGTTTCTTAAGTTTTCTACATATAGGAGTAATATGCAATTTGCCTCAATTGATTTTTCTACAATTTTAATTAAAAATTCAAGGGCAAAATGGTCAATTAAACATCTGATTAAAAATTACAAACCTCAGAGGAGGTATTTATAATTTTTCAAACAATGAAAAAATATTTGTAATTATATCAAATTTTAGGAGATGTGACTATAATTTACCCTATTTGTTTTATATCATTCATGAAATTAGGTGGTGTGGAGACATGACTAACTTCTACCTTCTATTTTTCCTGTAAAAAGGCACTGATTTTAATATTCGAGTGATAATGTGAATTGTTGCAAGTTAGCCCTTTATAGTATCAAAATTTTACAATTTGATACTCTCATTTTATAATGTTTAAAATTTGATAAACATCATTTTTCAATCTATGTCGAATTTATAATTCTTTCTTTAGGACCAGGACTATATTTTTTTAATTATGTTTTCTTTTAAATATCATCTGAGTTAAATATATATTAATTAATATGTAATTTTATAAATTAATTATTATTATATTTTTAATTAAAAAATAATTCTTATTTAATAATAAATTTAGTATTTTTATTAATATTGTGTATAAAGAATTGACAAAAATAATATTATGTGTTTATTAATATTGTATACAAAAAATTGACAGCAATTATATTGCGTGACTTTACTTGAAGTACCAAACACCTATCAATTTTTTTTAACAATTTATGTTTTTATATAAAAATACATTCTAATAATAATAATTATTTTTAACTTAATGCCCATTTGTACATGAATCTTCAAATCAATGATTCACTATTCTTATAATACACTAGTATCACATGAACTAAATTTTACTTTTCACGTTTTTATTTGTTTCTCATGTTTTCTTTATATACATTTTACCTTTCATTATACATGTTAATTTTATATATTTTTCATATTTTTTATAAATCAAATAATATTTAGTTATTATTATTTTTTATTATATTACTAACTATTAATTAAATAGTATTAAATAATAATTAATGGTTAGTAAAGTCACGTAATATTTTGATTTAATTATAATGACATATAGTAAATATGAAGAAAACACACCCAACCTCAAATTTTTATTATTAATTATTAGCCGTCATGGCATATCGTTCCTGCGTGGATATATTAAATAATTTTTTACACTTTAAAATATATTATAAATAAATGTAAAATATAGAAACTAATACATCACATTAAAAAAGAAGAAGGAAAGAAAGAAAAAACTAATTTATCAATTAATATAAATTTTGAAAAGTTGAATAAAATAGTTATCATATCAGTTGAGGATTATTTTTGAAATTACAAAAAGGGATAAATACAAAACCACCCCTGAAGTATCTACCCTACATCAATTACCCCCCTAAAGTATTAAAACCTTCAAAAAAAAAAAAAAAAACCCTGACCTTCTAACACCTTTAATTTTGAAGTTCAAAAAATCCATTTTACCCTTACTCGAAATTGATTTATGAAAGAAAAAATTAAAAGAATTTTTAAAATACCAAAACCATTCTTTTTTTAAGTTTTATCTAATTTTATTTTCACTTGTTCATCGAGCTCTTTTTATTTTTTAATTCTAAAGTATTTGGAGCTTATTTTATTTTAGTTTCTCTTATTTGTCAAACCAAATTAAAAATAAATTTATACTTGCATATATATATATATATTTACTTAAACAAATATACAATTAATAAACCGAAAGAGCTGATCATGAGCTAATAAGAAAATATACAATTAATATATATTTATATATATATGGAAATTATATGAGTGTATAAATTTTTTTAACTTGGTTTGACAAATAAGTGAAACTAAAATAAAATGAGCTCCAAATACTTTAGAACTATACAAATAAAAAGAGTTCGATGAACAAGTGAAAATAAAATTACATAAAACTTAAAAAAAAGGTGGTTTTAGTATTTTAAAAATCACTTTAATTTTTTTTTCATAAATCATTTTTTAGTAAGGGTAAAATGGACTTTCTGAACTTCAAAATTAAAGGTGTTAGAAGGTCGGGGGTTTTTTTGAAGGTTTTAATACTTTAGGGGGTAACTGATGTAGGGTGGATACTTGAGGGGTGATAATTGTATTTAACCCTTACAAAAAAATAGTGTAACGGTGTCATTAACTGTCATTTGTGAGTAAAAAATGGGTTTCTTTTATATAATTAATATAAATTTATTAAAAATTTGAATGGTGTCGTTATTTCGAGGAAAGTCACACATTGTATTTAATTCTCTATACACAATATTAATAAACACATTTAATATTATTTTTATCAATTTTTTATACATAATATAAGTAAAATAGTAAATATATTATTGAACAAGAATTAAATTACTAATAATAACTAAAACCTATTCATTATAAAACACAAAACAAAAGAACAAAATGAAAACTAACTATACAAAAGGTAAGCGCTGATGTCAGCGGCTCAGAAATACCACTGATTTCTCAGCCATTTTTAATGTTTTTTTTTCAATTGTCAATGATTTTTTATTTTTTTTAAAAAATGTCAAAAACCAAGATTTCTAATCTCGATTTCGCCTAATTTTTTAAAAACTTTCAAAGTGCATTATTTTGATTTTTTTTTAATTTTTAATATTATTTAAATAATTTCTCCTACTTTTTGTTAGGAAATTGATTTTGTCCATTTTTCTTATAAAATTTCCAAACAACCTTGTCGGGTGCAATTAATGCACTCCACACTCTTTTTGACTTGTGACTCAAGATGTACAATGGGCCGAGTTGGTCCAACCCCGCCCAGGATCGAAATAACTCAATAAAAAAATGGGTTGATTTGGACTAGGCCCGCTTGGGACCGAGCCGATCCTAGGCCGGTTCCAACTACCAATACCTGGGACCAGCCTAGCCCAGTGGACCAGGACCACCTGGTCCTGGTCTGGGCTTGGACTGGGCCTATTGGGATGGGTTAGTGGTCCGACCCAATTAAGCTAATTATTATTTTTTTAATAATTTATGGTAATTTTTATTTTATTCTTCTAAGTTGATATTACTATTTTTACTGTTATACTTCTATCTTTTTCGTACATTAATTTATCTATTCATAAGATAATCATAAATTTAAGTAATTGTTCAAAATAATACCTCCCAAATTTATTAAATTGAATGTAAAAATTTACATGTGGAATTGAAAAGGGGAAATAAATAAAAAGAAAATTAACTATAAATATTAAAGAACATATAATACATATTACAAAAAATTATTTGGGAATTATCTCCCATTCATACATATTTGACTATCCTTTTTTATACCGATATTGTCCGCATGGATAATATAATCCTTCAAAATCGATGTTTGAGGTGATGGCATTGAAAAGTTTCTAGTGGTCTATTTAAGTATTCTATTCATAATAGAAGGGTTTGGGAAAGGCCTTCTAGAAAAATGAGAAGGAGTAGAACTAACATTAGAGGAAGAAGAACTTTTTCCAAAATGTTCTAATGTATCGTGTTTAAAAAACTAATATAATAATTAATCAAAAAAATAATATAACAAATATGAATAATAAGGGGGAAAAAATAAATAGGCCCAAACAGTCCTGGCCCGGTCCTGGGTTGGGCCTCAAATGGGTTGTTCAAGGGCTGTGCTTGAATTTAAAAATGAGCCCAATTTGGGCCCATTCAAAAGCCCAGGACCACCCCAAGACCGATCATGAACAATAGTGGGTTGATCCTAAGCCGGGCATTTCGGGACTGGTCCGTGTCTGTCCTGGGCCGGCCCGACCCACTGTGCACCTTGACTTGTGACATTCTCTCACCATCTTTCATTTCTCCTCTTGACTGCGCTAGAGGTATGATCCTCAAGATGCACAGTGAGCTGAGTTGGGTCAATTCGGCGCCCAAAATTGGATTAACCCAATAAAAAATTATGTTGATTCAGTCCAGGCCCGCTTGGAACTAGGTTGGTCCTGGGCCGGTCCCAGGTATTTATACTTAGGACTAACCCAGCCCAGTGGCCCAGGACAACTTGGTCTTGTGTTGGGCCTGCTGGGTTATTCTTCTTCTTCTTTTTTCTTTTGATAATACATAGCATATAATTTTTATTTTATTATTTTAAGTCAACTATTCTATTAGATTTTTATACTTTTTAAACTCTAAAACTTTTTTATATTTATTGTTCTACTTCTAAAATTTTAGTGCATTAATTCATTAATACTCTTATTTTATTATTGTTCAAAATTTATTTTAGATCCTTTTTGAATTTATTATTATCTAAGTTATTATTGTAATCTTGTTAGTCAAATTATTATTTAACTTCATTACATAGTTTTAACTATTACTTTTCCTAGTTATAAGTTTGTATTATTTAATTTATTATTTATTTATTTCATAAGACAACCATAAATTTAAATAATTATTAAAAAAAAAACACATCAATTCCATTAGAAAAAAAAGGCACATTCGGGCCTGGTCCGAACCTCAATTGGGCCGGTTCATAGATTGGGCTTGAGTTTAAAAATGAACCCAATTGAAGCTCATTTAAAGGCCCAAATCGAGCTTTTTCAGGTTGATCCGTATTGATCCTAAGTCATCCTGGCCCATTGTACACTTTGATTGGCCCTGGTAATTTTTTCTTCAAAACTACCCATCTTCTTCTTCGTTGTTTAAAAAGATCCTTCCAATGTAGAACAATGAACATGTAATTTCCTGAAAGACCAATGGACAGAAACTATAAACCATATTTTTCTGAAGTTGCAAGACCAATGACAGAAATAAGAAACGAGTTCGTGAGAATTTGAAAAGTAATCCCTCGGTTGCTTTGCCCAATAAGCATAATTCCCATATCAGAGGGTAACTTCATCTCTAAAACCACATGATTTTCTGTTAGCTTGATTTTTTATGTTTCTGGTATCATACCCTAGGGCCTCGTTTACTTTAGTATATTAGCTTGAATAAACAAATTAGTATAGATTAATATAATATTTACTTTACTGTAAGGGGGTCAGTATAAAAACCAAATCCTTATATTATTTATTGTTTCGGTTGCATAAATCATATCATCAAAGGAGGTGGTATAACTTATTCCTAAGAATAATACAGTCATTCTTACTTAAGTAAATAACTTACAATTTATACTTTTTAATCAGACATTTAGTTTAAAATAATCATATCACTCATTTAATACGATTATTAAAATAAACGGGACCTAAACATTATAGTGGATACGATATAAAATTGCATTTGACATGAACCTTTGTCTTATATGAGGCATAATAGTAAAATGACCAATCAGAAAGGGAGCATGATTTCATATTTACTGTGAATACAAAATAGGCTAAATAACTTTCCTCCAGTCAACTACTAGTTTTCTTTCTTTCTTCTAATAACTATATCAAGTACTAAATTATTTAACAGGTGACTCACCAGCATCAACCTTAATTTTACTTTCATTTTCAGTTTTCAATTTTCAACTATTTCAAAATAAATAAGAATATATTTGTTTTGTTTATATAATTTTCAATCTTAATATATACTTTTAGTAATACATAGACGGCACACCACTGACAATAAAAAGGAAACAAATATGACCACATTAACTAATTCAATCAGCATTCCCAAGTTTTTTACACAGAGGAGCAATAATTCAATTTACCTCGATTGATTTTTCCACAATTTTAACTAAAAATTTAAGGACAAAATAGTATTGTAATTTGTCAAACAACGAGGGGTATTTGTAATTATGTCAAACCTTAGGGGAGGTGGCTGTAATTTACCCTATAAATAGTAAAAACAACCCCAAGTTACTTCAAGCATGACAATAGAACCAAACACCATCCGGTGAAAATTTTGTAGAGATTCCAGAGCAATTTTCATATGAGGAATTCCTGCTTAGTTAGACCGAAATCATTGAGAAAAAAAGACGTACCCTCACAGCCATACGCTGCTCTCCATCAAGCTGCAGTGAAGTAGGGAAGAAATGTATGTTTTGTATCATCATCATCCCATACCAAATTATCCCACCATCCCTTGTAGCAATAGACTGTTGGCAACTTAGAAACAGTGTGAGCTTTGAATGGGAGCTTTCTCAACTTGGGACAATCTATAACAGCAATGTTCTTCAGGCAAGGGAAAGAAATAGTATTCCGACATATGCTTGTTAATTCGGGGACATCTCTTATCGACATAATTTTGAGCTTAGGAAATGCGTTCAAGTACTCCTCCTCTGCTACATCTTCCCCGTTTATTACTTCTTCCATTTCTTTACAGTAAAATATGTAAAGCGTTTCAAGCTTTGGGAGCCTCAGCATCCAAGAAACGTCCTTCAACTTTTCGCAGTGCCAAATATTAACGCATCGAAGATTTAGAAGGCATCCATAACTCACCCTATTTTTCCATATCGATGTCAAGCTGGGAAGGCCGTTAAGAGCAAGAATCTCTAGGTTAGGCAGCCATTTCTGACCGGCTGCCTCATTGATTTCCAAGTGCCTCAATTCCGTACAATTGTTGATGCTAAGCCTCCGTAATTTATCACCATCGCCAGGATAGAGTGACAGTGGCAAATTATATAGACCGTCACACTCTTTGATGTATAAATACTGTATGCATTCTCGCAAAGATTTACTGCGCGAGACCCTGCTCAAAGCAGATATGTCAGTTATTGTGATCCCCAGAGAGTCGAGATTCTTTAGACGTTCCAAATCCATGAGCTTCAATTCACTAGAAACATCAAAATCATGCATTTCCCAAGCAGAATAGCTGTAGTAAAAATTTAAGACTCTCAACTGACAAAGCCCTGATATTGCTTCACGGGGAATCGTTCTTAGATACTGATTGCGCTGCATATTCAAATGCCTTAAGTTTTTTAGAGAACCCAACTCTGTTGGCAGTGTTCTCAACTTTGTTCCTGATAGATCAAGATGGTGAATCTCAGACAATTTGCAAATACTTTTTGGAAGCTCTTTGATGCTGGTGAAGGATAAATCCAAAACTTTGAGTGCAGGCATGTGTTGGAAAAAACCATCGGAGATTCTGCTCAGACCATTGTTCCACTGGAGCAGTAAGGTCGAAAGGTTGGGACAAGTAGGTATTTCTGATAAATCTGTGATTTCATTATCCATTAAAGACATTCTCTCTGCTCCTTTCCAGCTCTCAGCGCGTGGTGCTTCAAGTAGTCCTTCACTTGCCTGCATTATGAACTTCTTCTCATTGTTGCTATGCTCAGACGCAATCCATAAGACAAAACTTCTGACAACATCGTGAATCTTTACTTGCGATTCCTCTTCACCAGTTTCCAAGAAGCATGCGACTTTCAGTGCTCCAATAATGGCATGTCCTGCGATATGGAGATTGGCATTTTGCAAGCAATCCAAAAACCCTTCTCCCACCCAATACTCAATTAACTGTTCTTTCTCAATGAAATAATCTCCAGGAAACAAAGAACAGTACAACAAGCACAACCTTAAAATATCATTGTCAAGGTTGTCATAACTGAACTTTAGAAGTGTAAAAACATCTTCCATACCTCGAACTTCTGATGGAGTCTTGTTTAGCACTTCTACTGCATATCTCCACTCCTCCTCCGTCTTTTTGCTGGCCATTGCCCTTCCTATGGTGACTAAAGCAAGTGGAAGGCCTCCACATTTTCTGACGATTATCTGAGCATGAGCCAATATTAGAGGTGAGTTAAGGATCTCATTCCCACCAGCTTTTTGTTGAAAGAGCTTCCACGATTCCTTCTCATTAAGAAACTCCACCTTCAGCTTGTAGTCAGCATCCATAAAGCTGCACACTTCCATTGAGCGTGTGGTGAAAACCACTTTGCTTCTGTTTTCCTTACTGGGAATAGGAATCCCGATCTTTTCAAGATCAAGGCCTTCCCAAATATCATCTAAGAGCAACAAAAATTTCTTTTTTCTCATGACACTATATATTCGTGAAGCTCGTAGTTCTTGAAATTGAGTTTCATCCCAAGACAAGCCTAATCGCTCCCCTATGGCCTGTTGAATCTTTTCAATCACAAAATCTTTTGACACCGTAGACCAGATTACCACATCAAAATCATGATCAAAATTCAAATATCCATTGTTTATGCACTTCAAGAGAGTTGTCTTCCCAACACCACCCATCCCATATAGTCCAATAGTTCCAACAGTCTCTTCACTCAAAAGTTGTCGAACTTTATCTAACATCAATTCAAGTCCTACAACAGGCCTGCTTGGTATCTCCACCACAGGCACAAGGAGCAATCCATCTGCTAAGTCAACTTCCAAGTTTCCTTTTCCCTTGAGATCATTAACTAAAAGAAGCGTCTCTGTAACTTTCTGAACAAGTCCATACCTCGAAAAACAGTTTGTATCACAGCAAAGTAGGCATTGCTTCTTTTGTTCCATGTCTTCCTTGATCAATCTTACCTCAGCTTCAACTCTTTCAACCCTGTCTAGCCACCCTTTGACTTGGTTCGTACGGGTTAACCCCAGTGACTCTGCTCGATCGACCTGCTTCTTCAAGTCATCCCTCACCTCAGTAAGTTCCTCCAGAGCTGTCTCAAGAGTAGCTATGTTTTTATGCAATTTCTCAGCAGTTGTTACTTTTCTGGAAAGGTACTCAATCAAACTAGAGAAAGTTGCGATTAGTGGGGTAACAAAGTCCATCATGAATTGGTGCAACGAAAAGTTCGTCTGCTTTTCTTCTTTTCAGAATCCAGATTTTCTTGAATCAAAAAGCTGGATGTTAATGAAAGATAAGCTCAATGAACTAAGTTGACTTACTTGGTCCTCCCCGGGAAGGTTCCTCGTCTTTCCTCATACAACAGCCGCGTTACAACGACTTTGATTGAGTGCATTGACAAAATTATGGCATACAAATAAAAATACAAGTACTTTGAACTAATCATACAATTAATGCACTCCAACACCAACAGGTTCCAGAAGAGTATCTCCCGAAATCAATGCTAGAACATAAACTATAGAGATCTCAGTCTACAAGGTACTTCCGCAGGCTGGAATCAACAAAAATGCATATTACACTGTCATTTAGTCACTCAAGTCCTACAATTGACCTAAAAATATAATCATCATCTGTTTTTATGTGCAATTTCTGACTGCTATCTCCCCCCCCCCCCTCACCCACCCACCCATCCACCAAACAAAGAAAATATCGTCGACAAACCGGAACTCACACAGGGAGACAAGCATTCATACATTTTCATTTCAAAAAAAGAAAATAAATAAGAAACCAATGTTAAAGCCAGGGGTGTTCAATTAAACCGTCGGGCCGTCCCAACCGGTCCAACTCAAATCGCACCGTAATTAGCGGGTTAAGGATGGGTTGGGTTGGTCTTGGGCTAATAAAAAAAAGACCACAATTTAACAATTGGGTTTGGTTTCATACTTATGTGGACCGCATAAACCGCGCTCGACCGCAATAATAATGATAATTGAAAAAAAAACTATAATTCTTTATAAATATATATATAGAAGTTTTGATACTACATAAATTAACTATTCTGAATTTCTTTTCTAACTAGAGATCCAGGACTAACTAGAGATCCAGGACTAAAATCTATCATTTTAGAATAGTCTCATTCATTATCCTCTGCCAATGGGCAAAAATTAAACATAAGTTTTAAAATCCCAAAAGCTTATATATGTAATAATAAAAAATGTATTCCTATGAGTTTCCTATTAATTAAGGATTTAACAAATGATATAATCTTAGGAACACCCTTTCTAAAAAAGATTTTCCCAATAAAAAACATTAATGACAAAGGTATAATAGGAACATTTGAGGATGAGATAATAAAATTTGAATTTATTACTCAACCAATGGATAAGGTTATTAATGAAATAAGAGATTTAATAATTTCTAAAACAAATCAAATCTGTTTTATAAAAGAAGAAATTAATTCTTTACAGATAGATGAATTACTTCAAAATCCAAAATTACAAGCAAAAATCAAAATGGTTCAAAATAGATTCGAACTTGAGACATGTAATGAACATCCTAATGCATTTTGGCATAGAAAGAAACATATTGTAAGCCTCCCATATGAAAATGAGTTTTTAGAAAAAAATATTCCCACTAAGGCGAGACCTTGTCAAATGAATTCCGAATATCTAGAGTTATGCAAAGAGGAGATTAAGGGATTAGTAGATAAAAAAACTAATTAGATCCTCTAAATCACCTTGGTCATGTACTCTTTTTATGTTAATAAACATGCAGAACAGGAAAGAGGGAGACCTAGACTTGTTATTAATTACAAGCCCCTCAATAAAGTCTTAAAATGGATAAGGTATCCAATCCCTAATAAAAAAGACCTTTTAGATAGATTACATAAAGCAATAATTTTTTTCAAAATTTGACTTAAAAATCAGGATATTGGCAGATTCAGATAAGTGAATCAGACAGATATAAAACTGCATTTACAGTTCCTTTTGGCCATTATGAGTGGAATGTTATGCTTTTGGTCTGAAAAATGCACCTTCAGAATTCCAAAATATCATGAATGATATTTTTAACCAATTCTCGAACTTTATTATTGTTTATATTGATGACATCTTAGTCTTCTCCAATAACATAGAAGACCACTTTAAACATTTAGAAATGTTTTAAAACGATAGTCATTCAAAATGGATTAGTAATATCTAAACCAAAAATGAGTATCTTCCAAACTAAGATAAGATTTTTAGGTCACAATATCGAAAAGGGAGAAATAATTCCCATTAACAGATGCATAGAATTTGCAGATAAATTTCCTGATAAAATTATTGATAGAACTCAATTACAGAGATTTTTTAGGAAGCCTAAACTATATAGCTCCATATTACAAAAATCTTGCACAAGACACAGCATTATTATATGATAGGCTTAAGAAAAATCCATCGGAATGGACAGAAGATCACACTAAAGCAGTTAGGCTAATAAAACAGAAGGTTAAATCATTACCATGTCTAACACTAGCAAATCCTAATTGGAAGAAAATAATAGAAACAGATGCTTCTGAAATAGGATTTGGAGGAATATTAAAACAAATTGATAATAATAAACAAGAATATTTAGTTAGATTCCATTCTGGAAAATGGAAAGCAGCCCAATTAAATTATGCTACAGTGGCTAAAGAAGTTCTTGCTATTGTTAAATGTGTTTTAAAATTCCAGGATGACTTATTAAATCAAGAATTCATTATCAGAACAGATTGTTCTGCTGCTAAGTTTATGTTTAACAAAGACTTTAAGCATGATGTTTCTAAACAAATGTTTGCTAGATGGCAAGCACATTTAGCTCCATTTAATTTTACAATAGAACATATTAAAGGAAAGACTAATAGTCTTCCTGACTTCTTATCAAGAGAATATCTAAATGAACATAGACATTGGTAAATTTAACTGGATTAGAGGAGAATTCTTTATAGGAGTAAGTACCTCCTCTAAAATCCCAGATTATTGGGTCGAAGATAGAATTGAAGGAGAAAGTTATTGGATGAATGGACTAAAATGACCTGTATATAGATTTGAATTTTGGGATGAGCCTATTGAATATAAGGCACGACTTAAAAGAATTTAGAGAATAATAAGAAAAAAGATTGAGGAGAGAAAAAAGATTATTTCGGAAATTCTTATTCAACATCCAGATGCAGACATGTCTTATCATTATCGCATAAAAAAATATTTGGATAGCAAATTTGCTGTATCACCAAAAAATTGCAGGATATTATGCCGGTTAAATGAATAATCCTTTTATTGCAGGAATGCTTCCTCAAAGAGGAAGAGGCAGAAACTCCTCCAATCAGAGAGGAGGTAGATTTAGACCAGGCGAAATTATACGCCAAGGTAACAGATCATTAATTAAAGACAACATTTCCGGAGTAGGAAGATACAATAAAGTCTCTGAGGAAGAAAATGAGCTCTTCCAGCAATTCCTCATATTTAAAAAGGAGCAGAAAAAAAATTGCCGCCGAAGAAGTATCATCTTCTTCAGTGTCTTATGCTAAAATATTGGAAGAAGAAGATGAGTTAGTAAACTATAAATTTAGTGAACATCAGGAAGTAATTATACTCCTGGAAAATGAGGATTTAAGGTGGGAAAAAGATCCATGGTATCTAATGAAAAGATATCTGGATGTGACAGCATTCACAGCAGGTTCATATAAACCAAGGGCTCATTATGAGTGTATCCTGAAAGCAATGCAAAGTGTTGAAATTACTCACACCTATTCCAATAATGGAAAAGAATTTAATTACTCAAGCAGTAATAAAAAAATTCATTACTGCTGTTGAATGGGGAATTAACCCATTAGGTGAAAAAGAATATATTCACCCAGAATCTAAATCCCCAATAAAATTTAATTATTGGGACTATGTTGAAGCATTCAACAAAACTTTTCTCTATGAAAATTATAAGAGAAAACACACATGGTTTTTCAAAATTTGTCCATTAGTTTTCCAACAAGAAGTACCAAATTGGGTATTTCAATGGTGGTTAAATTATGGTCCTCCAATTTCTATACTCCCTGAAATTTTCCAGGGTTATTATACGGAATGGATCAATTATTCGCCAAAAATTATCCAGGCGGAAAAATCACAGAAATGGATTGAAGGAATGGCCTCATTCTTCTTTTTTATGGAATTCTCACTTCCATGGATATGGAAATGGCTACCTGAAGTAGGAATGACCCTACAAAAAATTCCTTGTATTAAAAGGAAATCCTGTTCTAAATTCTGGAGTAAATTAATGCTCATCAATCCGGAAACAAAAAAATATTTTTGTCAAGAAGCACTTGATGAAATGGAGGAAAAACTCCAAGAATACAAGGCACTCCTGGAGAAGGAAGAAAATCAGACTCCTAGCCCATTCGAGCAAATATCGCAAAGAATCAGGAGCAAAAGAGGTATCATCTCTAAAGAACAAATGATTGAGGAATATCTCAATCAAGTCCAGAAAGACCTCAAACGAAATCTGACAGGAGCAGAGTCCCCAATGGAAACCTCTTCCAAAGATGAAGAAAATAAATATTCTTGTTTAGCAGGGGAATCACAAGACCCATTTGAAGAATCCAACCACGAAATTATCCTTGATCAACTATTTCAGGGAATCAGGACTGCTTTGAAAGCAAAATCAAAAGTTGGGACTTCTGAATCTTCAGAGGAACAAAGAATAGATTATCACAAAAGATCCGAAGAAGAATCGGAAGAAAGTAATTTCTCCAAAATAATGAAGAAATGAAAGCAGACAGCATAATGCCGGAAGAAGACAAAGTCGAAAAATTTTGACCAAGTCAAAACAACACTTGTCACACATACAGCGACACGTGTCATTCATGCAATACGTCTGGAGATAACTCCAGCCATGTGTCTTAATGCATAAGACACCTGTCAATCACGGACGGATTTGAAATAAAACTTTCAGATCCGGCCTTCCTATAAATACACCCTCTTAGATCATTAGAGGCAGACGGGAAAATACCCTTGTACATGTATATCACCTTCTTTGTCCCTCACTAAATAAGATTTCAGCTTTGTGTACGAGCTTACACTTCTGTAAGTTTTTTACTTTAAATTATTGTATTTATTTATTGTATTTATATTCATTTTAATTTTGCTTTTAGCCTAATGGAAGGCTAAGTTCATACTGTTGAATTATCCACGACAACGAAGATGGCAAGGTTCTAAAAAAAAAAAAAAAGAGTATTTTAAATTTATGATAAATATACGGGGAAAATGAATGAATATGGAAAGGAGATCCTTTGGGTCGTTCCCTTAAATTATGAGGATGAAGGAAGTCTGTTTTGCCACTGCTGCCCGGTTTGCCGAATATGGCGTTGTTTGGGCCTTTTGGTGGTGTTTTAAGACTGAATTCGTACTTATTAATTTAACGGAGCGTAAAAGGTTCCCAAATTTACTCTATTCCTATTCATTTAAATTCTCTTTATATAAGTCACAATTTAAGATACTCCTTTATTTTGATCGCCTTTCGCCTACATGGTCGGATTTACATTCCGCCTACATGGTCGGATTTTTGGCGATTTTTGTATATTTTTGGTATCTCTCGCCTTCCGCCTACATGGCCGGATTTATATTCCGCCTACATGGTCGGATTTTACGACGAGGTTTTGTATTGTATATTCCCAATCCCTCCATGGCATGTCGCCATGGCTCCTTATGGTATCAGAGCCATGTTATTGAAGTTGTATTGGATAATTCAACAGTACTTGTTTTATATATTGCTTAATATGCAATATTTATCTGTTTCAGATATAAATACTGTTAAAAATTCCAAAAAGGAAGAATATGAAATTCCTAAGAATTTAAGTCAATTAAATAAATGGACAATTCCTAAGGTAAATCCTAGATTAATTTATAATTTCGGCCGATTTGATTTTTGAAAGACAAAACAGATTGTAAAAACTAGTGAGGAATCAATAGCCCTTGATAATGAAGAAAGAGTTGGATCTTTATATATTGCTTTAGCAATATTATTAGACTGAATTCTTATTTGTTCAACTTTATTTTCTCTTATATCTTCTTGGCTATTTTCTTCTCTAATTTGGAAAGTGGATGCTCTAGATGGAGTCATAATTTCAACTGGTGAAAAATATGATACTGTAGAATATCTTGAAGAATTGCTTCTTAAACATTTTGGTTGATTATTAATAAAGTCTATTCTAACATTTCCTTCTGGATTTTGAACAATACTAGCATAATTACTTTCTGTATGACTTAAAATTGGAACTTCTTTCTCAATTATCCAACTTTCTGGGAACTCTATTTCACTCCATTTTATTTGCCTTCTAGTAGTATTAATTCTAGAACTATGTAAATTTGTTTCAAAAAATATAGTTTGTTCTAATGACTTATTATCTTGTATTCTACAGTTAGGATTAAGGGTATGAAGAAGTTTATAATATATTCTATAACATACACATATTAATTCAGATCCGGGTGTATAATTATACCCATGAGTTTTAACATTTAATGTTAAAGCATCTAATATATTTGCATCCGATAAGGACAATTGTAAATTCGGATAGACATTAAAAAATACTGGCCCGTGAGCTAGACTGGATTGTATTATCCCAATCAAAGATTTTTCCAAAATGGTTCAAAATAGATTCGAACTTGTGACATGTAATGAACATCCTAATGCATTTTGGCATAGAAAGAAACATATTGTAAGCTTCCCATATGAAAATGAGTTTTTAGAATTTTTCATATTATTATTATCTATACAAATAATATTCAGATATTGTAATTTATTGTGTATCAAATATTCAATAATCATATCACCTATAGGATCTTATACAAAATATCATAAAATCAAATATTATGGTTATATTATAAGAAACTATAATTATATAATGAATAATCAATTCAGACAATATTTCATGTGATTGGATATTAATGATATTTTGCATCAAATGAACTTTTATTTGTTGGATAAATATATATATATATATAGATCTATATATTTGAATAAACATGTGTGTATATACTTTAAAAATAGATAAACAAATAATATTAGTTAGATTCTTTTGGATAAGTATAAATATATATATTTTTTCCTTTTATCTAAAAATTTGTAAATTTTTATTTAGCAGAATGGAGCTCATTGAGGTTGTCAACATCTGTCTATACATGGCGCTTAGGTGGATAGTCTCAATTATTCTATTTTATTATATATAGATATAGATAAAATATAACTAATAAACAATTCCGATAAGTGTATAATAATTTGTCTTTATCCAAAAGATTTATAATCTTTTAAATAAATGAATAAGTAACATTCTTCAAATTTATTTTTATATCAATTAGTTTTTTTTTTTGTTTTTTATTATCATCATATTACATTTTTATTTTTATATCATTAGTCATTGTTACATTATAAAATTAAATTTATTTATATTTTTTATTTTATTAACTTTTTAAAACAGTTTTGTGTCTCTTCGAATTTTATTTTACATTGTAAGCAAATATATTTTATTTTTATTTAAATTAGATAAATGTTAGATTATTTGATTTTATAAAGATTTACAAATTTGTTCAGTAAATTGGTTAGAGATACAATCTAAAATTCAAACTTATTTTTACATCTTTCAATATTTTTTTTATTTATGATTATTATCATATTAAATTTTAATTTTTTTATATATAAAAATTTACTTTATTTATAATTTTTTATTTTATTAGCTTTTATAAACCATAGTTCTCTGGTGTCTCTTTGAATTTTATTTTACCATATAAGAAAATATTTTATTTTTATTTAGTGTTGATAAATAATTTGAATGTATCCAAAAGATAAATAAGTCAGGGATACAATTAATCTAAAATTCATTTTCATATTAAAAAATACTCTTGTATTTTTAATATTGACTAATTATTTTATTTCTAAATTTTGAATTATTTGTCAATTACTCATTTTATTTTAAAATTTTAATTATTTGTAATTTTAACTTACTTAGTTATTTTGGAACTTAAAAAAGTATCATTTATCTTATATTTAAATTTAGATAAGTGTACCATTATTTGTTTATCCAAAAGACTCACTCATTTTTTTAGGTAAATAGTTAGTAAAATAATCTAAATTCATTTTTGTGTTTAATATACTTTCGTATTTTTATACTTATTAACTTAATTTTTAATATATTAATTATTTATTTATTTTTATATTTAAAATAATATTATATATAGTTCTATTTAATTAATAGAAAATACAATTCTTTAGGGGATAAACTATTGAATGTTATCTATAAGATAAATACATATATATTGGATAAACATGTTTTTATTTACTTAAAAAAGTTATATAAACATATAATATTGATTAGATTCTTTTGGATAAATACTAATATTTTTTTCTCGTTTATCTAAGAAGTTGTTAAATTCTATTTGGCAGAATAGAGCTCATTGAGACTATCCACATCTGCGCATATATGGCGCTTAGGTGGATAGTCTCTAATGATTCTATTTTATTATATATAGATATAGATAAAATATAACTAATAAACAATTCCGATAAGTGTATAATAATTTGTCTTTATTCAAAAGATTTATAATCTTTTTAAATAAATGAATAAGTAACATTCTTCAAATTTATTTTTATATCTAGTTTTTTTTTGTTTTTTATTATTATCATATTACATTTTAATTTTTATATCATTAGTCATTGTTACATTATAAAATTAAATTTATTTATATTTTTTATTGTATTAACTTTTTAAAGCAGTTTTGTGTCTCTTCGAATTTTAGTTACCTTGTTAGTAAATATATTTTATTTTTATTAAAATTAGATAAATGTTAGATTATTTGATTTTATAAAGATTTAGAAATTTATTCAGGTAAATTGGTTAGGGATACAATCTAAAATTCAAATTTACTTTTACATCTTTCAATATTTTTTTTATTTGTGATTATTATCATATTGAATTGTAATTTTTTATATATAAAAATTTACTTTATTTATAATTTTTTATTTTATTAGCTTTTATAAACCATAGTTCTTCGATGTCTCTTTGAATTTTATTTTGCTATGTTCTTCAAATATTTCATTTTTATTTATTATTGATAAATGATTTGAATGTATCCAAAAGATAAATTAGTCAGGGGTACAATTAATCTAAAATTGATTTTCATATTAAAAAATAGTCTTATATTTTTAAATTTGACTAATTATTTTATTTCTAAATTTTGAATTGTTTGTCAATTACTCATTTTATTTTAAATTTTGAATTATTTGTCATTTTTACTTACTTACTTATTTTGGAAATTTAAAAATTATATTTAAATTTAGATAAGTGTACCATTATTTGTTTATCCAAAAGACTCGCTCATTTTTTTAGGTAAATAGTTAGTAAAATAATTCAAATTTATTTTTGTGTTCAATATACTTTCGTATTTTTATACTTATTAACTTAATTCTTAATGTATTAATTATTTACTTATTTTTATATTTAAAAGAATATTATATATAGTTCTATTTAATTAATTTTTAGAAAATGCAATTCTTTTGTGGATAAACTATTGAATGTTATATATAAGATAAATACATATATATTGGATAAACATGTTTTTATTTACTTAAAAATGTTATATAAACATATAATATTGATTAGATTCTTTTGGATAAATACTAATGTTTTTTCTCTTTTATACTAATACTTAAATTCCACTTGGCAGAACAGAGCTCATTGAGACTATCCACATCTGTGCATATGTGGCGCTTAGGTGGATAGTCTCAATAATTATATTTTATTATATATAGATTTACTTTATTTATAATTTTTTTATTTTATTAGCTTTTATAAACCATAGTTCTCCGGTGTCTCTTTGAATTTTATTTTGCTATGTAAGAAAATATTTCATTTTTATTTAGTGTCGATAAATGATTTGAATGTATCCAAAAGATAAATTAGTCAGGGGTACAATTAATCTAAAATTGATTTTCATATTAAAAAAGAGTCTTATATTTTTAAATTTGACTAATTATTTTATTTCTAAATTTTGAATTGTTTGTCAATTACTCATTTTATTTTAAATTTTGAATTATTTGTCATTTTTACTTACTCAGATATTTTGGAACTTAAAAAATTATCATTTATCTTATATTTAAATTTAGATAAGTGTACCATTATTTGTTTATCCAAAAGACTCACTCATTTTTTTAGGTAAATAGTTAGTAAAATAATCCAAATTCATTTTTGTGTTCAATATACTTTCGTATTTTTATACTTATTAACTTAATTCTTAATATATTAATTATTTACTTAATATATTTAAAAGAATATTATATATAGTTCTATTTAATTAATTTTTAGAAAATGCAATTCTTTTGTGGATAAACTATTGAATGTTATCTATAAGATAAATACATATATATTGGATAAACATGTTTTTATTTACTTAAAAAAGTTATATAAACATATAATATTGATTAGATTCGTTTGGATAAATACTAATATTTTTTCTCTTTTATCTAAAAAATTGTTAAATTTCATTTGGCAGAACAGAGCTCATTAAGACTATCCACATCTGCGCATACGTGGCGCTTAGGTGGATAGTTTCAATGATTCTGTTTTATTATATATAGATAGATATTTTTTCTAATAATCAAAACTTAAGAAATAAAAAATAGATAAGAGAGGAAAACAAAGAGTCTACGAAGTTCAAACTCTTTAATGCCTTGTGACTTTTATTTTGTAAAATATTATTTGAAACTTGAGAGAGAATGCATAATAAATGTTATTAATTTAGTAGAATTTTATTTGTGACTTTAAAATATATATCTTGAAATTACAAATTTTATGTATTTAGAATAGTTGAACTTTATTTTTTTTCTTTTTATTATTGTATAGGTGATTGATTTTATACTAAAGACCGCAAAAATCGCTCCAACCCGCCCCAACCCAATTAGACCGCAAAGTACGATTTTGATGATTATCAGGCTGGACTTGAGCTAAACTTTTTAAAAACCGCAAACATCGAGTTGGCCTGAAAATTTACCTAAATTGGCTCAATCTGCACCGCGTCCACTCCTAATTAAAGCAATTAACATGGACAGCTTCAAGCTGTTAATATCCGATTAAGAAAGCACTCGAGCAGTATCCGGAGAAGAAGGTGGGGATTCCCGGCGGAAGCCCCTCAAAGACGGCTGCGATTGTCCCCGAGTTGAGACCCAGTTCGCGAAATGCAACGAGAATTCAGGAACGCGTGATGATGGAGGAGGCAGCTTTCGAGAACGCTTGGCTCTGAAACACCAGGTCCAGTGAGTCGCCTGCAGTTCGTCCGCCGTCGATTCCATTTTCCGCCGACAGATGTGTGAGAACTGAGAAGTGAGAAGTCGTCGTCCGGCGAAAATTCACAGTTCCAGCGCGCCAACTTTGTGTTTATTTACCCAATATTTCAGGTAAAATTAATTAAAATTTTAAAAAGCCAAAGAAAGAAATATAAATCACGGCCGTGTTTGGATTGATTTTTTCAAAACATTTCAGACGAAAATCCCGGGATAAATGCATTTTTGGTCCATATAGTCACTTAAGCGATTTTGATCCTAAAACAATTTGAGGCTGCAATTTTAGTTACAAACTATTATTTTTTTTGCTTTTTGGTCCTTTCGTTAATATTTCCGTTAAAATTAACGAAAATTTCAATCTAAGTGGGAAAAATTGCTATTTTATCCCATTTTCTCCTATTTTTCTGAACTTCAGAGAAAAACAAAAAATACTAATTTAAATAATAAATTTTCTATATAATTTTAACAAATTTAACAAAGAAAAAATATTTATTAAGATTATATAGAAAATTTGTTGTTGAAATTTAATTTTTTGTTTTTTTTTCTCTCTTGAACTTCGAAAAAAAAATAGGAGAAACGAGTGTATTAGACTAAAATCGAAAAATATCACAAAATAAAATAAAAATATAATTTTTTTCACTTAAATTGAAATTTCTATTAGCTTTAACGGAAATGTTAAAAACCAAAAGTGCTAAAAAAAATAATAGTTTGAGAACCAAAATTATAACCTTAATTTATTTGAGGACCAAAATAGCTTAGATGACTGTGTTTAATGATAAAAAATGTACTTATCCCTGATAAACCCAAAACTAAATTAAAAAATAAAATAAAATAAAGGAGGAAAAATCAAGGTTGTGTTTGATACTTGTGCTATTCTCATAAACACCCAAAAAATATTTGAACAATATAAAAGAAATATATCCATCTTGCACAACTTCTATTTATTTCTAAATTTCAAATAGGGATAATTACACTGACCTCCCCTGCTACTATGAGAATATACAAATTCTCCCTTCTTACTATGAAATTACAAATTGTCCCCTCTGACTAAAATGTGTTAGTCAAATTTAACGGCATATGCTTAAAAGACCATTTTACCCTCCATTTATAAAACTAAAAATAATTCAATAAACTTGAAAATAGAAATGGACCAAAATATCTTCAAGTATTTTTTTTCCCCCCAAAATATAAGCTTTATTTTCTATAAAATAATATAATTTCAACAAAATTTATAAGCTTTAATGATTGTTAGGAATAAAAATTAATGTCACAACCTACACATACATAGTATGTGATTAAGAAAAATATTATAAAATAATATACTAAAAGTTACAAGTGTACACCCTTTTTAAATTTAAAAATAACAAATTACTCCTCATGGGTATTTGAGTCATAAAAAATAGAGTTATTTAGGTTGAGGGTATTATAGGAAGTTTAGACCAATTTTTTTTTTATGGCATCAGCAAAATCCATTAAGTTGACTAACGGAAGGGGCAATTTGTAAGGTGGATATCTTTGAAAGGGAAGTTTATGTAATTTTGATAGTAAGAGAGGGGAATTTATATATTCCCATAGTAGTAGGGGAGGTTAGTGTAATTAGTATTGTTGAAACATTATTGTCATGTGTACACATGTACATATATATTTCAAACATTATAAGTTATATATATGCTGGCAAAAAAATATTTATATCTTTAAATTAGTACATAAATTAAAAATCTATACCTTTATATTAAGTGAGAGTACCACTTTGGTGTCTCACTATTTTTTTGTCTGCAAATAATTTAATTTATTTATTTATTTATTAACTTCCAATCTTCCCACTCTTCTTTACCTCCCAACCCACTCTTCTCAACCTTCAAATTGTCCACACATTTCAACTTCCTACTAATTCTTTATATCTTCTTTTTTAAAATGTATTTTTAATTTCTTCAATTAAATTATATTTTTAAAAATATAAATTATTTTTTAAAAATTTTATTTAATTATGCACACTCATTGGAGTATGCCACACACACTAGTATATATTACACCTTTCAATCATTAAAATTCAGTATGACATCACCAATAAGATGGAAGGAAGGGAAGTCGGGTCCATGAGCTATAATTCAGTTGGCAAAGTCAAGAATCAATAACTATGTGATTATGGGTTTAAATTCCACTGCTAAAAAACGGATATGGAAATAGCCATGGGAGTAATTAGAAGCTGTTGTGCTTGATTTGTCTATTGAAGATGAAAAAAGGATAGTTTACAAGGAACGAGCTAACCCTATAAATAGAAGTCTAACAACAGTTAATGGGTTTAACAAACCCTAACTAACACTACTTAACTAAACTAACTAACTGTAAATACTAACTAATCTGATAAAAACAAAAAACTGCAAAAGTGTTAAAAACAAAAAACAACTCTTACAAGCGGTAATGCTTTTATAAATAAAAACGCGTACACTTTTAGCTGAACACTTAGAGAAACGTCAGCACGCTTTCTTCTTAAAACACGCGTACAAGCAACCCCTCAGCCTGGATCCTTCAACTCGAACTGGTGTACTAGGTGTTGCTCCTCATCCTTCTTTCTTTTAACATCCCCTCCCCAAGTTGGACTTGGTGGTAACATTACCAAGCCCAACTTGACACAAAGATCTTGAAACTGGAACGCGGTGAGAGGCTTGGTGAACATATCTGCCACCTGAATCTTGGAGGAGACATGCATGGGATTGATCAACCCTTCCTTGAACTTATTTCTCACTAT
Organism: Sesamum alatum; assembly: GCA_034509735.1. Lineage (NCBI taxonomy): Eukaryota > Viridiplantae > Streptophyta > Magnoliopsida > Lamiales > Pedaliaceae > Sesamum > Sesamum alatum. The sequence continues at coordinate 22,290,450 of JACGWO010000011.1, read as the reverse complement.
ATGGCAGTCAATTTCCAAGTGCTTAGTCCTTTCATGAAAAATCGGATTAGCTGTAATGTGTAGGGCAACTTTATTGTCGCAAAAGAAAGGTATTGGCACCCGAACCTCAACCTCTAACTCCTTCAGCAAGTATGTTATCCATGTAAGCTCACAAGTAGTTGATGCCATGCTCCTATATTCTGCTTCCGCACTCAACCTTGAGACAGTTACCTGTTTCTTTGTCTTCCATGATATGGGTGTTGGCCCAAGGAAAATGCAGTATCCCGTCAAGGATCTTCTTGAATCCAAGCATGCAACCCAATCTGCATCAGAATAAGCTGTTAGAGACATGGAATTTTCATAAGGGAAGAACAAACCTGTACCTGGACGCCCCTTCAAGTATCTTACTAAGTGTAGTGCAGCATCCCAGTGCTCCTTAGCAGGGTGTTGTAGGTACTGGCTCAGCTGTTGTGCAGCATGAGCAACATCAGGTACGTGTAAAACCTAGGTACAGAATCTTTCCAATGAGCCTTCTGTACCTAGAGGGATCTTGAAGTAATGTTCCTCCTTCCCCAGTTAGCTTGATCCCTGTTGGTAAAGGAGTCCTTGCAGCCTTTACTTTAGTCAAACCTGCATTTGAAACTATATCCATAATGTACTTCCTCTGCGTAGCTATAATTCCATCAACAGACCTAGCAATTTCAACTCCTAGGAAGTATTTTGCTGATCCCAAATCTTTTATGGTGAACAAACCATCTAGATAAACTTTAACCTCCTGTATTTGATGCTCAGAAGTACCGTTAAGAGTATACCATCAACATAAACCAACAAAATCACCAATTCTACACTTGACTTCTTGATAAAAAGGCAATGGTCATGTTGTGATTGCAAAAAACCAAATTCAGCTACCTTTTCAGTGAAGGTTTGATTCCACTGCCTTGATGCTTGTTTCAGCCCATACAAGGACCTCTCCAGCTTGCAAACGTGGCCTGTTGGAACCTCATACCCCTCTGGGGGTTCCATATATATATATATATATATATATATATATATCCTCATCCAACCTCCCATGTAGGAAGGCATTATTCACATCCACCTGGTGCAAGGGCCATCCCTTGGATGCCACCAGAGCCAAGAGGATCCTGACTGTCAAAGCCTTAGCCACAGGTGCAAAACAGTCCGTGTAATCTATCCCCTCAACTTGACTATATCCCTTGGCAACCAATCGTGCTTTGCACCTGTCCACCGAACCATCTGCCTTGAGTTTAACCTTGTAAATCCAACGACACCCAATGGCCTTCTTCCCTGGTGGAAGTAGTGATACCCTCCAGGTCCCATTCTTCTCCAGTGCTTGAATCTCAGCCTTCATAGCTTCTCTCCATTCTTTCTTATCTTGTGCCTCTTTGAACGAAGCAGGTTCCTGCAAAACTGAAAGACAGTCTACAAAACAAGCATGCTCTTGTGAGACAGAAATAATGTCAACTTTATTATGTCTTTCTGATAAGTTGCAAACAAAGTCCTTGAGCCAAGCTGGCCTATTCACTTGTCTACTAGACCTCCTAAGAGGCAATAGTGTAGTTGATGGTCTTGCAGCTTCTCCCTCAGATTGCTTGCTCGAACTGTCCATCATGTCCTCAGTATCCACTACAGGTAAAGGACATGTTGGAGCCTTTTCCACATTTTCGTTGAAAGGAAAGGATTTCTCCTGGAAAACAACATCCCTGCTGACAAAGACTATTTTGTTCTCAAGATCATACACCCTGTACCCCTTGTGCCCACAAGAATATCCTAGGAACACACACCTTATTGCACGCTGGTCAAACTTGGCCTTCTGTGGGGCCACATTAGTGGCAAAACACAGGCATCCAAAAACCCTTAAATGACTCAACTCTGGTGCCCTTTTATACAAGAGTGCGTAAGGTGTTTTCCATTTCAATATAGGTGAAGGTAATCTATTTATAAGGTAAGTAGCAGCAAACAGAGCATCACACCAAAACCTCTTAGGCATTCCTGCCTGAAACAACAATGTCCTAGCCAACTGTAGCAGGTACTGGTGTTTTCTTTCCACAACACCATTTTGTTGTGGTCTGTGTACACAAGTTCTCTGATGTATAATACCATGTTTCTGTAAAAGAGTCTAGCAGTCATTGCTAGTGAATTCAGTCCCATTATCAGTACGTATGTTTTTTTACCTTAACCCCAAACTGAGTATTGACCATGTTAAGGAAGTGTTCAAGTCTCTTAACTACTTGTGTTTTATGTGTTATCATATATACCCACGTAGCCCTTCTATGATCATCCACTATAGTAAGCAAAAAATGATAATTTGTAATAGAAAATTCCCTATATGGCCCCCATACATCCACATGTAACAGATCAGAAGGACAGGTAGAACAAGTATTGCTGATATTGAAGGGTAATCTATGTTGTTTAGCCAGAGGGCATATCTCACAAGAATCAGTTTTATTAGCATCAGTGCTAAAAAAAAGAGATATGTCTCAATACATCTATAGAAGCATGGCCTAGACGCCTATGCCAAGTGTTCCTATCCACAATCTTAGCAGTCATACAAGGTAAATTCTTTATCTGAAAACAAGTTGCATGATGCAGCCCCCCTATTGCTGCATTAGTGAAGGAGGTTTTGTCCAAGAAATAGAGTCTTCCTACTCGTTTCCCTACAGCTATCACCCTTTCAGTCCGTAGGTCCTGCAGGATACATTCATCCTGAGTAAACACAACCCTTATGGGCAGGTCAGTACAAAGCTTGTTGACAGACAACAAGTTATATCTAAAAGAGGGTACACATGTAATACTTTAAACAGTTTAACATCATCAGTAAGGAGAACATCTCCTTCATGCATTACTTGTTTCTTAGTTCCATCAGGCAATCTAACAAAAGCAAGAACTTTAAGATGCTTAACATTGAAAAGTAAACCATGTGAGGAACACATATGCACTGAAGCTCCACTATCAACAATCCACGATGTATGTGCAGGGTAAAGATTAAGAACAGTGTTAAAGGCTATACCTGCATAGTTATCAAATTCTACCATATTAGAGTCCTCCTGATTTGCCTGTCTAGGCTCCTACAGTATCCTCCACAATTCAGCCCTTATCGTTTCTGATAAGTTGGAGCCATTATCCTGTCTTGTCATCCCTGCATGTGAACTCCCTTCTTCCCCTTCAAGATCTGCATTGAAGGCCCTCCTGCCATTCCTGCCAGCCCCATTCCTGCGTCTCTGGTCCATCAATGTTTTGTACCAGCCTGGATATCTAGTGAGCTTGAAACATATTTCCCTAGTGTGCCCCGTTCTATTACAGTTGTCACAATACTGCTGCCTCTTATCCATACCCCCTCGTCGACCCTGATCTATGTTGAAACGTCTGTCAACACCAGTATTTCTAGCACTCATGGCCTTATCCTGATTACCACCAGTTGCCACCTCACATTGCTTTTCCATCCTCTGAATCATGGAATACGCCTTGCTGACAGGTGGTAACGGGTCTATTAAGAGGACTTGGTTCTTGACATGGTCATAGGCATCGCTAAGCCCCATCAAGAACTGCATCAATTGAGACATTTCGTTCTTATCTCCCAGAGTCTTGCTCGCCCCACAAGAACAAGTAGGTAACGGCAACAAACAAGTTAACTCGTCCCATAACTTCTTCAGCCTTGTAAAGTAGGCAGCTACAGTCATATCGCCTTGATTAAGGGAGGCCATCTCCCTTTGAATTTGGTAGATCAGGGGGGCATTGCTCTCTCCGAAACGCGATTCGAGCTCAATCCATAGATTTCTTGCCGAAGTAGTGTACAAGAAAGCCTCAGCCATATCTTTGGATATGGAATTTAGTAACCAGGAGACCACCATGCAGTCCACGCTATCCCAGTGCTCAATATCTTCTTTATTCTCAATGGGCCTATCGAAAGACCCATCAATAAACCCAATCTTGGATTTCGCCCTGAGTGCCCAGCGTACAGATCGGCTCCAAGAAAGGTAATTCGTACCATCAAGAACTGCAGAAACTAGGCTCACTCCTAGATGATCGCCTGTCTGCAGCTTCATCGCCTCTGGGAGTTTCTGCACTTTGTGCTCTTCAGAGCCCGTGCCCGTACTTGCCCCAGCTTCATTAGTATTCTTTCCAGCCATTGTATCCCAAAAGAAGAATCACAAACAGAGAAGAAGAAAAGAAAACAATAGAACCAATCTATAGAGGAAAAGGAACAGCGCGACTAATCTAATATAAACCGAAAACAGGACCAGAGACCATCAAACGATAGCTCTGATACCATGCTGAAAAACAAATATGGAAATAGCCATGGGAGTAATTAGAAGTTGTTGTGCTTGATTTGTCTATTAAAGATGAAAAAAAGATAGTTTACAAGGAACGAGCTAACCCTATAAATAGAAGTCTAACATCAGTTAATGGGTTTAACAAACCCTAACTAACACTACTACTTAACTGAATTACCTAACTGTAAATACTAACTAATCTGATAAAAACAAAAAACTGCAAAAGTGTTAAAAACAAGAAACAACTCTTACAAGAGGTAATGCTTTTATAAATAAAAACACGTACACTTTCAGTTGAACACTTAGAGAAACGTCAGCACGCTTTCTTCTTAAAACACGCGTACAAGCAACCCCTCAGCCTGGATCCTTCAGCTCGGATTGGTGTACTAGGTGTTGCTCCTCATCCTTCTTTCTTTTAACATCCACCAACTGTTTTACTCTAATAGTAATTATTGATATACTTTTACAGTAAATATTAGTTAGTTATAAATATTTTATATTAATTATTAATGCGTTGATTGTTGGAATTGTTAACGCTTGTGATTCATGTTGTTAAATAATTCATTCAAACAAACAAAAAATAAAAAATCAAGCCCATGAATCATTTTAATTCATCCATCAAGTTTAACCCGTTACATGAGCTAAATAACTCCGTTAGATTAATTACAAATTCAGCCCTTAATTCAACTCTTTGAATTAATAGTTCTTGCTAGAGATTGATATGTCCAAGTAAGTATATAACCCCTTGAGTCCACCTCAAATTTAGCACTAGGCTCATAACTCTTCTAACTTAATAAACAATGAATTATATAGATCAAATTAGTTAATCCAATTAAATAATCGCCTTAGTATTAACTTTTACATTCTAAGAATTAATCAACCATGAATGATATTTAATTTTTTGAATTAAAAGCGATGGATTTTATTAATTGAAGTAAAGTTATTACAATCAGTCTTGTCGAATATTCATATCGAACATAAACAATTACAACAATTATATCAACAATATCACATAAAATAATATCTAACTATTACAGTTACAAATAATAGCTACTATACAATAGCAACATCATTCCACACAGGGGTTCAAACCCATGACCTTTAAGATCATGGGCCTTAGCTTCGCCAACTGAACTAGGTTTCATCTGTCATGAATGACATCTAGTTGTGAAGGTGCACAGTAGGCCGGCCGGCCGACCAACCCAAAAAAAGTCTAGCCCAGTACCGTTTATGATCAATTCTAGGTTGGTCCTAGAACTTTAAACGGGTTTCAATTGGAATTTTGTTAAACTTAAACCCAACCCACATATCGGCCAGATTGAGACCGGGGATGGACTGGTCTGTTTTTCTAAAATTGATTTGGTTTGAGCCTACACCATAAATTATGGATCCTAGGCTGGTCTTGATATTTTCAAGGAACTCTAACTGATTTTTTTTTTTTAAATTTAGCCTGATCCACAAACCGATAGGACTGCGTATGGTCCAGGCTTAGTCGAACCATTAAAATTGGGGTAGGGTGGGGGGAACCAACTTAGGTCTGTCAATGGGCTGCCATTATCCTACTCGAATCTATCTCCAATGTAGCACCCCTATGGCATTATGTATTAATACCACTAATTATAATATATTTTCCATAATTAAACCCCGATTTATAAAAAAAATCATAAAAACTAATAAGATAAGTCCATTATTTCTTTATTTTATATCAATATCAGAAAATTAAGTACTCATCAAGATTGGTTAAATACTCACCCATAGCATTTATGAACATAAAGGAAAGACAAAAGTGAAGGTTCTAGTTATAACAAATCTTAAAATACAATTTCAGTCAAAGTAATCTCTGTAGTTATGTAGTTAAAACTCTCAATTCAAAATAACATTGTTCACCCACCAAATAAGAGCGACACAGCTTATAATCCAATTCAACTAGTCACTGTGACTTATATCCTAAAAAATATGTGGTAAGAAATGAGTTGTCTACTCAATAAGTATAGACAGTATAGTTAATTATCTTATATATACACACACATCACACATACACACAAGACAAATCTCATGCAATGACACCCACCAATGGGTACTCGTCATGCAATCACAATAAATTTAAGGAGTACACATACCAACAATTATAAATTAATTCACAACATAATACCCGGTGTTATCGTTTATTTTGTTAGGGCTCTGCTTACTCAAATTGGAGTTCATCACTCAATAGTCTTTGCCGGCTATCACCACCTCAATCATAATATCTCATTATTATTTTTTTCCTGATATAACACATCACACAACTTGTATGACATCCCATAATCAATCACATTACAGCACACAACTCGTATGATATATGACATCATCAATAATATCACATAGCACACACTCGTATGATATTACGTGATCCCCATTGATCAATGACAACAAGCAACTCGTCATTAATCATATCATCAAAAGCCATTACAGTATGCTCCCCAATTAGGTAAGCCATCTCTTTGTTTTAATTCACAAAATCAACATCATTAACTTCATCATGCAATACATTCGAAATCCATTTCCCACCAGTAACGTCATCATTCAATTCCATTCAATAATCAAATATAACATAACACAGTTATCCATCAATCTTTACTATACACCCATAATCGCAAATAAACACATAACTACAACTTCACAGTATAAAAACGTAATCTAAACAAATAACCAATAATTAACGATCAAGTATACCATACTCGTATATATATACTCATATATATATAAATTCAATTAATTATATTTACTGCAATCTCAAACGATTAAGTTAGTAAAAGGGGTTGATCCCTCTACTTTATCTTCACGTCCTATAATAGCTTATGATATGTATAATCAATATATCCAGAATATCGTAAATTCTGAATAAAATATTAAATAATTTCATATACTTTCCACCAATATTTTAATATTTTCTTTATATCGAAATTCAAACTCCATTCCATTTTCTTCTAGAAAACTAGATATTCTAAACTTTTCAGGTATATATCTAATTTTTCAATTAACTAATAAGAGTTTATTTTGTCAAATCCCTCATATTTTGTCTGTAACATCCATAAATTAAATTATTACACAATATCTCATATTCCTTTTTAATAAATATAATATAATATTTCTTAGATGTATTTTTCTAATATTTTTCAAACATAATTTTCCTAATATTTCTATTAATTTGCGTCAATTCTCCATTATTATAGTAATTAATTAAACACCAAGACATATAATTAAGTATCAGATTTATAGACCCGATGAAATTGTGTAAAATCAATTACAACAATAATTAAATATAATAAATCAGGTAATTCAATTAACCAACTATAACTTTCTTAAAGCAAATAGGAGATTTAATCAATCACTAATTTATGAATAATCAAACTCATAATTGTTTTTGAATAAATATTAGATCGAATAGTAAAAATTGCATTTAGTAAATTTACTAACCAAATAATATATATATATACACACTAGTTATTATACTATAATTTGTAATTTGTACAACTAAACAACCTGATGTTCGGCTACAATTAACTAAGCAGATGATTTGCTTTCCTAACAAAATTACATGCATTATCATACACATATCTATACTAATATTAAAACAACTTTCTCATTCACAAATGATGATTTATCATACAATGACACTAATTTTTGTTATACCAAATAATACTATTAAATTAATTTTATTTTTTTCTTTTTTTTTAAAATACAATATGTTGATATATATATATTTTCTATTTAAAATATACTTTAAAACGTATAATATTATTTTATATGTAAAAAATGACAATATGCCACAACGACTAGAATATATATAAATATACATCTATATAAATCTCATGTCACAATTATGGTTGGGTGGCTGCCTTGCATGAAATTTGGCAGCCACGTATCCGCGACCGCCATCACTCAATTTCTCCTTTTGTCTTTTTTTTTTTTCAGTTTTATATAATCACAAATTAATCCCTAATTTTAAACTTAAATAATTTAATCTCAATTATTTTATAAAATTTCAATTCAGTCACTTGAAATTTTAGCATATTCAAATCTCAACCCATAATATATTTATTAATTAATTTAGACTTCTCTTATACTTACTAACTAGCTAGCCCCTCAATTATATAACAAAAATTAATGCATATTATACCCAATAAATACCCTCGTTGTCACTTATTTACCCTACCAATCCCTACTCTCATTAGGTCTTACCTATTGTATCCAAAATAATTAGGTTTGATTTGGGTCTTACCCATTGGGTTTTACCTATATTAAAATGAATGAAACTATTACACATGTTTATTTTAGAATGATATCACTAGAACATATAATAAATTAATTTAATAAAATATTTCATGAACATGCAATAGATAAAAAAATTAAAAGCTATTCAATTCTGAACATGTGCAAATTGAACATCGTTAAAATATAAATAATGATCTTGACTTTGTTCAAATAATAGTCCATTATAATCAATTCACAATCAACATGGATTTGAGATATGAATGAAAACTGAGGAATCGGTAGGAGAAAAATTAATTATCAAAATCATATTTTAACTTTGAAATAATATTATTTATCCATTTAAAATTGCGTTCAATTTTAATTTAATGAGTATTTTACAATTCAAATTCAACCAAATCTTATCAATTCCATATATTTGTCGAGCTTAACTAATTATAACTTTTTATGTAATTCTTTTATTTTTTATCACGTTACATTCAAATTAATTTTATAATAAACTTAATTTTGAGTTGTCACTAGCAAAATAAATGTGAAAAAATCTAGATTTTTTTTTTCAAATATCAATCCGTAAAAGAATAAATTAATAAACTATGTACAAAATAAAGAATTTTAGATAACAAGTAAATTTGATCGATTGATATATAAAAAAATTATAAATTCAATAAGTTTTTAGATTTTACTCGTTCAATACCCATACTCATAATATTTTAGGGTTCAAACCTACCCATAACCATGATATTTTAGGATATAGATCCCTAGCTATACTCAAAGTATTTATTTAAATGGATACGGGTCTGAGTCTAATTCTAATATAAAATATTGGGTTCGAATTTAAATATTAGTTATTGTGATGTGTTTATAGATCTGAATATTACGTGTCCATTGACATGTCTAGACCAGCCCATGGTCAATGGCAAGCCTCCAACGTTTAGCCCACATTTGTGACCTTTCGAGGCCTTTAGCTTCCGTGTTTTTCTTTTGTCTATATATTCCACATGTAAATTATTTAATAAAATTGAGTTTTTTTAATAAATACTTAAATTATTAATTATTTTACAAAATAGATAAATAATAAATTAAATTAAATAAAAATTAATCATGATAAAGCTATAACTAAAAACCAAATCTTCATACAACTACATAATGAACTTAAATAATAATTTAACTACAAAAATTAAAATAATAAACTTGGATACTAATTAGTCAAGAAATGACTTAAAATAAATTTTGAAAAAAATAAAAAAAATATTAATAAATTAATATAATAAAAATTTAAAGTAAAACAATAAAGACGAAAGTTTTAAAAATCTATTAGTATATAGTCAAATTAGAAGAATAAAATAAAAATTTAATATCATGCATTAAAAAAAAAATGTGCTTCGCCTAATAAGTTTGGCCCCGAATTAGGTGGTCCTAGTCCATTAGGTCGAGTCTATCCCATGCCCACTACTATTTGCGGCCTATTCCTAATTACTTGACTTAAAAATGTAGCTAGAAATTCTATATCTAGCTACCTTCCAACCTTGGTTAACGATTTTTCAGGTGAAGAAATATGGAATATATAGAAAATTTCATATTCAATTAGATAGGTAGTTACTTATCCTTTATTGGTCCCTCATTAACATCCGTAAATTGCACGTAATGTATTATATATGACTACCTCAACAAATCGAAGATAAACTAACAATACACAAGATTATCATGATGCAATATGAAAAAGATTTTTTATAAATAATTTCTTGCGGGGCAGTCTGATATTCTTATTTACGTAACAAACACCTCCATGTGTACTTGCTGCCCCTATACCAATGTATATAAAGTAAGACATCCTCCTTACGATCATGTATCATGTGACTAGATTTCAACGGAGTCATTGATATTCCGTCTCGATGGGATCATTATGTCCATCTAAGTTATTTATTATTAATATACTAGAAAAAAAAATCAATATTAGCTATATTTTTAATGATCATGGCTAAAAAACCTGGTAAATAACTATTATTAACTACGATTAAATAAAAATCGATGCAAAAACTAATTTTTCCATCATGAAAAACTTATTTGTCACGGCTTTTAGCCATGATAAAAACATTCGTCATGGCTTTTAGCCATAGCAATGTTTTAGCTACCCTCGCAAAAACCACGATCGACAACCATTGCGTGGCCGTGGTCAATAACTATTCGTTACGGTTATTTAGTATTAATCATGATAATTAGCTATGATTAAATTTCATATTTTTTGTAGTGATATCTAATGACAATAATTCTTAACTTAAAATATTTTAAGGTTGAAATCATAGTCATATTTAATAATTGCCTATGTGTAGCTATGCCCCCATAGTGACTACGTGCTCTAGCAATTTAATGTGTGGAAAACAACCAATTTAATTAGTTATTAACTCGTGCATTACATGGGCATATAATTTTTGAATAAAAATTATTTGATATTTAATATTAATGATTAAAGTTAATTCAATTAATTAATATTAAGATATTAGATATTAATTGTATTACCTTTTATTGACAAATAAAATTGTTAGAAAATTATTGTGTTAGCTATTGTATGAATGTAATAATTCTAAATATACTTTGATTTTTTGATCTATGTATAAAGATAATTGAACTCAAAATTCACTAAAAATATATTTGGATTTATAAAGTTAGAGATTCAAAATCATAAGAACAAATAAGTTCAACTTGTTAGAATAAAAGTTTATCCATCTGACAATTTATATTATAACACATATAGAATATTGTAAAATTATACTAATTATTTTGAAAAAATTGTTTCCATCCTCTGATGGAAGTGAACTGAATTTAAAGGAAGCCTAGAGATTGGCTTTTTGAGCCACCTTGCATGGTGCGGCCTATAAAACTATGATATCATGATCACATTATTTTCAGACTTAATTATTTATTTTCAGAGTAAAGATAATTATTAAACACAAAAGTTAACTTATTTGGTAAGGACGAAGACAATGATTGTTGGTTTTATTTAAAAATAGGATAAGTACATAACGGGACTATTTTTTTTTTTTCTTTTTACCTGCATTTTGAACTATATATATTGTTTTTGTTAAAATCTAAGATTTCACAAAATTTCTAACTCCATATAAATTCCAAAATTGTATTTTGTGGAGATAATTGAACTTACAATTCACTAAAATTGTATTTGGACTGATAATTTTAAATTATGTTTTGTAGTGATAGATTTTAATTTTATTTAACGTGCGGTCATTTAATTTTTTTTTGTCAAATTCAATTACTTTTATTCAAATATAGCATATTCTTTTTATAAGATATCTTGTATAATCAAATCATAATTTCACTAAGGCGGGTGTTGAAATTAATTTAAATAAAATAGGTTATGGATTTACTACTTTCCCTGATTTTTCTACTCTGTTTTGTAACATTCCTATGGTTTCTTCAGGTCCTGAAACCCAATTTTTAATTTTTCACAAACTCTCAATATTTACATCCTTATAATGGTGTCCTAAGACTGGTCCATACGTAGTTTGGTGTTGAATTACACTAAGACGAGGACTTGATTGTATCCATTTGATCTAATGTTATGTAATTCCCCTTTCAATAAAATAATAATGCATAAAATTTAGATGGTAACATCATCTTTTGCAAGAAACTTGCTTTGCATATAGTGTAAAAATTATAGCATAAACATAACAAAGAAATATTATATTTACAGAATACAAAATATTTGTAAAGAGAATAAATTGTGAAGCTTATATGGAATTATATATAGTTGTTTAAGTTTTGAAAATTTGTAGAATAAAAGTGACATGAACGAAGAGAAGAGGGGGGGGGGGGGTGTTGATTCAGTGCTTGGGTTATAATTTGGGTTACGGCTTGCATTTGCAAAGAAATAATTTTCTATTGTTCTCGAGGTTCACAATATTTGTAATTGTCCTCTATTTATGTATGGGGGATTGAATGGTATCATATTAATTGATTTTGGCTTCTTGGAAGGCAAATCAACCAACTTTTTGAAAGTTTAATTAAATAATTAGCTTTAATTTTTTAAAATAAATCAATCCATTCTTGATTAATTATGTTTAGCTTAATTTATGCATCAATGGAATCAGTAAAGATGTTGATTTTCTTAATTTATGCATCAATGGAATCAGTAAAGATGTTGATTTGCTTAATTTCTGCATCAATTGAATCATATTATATTATTTAAAATACATCAATATTTTGAAGGCAAATACATTAATTTTCATTTACGGGGAGTTTTTAATATTTCATTTCAAATTACTTTTTTTTTAACAATACTTAGTCATTGTTTACTTAACAATATTTTTTTTATGTCTTGAATTTATGACTCATTGTTTGCTTAACAATAATTAGCTAAAATATTAAATTTTTTATATTTCAATGTCTGTTTTTTTTTAAATTTCATTGTTTTGAAGTTCAAGTAAACTTAAAAAAAAAAAAAAAAACCTTATATTCATTTCAATTTTTAAAAATTGACATGGAAAACATCCTATGTGGAAGAATAGACATATATAAAGTAACTTGTCCACCTCTTTATCCACATAGGAAAGAGATGGACACATGGGATGGTATTCATTTTAAATAATATACTAGTTATTAACCCGTATAATTTTTGGACTAAAATTATTTAATATTTAATATTTAATATTAATTAGTTAATTTTATTAAAATTAATTAACATTATATATATTAAGATATTAACTGCATTGATATTTAATTGGTAATTGAAATTGCTAGAGAAATTATTGCTTTGTATTAGCTATTACATGAATTGCGCAATTACAAATATACCTTAACTTGTTGCAACATTTGCATATAAAGTCTTCTTATTATTTTAAATAAGGGTTAAATCCATTTTGACCCCCTGTGATATGGGAAAATATCAAAAATTCCCTTATAAAAATTTAAAAATAAAAAATCACCCTTATGTTGTCAACCAATATTCACATTGCCCCCGGTCAACTTGAAAATTATCTTTTTAGTTACAATGACTAAAATACCCCTCGTATATACCTATAATTACATATAATATACTTATTAATATATTTATATTTATAAGAATTATTAAAAAAAAATTAACACCCCCCAACCGCCCCACCCCCCGACGCCCCATCCCTCCCCCCCTTTCCCCACCCCCGCTGCCGCCCCCCGCAGAGGGGGGCGGCGACGCCGGCGCCCCGTCGCCCTCGAGGCGAGGGCGACCTTAGCCTCCGCCTCTGGAAGACGTCGGCGTCGCCCAGAGGCGGAGGAGGTCAGGCGATGGGCGACGCCGTCGCCCTCGAATCTGGGGACCGCATTGCCTTTCTAGGCGATGGGGCGACGCCGTCACCCTCGAATCTGGCGACCGCGTTGTCTTTCCGGGCGATGGGCGACGACCCCGCCTCTGGAAGACGCCGGCGTCGCCCAGAGGCGGAGGAGGTCTGGCGATGGGCGACGCCGTCGCCCTCGAATCTGGGGAGCGCATTGCCTTTCTAGGCGATGGGCGACGCCGTCACCCTCGAATCTGGCGACCGCGTTGCCTTTCTGGGCGATGGGCGACGACCATCGCAGCGAGTCGCCCTCCACCTCTGGGCGACTGCGACGTCGCCCTCCACCTCTGGGCAACGTCGTCGCCCAGAGGTGAGAAGGGCGCGTCACCGCGCCCTCTTCTGCAGCGGCGGCGACTTCACCGCCGCTGTTGTTTTTTTTTTTTAATTAATTTACTTATGTAATTTGAATTAAATTATAATAAAAATATTAATACAATTATATATATTTATATATATAATAATATTATTTATTATTAAAAATATTTATATATCATTTTAAAATATATGAAATAATATTTTATTATAAATAAATATTTATTTATTATTTTAAGAATTATTAAATTATATATATTATATAATATTATATATTATATATATTAGATTGGTCATGCAAAGGAGAGAGAAGGGCAAAAATATCAAGAAAAGTCACTTTTCAGACCACCAGCCGCATTCAAAGCGCGTGCGAAACCAACTCTCACCTCAGGGGTTTTTTTGAATTTTGTTTCATATCACTGGGGGTGTAATTGATACTTTAATTTTCATATGAGGTTTTTTTAACATTTCCAATATCACAGGGGGATCCTTGTATTTTTCCCTTTTAAATAATGATACATAACAAATAAGATAAAATAGATAATCAATTAAAAAATTCATTAATGTTAAATAAAATAAATCAAGAATAACAAATCTAATAAATAAACATAAAAGTTCAAAATCTTGACTAAATATGTGCTAAATGGTTGAAAATAAAAGTATCGCATCATATAAGTTCGTATAAGTACATTATTTATATATAAAAAATTGAATCTAAAGTAATACTAATTTATCTGCTACGACAACTTTAATCATATCATTGAAGTTGCAACATGTTGTTTTAAATATTAAAAATTCACAAATTGGAGAATGTATAATCAATACATACTTCAAACATATTATGTGGCTTGATCGTAAATCTTATCTTGATTATCTTCCCCATTGTGAGCAGTAAAGATATAAGTAAATATATATAGTTTTCGACAATTTTAACATACAGCAGGATTCTATATCATATTACCTTCGGATATGAATTTTCTTCGACGGAAATTCTCCATCCAAAAATTCACTTGAAGAAGACTAAATTGATCTACAATTGACTAATATGCGATGATGGCTCAGTGAAGAACTCACACCTTGAAACATCAAAAGTTAAATATTTGCTCATTGATTTTTATCCTATTCCCAAATGTAGATATAATTAATAATAACATATAACATAATGTCGGGATCCAATATAAAATTTGTACGAATACATAAGTTAAAACAATAAAAGCCTCTATTACTTGAATAGGCCGAAAGATAATATAATATTATTTGATTAAAAGAATTAGTACAGTGGCAAGGAACAACATGTTTCAAGAGATATGTTGATTATGTTGATTCAAATTTGAAGTTGTAATAAAATCATTTGGAAACTATTTGATTGAACCTTACACTTTCAAAATTTTATCAATCGACTTTATTTGAAATACAAATGAGTGGTGACATCTGAAACTCGTGTTAATAGGAAAATTGTTAGAACAGGTGACCGTCAAGCCAATTGATTGGCTCTTTGTAAACTATTCTAAACGATCTTTTTCAATAATATGTTAATTTAAGAAATGTTCTTTGGCCATCTTCATCATATGCATTAAACATTATATTTATATAAGCATTTGGTTGAAGCCCTTAGATCAATTATGCTACGGGGTTGGCTCGCGCATATGATGGCGACCATGGAACCAACCTCTATGATTTGATCTAAAATATTCCAAGTCGATAAATTGGTCGAGACAGGGCATCAACATTCCTTAAATACTTGCACTAAGTGATGCGTTCATATGTGATAAGAAGGTTGTTTTCTTACAGTTTGGTTTGCTGGAATGAAAGTGTAATTTCATTCCTACGTTTCTTAGGGTTAGAAACACATTTTGTTTCTTTGTTGATAAGTGTTTTTTTTATTTGTGAAAACGGTATTGCGACTGTGTTAGTCGCACGCTTTTCTTAAGATTAGTTAGGTGGTTAGTCAGTTCTATTAGCAGTTAATCAGTTAGGGCATTAAGTCTTGTTTTGAGAGCTCATTTATAGCTCTTGTTGTGTGTTCACTCAATATACGAAAAGGGAAAGTCTTCTTCTTCTTCAAGAAATACTTCACTCTCTTCAGAAATTTTACTATTCCATGGTTGCGCAATCTTCACTCCACGCTTCTCACCATGGTATCAGAGCCATCTTTTGATGGTCTCTGGTACTTGATCATTCTCCATTTTTTCAGTAATATGAATCTTTGTTTCTTTCTTCCGGTTTCTTGAAAATTACCAACAATGGCGAGCCCCACCAAGACTGAAGCCAAGGGGAAGAAGGTCGAAATCGTCCTGGACATGCTGAGAATGCAGGTCACAGAAAACCCAGGAACCATCCTTGTTTCAAATGTCCTGACAGGACCCAATTACTTGGCCTGGAGTCGCTCTATCAAGATTGCACTTAGGGTTAAAATGAAGATGGGTTTTATTGACGAAAGGAATCCCAAACCTAATGAGACATCGGAAGATTATGAACAATGGGCTAGAGCAGACGGGTTAGTTATATCCTGGATCTTGAACATTATATCCAAAGATATAGTGGAGTCTTTCCTGTATATTGATACAGCCAGAGAATTGTAGTTGGAAATCGAGGCTAGATATAGGGTCAGTAACGGCCCCTTGATCTATCAATTGCAGAGGGAAATCACCTCCGCAACACAAGAAAATCTTTCTGTTTCAGCCTATTTTGCCAAATTGAAAACCCTTTGGGATGAGTTGGGGTGCCTGGTGAAGATGCCTTCCTGCAGTTGTGGAGCACTTAAAGAGTTAGGTGCACAACGTGAAATGGACCACCTTATGCAGTTCTTGATGGGTTTGAGCGAGATGTTTGAAAGTATTCGAGGTCAGATACTGATGATTGAGCCACTGCCTACAGTGGCCAAGGCCAATGCTATGGTTTTGAGGGATGAGAGACAAAGAGAGGTCACCACATCTTTCACTGCCCCACAACAGAATGTAGCTATGTAGGCCAAGACATTCTAGCAAGAAAAAGGACAATGGAAAAAGAAAACTGTCCAAGAAAAACGTAGCCAAGTTTGTTCTCACTGTCACAAAACTGGGCATGTGAAGGACAATTGTTTTGAGATTGTTGGGTACCCTGAGTGGTACAAAGTCCTCATGGAACAAAGGAAGAAAAGAGGAACCAGTGCCACTGCCAGTCAAGCAACTGACCAAGAGTCAGTACACAATGCAGTTGATGATGAGGCCCTATCACAAATTGTGAGAAATGAGCTGCAGAGGATGCTGAAAGGAACGCATCATGATGATCTTGAGGATATAGGTGAACTCGAGAACTTTGCAGGTAAAACCATTCTCAACACTCTGCTATTAAGATGTTCCAAGTTTTGGATTATTGACAGTGGTGCTTCATCTCATATGTGTAATGATTTATCACTCTTCCATAAGATAAAGAAACAGACTGCTAATTTATATGTTCACCTTGCTGATGATTCCAAGCAGAAAGTTGACACTGTAGGGGAGGTGTTACTCCCAAATAACCTAACTCTTGTTGATGTTTTGCATGTTCCCTCCCTAAAATTCAACTAGGCTGTCGTTGGGTCTACAAACTGAAGCTAAGGGCAGATGGGATAGTTGACAAACACAAGGCTCGTTTGGTGGCCAAAGGCTACACCCAAGTGGAAGGGGTAGACTATGTGGACAGTTTTTCTCCAGTGGCTAAAGCAGTCACAATGCGCACTCTACTTGCAGTTGCAACCTCTAAGAATTGGTTGCTCCACCACATTGACGTGAACAACGCCTTCTTCCACGGGTCCTTGGAGGAGGAGCTCTACATGCAGCCCCCAAAGGGGTATCTTGTACCTGAAGGACATGTGTGTAAGTTAAATAAGTCCCTGTATGGGCGTAAACAGGCTTTCAGGCAATGGAATTTGGAGTTTACTTCTAAGATAGCAGCCTTTGGGTTTCATCAATCACAACATGATTATTGTCTTTTTACAAAGTGTACATCTGATGGTTTACTTATTTTACTTGTTTATGTTGATGATATTCTTATTGCAGGTGCCTCAGAGACAGGTATTCAAGAAGTGAAGAGTTACCTTAATGATCTCTTTACTATTAAGGATTTGGGCACAGTCAAATATTACCTAGGCCTGGAGATTGCCAGGTCTGCACAGGGGCTAGTAGTAACTCAAACAAAATACATTCGAGACTTGGTTGCTGACACAGGATTGACACATGCCAAAGCAGCCACTACCCCACTTCCAGCAGGAATAAAGTTCACTGCCGAGGCTGGACATGAGCTTCTTCATCCTGAAATCTATAGGAGACTTATAGAATTCTTTACTTAGGATTCACTAGGCCTGATGTTTCTCATGTTGCTCAGCAGCTTAGTCAATTCATGCAGCACCCATGCCAGCAGCATTGGGATGTTGCACTTCATTTGGTTCGATATCTGAAGGGTTCTCCTACTAAAGGTTTGTTTTTTCCTGCAGGTGGGGCCTTGGAGCTTGTTGCCTATTCGGATGCAGATTGGCCTTCCTGCTTGGATACCAGACGATCGCTAACAAGATTCTGTATTTTCTTAGGTTCCTCCATTATATCCTGGAAAACTAAGAAGCAGTCAACCGTTCCCCGTTCGACAGCCAAAGCAAAATACCGAAGTATGGGTTCTACTACTTGTGAGCTAGTTTGGATATACAATTTGTTGTTGGATTTTGGGGTTCGTGTGCCCACACCCATACCTTTCCTCTGTGACAACCAAGCGGCTTTACACATTGTTGCTAACCCGGTGTTCCACGAGCATACAAAGTACTTGGAGATTGACTGCCATTTGGTTCGTGATAAGTTTAAAGCTGGTTTTTTGGCTCCTCAGCATGTTCCTTCCAAGCTTCAGCTCGCGGACGTATTTACAAAGTCCTTTACGGGGCCAGCCTTCTTGGATATGATTTTCAAGTTAGGCTTGGTTGACTTCACCCCAAGCCTAACTTGAGGGGGGTGATAAGAAGGTTGTTTTCTTACAGTTTGGTTTGTTGGAATGAAAGTGTAATTTCATTCCTGCGTTTCTTAGGGTTAGAAACACATTGTTTCTTTGTTGATAAGTGTTTTTTTTTTTTTTTTTTGTGAAAATGGTATTGCGACTCTATTAGTCGAACGCTTTTCTTAAGATTAGTTAGGTGGTTAGTTAGTTCTATTAGCAGTTAATCAGTTAGGGCATTAAGTCTTGTTTTGAGAGCTTATTTATAGCTCTTGTTGTATGTTCACTCAATATACGAAATGGGAAAGTCTTCTTCTTCTTCAAGAAATACTTCACTCTCTCCAGAAATTTTACTACTCCATGGCTGCGCAATCTTCACTCCACGCTTCTCACCAATATGATGAATGTCGAGTTTCATAGATAGAGACGTATGACGTCTGCGCACTTTAGTGGGTGCTTGATAAAGAGTTATCAAGTTCACTGAATTGACTCACAGGAGTTGTCATATGAAAGCCCTATATGGCATGATCGGTATGACTAGAACTCCTAGGCTACGATAGTGCACTAACTAGTCCTTAGACTTGAGGTTCCATAGTAACCTTGTGCATAGGACGGTTATGACTTGATCATGTCCAATGTGGTCTCAGGTTTCATCCTGGATTACTATACGGGCATGTTTCAGACATAGTTAAAGCACGCATGGAGGTTGGTGAGTTCCAAGATAGGATCTGCTACTTATCATGAGATGATAACAAACCTCCTATGTTCTCTACATTATGCGTTCCTCGAAGCCCATGACCATGGCTGTTGATCAAATAGGAGAAAAGGTTTTTCCTATATTGATAAATTGGAAGCGTAACTTGAAGAGTTGATAACATAGACATCAAAGTCGATAATGGAAACCCGTAACTATTTCCATGCCCTAGCCTTTGATCGGGAGGTTAGTAGCGGAGGGACCGTATCTGCATGGTACGCGTAGCTCACATGTTCACACAATAATCCACATATTCTCTAGTGTCATGGACCATTGCTAGATGGCCACCCATGGTGACGGGTACCCTCCAATTAAGGAGTTAATTAAGGGTGATTAATTATGATAAGATTTAATTAATCTAATGCAAGTAAGTTGCTAATTAAATGTATATATGATACAAGTCCAAGTCTAGCTGAGTAGTGAACCTAAAGGGTCACACACAAATCCATGATGGAATTATTGGAATTAATTTATAGAATTAATTATGGAGAATAAATCAATTAATTAAGGATTAAATTAATTGAAAATGATTTATGAAATCATTTCATGGGAATATTAAATAATACGATTATTTAATTTGGAGTCTAAATTCACAAACATTAATTTGATTAAGTAAGACTTGTGATAGATTAATTAAGATTAATCTATTTGAGCTTGAAAATAAATTAATTAGATTAATTGATTTGGGATTATATTTAATTAAAGAATTAAATATCATGGGCTAAATAATTAGTTGGGAATTAATTAAAATTGGACTTAGTCCAATTGAGAATTAAGATAAAGCCCAAGACCTTAGCCCAAGCCCAAAAGACAAGATTCATTGAACATAGACATGACTTGCTTATTTTTATCTTTAGATGAAGAAGAAAATATGAGTCATGCTAAAGCTTGTCCATAAAGAAGACAAGTGCAAAAGAAGAAAATATGAGTCATGCTAAAGTTTGTCTATAAAGAAGACAAGTGTAAAAGGAGAAAAGATGAGTCATGCTAGAACTTGTCTATGAAGGGGAAATTCTAGCCTGGACCTGGCTCGGCTAGACCTGGATCAATCATATGGCAAGTGCAATACACTTGTCGAGTGATTGATGTATAGTTCAGGAAAAGTGACCAATCACATCGCAAGTGTATCACACTTGCTATATGATTGGTTTGGTTCGGCTAAATCTGATCTGGGCAAGAATTTTCCGTCTATGAAGAGACAAGTGTTATCTAAGAGCAAGACAAAAGGGCTTGTCTACATTCATTGTATCTAGTACAAAGAAATGCCTATAAAAAAGGGTACAAAACAAGAGATTCATATACCATATTTTTACATATAAAGATACAAAAAACTCTTGCTTTCCTTTTGCTCTCTAGCTTTAGACTTTCTCTCCTTCAAAGCTAGAAAGACTAGCTTTCACTTTAGCGTTGGTCTTATGTTCATTTCTCATCTCCAAAGGAGAAGAATTCCCTTGATTTCTCCATAGATCAATAGTTGATCTACATTAATCCTCCAATACCTACTAGCATAGGTTTGAGGGTGATTCCATAATAGGTGGTGTGGACTAGCTTTAGAGGGAAGACACTTGGTGTTCCTACCGTGAATAACAATTAAAAGCAGTTCTGTTTTGACGTTCCACCATTTTTAAGGTAAGGTCGTTCTTGAGAAAGTTCAAGTAACCAACATTAATATCCCCATCCCAATCTGCTTTTGTGTCGGGCCATCTTATCACGGATAATATACTCTTAGCCTTTGAGGTTAATAATTTTTTGAATTCTAAGACCCCAGGTAAGCAAGGACACATGACAATGAATCTTAATGTTAGCAAGGCTTATGATAAAGTCGAGTGGGCGTTCTTGGAACAGGTTCTATCTAAACTTGGCTTTCCCTTAGCTTTCATTCGCCTTGTGATGCTTTTTGTATCTACTGTTTCGTACTCTTTCTTGTTGGGCAGTAGATAGTTCGGTTCCCGCATCCCACAATGGGGACTACGTCAGGGAGATCCCCTGTCCCCCTACATTTATTCTTTGTACAGAGACGTTTAGTTCGCTACTACATAAAGCCGAGTCAGATGGTCAAATTCCAGGAATATCTATTTTTTGGAATGCTCCGCGTGTCTCACACTTGCTTTTTGCAGATGATACGCTTATTTTTACGCAGGCATCTGTTGAGACGGCTAGAGCTGTTAAAAATGTTCTCGAGACCTACCATCAGGCATCCGAGCAAGAGATTAATTTCCAAAAATTGTCAGTGGCCTTTAGTAAAAACTCGAGGGACTCGGTTAGGCAGGAGGTGGGCCGTGAACTGCATATTCGGATGGAGAATAAATTGGAGCTATATCTTGGTCTCCCTTCCCGGATGACACGGTCTAAGCGTGCCTTATTCTCAGCTATCCGAGACCGCATTTGGAGTCGGATCAATGGGTGGGATACAAAGTTTCCGTCTCAAGCAGGAAAGGAAGTACTCGTCAAATCTATTCTACAGGCTATTCCATCATACGCAATAGGGTGCTTCCGTTTACCTTCCTCGTTCCTGAAAGAGATCCACAGTATGATTGCTAACTTTTGGTGGAACAATCGTGGTCAAAACAAAATCCACTGGCTTTCGTGGCAGAAACTTTGTGATAGCAAACTGCATCGTGGGCTTGGTTTTCGGCAAGTCCACCTCTTTAACCTTGCCTTGATCGCCAAACAATTGTGGAGGATCTTATGCTTTCCGGACCGACTATTTTCCAGAGTTCTCCGTGTAAAATACTTTCCGGATGGCCAACTCCTTCTCGCCTCTCCAGGACGGCGACCCACCTACACTTGATGTAGTCTCACTACTCCTTTCCAAATATTGCATGCTGGATGTCGGTGGCGGGTGGGGAGGGGTGAAACGATCCGTGTGCGGCAAGATCCTTGGCTCCCACACTCGCTGACTTTCAAACCCATCACTATTCCACTAGCCGGGGATTCTGACGTTCGAGTATCAGCGTTGATTGACGAGGAAACCCACGAGTGGAATGAGAATCTCGTATGCTCCATGTTTTGGCTGATTGATAGTGAAATTATTCTTGATCTCCCTTTGAGCAATTGTGGAGCTGAGGATCACTTGGTCTGGCATCATGCACGTAACGAATTATTTAGTGTTCAGAGCGCTTATCACGTGGCTTGCTCCC
The DNA here is from genome assembly GCA_034509735.1 of Sesamum alatum. NCBI lineage: Eukaryota > Viridiplantae > Streptophyta > Magnoliopsida > Lamiales > Pedaliaceae > Sesamum > Sesamum alatum. The sequence goes on along the minus strand of JACGWO010000011.1, from coordinate 22,267,460 downwards.
TCCAGGACAATCCCTCTTCAAGTTACAACAGGGGGGGCGAGGAAAAATAGTGGCGACTGATTTGGCAGTCAAGAATCCCCAGCAAGGTAAAGGTCTTCTTGTGGCGGGCATGCGGAAATGCGTTGCCTTCTGCAGCAAACCTGAGCATGCGCCTCCTCGCTGGATCTTTCTCTTGCCCTTTGTGTCACGATGTCTTTGAAGATCTCCTTCACACGCTGCTCCATTGCCCGTTTGCTAGACAAGTCTAGTTTCTGTCGAACATCCCCTGGACGATCATTAACAACTGAGCTTCTGATGGTTTCCATTGGCTCATGAAAGTGGGTTCTTTGCTTAGTAAGAACGACTTCCCCTTCTTTGCGACGCTATGCTGGTATATTTGGTTTTGCAGGAATTGCAAACTCATGGAAAATAGGATTATACTGCCCCATCAAGCTGTTTGTTTTGCTAGACAATACCTTGTGTCATTCTCTCTCCAAAACCAGGATGTTGGCCCTCAAGATTCTCCGCTGCCTGTTCTCCGATGGTGTTGTCCTGCTACACCTTTCATCAAGCTCAATTGTGATGGAGCTACCTTCGAAGGAGGGAAGGCAATGGGACTCGGTGTCATTGCACGGGATGCTAAGGGAATCTATGTGGCATGGGCGGCAAAGCGAGTTGATAGAGCTGCCAATGGTGAATTGGCTGAAGCATACGCTGCCCTCCTTGTTATTCAGATGGCTTCTCGATTTAGCTGGATGTCTATTATTCTTGAGAGCGACTGCCAAACTCTCATCACAAAACTCCGCTCCTCCGATACGGACCTCTCGCCTATGGGCCCCATTATTGCATATATTCAAACTTTAGCTGTCTCCTTCCATTCTGTTTGTTTCTGTTTCGTTAATCGTAATTGTAATACGGTTGCACATGAACTAGCTCGAAGTGCAATTGGACTTTTGGGTGGTACATTCCATCTGCCTCATGCTGCGGCTGCTTTGGCTACTGTTGACATTCTCTCTTCTTGAATGAAATTTCTTCTTTAAAAAAAATAAATATATATATATAGATCTTTTAAGGAGAGAATTAATTGAATTAGCTTACATTAAGCAAAAAATGTTGATTTGAAAGCAAATATCAAGCAAGAGAGTTGCTTGGTGATATTAATCAAGATAATTAATTGGGATAATTGCACAATTATTAAGATCGAAGACCATATAGAAAGCTAATGTACTTGCATGGTCAAAGAATTTGTTTTAATTAAGAATTGATTAATTAGCTTGATCAAATAATTTATAAATCAACTTAATAAAGTTAGAGAACTGATGCTTTGCGCTTAATCAAAGAATTGATTAATTAACTTAAGTTAAGAATATTTGACATAATCAAAGAATTATAACGGATATATATTCACAAAAAATATAATTGATTATATGAGTGAATGTATATTTTTAGGTATTGTTTAGTTGAACATAATGCAAAAATATGGGGTTCACTAGTGAAATGTGAATCTATATTATTTTATTCAATGGAACACAAATTTAACAATATTGGAGATTTATTTATTTTATTAAAAAGATGCACTTGATATGCTAAATAATGTTCGGTACAATGAAGATTTGAAAACCAATTTAAAAAGTTGTGAAAGGTTTTTACTTAAAATTACTTAAATTATAAATAAAATAATAGACGTAATTTGAACAATATTGTAAAAATTTGAAAATAAAAAGTAACTTACAAATGACAATGAAAATATTTAGGAATTTAACATATATGGAGGAATTAAAAATAGTAACAAAATAATAATGAGATAAACTAATTAACGAGAAGTTATAATAATGTGTGATTTATATTTATATAAATAAGTGCATGTGGCAAATTACATCAAAACTAACTCGTCCACCTCATTAACCACATAGGAAAGAAATTAAAACTTTCATCAACACTACTCTCATTGAACTATATCTTATTACATTTTTTATTTCATTTATATATATATACTACATGTTTAAAAATTATACCCTTTCTCTAATTTAAGAAATGATTTTATTCACGCAACATCGATATTGATGTAGACAAACGTTCGATATTGGTTGCAAACGAAGAGTTTGAACGGCTTATAAATCCCAAAGCCTCATTTTTTTAACAAAATATCTTTTCAGAATAAAATCATAAAACTCATATAAAATTAGAACGGACAATATCTAATACAATGAAAAATAGATCGAGTCGCGAGCCACATCATATATATTATATGAAATAAAAAATTGAATAGGGTTTTGCTGGCGCTTCACATGCATAGTGAGAAGAAGACAGACAGTTGGGGTGTACAAGTTTGATTTGGATATGGTTTTATATGTAGAAATGGAGTGGCGGGTCTGATAGGTGCAGGAAAATAAAAGCTCAGGCAATTATAGCAAAAATTTGACCGATTCTTCAGCGTTAAATGAGCCTCCATGAATAGGCGAATCATCTTTTATGTCATTTTGAAGTCAAACTAAGGCTACATTTAAATCCATGGATTCGGATTTAAAGAAAGAATGTTAAATGACACTTTTGGTCCCATCACAATACTATTAAAATAATTCTGATCCCTATTCATTCACGAGTTATATTAATCTATATATTTTTTAACACTTTTGGTCTATCCATCAAGTGTCCGTTAGAAGTTAATGGAAAACACACGTGGGGAGCACGCGAGACTGAATTTGGGGGGATAATTGTTGCAATTTGGCGCCCAAATTGATTGATTTTCACAATAAAGGAATTTTGAAACCAATTACCCCCGATTTTTCTCTCTCTCATAATAATTTGTTAAAAAAAATAACCCTAGTAATGCACATAAATAGGGTTATTTTCTTCAACCAATCATGTTCAAAAACATAATTGATCGAAAATAAAAAATAAAAAATTAGAAATTTCAAAAAAAAAAAAAATCCGTACCCCATAATTTGGGCATGCACGAAACCTCCTTCCATAGTTATTTTCCGTCCACGACGTCATTACTGGTAGCTCAAACCCACATCTACAAAATAGTGTTAAAAAAAAAAAAACCTTCTTGTTTGGCTCTTTTTTCACATCTTGAATTGGATGAATTTGGCGAATCATTTGAATAACTTCTACTCATGGCTAGAAATCTGATTTTAAAGTAATTGAGCAAAAAAAATTCAGTCAGATTATGAAAGTGAGTGGGAGTGATGGAGTTGTGAATTATGATAGAGAAAAAAAATGGGGGTAATTGGTGCCAAAAGTGCTTTATTGTGAAGAGCAACCAATTTGGGCGCCAAATTGCAACAATATTTCCCCCAAATTCAGCATCACGTGCGCCACACATGTATTTTTCATTAACTTCTAACGGACATTTGGCGGATGGATCAAAAGTATTCAAACATGTATCTAATTGGGACCAAAAGTATAACTCGTGAATGAAGAGGGACCAAAAATATTTTAGTGGTATTGTGGCGGGACCAAAAGTGTAATTCTCCCGACTCGACAGCAAAAAGAAATTAAAATTCATCAATATTTATTAAAATATAATTCAAAATTAAAGTTGTATGATTTGAAATCCTTCAAATTTAAATTTAATTTTATCAATCCAAATGTTATTGTATGTATGGAATCTTACTTTTAAATTTGATTCTTTTATCTCATTATGAAGTCGCATATTAATTCTATATTCATATGTGAATTACATGTTATTTCACTTTTAATCTAATTTAATTAGACTCTTAAATTTTAAAAAAATATATATACGTTGTATCGAAAATCCAGAATCTTTAAGAGTAAATTTGACTGATTGCTACACTTAACAAATGGTGTACTGAGTAAGTTCCCCCAACTATAAGCCTACAAATAGATCATCGTCAAAACTATACTGAGAAAGTTCCGGTTATAGCCCTCTGATACTTAAGTCAATAGATAGTAAGAGAAGTAGTAAGAAAGGTCGTAAGAATATTAGGGTAACAAAATTTGTACCTACTGCATATAAAGACAATTATGCATTGATATTTATTCAATTATACGATTTCACGTGAACTATAAGTACCAAAATAATCGAATAATCACGGTTGGATCATAAAAATCTCGAATCAATAAAATTAATTCAAAAAAAAAAGATCGTAAATATTATGAAAAGCCGTAATACAATCATTCTAAAATATACCACTAAATCAATATTAATCACATAAAAATATGATAAAAGATCCACACGAAGAAATAGCTCTTTGGCGTACAAAATCTCGTAAAATTGGGTCAATCTCTTATGGCTGAAGAAATTAAACTGTTTGGGCAGCACACCATCACTTTCCTTATCTCTCCTTAGAGCCGACGTAAATGATTCTCTTTTTTTGAGAATAATAACAAGTTGATGAACGTCATCTCAATTTTTTATAATGTAAAATTATTGACAAAATAATTTTTTGATTATTTTTACTTTTCATATGGTAATCACATTACACCCTTATCTTATGTCTATTTATACAGATTATTACTGTCGTCTGAAAAATTATCATAAACACATACTAGAAACGCAGGTAGCATTTATACAAAACACTCATATTTTTAAAAAAACTATACATACATCCTCCATAAACATCGACATCATTACACACAAACTGCTTCTATTTTTTAGTGTCATTGCGAATTTATGTAATTACGCAAAGACATAATTGGTATAATATTTGGAGTGTAAGTGTCATTATCCTTTTCTTTAGAATGATAGAGATTGATTGATGTTTTAAATAAAAAATCGTATGTAGATTTTAATAAAATAACTAAGAATATTTTGTTTGAGATCAAAATAATTAAATTATTTTAAAATTTTCTAGACCAAAATATAAATAAAAGATAACTTCAGAGGACCGGGAACATTCTTTTAGATTATAGAATATTCGTATTTTATTATACTATTATTTCTATGTTCATTTTTTGACAATGAAGCAATTTAATCGGGAAAGATGCAAGCAACTTTATATGAAATTGCAAATGATCAAATTATTCTTCTATAAAATTAAAATAGCAACTTATTTCATCTTATTTTTTAAAAATGAATTAATTTATTTCATCGTGTTTTTTAAAATGAAGCAAGTTATCTCTCTGTCTAGTGAGGTAAATTGCTCCCTTTTAAAGGACACGGTGAGATAAATTGTTATTTTTTTTTTCATAAAGAAATAATTTGCTCATTTATAATATCACATGGAGTTTAATTGAATTAAACCCAATTTAATTGTGGCATGATCAGACCTCTAAGTTGCTTTGTTTTGGAAGATGCGCAATACATCAGGGCCATCAACACATTATTACAACAAAGAATAATAAAATAAATTACTTTAAATTCACATAAAATACTATAGGGGTAATTACAACCCGTCTTCTTATACATCTTTACACACTAATATATGTGCACTAGAAGAAATATTACATTTAATCATAGCTAATTATCATGATTAAAACTAAATAATCGTAGTAAAAAATTAATAACCACGGCCACACAACGATTGTTGACCGTGATTTTTAATAGTGTGACTAATGCATTTTTCATGCTAATGAGCCATGGCAAAAATCATTTTCATAGTGATAAGTTAATTATTTACATCAATTTTTATTTAACCGTGGTTAATAATAATTATTTACCACGATTTAGTCAATAACCAATAAAATCATTGGCAATAGTAATATTTTTTTTCTAGTGGTAGGGAAGTATATCTTCTCATTTATAAAGGTAATAATTAGTCCAGAAAAAATTATTCGGCCTACAATAAATTAATAATAAATCAAGCGAGGATTCTCATTTAAAAAATGAAAATCAATTTCGTTCCCTATTAAAAAATCTCGTTCAGAGGTCAATCAATTTCAACCCTACACTTTCCTAATCACATTGATCATTTATAACCACAAATTGAGTTGCACTCATTTACAATGCATTTATTTGATTTTTGGCCCACCAATCCATGTCTTTACTACCAATACTTTATTCATGTTTCAAGGTTAGTTCATGAACATTAATAACCTACTCAATCATGTGATATTTAAATGGTTCTTATATTGAACTATTCTTTGTCCCTTTCTGTCTGGAGAGAGAGAAAGAGAGGGTTGCTTAGGTATTATTATTTATTTATTTAGATATATTTAAAAAGTAATAATTTAAATTTTAGTCAAAACATAACGAAGAAAAAGGTTTTGTCCAGATTATGTTTAATTGGATTGAATATAATTTATAAATTATCTTATTCCCATAACCAATATGGCAGATAAATAATTGAAGTTTGTTCAAATTAAATCTAGAGTAGAATTCTCTGTAATGTAAGAAGAAAAATGTAGTGTGTGTTAGTGGACTGTAGAATAGAAATAAATTAAGTTAAAACAAAAATGTCAATGTTCAAGTCCGTTTAAATTATTATCTGACTTGAAAAGTCGTAAACTTAGTTTGATTATTGATCGAATTGAGATCAACAACCTCTCGATTATTGAAGTTCAGTTCAACAACCTCGCTGGATAACTTGTATAAAGAAGAATTTCCCATTGCGCAACAGTTATTCCATACCAACTTAGCTGCCTGGCACTGCTATTGGCATAACAACAAGTAGACCATGGGTTGGCCCAACTCAATCCTCTCGTATTAGGATTGCCCTCGCAGTTCTTCCTTTAACACTGACGATGGATAGGAACCTAACTGTCCCACGGCGTTGTAAACCCAACTCACGTACCACTTAAAATTGGCGAACAACCGAACCCTTGGGATATTCTTCAACCCCAAGATGTGATGAGTTGGCTTTAAAAAAAATTAAACTCGTATGAGTAATTTAATATTTTTTAATTATATTTTATTATTTTTACACTAGTCTGATCGAGTTTTGAAATGTGCCATAGTCCTTATCAAGATTTTTCTTTTATCAAGTTTGATTTATTAAATTTAAAAAGATCGGTTTAAACGAATTTTTATCGATTATTTTTTTTAATTAAAGTTTGATTTATTTTTCAGTACTAGTGGAGTCGGATTTTGTTAGATAAAAAGGTTGTGTAAATGGTTGTTACTCAGTAAGGATCATAAGAATTTGGTCCTCCCGAAAACTTCAAAACTTGTTTGATTTTAAGATAATAAAAGATTTTACAAAATTATTATTGTAAGATTGATATTGATTAATTTAATTATGGAGCTTCCAAAAAACTATTTTAGTTTCAAGTCACATCCATTTTTGGTTTTATTTAAAAACTGTAACAATATTTAATTCAAGATTATTATTTGATATTTTCTAATTTACATGACATAACTGGTTATTGAAGGAAGCCTGCATAAAACTACATGCTATTTTAAATGTGCTAGTAATAGTTGATGACATCAGAATCAAAGAGCTCCTCTTTTTAATAGTTCATCAACTTTTTTTTTTTATATATATATATATATTAAAATTAAAATGTATATATACTTCACACATAGTATAAAATATTTTTGTTTAAAATATATATGAATAATATGATTTATAGGGATTTGCAATAACTTATATTTTTATGTTGTGATATATTGTAAATTAAGCTGCACTAAAAGTTGGTATTGTTTGAAAAACAAAAGTTAAAAGTGAATAAAAAATATGAACTTTGAATGTCTGGAAAAATAACTTAATATTTACAATTTTAAAAGTAAGTTGTTGAAAAGGAAATTCTAACCCAAATCGGGTTTGGCCGCACCTGAACCAATTATACGACAAATGAAATACACTCGTTGTGTGATTGGTGTACAGTTCAAGAAATTTGACCAATAACGTGGTAAATGTATCACACGTGCTCTGTTATTGGATTAGTTTATCCAAACTTGATGTGGGAAAGAATTTTCCAAATTAGGGAAATTGTAACCCAGACTGATTTTGTCCATACCTGACCTAATTATATGTCAAATGGAATACACTTAGGTCAGTGTACGGTTTAGAAAAATTGACCAATCACATTTATTATGTAATTGGTTTAGTTCAATCAAACTTACTCTACGAGTTGTTTTTTGTTTAAATCAATTTAATTTAAGCATATCAAAATAGGAGATATAAAACAATAATATTTTTTTTCAACTATTTCAACACCAAAATAAACAATTATTTCAAGCCATTACAAATATCTTCTTCATATATAAAAGTGACTCGGAATGCTTTTTTCTAGCGGTGGCGTTGGTGTTCAGCTTCACGCACACAAACCTTAGAACATTATAATAAGCTCAAAATGCGGGATCTTAACATACAAATCATCATTATTAAGCAAACCGCCTAAATCTTAATCGTTTAATTCTGCCCTCTTTATCTCCAAATTCGCACATAAACATAATATGTAGATACATATACAAATATATATAATTTCGAGTGAATCTTTCCATTTGTAAATCTGTATCTACATCTCTCTAGAACGATTCCGTCTCCCTCTGTTTCTTCTTCTGGAATTCATTTTCGTTTTCCTCTTTCCATCTTCTGTGTAATGGCGATTTTGGACACGCCGGAGAGCTTCGACACCACGTCGTCCAGCGCCGACAACGACCGCAATACGCTTCGCCGCAGACCGAGCGCGCGCGCTACGGAGGTTGTGCTCGACTCCAATTCTAACTCTCTGGAGGCGGACGCCGCCGTGAATGGCGCTGAAAGTGATAGAAATGACGGTAATTCGACTGGAAATCTGTGCGGAAGAGTCGTGGATGCCGTGAATGAAGAGCAGCGGTCTGAATCTGCGGGTGAAGGATTGAGTTATGTCAAGGAGAAGGAGGAGGAGAACGTGAAGGAGAACGGGGAAACCGGTGACGGTAAAGGAGGGGATGCGTTGGCTGTCAAATTCGCGTACAGACCTTCAGCTCCCGCTCACCGCAAAATCAAGGAGAGTCCTCTTAGTTCCGACGCTATCTTTAAACAGGTTCCTTCTTCACGATATTATGCAGACGTTTTTCTTTTTCATGTGTGTGCATTTGCAGATTTTTGTCTATAACAAATGAAATCTTGTTCTCTTTTTCTTCGCCCCTTGAATGGGATCATGATTCCTGAAAGCTCTTTATGTTAGCGAGACGCTGTTTCCTGCAATACTACTCTCGACACTAGTTATTAAGAATTTCGGATGAGGCGAGAATACCATGCTGTAATGAGGATAATCTTCAGAAGTAGCAAAGTAAAAACGACTCTCCATGTGGTTTGTGTCGTGGTTTATGTTTGTCCAAGAGTGGCAACTTGCAAAAATCTTGAGTTCAACACATTGAGGATGGACCTTTAGACATAGAAAGCTATGACTTATTGAGATTTAGATAGTTTTAATACTAGAATGTGACCTTTCTTCCCGTTGTTTGTGCTTATGTACTTCTCTTCCCCTTTTTTCCCCTCTTTGGACTAGAGGGCAATCAGGACATTCGTAACTGAAAACAAAACCCCCGGACTTATTAGAAGTAAAAAAGGTATGACTTATTGGCCCCGTGTGAAGTTCCTCTCCTTTTCTTTTGTGTGCGGGAAGGAAACTGCTAGGTCTTGCAGCAATTTATTTTTCTTCTTGCTACTTGCTATTTGTGCTTCTTTTCCAGTAGATCCAATTTATATTCGGAATTCTGGTATGCCATTCACTAATAAAGTCATGCCATTTTGTCCGTAGCATGAGGATAGCATGTGTTCTCTTCTTCAGACATAAGCATGCTTGGCCATTTTGAAATTTTACCACATCTTTTCTGTACCCTAAACTTTCAACTGGAGTATCAAGCACATTTAGCACGTTTACAGCGTATTGGAACCGTAAACAGTACTAGTAGCTCATCTGGAAATATACTTGAATTAAGTTTATGCCTTTTAAGGTATGTCAAGAGTAATACTAAATTAATTACCAGATTTTGTCATTTTCGATGAGAATTTCCCTGTAACTTGACTAAAAAAGAATGAGGTGATATATATTAGATTACATAAACAATCTGGATGCAATGATCTAGGCTTCGCATTTGGTTTAATGTTGGATAAGATCCTAATCTGGAATGTTAATGTTCTGAAATATTTATAGATTTTAGTTTGCAAGAAAGTAGTTATGTCTACAACTGATTGTTATTTTGTTGCAGAGCCATGCAGGTCTCTTCAACCTCTGTATAGTGGTGCTTGTTGCTGTAAATGGCAGACTTATCATTGAAAATTTGATGAAGGTGTGTCTGTGTTCACTTGCATTCTCCTTTTGTCTATTGGTAAATAACAATGTAATTATACTGTTCACTGTGCTGTGGGAATGTGGGTATACCTTGCTGCAAAAATCTGCAGTTACCAAGGATGCATGTTTGTCAAATTTTAATGGTTAGAAGTATTCGTTGTTGTTATTGTTTTAGCAGTTGAGTTTATGTGTGTAACTGCTTCACTATCAAATGGCATGTGTTTGGCTTTATTGCCACAGTGTCTCTTACCTTTTCCTTGACTTGCAGTATGGCTGGCTGATAAAATCAGGCTTTTGGTTTAGTTCGACATCACTTAGGGATTGGCCGCTTTTGATGTGTTGGTAATTAGATTAAGGCCTTTTTATTTGTCATCTTAGTTTGATAAGAGATTTTGAGTTTTAGTACTCAGATAATTGTGATTCTTAACATTCTTTCGTTGCAGTCTAAGTCTCCCAGTGTTTCCGCTTGCTGCATTTCTCGTCGAGAAGTCTGTTCAACAGAAGTATATATCTGAATGGGTAAGTAAGAGCAACCTTTTTTGTTTTGGATTCTCACATAGATGAAACTGGAACCGCCTACTTCTTCTCAATTATACTTAGTTGAAGGCACGTGTGTGGAGAGTCTGCCTTGATTTATTTAAGTTTATGCCTATCTGCCTATACACATGTAAAATAGATGGCCATATACTTTGCCAATCGAAGTTTGTGTGTGATGTAGGAGTCCTGCTGTGAGTAGATGTACATCAGACAACTTGACATGAACCTTGAGACCCTGAAAGACAAATAATTTTCCCATTGCTCTATGTTGTTATGATTTTTTGCCAATATTTGGCTGCATATAGTGATGATAGCGGTGTTGTCTCTAATCTACCAGAAGGAGTTCTACTGAAGGTTAGCCTACTTGCAAAAAATCTGTCTATGTTTGTAATGATCAGGATTAATTAAGTTGCCATTTGGTATGAGTATAGATGTGGATGATGGACTAAAGCATGTCTGTTTGTATGGTAATGTGGTTTCTACTTTGCACATTTCGAGTTATAAGCCGTTGATTCGGTCAGCTAGATCTGTGCCATACTTTTGTGCTCTAGCTCTTTTGAATCAGTTTTGTCTGTTCTGTCTGGTAACAAAATCGATTTCTGTTGTATTAGGAATTTCCCGCGAAGTGCTCCTCATATTAATTATGTGCACTCATCCTTATTTGGTTGTCGTTATCATTATCAATATAAGCTAAGCTCGTGAATGACGGCCATTTTGTTTAAAGGCCTCATCGGTATTTCATACATGAAATCAAAGGTTAATTAAATTTTGCAGGTTGCAGTCTTTCTTCATGTTACAATAACGACGACAGAAATCTTGTATCCAGTTGTTGTCATTCTTAGGTATGTGATGACTACTTTAATCTAGTTGCTTCAGGTCGGATGTTGGCTGTTCTGTTCCACATTTTTTAAGGTTACTAAGAATATTATCTAAAATGAGAACACATTTGGATTAAGATTTGGAAATTCCCGTTCAAAATTAGCCACAAAAGATCTAGAAGACAGGCACATATATATTCTTTCTATTGTGCATTATCATCTCTCTCTAAATTCAAAAGATTGATTTGGTCACTTCTTTTGATTCAATAAGCTGTTTGATTAAGTTAGAAAAGAATTGATTATTGAGAAGTAATATTATCATTATTACTTGACGAAACTAGTGCAACTAGACAAAGAAAAAGCAAAATCATATTAAGATGAATGGAAGAAGTGGCAGGCTTTTGAACGATCTTGTTATCTAAACGGTGATCCCATTGATCTGGGTGGGCATACACTTCGACTCTAGTTTTTTTTTTTTTTTTTTTTTTTTTTGGTGTTTTCTGGCTATGAATTTTTGCTCTTACTGCAAGGACAATTGTTAAGTATGTGTTTGCCTATTGTCATAATTCATTTTTCTTGAAGTTTACTTCTGTAGTTTCCAGTTCGTGCATCTGAATTTTCATTGATATGTTGATTATCAGTTTCCTATTTGATTTGTCTAGAACAGAAAGAACACAAATGAGTTTTGTCCATCTATGAACTTATAGTGCAATTGGTAATGTGTCAACTAAACTACATGTGGTGGAACCTGATTACTATCAATCGACTATTTTACAATTGGTTGTTTAGAAACTCACATTAGAGGAAATCTCAGTACATGTCTTAAAAAATGGAGGGAACTAGTTATGAGTTTGTTTAAAATGCTAGTGCTTAAATATTCATCACAAGGGGCGAGTCTTTGAAGTTTTGAACTCTGTGTGAGGAGATGATGTGGCAATCAATGGAAATTTGAATTGAGTGCTATATGCATACTTCATTATTTTCTGCACTTCACATCTCATATAATTCGTGAGATGATTAAACTGTTGGAAAATCATACTAGGAAGGAGATCTGAAGAAAATAACTCAAGCAATTTTTTATTGTAAGATGAATCCATTTTGAGCTGTGTTTAGGATGACTTATGTGATTTTCCTGATTTTGACACTGCACAGGTGTGGTTCTGCTGTTCTATCGGGTGTCACTTTAATGCTCTTTGCTTGTATTGTGTGGTTGAAGTTGGTTTCCTATGCACATACAAATTATGATCTGAGAGTACTTTCAAAATCACTTGATAAGGTAATGAGAAGGGATATATTCATTTCTCGTATTTATTTAATAATTTTTCCACTTAACAACCTTGCTAGTACCAATATTTAGATAATGAGCTTTTGAGTGTGTGTGGGATTAGGCCAACCGGAACCCTATGAATTATGGAGAAGCGGAGGGCATTTGGCCATTGAGCCGAACCCTTAGGCTTTTAATGATCATTTGTTAGTGAAACATTAAATTTTCTTTACATACTTCATTGTAGTTTTCAGTCGTTGATTCCTGGAATTTTGGGTTGTGTTAAAAATGGAATAAAATTTATATTGAAGTAACTTTTGGGATTTGTTTATGAAGCCTTATTGTTTTACATGACAAGCTTCTTACATGATTTCAGTGGGAAGCTTTATCCAGTTACTGGAACATGGACTACTCTTACGATGTCAGCTTTAAGAGTCTAGTATACTTCATGGTTGCTCCTACATTGTGTTACCAGGTAAATATGCCTTCTATAAATACAGATATCGTGTAAAAGTTTGTGGATGTATGGCTGGTCTACAGCTTTCAGAGAGTATTTCGTAAATGTCAAGCATACATGTACAGATTCTTGAACTCACACATTTGCCTGTGCTGCATAGATCGCGAGTCCAGTGACCTGTGAGATTGGGTAGTAGGATTCCATGATCCAAAATTCAAGTATTGTCAGTCTAACCAAATTATAGGCCTATATGTTTTATGAAAGTCTCTCAAAGACATTTGCTAGGTTACATGTCGGCAAACAATATCTCAGGTCTTCATCTAGTATGCTTTTGGCATAGGCTGCAAAATAATATAATGTAGAAAATTTTGTGAACCAACTATTAATGGATCTCATTAATATATATAATATATAATATCATTTAGAATATATATTAATTTTCAATTATTATCTCTATTGCTATTATTCTCCTTAGTATTAATTTATGGCAATTACCAAACTTTATCACAAATTTATTAGAAATACGTCAGATTTATTATGCGTATTAAATATCTTGGTAAACAAGATAAATAGAAAAAGTAATATTATCTGTTAAAATATATATCTTTCAATTTTATTAGCCAAAAGAATAATATCAGATACAATTCTAAAAACACATAGTAATAATATATAAAACTTATCAATTTCACAAAAGTATAATAGATTTAAAATTAATACTAAAGTAGACTAGCCCTATGCATCATATTAAATAATTATTCAAAAGAGAATATAAAAGATAACTAGATTAATGACTTTTTTAGATAGATATTAAATAACATAAGTGAAATTCATATTATTATATAATAATCAATTGAGATATTAATTGAATGTAAATACATAAAATACCAAAAAAAAAAAAAAAAAAAAGCTTGCGAGCTCGCGAATTGAAATGTTTATGCTCGAGCTTGGCTTGTCAGAAGCTTGAGCTTGAGCGTCGCGAGCCGGCTCGACTTGTCTTGCACCCCATGTTGGCATGTATCTGCTAAAATGTCTGTGTATGAGTTCTCTAGGAAATATCTTGTCATTAGTGAGTTAAAGTAGCAAATGATTACGAACTAGCAGGACACATAGTTGATGCTTTTTGTCCTCTGGTAAGTACGCGTATTCTTCTGCAGCAGCACATGTTCCACTGTGATGGTGCATATTCATTCAAATGTAGGTGTAAAGCTCTGTTGTAACTGTGAAGTGCTCAGACTGTCAAGCAGCTGCACTTCACTTATTTGACTGACATGTAAAATCATTGTCAGTGACCTGAAATAAGTGCTCCTGTTGTTTTTTTGTTTTTTTTTTTTGGGGGGGGGGGGGGGGGTTGGCATCTGTTTTAAGAGCTGTTTGTAATTCTCTGTATTCTTTAAGACCGTGACTTGGAAATGTGTTACCTTGACTAAGTCAAGTTTTGTTGCTTGAAGCCAAGCTATCCTCGTACAGCATGCATCCGAAAGGGTTGGGTGGTACGCCAACTCGTTAAGCTGGTGATATTTACAGGATTCATGGGATTTATAGTAGAGCAGGTGATTTCCCATTTCTTCCTTGTTGACATGGTTTTCCTTATTTCTGTATGAACTTGGCTTGATATAGTTTGCCTTTATGCAGTATATAAACCCGATTGTGCAAAATTCTCAACATCCTTTGAAAGGAGACCTTTTATATGCCATTGAGAGGGTGTTGAAGCTTTCAGTTCCGAATCTATATGTGTGGCTCTGCATGTTTTATTGCTTTTTCCACCTGTGGTATGTTCTCTATTTCTCAAGTTTATGGAGTATTTGTATTGTGTGCTGGCGCCATTAATTCTTTTGCTTTCTGTTTGGTTCCTGGAGCAATATCACATTATATGGCTTTTATCTGTCCTGCTTTTTTGAAATTTATTCTTTTGAACATTGGTTAGTTATATTTGGTAAATGCATGTACATCTAGTTGGTAAAATCTTGATGGTTTGGCAAAAGTACGGCATGTTTTGAATTAAGGTGGTGCCATGGCACATGAAACCCATAGGATATTTTTTAAGACACAGGACAGGAGAGGAGATAATGTTACAATAGTCTCCATATTCAGATAAAAAGCCTTACTAACCATGAATAATCACGCAACTTCTCCAAAAATAGTGATTAATGATCAAGCCATTGTAGGATAATCGTTTTTAGTCATTAAGATTGTATATAGACTCATCGATGTTTTGATTTAGAATCTATACATATGCTCAAGACTTGTTACATATAGGCACAGGTTGGAATTAGTGTTTGGAGAACTAGACAATGAAGCTTGGGATGAGACTCGTATAAGCAAAAAGATAGCTTATGCTCTTATTGCAGGGTTTCATGATAAATTTATGCATACAATTTTCCTGTAAGGTGCTAGAAGGTTCTACCAATAACAGTTGACATAGCTTGACTATATTCTGTTTGCGTGTGCAACCTTAGATATTCAATTTCGCATTCAATGGAGTTGCTACTCAATGTTGTTGGATGTATTGTATTTGGCATGGTTGCTATTAGAAGAGTGTTAATTTTTTTATTTATTTATATCTTGTGCTTCTCTGATACCATGTTAAATAGAAAGAAAAGGAAGGGTTGAATTTTATTGAAGAACTAGTTCCAACTACCAAATATATAGTGTTGGGGCTAGAGCAGAGATACAAATATGGTAGGGATATGATTGATCTATCTCCAAAAATACCAACCACAAACAATACAAATATATTCAAATCTCCTACAATCTTCTAACATAATAGGTACTTATTTATAAATTGTAATCTCGCCCAATAACATGTTAAATAGGAAGAAAAGAAATAAACAATTATACGCAAATCTCCTAGCAAACTTCTAACAGTTGTATTTAGAAATACTGCAGATTCCATCATAACTAAGAAAATTCAACTGCAAGTGTTATTTGGAGCTCGATTTCTCTGTATAGCTGAATTTGGAGCAGTAGGCAATCCAATATCAATTAAAAAGGTCTTCTAAAAACTTATTGGGTCAGATGAAATTGTTTGCATCTTGTGTGGAGATTGGGGGTAAACCTTTTTCTGGTTTTGTTTAAAAGCCTATAATCAACAAAATCAAGACAGAAGCCTGACTCTTATCATCTTGATTGCCTTAATCTGGCTGAGCTTGTTCTTAAAATACTGGCTTGATGTAGGTTTTAGTTATACATTCAGAATTGTTGGCAAAACTTTCTTTTATTCCTGATATCGAAGGCCTCTGTGTGAACAGGCAAACTAGGTATACATTTAAAACCCTTTTTGCCCTTGTAATTGCATTTCCCTGATCATACTTACATGCAGTGCTGTGATATAGGCTAAATATACTTGCTGAACTTCTATGCTTTGGTGATCGTGAGTTCTACAAGGATTGGTGGAATGCGAGGACTGTTGAGGAGGTAGTATATTATGTACTGAGGCCGTATGGTTCCTGATTCGTTTTAAATTTAGAACCCATTTCATGGCTGATTAACTTTCTTTTTGTCTTTCCTAATATACATTGATGGGACCGTGGCTGCTGCTGTCATCAGTACTGGAGAATGTGGAATATGGTAAGCTAAGCTATTCAAAGTTTGATCTGTCCCAAAAAAGGGAGGAAAGAATCAGTTAATGCACTTAATTTCACCTTTAGAGGTTCAGCACTTGATATGTTTGAACATATTCATGAGGTGAAACTTAACAGTAATAGTGTTGAACCTTACTTCTAGTTTAGGTTCCCCACATTCACTCACTAAATAAAACACTTTGAGTATCTGTATGGATAAGACCTGCTACGACATAGATACCGGTGTTTTGGAACTGGCCGGATATGAAAAAACCTGAGACTGTTGAAAATAGTGAGGTCAATGTGCAAAATGCTGGAACCCATTTCAGAATGGTAGTTGTTGAGTTTGCTGAAAGAGAAACTGGGTTGCTGAGAAAGCTCAAGAAATGGTTGCAGTGCTCTTTGTGTTACCGTTTTCTAACTTAAGTGCATAGACCATCTAAAATTCCCCAGCTATGTGGAGGTTGCAAGTGGAAAATTCTATGGTATGTGGTTTGTTACAGCCGGTTAAGCTTTATATCGTAGTACCGATCATTTATAGTCAAACTGATCAAGGTTCACGTCTTTGTGATATGACCGCAACTCTGCCTTCTGTTAGATCAAAGGATCTCATATCAGTACATTCGACGCCACTCTATAAGAAACTTGTGATTTCTTTTGTCCATAATCTGCTCCATCCTCACCATATTTCTTCAACTTCCCAAGCTTTGGTTGCCATTTTCCTATTTTATTTGTTATTTTTCATCCCATCAGTTTTCTGTGCCAACCCATGTCAATACCTGTAAACCCAATCCCATACCACATAACCCGGTTTGTTCTTGAGGGTTGATATCTCTGAATGAACGATATAGCAAAAGAGATCCTCAAACCAGTATAGCAAAGTCTTTCCGCCAATCACAATATTCATAGTGGCTGTATTTTCTTTTTCAACCCAATTAAATTACTTGAACTGCACCGATCACTTTGGTTGTTTGAAGCCTGCTCAAGTGGATCCTCTTCATATGTGTGACCACTGCAGTTACTATTGCCGGAAGCTCAATGGCTTCCTGCCCTGTAAAAACGCCAGCATAATAGCTTGCCTGACCTATAAGTTAACATACCTTAGCAGGCTTATCAGATTGACAATCACCTTGTTCAAGATAGGAGCATAAACTGGCACATTTATAGGTTGCATGTATGATTAGATAACCAGGTCATTTTGCGAGTATTGGATCAACTCTTGTAACTGTTTCTGGAATTGTCATGTGAAACTGTGAAAACAGGATTTTTGAGCTTTTACTTTTAATTTGGCGGGGAGAACTGGAAATATGTTTTTGCTAATGAGTTGCAAGTTTGACTAGTTGAGTTGACAGTTCAGTTTGACATTTCAATTTAAGAATACATGTTTAGCTACCTGTTTCAAACTTGTAATAGAGGATTTTTCCCTTGAGATGGGTGCTTGTATTTTTGGCAATGGATGTTGGAAGTGTCTCAGAGCATTAACACTTTTGGCATTTTAAAGCAATTGAAAACAGAATATATTTGTCAAATATAATCCAAAATAACCATTTTTTCCACTTCGTCTATACCCTAAAGATGTTGTAGTCAGACCCAAAGTACCAATTATTTGTGCTTTATGGGAAGCTAACTTTCACTCTTTGGGACATATGGTGTCGCATGAAACAGGCCATGGTCAGAGGATATGTTTGGTTCACTTTTTTTTTTGGAAGAAGTAAAGAGTCTCTAATAAGTGATCCAACCATAGCCTTGGCGTTGATAATTCTAAGTCTCTTACTTCTTTGTAGTTGCTCTTCCACTTTACATTGACTAGAATTTTTATTGCTTGCAGCCTGTCCACAAATGGATGGTCCGTCATATATATTTTCCGTGCTTACGCAATGGAATACCAAAGGTATTTTCTTATGTTTTCAAATGGAAGCTGTTAATAAAATGAACTCCTTTGTATGAGTACATTTTGGACTACTCATTCTGGCAGTCAATTTTCTGGTGCTAGTCAATTTCTAGAGTTTTGGCATTAAATTACATTTCACCACTTTCCCTTTCTATTTTTTCAATATATTTTCTTGCTGCCACCTTTTGTGGTGTGTTCTGGTAATCTTCTACAAAAGGCATTGTAGGTAAGAAAAGTAACGTTTGTCAATGATATTTACTGAAATATAGTTGCAACTTATAAGCGATAGTTGATTTTCTATTACTGTCTTCTGGTAGACCTTATTACCATAAGCTGAGCCTGCTGCTCTGTGTTTTGACCAGTGCTCAACTTTCTTGCCATTTAGCTTTAGCAGAGACTCAACTGGCTTTGAGTAGTAATCGGCCCAAGGCTCAATGGTTATCTATAAGGCTGGTTGTTGTTGTCCACTTTCTATTCTTTTTCAGCTGAGATACTATGTTGGAATTCAATTATAATACAATTGAATTATTCAAATGCTTATGATCATAATTGAGGCTTTTATAGTCTTTCTTGATGGGCTTGAACATTTACGTCGACTGTTAGTTTTCATATTCAATTATGTTGCAAAGGTTTTAGTCAAGCTAGAACTCCACAAGTTCTTGGGCGCTCAGATCAACTTGGCTAGTTTACACCCTACTTCTACCTCCACTTCATAGTCTGAGACAGTTTCTTACAGCATTTTAGCTCTTTGGGCCCTTTGATGGGTAGGCATTCTTTTGGAATAATCAGCAGATTGGTGTCACCAGTTTGTACAATTGCTCTTCTAATACTTCTCTGATGCAATCATATTAAGAGTTTGATCGCATGACATCACTATGAATATGTGAAAAGTCAATTATATTATTTCTCGATTTAAGGATAAACCAAAAAGTTACTGCTTACCTTACTATACTGAAAAAACTGGGTTTTTTGTTCAATAAGTGAAAAGGATGAACATCAAAGGGGCTGTTATGTTTATTTATTCAGATGCCACGTAAAATTAGCTGTTAAATGGGAGCTTTCTCCATTTATTTTTGAAGTTATGAGTGTTCACGTAGTTTGGATTTCTGTTAGAATAAACTTTTAGAAACTAGCCACTTCAGTGTGGTCGAACCTTGGAAGTTCCGGCTCTGATAATATAGATGAAATATTATTGCTGGGCGCTCGACCTACGAGCAATGATCAGTAGGATGTCTGCCCAGCTTACTGGTTCTTTTTCTCTGGTTGGAATTTATTTGGTTTTAATGCACACTGGTTTCTGATGCAGGGAGTTGCAGTATTGGTTGCCTTCTTTGTGTCTGCTATTTTCCATGAGGTATGATATCACCCTTTCTGGTTGCTTCCTGTTGTCATTGCAGATTCATGTAACTTGGCAACTCTTTAGGCTGAGCTTATCTTTTCCGTTGATGACTCTTGAGTTCTGTTTGTTGAACAGTTGTGTATTGCTGTCCCTTGCCACATTTTCAAGTTTTGGGCATTCATTGGTATTATGTTTCAGGTATGATATATTCTGGCTGGTTATAAGTTTGTTTCCATTATGGCATGGCATCACTGCTTAAAGACACTTGCTATTTTGGCGTTTGAATATGCCCTTTTCTTCTTTATATGTTTACTGATAACAGTCCGCTTCTAATTTATAAATTTCCAGTTTAGTTCTATTCAAAAGTTCTTAAACTTGAATATAATGAAAAAATTGAACAGAGAATAAGAATGCAAACAAATACATGGTTTGGCTATATTGCGCCCATTGTTGGCCTAATGTCAAAAATGCTATAACAGAACATGGTCTGGCCACTCGGCCTAGTGCCTACATTGATGAATGAACCGATTTTATTGGAGTAGATGATATGACTAAAATTAACTGTTAACAGCTACTTTTCTGTTAAATCAGTAAGGTTTGAGAAAATCTCTTCTTAAAACTGTTGCCTAAAGATTGTATCAATCTAATCACAATTGACTGGACGGAACATAAGTTAACTGTAAAGCTTGATTGAGTGCACATTTCCAATAGTCAGCATTTACTTCATCACTTAAAAATGTCAAGGGTGACTTCTAATTTGGTCCTTCATTTTTTTCTTCAACAGGTTCCTCTTGTAATTGTGACTAATTTCTTGCAAGACAAGTTCAAAAACTCGATGGTAGGCTTTTGCTTTAGTTCTCTTTATTCGGTAAATTAAGTTGTTTAGTACCTTTATAATGTTTGCAGCTGCCAATTTGCTTATTGTTTAACTTCTCCTGCTTGTTTTATCAATTATCAATTTTGACTCTAAATAGATTGGCTCAATCTTGGATTGGGGAAAAACCCTATAAGCTAATGCATTTTACAATGCAGATCAGGAGATAGTAACTAATTTTACTCTTACTACTAGGAGAGAACGTCCAGCTAGACTAAATACAGATAATGTAAAACGATGTTACCAAGAGCACCATTAAGGTTCTCAGTTCTCCCTGCTTCCATATCTTTTCTCTTGCTGCATTTTTACTCTCTTGACAGGGTTTTGAAAGATGATTCTTGGTTCCAGAAAAAATTATTGCATTTTGCAGGAGGGACAGTTACTTTATTTCATTACAAGAAATTTGGCATGGTAGAATTATAGTCTCTCTTAAACATGATAACCTTTTGGAGCACTGCTCTTTGTTTAATCTTGTGTTTCTCACAAGATGCTTTCCGAAAACTTAGGCTGCCATTTGCTGATGCACAACATTAGCTACTCTCTTTTTCTTGTGTCCTGGTGCTACATCGTTTATGAGTTATGTTTAAAATTGACTCTCTGCCTATGTTTATTATACATGTATTTGCAATTTTAAGCAAGATGATTGACCTGGAAGACGACTCTTGTTCTCTGTTTTTTCCAGGTGGGCAATATGATGTTTTGGTGTTTTTTTCTGTATCCTTGGGCAACCTATGAGCGTGTTGCTGTACTACCATGACTTGATGAATCGAAAAGCTAGTGCAAGGTAGGCAATGTGTGGCCTACACAAGATTATAGATGAATGATTCAACACCCCCGCCCCCTCCCCCCCAGCCCAAGTTGGAAGTGCTAATTGCATCGATGGGATGGATGGAACTGCTAACCTGTGTGTGCCGATTCACTCACTTCCCCAGCATGAGTAGGGCTTTCTGATTTCTTGTAAAGGTGGTTGGAGAATGCAATTTTGTGTCAAGGTTATTTAACATTTGGGTTGTGATGACTGGGTTTAATTTGTATATTTACGATGCGGCTTATATGACATTTTGTAAATTTACAATCTTCCCATATTTAGCTGCTTTTGCGTCCCAGAATTGGCCCCACAGATTTTCTTGCTCAGTTCGCTTGTCTATATTCATTCCCGTTATCAGTTATTAATCATACTTGCTCAAACCATGAGTCGCCTGTAATTTGCCACTTTTGCGTAGGGCTGTAGAGGAATCTTGTTTTTATGTTGAACCATAATTTGTCAGTTTTGCATACGGGTATAGATGAACTTGTTATATTTCATCCAGCGGAACAGCATGAAGCCAGCCTTATTTATATTAATATTACTAAAAACAAAAAAACAAAATTGCATTGCAAATTTATTGTGAGTCGCTATCTCACAAATTGATAACAGTTCTCATGCATGGTAGCGACCCATACCCATGCATGTTTTTATTTTCTTTTTAAAATTTTTTAACTTATATTTTATTTCTATCAATTACAAGTGTTGGTCCGAGTGAATTATTACTTAAAATCTTAATTATTAATTAAATTTTTTAATAATAATTAATGTATAATTAATATTAATAAATTATTATTTTAAAATTTTAAATTATAATTTTATAATTATTATTTAATTATATATTAATTATGTTGACTAAATAAGAGCCACCAGTAAAACAGCTGTACTAATTTTTTAATGAATAATAATAATTTTGAAATAATAACCCGTTAAATAACTAATTTTGAAATAATTTTGAAGAAGAAATAAAATAAATAACTAATCATATTCAAATTAATTATTAGTTTAAAAACATTGTTGGAAATGTAATTTCTTGAAGGATATTCGTTATTATAAGTTTAAAACATTGTTGTAACTGTTTTGTTATACATATATATGATTGTAAATTCTTGTTTATTCAAACTTTGCACTTGATTATTAAGGGAATTTTTTAACCTACGTTCCTATCACATACACAAACATGAACTTTTGCATTTGTATGCAAATTATTCAGTTGATGTTCACTTTTCGGACACTTATCAGTTTAAATATTATTATTGGAATGTATCGATATTATTGTTTTCCAGTTTCTGATATAAAATTTGATATATAATTTTTTAATATATCAATCTGTATTCTTCTAATAAATTTACGGAAATTGAAGGAGCATATATTAATATTAAGTGCTCTTAAGAAAAAAAATCAAATTATCAATTCATATAAAGAAAGTTTGAGTGCAATAACCATGATTACCAAGAAATTAGAATCGGGTAAATAGATATTTATGCTTGCACTGATCGATTGTCCATTGCTGACTAAATGTCTGTATTATTCTCTAAATTTAATAGTACAGAAACAAAAATAAATGTCTTACAAATATGTGACAATAATGTATAATATTACGTATTGATGGTGACAAGAGGAAATTATATTCTAAATTATCGAAATATCTCTGATCATGTGTGTTGAATTGTGGCCCGAATTCTCAAGGTCCAACCTAATCACTTTGGATGGCTGGACTACTCTCATGGCCCAAGGCTTTCTTTTGTTTCTGGCCCATTCGCGCAATCAGCCCACTTGGCCTTAATCCGATCCGGCCCGGCTTAAAAGTCATATGCTGACTTTTAACTCTTCTTCCCTTTCCTCGTAACCCTAATCTCATTCCCGAAGCCACCCCTTTGCTTCCCCATGGCTTCTGTTCTCTCAACCACCATCTCCCTCACCCAATCGGCTCCTCCAGGAGTTATGATGTCTGACCACTATATAAACCTTTTTGGAGGCTCCGTGCTTCCACACTCTGAAGATTCCAATCTCTGGTTCTCTTTCTCTCTCTATGAAACACATCTTCTTCTCTCTGTCTGAAATACCTTTGTGGTTCAGCCTTTATGGCACCCCTACCTAAAACCTTTGTGGTTTGAGCCTTTGTGGCCTGTGCGCCTTTGTGGCCAGGGACTGATCCTTGCCTTGTGGCATTGGTCGGTTTGAAGATCTTGGTGGTCTAAAGCTTGTGTGGCCGAGAGTATTCCAAGCAACCAGTGGTTTGGGTTGCAGCCTTTGTGGCTTAGGGTCTCGATCTTTGGATCTGGCTTTCTGAGCCTCGTTGAGTTGTTATTTGAGATTGTTGTTATTCTCATTGTACTCTGATTACCTCTGCTTAGTTCTGTAATTAGGGGTTCTGTAACTCAATTTTTTATTGTGATTCTGTGTAATCCTTGGGCTACTGCTGGAGACCGATACCCAACAGTGGTATCAGAGCTTGGGTTCTATATCCCAGGTTCCATTGAAGAACGGTAAACTCTCTTTGATACTCTCATCTTTTATATTCTGCATAAAGACCAAGACCATCCTCGCCAATCTCCTCTCCTGGCCGGGCCCTTGAGACCGTCGGGTATCTGGACTGAGGAATTGGTTGAGTTCCCCTGTGCTTTGATATCTGTTTAAGTGCTTATCCCTGCTCTACTCTTGATATCATTCCTGACTGTTCTTGCTTGATATATTCTATAACCTGCAACCATTTGATGCTAAGACTGGTTTTTCAATCTGGCAACAAAAAATGAAAGGTATTCTGATTCAACAAAAGTGTTTAAAGCTATTGATGACAGATATGCTAAAAATGTTTCTGATGATAAAAGGCTTGAAAAAAATGAGTATGCATATTATTCTATTATCTTGAATTTATCTGACTCTGTGATTAGAAAAGTTGAAAAGCAAGATTCTGCAAAAGGGTTATGGGATAAATTAGAAGAACTTTATACTGAAACATCGTTGCCTAGTAAAATGTTTTTGCTGAAAAAGTTTTTTAGATACAAACTTGATTTATCCAGAAGTATTGATGAGAATGTTGATGAGTTCACCAAGTTAATTCAAGATCTTAAGCTGACTGGTGATAAAAACATTGATGATTACACATCTATTGTGCTTTTAAATGCCGTACCTAAATCCTATGGAGATGTTAAGGCTGCTATAAAATATGGAAGGGACAATGTTAATCTGGAAACTGTTATTAGTGGTCTTAAGAGTAAGGAAATGGATTTAAAAGCAAATGCACCTAGTCAACCTCAAAATGAAGTCAACTTTGTTAGAGGCAGGAATAAAAACAGAAACGCTGATCATAAGTTTAGGAAACACAGTAAGAGTAGGAGTAAGAGTAGGGGTAAGTACAAGTCTAAGAAGAATGATAACAATGACAAAAAGGATAAGATGTGTTATAATTGTGGAGGGAAGGGACACTTCATCAAAGACTGTAAAAAGCCAAAGAAAAACGAGTTTAATGAATCTGCAAATATGGCTGAGGAAAGTTTTGATGAAGTGTATATGATTTGTGATGTTAATTCTGCAAAATCATCCCTGCATATGAATGACTGACTCATTGATCCGGATGCACTTTTCACATGACCCCCTTTAGAGAAATTCTGACAGATTATAAATCTAAAAAATGTGGTCTGTTTCTATGGAAAATGAAAAATTATGTGATGTGCATGGTTTTGGAAATGTATGCCTGGTTTCTGAAAATGGTTTTAAACTGACACTTAAGAATGTGAGACATGTTCCTGATTTGGCTCATAATTTAATTTCCTACTCCACTCTTGAAGAAGAGGGGCTTGAACGGAAGTGGGGTAAGGGGGTAATGAAAATCCAAAAGGGTTCCCTTACTGTTTTTAAAGTCGAACGAAAAAGGAACTTGTATGTCTGCACTGTGAAATATGAGTCTTTTGCTGCACCTGTTTTAAACTCCTGTAAAACTGATCTTTGGCACAAAAAACTTGGTCATGTCAGTCAAAAAGGCCTTGAATTGTTGTATAAGAATGGTCTGTTGAAAGATAAACCTGATGATATGAAATTTGTGATGAATGTGTACTTGGTAAACAGAATAAGGTGCATTTTCCATCTTCCCCGTCCCCTAAATCCATATCATCCTCTTGTATCTTGGATTATGTACATGCTGATGTATAGGGACCATCTAATTTTGAGACTCATGGTGGAAACAAATATTTTCTGTCTATCATTGATAACTATTCAAGAAAAGTCTTTGTTTTCTTGATGAAACAAAAAATCTGAGGTTTTGAAAAATTCTGTATTTGGAAAACTTTGGTTGAAAATCAAACCGAAAAGAAACTGAAAGCATTAAGGACAGACAATAGTCTGGAGTTTTGTAACCAACAGTTTTATGAATTATGTGAAAGTGTGGCATTACGAGACACAGAACTACTCTATACACTCCTCAACAGAATGGGGTAGCAGAACGAATGAACAGGGCACTACTTAACAAAGTGAGATGTCTGTTGGTGAGTTCTGGACTACCAAAAATATTCTGGGGAGAAGCTTTATTGACATCTGCATATTTGATTAACAGATCACCCTCTGTACCTCTACTTGGTAAAGTTCTTGAATGCCTATGGATGAATGCGAATATTGATCTGTCTAATCTTCGCACTTTTTGGCTGTTCTGCATTTGCTTTATCAACTGGTGATAAATTAGATCCTAGATCTCAAAAGTGTGTTTTCATTGGCTATCCGAATGGGGTTAAAGGGTACAGACTGTGGGTAAGGGATCAACCAGGTTTTAAAGTGAAAATTAGTAGAGATGTAGTCTTTAATGAATCTGAATTCCCTTGCTTAAACAAAACTCCCAGAGATCCTGAAAATTATAACCTATAGACCACCTTGAATAAGGTGGAGGAACCTTCTAGGGATAGTTCACTAGGAGAAGAAAACACAGTAGAAAACCCACCACTGATTGATGAAACCTCTGAGAACACCAACCTTAATCAATATCTCCTGGCTAGAGATAGGCAGCGGAGAGAACCTAAGATCCCTACTAGACTTAAGGACTTTCATTTAGCACTGAACTCAGGAAATTTTGAACCTACTACTTATGATGAAGCTGTAAAATCTCCTGATTCTAAGTTATGGATAACTGCTATGAAAAAAGAGATTAAGTCACTGCATGATAACAAAACATGGGTTCTTGTTCCCAAACAAAAAGATGCATCCATTGTTGACTGCAAATGGATTTTCAAAATAAAATAAGAAACTGAGGCAACACGTTTTAAAGCCAGATTAGTTGCTAAGGGTTTTACTCAGAAAGAGGGTATTGATTACACTGAAATCTTTTCTCATGTAGTAAAATACACAACCTCATGGTTTTGTTCACAAGAAAAATTCTGAGCATGTTTGTCTTCTGAAAAAGTCTCTTTATGGTCTCAAACAGTCTCCTAGACAATGGAATAATAAATTTGATTGCTTCATGAAATCATTGCTTTTTTCAGAAAAGTTCTTATGATCCATGTTTGTATTTCAAGTATGAAGAAAGTGCTCCTATATTCCATGTTCTTTATGTAGATGACATGCTCATTGCTAGCCCTAAGAAAAGCATGGTTACCAAACTTCAAAGTGATTTATGCAAAACTTTTGAAATGAAATATCTTTGTGATGCAAAGAAAATTTTGGGCATGAACATTAACAGAGATAGAAAAACTTCTACTATTATTTTGAATCAAAAGTCTTATGTGATAAATGTGCTTGAAAAGTTTTCTATGAAAGGGGCAAAACCCACTTCTATTCCTGTGGCTGCTCATTTCCAACTGTGTAAAGATCAGTCTCCTAAAACTGATTCAGAAAAGGACCATATGAAGGATATCCCCTACTCTAACGCAATAGGATCTGTCATGTACCTCATGGTAAGCACCAGACATGACATTGCGTATGTTGTAAGTTGTCTGAGCAGGTATATGTCAAATCCAAGTACTACTCACTAGGAAGCCTTGAAATGGCTTCTTAGATATTTGAATGGTTCCCTTGACTCTGGTATTAAATTTTCTAAGTGTACTGATGGTGCATGTTTAGTTGGATATATTGACTCAAACTATGCTAACGATAGGGATAATCGCAAATCCACTACCTATTACATTTTTACCTTCTGTGGTGCATGCATTAGTTGGAAATTACAACTTCATAATATTTTTGCATTATCCACTACCGAGGTTGAATACATTGCTACTATTGAAGCATTTAAAGAGGCTATCTGGCATGAAGGATTGCTTAAAGAAATTGGTTTTCTCAAACAAACACTAACTATTTTCTCAGATGGCCAGTCCAGTATTCAACTCTGTAAAAATCCTGTGTTTCATGATAGGACAAAGCATATCGATGTTAGGTACCATTTCATGAGAGACATTGTTAATAAGGAGATCATTGACCTTGATAAATCAGCACTAATGAGAACCCTGCAGATATGGGAACGAAGTGCCTCAATCTAGAAAAATTTCATAGATGCATAAGCATTTTGAACCTTGCATAAAATTATTTCTTTGCATTTTTCTGTCTTGTGTTTTTCCTCTTGCAGGAACTGCGATCAAAGGCCCCGGAGATAGGCGATGATGAGTTACCACGATCCAGCACCTTTCGGATTCGGTCCAAGGTGGAGAATGTTGTATTGTGGCCCGAATCCTCAAGGTCCAACCCAATCACTTTGGATGGCTGGACTACTCTCATGGCCCAAGGCTTTCTTTTGTTTCTGGCCCTTTTGCGCAATCAACCCACTTGGCCATAATCCGACCCGGCCCGGCTTAAAATTCATCTGCTGACTTTTAACCCTTCTTCCCTTTCCTCATAACCCTAATCTCATTGCCGAAGCCACCCCTTCGCTTCCCCATGGCCTCTGTTCTCTCACCCACCATTTCCCTCACCCAATCGGCTCCTCCAGGAGTTATGATGTCCGACCACTATATAAACTTTTTGGAGGCTCCGTGCTTCCACACTCTGAAGATTCCGATCTCTGGTTCTCCTTTTCTCTCTCTGAAACACATCTTCTTCTCTCTGTCTGAAATACCTTTGTGGTTCAGCTTTTGTGGCACCCCTACCTAACTCATTCCATAACTGTGTGCATTAACCCCCCCTTTGTGAACCACACTGGGAAAAGCTGAGACTTCTGGCAGGATGACCAAATGGGTTGTTGAGCTCAGCGAGTATGATATCTCCTACCAATCTACAACAGCTATCAAAGCCCGGGCCCTTGCTGATTTCATGACTGAAAGTCGGCTGAAGAAGAGGAAGGAACATGGCTACTCCATGTGGATGGCTCCTCTACCTACACGGGAAACGGAGCAGTATCGTGCTGACTAGCCCAGAAGGAGATGAGCTATAATTCGCCTTAAGGTTTGACTTCAAAGCCTCGAACAATGAGGCCGAGTATGAAGCCCTCGTAGTAGGTATCAAGATGGCACTGGATGTGGGAGCAAAGAACATAATTGCCTACTCCGATTCCGAACTGGTAGCCAATTAGGTAGGAAGCACCTACGATGTCAAGGAAGACCGCGTGAAAGGATACCTCCAGGAAAATAAGCGACCTAAAGAGCAGGCTGAAAAGCTTTCAGCTTCATCAGATCCCCCGCAATGAAAACACCATGGCTGATTATCTTGCCCGGCTGACTAGCTCTCTGATCGACTACAACACTCATACTATTACAGTAAGGACCCTTGCTAAGGTTACTCCTGATACTAACGTACATATCTTGCAGATTAGCACGGCTTAGAGGAAACCCCTCCTCGATTGCCTGCAGGAAGGAATCCTTCCTGCCGACGAAAATGGCAACTAGGTTTTCCCTGCTGGGAGGAATCCTCTACAAACGAAGCTTCTCCAAGCCCCACCTTCGATGCCTGTCAGCTTAGGAGGGCAGAATCGTGCTCGGGGAACGAAGGGGACTGTGGGTCCCATATAGGTGGCATGGCCCTTGTAGGGAAAGTTCTGAGAGCCGAATATTTCTAGCCCACTCTCAGAAAGGATGCAATCAGCTGGGTAAGAATGTGCGAGCAGTGCCAAAAACAAGCCCCATTCATCCATGTGCCAGTTGAGCCCTTCAAAGCACTTTCAACACCTTGCCCATTCTCCCAGTGGGGGATGGATATAGTAGGTCCTTTTCTAATCGCACAAGGACAACACAAATTTCTATCGGTAGCAGTGGACTATTTCAGCAAGTGGGTGGAAGCAGAACCTCTTGCCAAAATCACAGAGGACGAAGTGATTAAATTCCTATGGAAAAGCATTATTTGCAGGTATGGCTTACCTCGCGTTCTTATTTCTGACAATGGTCGCCAGTTTCAGGGCTAGAGAACTTAGGACTCGTGTACTGACCTGGGCATCCAGCAACGCTTCACTTCCGTAGCCTACCCCCAAGCTAACGAGCAGGTAGAAGTTACAAACAGGATCCTGGTGCAAGGTATCAAAACCAGGCTGGAGCAAGCAGGAGGGCAGTGGGTAGACGCCCTGCCCAGCGTGCTATGGTCTTACCCTCAAATCCACCAGGCCAGCCCAAGAGTTAGGAGTAGGCCTCCAAGCCGGGGCAGTCCAGCAGGCCAGGGCCATCAGGCCCAGAACGGTAATAATTTTCTTACATAAGCCCAGTTTTAGATGCTAATCTGGCAGGCCCACGGAAAAGGCCCGTACAGCAAGCCTAGTCATCAAACAGCTCGATTCCACATCGTACAGATAGACAACACCTAAATCCACGTCATGTCAAAAGATCTCCCCCAGATTCCTTGTACATTGGCCAGAATCTGGATGTTTCTCAGCTAGTAACTGCATTCCTGAAAAATCTGGCAGATGTGGCAAGGTTAACTTAAACAGATATATCTTCACCAATTCAACTCCAATTCATACGCGGTTTGTTGGATTAGGAAGCTAACTCTTCAGGTTTTCCAACAGTATATGGTACTTACCAAATATCCTCCAAAATCGAATTCAACACTGGCTATAAAAGGAGCACACTGTGCAGTCACTTGGCAACTTCAACTTCAGATTCATTCTCTCACAACTTTTTCGGCTCTGATAGTACGGGAATAGTCCTCAGACTTAAGGAACCATGACAGTTACATCACATGATGGTTGTATCTTGGACCGGGCCAGAGGTGACCATGTCTCAGACATGATCACTATAAGCCTTGTCCAGTACAATCGGAACATATAGTGAGGATGGTGGGCTCCAAAAAGAGGATCCATCCCCTATCAGTATGTGACAACGGTATCTCCTATGTGCTCAGAGATGCGTTCATGCTCTTAGAATGTGTTGCCACAATGATTGGTCAAATAGGAAATGGTTTCCTATGTCGAACAATGGAGCCAACATGGTCTCAAGGTTTTGAACATAGATACCAAGTCTAGGATGGGAATCGATGCTTAATTTCATGCCCTAGACTAAGGCCGGGAGACGGTAGATGGAAGGACCATACGCGTATGAAACTTGGGAGCCTAAATGTTCACGCCAACATTCACCTAGTCTCTAGTGCCATGGTTCGTCGCTAGACGACTGCCCGTGGTGACGAACGTTTATGATTAATGGTTAATCAAGAATACTTAATAAAATTAGATTTAATTAATCAATTGTGTTGGACACAAGCCCAAGTCTAGCTAATGGTGAACCTAACGAATCACACACAATTCATCGATGAGGTGAAGGAATTAATTTGAAATTAATTTTGAAAGATGGGAATTAATTTAATTGAATTAAATTGATTCCGAAAAGTATAAATAATTGGATTGTTTATACGTGGGATATCCATTGGAAAGATAAACCAAACTTAAATTAATTGGTCTTACTTTGATTGATAAATTGGATTTCTCAATCAAAGGCGTTTAGGCTTATGTCTTTAATTGGATTAAATGACATTAGACAATATTTAGTTGGATTTTAAATTAAATTGGATTTAATTAAACTCATTGGACTTAGAACTTGTTTAAACTTATTTAAAAAGAAGCCTGGTCCATTAAAATGGGACCCAAAGGATGAGTTTGACTTTCATATAAGGTAAGGAGGTGGACTCCTCCTTACATGGAAAGTGTGGTTGGCTGAGTTGTGCTTTTGGAAGGCACAACTCGGCCATAATGAGGGGACTTTCCATATGGTATGATTTGCATCATACCACATGGAAGGTTGCAAGATTGGAGGGATTGAGTTTGAATAACTAAGTCATTCTTACTCTCCCGACAACACACATTACACAGAAACCAACCCCCTCCTCTCTCTCATCTCTCTCTCTCTCTCTCTCTCTCTCTCTCTCTCTCTCTCCATCCCATTATCTAGTTTCTTCTTTGATCTAGGATCAAGTGAAGAACTTAAAAAGATCAAACAAATATACTAGTCCACAGGTGATTCTTTAGATTGTTATTCTTCATAGTTCAATCTTCTTTGGCAAGAAGGTTGTAACTTTTTCCCGGTGTGGTGTAGATATCCTTAGAGGATCCCTATTTGAGATCTTGAGTGTGGACGTCACTTGGAGAGGAAATCAAACCGACTAAGCCGATTACAATAAAGCAACAATGGTAACGACTCGATTTACATATTGCACCTTTGTTCTTTATTTCATCCATGAGCCTCATATGCATGATTCTTATTTGTTGCTTTAAATTTGCTTATATTACATCGAACTCTCGGGAAAGATCAATGGTACACCCCTTAATCAGGTTTGAAATGTTTTAATTCCTCATTTTGCACGCTTTCGCAGCGTTCCCGAGCCGATCCTCTATCTTCAGTTAGTATTATAAAAGATAGCACAACAAATTATTAACTGACAATTGTAAAATTGCCACTCAAAATAATATATATATATATATATATATATATATATGGGCCGATTACTTTACTGGATTGGCCCATATATTGCTGGATATTTGGGTGAATCCAGCAAAATCATCCATTTACTTCAATGGATGGAGGCCAGGCATTTATTCGTTTGGCTCGCAAATGCCCGAGATTTTCCCATATTATTTATCAAAGCTAGGGGGCCAAATTCACTTATCTCGCACGGTCCATTTTTGGCTCATCAGCCTTTTTTACGTTTTTGTCACTGACTTTTGACAAGATTATAAATTAATTAATATGAAATTATTTCTTCATTTTTTATGAATTATTCAACATATTCATATTTTTTTAATAATTTTTAGCTTTAACTTGCATTCTAAAAAATTATTTAACTCGGTTGTATTTTGGAAATTAACTCGGTTTATTGATGGTTGTGCTAGAATTAATTTTAACTCGATTGAAATATTTTTACGCGATAATTTAATTTCTTTTTTGTATATAAGGAATAAGTTTTAACACAATTAATTTTTTTACAGGAAAAGTACACCCAAAATAATTTTAACTGGAATCAATAATTCTTAAAATAATTATTTAACTCTCCAAAAATATTGTGGGAATTGGAATCAATTTTTAAGTTTTAATTGGTTGCATTCTGGGAATTATTTAATGTTGATTCCAATAAATAACATGTTAATCAATATTTTTTTAAGAGTAATTTAATTTTATTCCAATTATTTTAATTTCCCTATGTGCAAAAAAATTAATATGTCAACATTCAATAATTTTAATTTAATTTTTTTGAGTTAATTACAAGCTAATCAATAAGTTGTGCAAATTCCACAGTGCATGACCATAAGAGTATTTTCGAAAATTAACACGTAACACTCATAAATTATCCTATAATATAAAAGCCACCGAAATTAATATTTACTTCACTTGATAAAACTTATGAATTTTATCCTA
The DNA here is from genome assembly GCA_034509735.1 of Sesamum alatum. NCBI lineage: Eukaryota > Viridiplantae > Streptophyta > Magnoliopsida > Lamiales > Pedaliaceae > Sesamum > Sesamum alatum. The sequence goes on along the minus strand of JACGWO010000011.1, from coordinate 22,234,070 downwards.
TTCTTCATTTTTATCTCAACAGGGCAAATCCACCACTTTTTTCATTCTAAAAAGTAAACGACCCCATAAGTGATAATGTCAAACAAATGAAGCTGGGAAGGTGGCATGGGACCAACCGAATGGCCCAAGTCATGAGGAAAACTATGTGGTAATATGATAAAATGCCACTTATAGCAACAGAGAGAGAGTGAGAGAGAGAGAACCCAAACAATATGAATAGTGGCGAAAATCTAGTTGTATAACCTAGGAATCTGTTGGGCTATGTGGCTGAAGGATAGGAAGGTTAGGGATGCTGGTAACCAGCTACACGACCAACTCCCATAATGTCAGGGAGAATGATTTGTTGGAGCTGGGAAGACAATCCCAATAGGATATCTATTTTTTAGCACAACGATGTGGAGTCTTCCAACCATCCTCATATCTTTTTATCAACAAAAAATCTATAGATTAGAGTTAACTAAATATTTTGAGGTAGTTCTTACGTTACACACTTCGAATACTCATTGCATTTTGCAACAATCTCTACAACTTTTGATGCTTTTTTTCCTCATTCACATATTGATTAAGTGTCGAATTGCTGAACATTAGCTTGCAACTTCTCTTTCCCGAAACCTATCAATGATCCTAGAATTTGGACGCGATCCATTAGATTCGAGCACTTTTTGCTCGCATAAAAAAGATATTTTAAGATAAAATCAAAATAATAACTGATGGTGTGAGATTCGGAAAATAAATAGTCTAAACACGTTACCTCGAACTAAAACAAGGAAATGCAAAGAAGAAAGTAGAATTTCTATATATCATCAAGAAGTGTCTTATAAAATGAGATTCACCCCCTATTTATAGTAAATCTCAGGGGGTGAAATTACAATGTTATCCCTCAACTTTCCTCAATCCTACGGCCTAGATTGAACTGCCGAGGGCAGCTTCGTCATTTTACGTCCCCCACTTCTTTTGCACCTTCTCTTAGGTAACCGCCGCCAACTTCCCTCCAACTTCCTTCAACGGCACTAATGTAATTTTCTTGAAATCTTGAGGGTCTTTTCGTAATTTCCCTTGCTTTAACTTCCTATCCCTATCAGTAGCCCCCCAACTTTCCAATGTTTCCTTGGAAATTTGGAAGTTCCAACGGGTAAGTTGACTCCGATTCAACTTCTTCCTTTTAATAGTGGATAGGTTGATTTTGAATCTGGTTTTTCTTTTCAACAATAATTCTCTTCGGCTTAGAAGTCTCTTCCTTCCAGGATTCTTCTTTAGACAAGTCCTACTTCTGTTGGATCTTCTCTCTTTTCTTTTTCCTTCTTGGGCTAGGATTTTTCCCTCCCTATATAAATTTGTTGTGCCATCCTCAATTCTCCATCTGGCTCCATCTTTCCTTTTGTCTTCTCTATCTTCAAAAAAGAAATGTCGAAGCGTCTTGGCTCGGTTATTTAGCACATCGTCTCTTTCTATATATTTTTGTTTTTCCTCTTTGTGTCTCCAAAAACATCCCCACACTTAGTCTGAATATAAAAAAAAAACTCCATTATTTCTGAAAAGAAACCTTCACGTCATGTCGAGCAATCAACGGGGTGCCGAAAATACGTGGGGAGAATATCGATGTCGAGTCGGGGCCGGGGAACGCCCCGACCCGGTGCTGATCGAGGCACTCCGCCTCGACCAGAGTTTGGCCGAGGCGATGTGCCTCGGCCAGATCCCAATCGAGGTGACGTGCCTCAGCCAGGATTTGGCCGAGGTGCTGATCCTCGACCGGACTCCGGCCGAGGGGCGTCTCTCTCACCTCCTTCCGCTCCTCTTATTCATCCAGATATCGTGGACTTCAAGCATGAAGTGATTGAAGCGATCCGGAATTTTCCTACTTATCCCTCGCCTTCCCCAAATCCTTCCTTCGAGTCGAGCTCGCAAGAAACTCCACCACTTTTATCTCCTCTGGCAACTGACCTTTTTGATTCCGGTTTAGACGAAACTGAATCCTCTTCAGCCCCTCACTCCAAGTCCCGGTTGTCGTATTATAGACGTTGAAAATTGTCATAGTCGCATGAGTCCTGAAGAGTTCCGTCTTCTTGAGGCTAATGTCAATGCCTCTTCTGAGTTCACCCTCTTGTTGCCTAGTGTTGATGATAGGATCAAGCTCCCTCCTCCTGGGTTCTTCACAGTGTACCTATCATTCTTTACCTCTGGTCTTAGGCTTCCTCCTCATCCTTTGCTACTTAAGATCATCACCTGCAGTACCTTGAGCATCAGCCAATTTACCCCCAACTCCCTCGTAAGTTTTAGGGGGTTCCTCTAGCATTTTAAAGAACTCGATTTGACCCCTTCTCTTGAGGCCTTCTATTCCTTATTTACTATTAGAAAGGTGCCCATTGACTCCTACTTCTACTTCTATCTATGGGGGGGTTGCAAAATTCTTGAGGGTGGTGTTTTCTCGAAAGGTCCCTGGAAAGAAAAGTTCCTATTCGTAAAGGACCTAGCTTGGGGGTTAGCAGCCCCTTAGGGGGAGTCGTCCTTTGTGCCCGACCCCGTCCCTGACCTTCGTCTATCCTTCATTGGGGTTGGGTTGTTCGATCAACTTTTTGACATCAAAACTTTAGGGTCTGTTGGTATCTAATTATATCTTTTATGCTATCTACTTGCTTTGAAAAATTTCGACACTATCTCATTTTTTTGCTGATTCCTTGCTTGCAGTAAAGAAAATCTCCCTCCATGATGTCCATCGTTTCCGCAAAAAAGAGAATGCTTCAAGGTCTCGCCCTCCTCCTCCCCCCCCCCCCCCAAGGAGGGGAGAAAGCAGTCGACGACGCTCACCTCCTGCTCGGACCAGGGACCTTCCTGGCAACTCAACTCGCCATGAAGGGGGCTCCTCCCCCCCTCCTGAAGGCAGTACTTCCAAATGCCCTCGGGAAGGTGAAGCAGGCCTCCCGCGGCATGGGGCAGGAAAATGCCTTTTTACTTATAGGACGAATAGGCAAGGGGACATCTCCTCTTTCTGGGATGCTGCTGATGTTGACTAGCCCATAAAAGATCAAGGGATCTAGTGAGCTCTTATGACGTGACGCTACTTGGCGCCTTGCCCAGTGGCACCCTCACTCGTCTTATGCAAGGCGAGTCTGCCAAGGTATGTTTCTTATAACTCTTACTTATGTTTCATCTTCTTGATCTTACGTGCCTAATTGAGGGGTATGTTCTGTAGGTTATCAACTTAGCTGAATCTACTGAGTTGTGGTTAAGTAACTATGAGAAAGAGATTCAGCAGTTGAAGGACGCTCTTGAAGGTGCCCAAAAAGATTTGGGGCGTTGTCAAGGAGAACTTAAGGCTGCTTCTGCTGAACAACTTAAATGGAAGGATAGCTTTAACCGGGAAATTACTTCGGGGAAGACCTTCCTGAAATCCGACGCCGGCAAGGTGTATTTGGAGTGTGTGTGGGACGACTTCAAGGAGAAGTATGTGGGTTTAGAGGAGTTCCACCAAGCTGTCCTTGGCAAGGCAAGCGAGGTATATGACCAAGTAATTAGGCAGTGTCGCTCCATGCTGAGGAACAGTGGTCGCTTTGGTGATGAGGATTTCATGTTTCTCGACCCCAAGGTTCATGATGAGGAAGGAGACGAGGATGGGAAAGGCGAGGTCGCTGATGATGTGGTTGATGAGACTCCTGCTGATGGAATCCCCTCCTCTGCCATAGAGAAGAATTAGATTTAGACTTAGGATTTGTTTATTCGAATTTCCTTCTCGTAGATTCAAAAAATATCTTAGGATTACTCAGCTTTTTTTTTGTTAGTCAGTTTTTTTTTTTTTTAACTTGAGTTTTTAGGATGCTTTTCTCCCTTTCAAACATTGATCTTTTAATAAAACTGTCATTTCTTCATTTTTCTCAAAGAATGGGGCAATCCCCCCTTTTTCGCACTTTAACATTTAATATGCGAGGCAATCCCCCATTCAGCAAAATCATGAAAGGGAGAGGCAATCCCCATCCTTTTGGTAAAGTTACATGTTTGAGAGGAAATCCCCCTCTTTCAAATGATGTTTTAGATACCAGGGGCGATCCCCCTATGAGAGGCAATCCCCCTCCTGACAAAAGAGTGTTCGTGAGGGGCAGTCCCCCTCTTATTAATGAAACTTAGATACAAAGGGCAATCCTCCTATGAGAATGAATGTTTGTGAGGGGCAATCCCCCTCGTATTAGTGAAAATTAGATACAAGGGGCAAGCCCCCTATGAGAATGAGTGTTTGTGAGGGGCAATCCCCCTCTTATCAATGAAACTTATATGTGAGGGGTCATCCCCCTCTTCCAAAAAAAATAAAATATAGAAATGAAAAACTCATCAATAGAAAAAACATTTCATTACCACAACTGAAGGTTACAAGAAACTCTTAAACTAAAGCTTTTTACAAATCCTGAAATAAAAAAATTCATGCGAAATACTTCTTTAGGTTGACCACGTTCCATGTGCGCGGTACTTCTTTTCCATCCAATTTTTGCAGGCGGTAAGTTCCTTTCCCCATCAATTACTTGATATGGTCCAACCCATTTGGCATCGAGCTTCCCGATGTTTCCTGTGGCATCAGCCCTTCTTAACACGAGATCGCCTACTTGGAAGCCTCGATGCCTAACTCTATCATTGTAAGCTCTTGCCATCAATGTTTTATATGCTTCAGTCCTGACATTCGCGTTGCTCCTTAGTTCTTCCAGAAAGTCTAGGTCGACTCTTCTTTCACTTTCATTGCTAGTCGGCTCGTAGCACTTCACCCTGAATGTCTCCTCTCCAATCTCTACTGGGATAACGACCTCCGTCCCGTAGACCAGACTAAATAGGGTTTCCCCCGTGCTTCGACGCGGGGTGGTTCGATATGCCCATAGGACTCCCGGAAGCTCTTCTACCCAGTTACCTTTGGCAATTTTCCAGCCTCGTCTTCAAATTCTAGAAGATTATTCGATTGGTTACCTCCGCTTGACCATTCGACTGGGGAGTTGCCACCGAGGTGTAATATTGCTTTATCTTCAGCTCTTGACACCACTGGCGAAATTTGGACCCCTGGAACTGCGTACCATTGTCCAGCACGAAGGCTCTGGGAATGCCGAAGCGACATATGATATTCTTCCACACAAACCTTATAACTTCTTTCTCCGTGATCCTGCTTAATGCCTCTGCTTCCACCCACTTCGAGAAATAGTCTACCGCCACGAGCAAGTACTCTCATTGGCCTGTTGCTCGGGGGAGTTTCCCCACTATATCCATCCCCCACTGATCAAATGGGCAAGGACTCTGCAAAGACTGCATATCAGCTGCGGGAATGTGAGTGACATTAGCGTGTCCTTGGCGCTTTCGACATTTCTTCACTAAGTCTCCGGCATCCGCCTGCATGGTTGGCCAAAAGTATCCTTGCCTCAAAGCCTTGAGCGCCAAGGCTCTTCCTCCAGAGTGGTTACCGCAACTCCCTTCGTGAATTTCCCTCAGGACGTACTCCGCCTTGTCACTGCTTATGCACTTGAGATATGGCTGCAAAAAACTTCTCTTGTACAATTCCCCGTCGATCAAGGTGACCTAGCTGCCCTTGTGCGAATTGCCCTCGCTTGCTTAGGATCCTGGGGCACTTCTCTGGATTTTCGATATGCTTCTAGCTCATCCATCCATCCTGATGAAGCTCCTTTTGCCATCAAGACTTCATCTCCTCTACGTTCACATCAGGGTACACTTGGTTCAACAAGGTTATGCTTCTGTTTCTCAGGGGAGCCAATGAACTAGCCAGCTTAGCAAGTTGATTTGCTTCCTCATTTTCAGCCCTCAGAATTTGTTCTAAAGTAAATGTGTCGAATTTCTTCCTCACTGCTTGAATTCTTGTCAGGTACTTGGCCATTTGCTCTCCCTTGGCCTCGAACTCCCCGTTCACTTGCTTGACCACCAGCTGGGAATCACTATATACCCTCACATGCTTTGCTCCGGACGCAAAGGCCAACTTTCCCCCTGCAATGAGGGCCTCGTACTCTGCTTCGTTATTTGAAGCGACAAAACCAAGTCGGATGGCATAACGTAGCATGTCCCCATACGGGCTCTCAATCAGTATTCCTGTTCCGCCACCTTGAGACGTGGATGAGCCATTAACGAACATCCTCCAGCACTTCTTCTCGTGCGTGCCTTTTTCTTCTGTCAATTCGGAAATAAAGTCTGCCAACGCTTGTGCCTTGATCGCAGGCCTAGGATGATATTCGATTCCATGTTCACTTAACTCCACCGACCATTTTACCATTCTCCCAGATGTGTTGGGGTCTGCTAGTACCATTTTCAAGGGTTGGTTTGTCAACACTACCATAGGGTGTGATTGAAAATAGGGACGCAGCTTCCTTGCTGTTGTTATCAAGGCCAAAGCCACCTTCTCTATTTGGGCGTATCTCTCCTCTGGCCTTTGCAGGGCCTTGCTCGCATAGTATATTGGTCGATGTTCGCGCCCTTCTTCTCTCACGAGAACCGAACTTACTGCGCCTTCCGAAACAGATAGGTACACGAACAGGGTCTCCCCGGGCTCCGGCTTTGTCAACAGGGTGGTGAAGTAAGATACCTCTTCAAATCCTCAAAGGCAGCTTGACATTGTTCCGTCCAAAAAAAGCCTTCCACCTTTCTCAACACCTTGAAGAACGGAAGTCCTCGTTCTGAGGATTTTGAGATAAAGCGATTAAGTGCCGTCATCCGTCCCGTCAGCTTCTAGACTTCTTTTATCGTCTGGGGAGGTTGCATCTTCATGATAGCCTCAATTTTTTCCGGATTTGCCTCTATCCCCCTCTGAGAGACCATGAACCTAGAAACTTCCCCCTAAACTCCGAAAGTGCATTTCGTGGGCTTCGGCTTCATCCCATACTTCTCCAACATACAAAAGCATTCCTTGAGATCTTTCGCATGGTCTTCCCTCCTACGGCTCTTGACCAGCATATCATCTATATATACCTCCATGTCCATTCCTATCTGCTCCCGGAACATGTCATTTACCAACCTCTGATATGTGGCACCCGCGTTCTTCAAACCGAATGGCATCACTTTGTAGCAGTATGTGCCTTGCTCCGTCACGAAACTTGTCTTTCTTGGTCCTCGCATGCTAATCAGATCTGGTTATACCCTTGAAATGCTTTCAAGAAAGCTCATTAGCTCACATCCTGAAGTTGAATCAATGAGTGCGTTAATCCTGGGCAAGGGGTATGAATCTTTAGGGCAGACTCGATTTAAGTCAGTGAAATCTATGCACATCCTCCACTTCTCATTGCTCTTTGGAACTAGGACCACATTGGCCAGCCACTCGGGGTAATGCACTGATCGAATATAGTCTACTTGAAGCAGCTTCTCGACTTCCTCGCCAATTATCTTGTTCCTCTCCACCCCGAACGCCCTCCTTTTCTGCTTTATAGGTTTTGCCTTTGGGTCCACGTTAAGTTTATGGACCATGACTTCGGGGTCTATTCCTTTCATATCTGACAACTCCCATGCAAATGCCTCAATAGATTCTTGTAAGAAATCAATGATGACGCGTTCCATCTGCGCGCTTAGCAACGACCTGATTTTTGATGCCCTCTTGGGATCACCCAAGAGTTTCACCATTTTGATCTCCTCGAAGGCTTCCATTCTTTCCTCTTTGACTCTCCTCTTTTTGGCTTCTCTCCGGGTCTCTTCTTTTTGCTCCTTTCGGGAGCTTCCTTTGTCTGGCTCAGCAAGGTATCTCCCAGGGGACTCCCCTGCTGCAATCAAACTCCCGTTGCCCTTGCCTTTCCCCTCAGGGACATCTATTGGCTTCTTTAATATACTAGCATGTCCTCCACCACCTCTCCTACGCCTTCAGGTGTTGGGAATTTTACCTTCATGTGGTAGGTGGATACCACAGCCTGGAAGAGGTTCAAACTCGGTCTCCCAAGGATCGCATTGTAAGCAAAAGGTGCATCTACCACCAGAAACTTCACAAACTTCGTCACTCACCTGGGGTATGTCCCTATCGAGATTGGTAACGTGGCCTCCCCTAGCGGCACAACTACGTCTCCGCTAAAGCTGGTCAAGGGGGTATTGACGAGCGTAAGTTGCACATTATCAATCCTCATCTGAGAAAAAGCTTTATAAAAAAGGATATATGCTGAACTCCCACTGTCTATCAAAATCTTCCTCACCCAAAAGTTTGATATTGAGGCTGCCACAACTATCGCATCATTGCGGGAGGGGAGACTCCCCTCCAAGTCTTGATCATTGAAAAACTATCTCTCCCGTGGAGTGCGCTCGAGGTACCTCCTTGACCTCGCTGCAGGCAACCTGGTTGGCGACGTTCCCCGCTGCTCTTGCGGTCGTTTTCCTAGCTCGCCCCGAGTCTCCTCCGGCTAGTCCTCCTGAAATGACCCCAATTACGCCGGCGGTCGGAAAATTATCTTTTCTCTCCTGGTCTGCCTCATCCTTATACCCCATCCCAAGACGGGGTATCGCTTGCTTATTTTCGCGGGTGACCTCCCGAGGTCCTTGCTTCATCTTTCCAACAAATTCCTTCAAGTTACCTCTCCTGATGAGTTTCTCAATCTCATTCCTCAAATGGTGGCATTCCTCAGTACTTTTGGCCTCGATCTTTGTGGAAGTGACAGTACTTATCAGATTTCATCCTCTGAGGATTGTCCTTCATTGGATAGGGCCATCTCATTAGCCCTTGTTGTTCAGCCACGGCGAGAACTTGAACTCGCGGGGCATTTAACGGGGTGTACCTCACCAAATCCCCCGGTAGCGGTGGCTTACGTTCCCGCCTGACCCCCTCTAACCTGGGGGGAAGTCTCCTATCATCTTCATCAGCTTTACGCTTGAGGGGATTCGTTGGACGCAATCCCACTGTCTCCTCTATTCTGATGTACTTTTCTTTTCTAAGCAGCAACTCTTCCTGAGTCAAGGGAGGCTTTCCTGCGATTGACTCCTTCAACCGTCTTTTTCTCAAATTCTACTGCATGATGCTAGCTAGGAGCTCAGGATTCACGTGTGGGACTTCTAACACTGCTTCCGAGAAGCGCTGCACATACTCCCTTAGACTCTCATTTTCTCGCTGAACTATTGTAAACAAGTAAGAAGCGGTCTTAAGATACCGCTTGTTGATTGAGAATTGGCATAGGAAGCGTTGAGAAAGTTGCTCAAACGACTCAATAGTCCCTGGCGGTAGCTGATTGAACCATGCCATTGCTTTCCATGAAAGGGTAGTACGAAATAGCTTGCAATATGCCGCATTGCTGATGTCTAGCAAATCGATTCTAGTCAAGAAGCGGTCGAGGTGATCCTGAGGATCCCCTACTCCACTATACTCGTTCAGACTTGGGATCTTGACTCCTGGGTGGATGGCTTCTACCAATATGTGGGGGGCGAAAGGACTCCGCCGTGGAGGCTCCACTGCCAAAGGTCGCGCCGGATACCCTGGAGGCCCCAACGGATTGGGGAATATCTGTGGGGGAGGGACTCCTCTCTCGTAATGTCCATCTCCTTGCATCGGAGGCACCCCCTCCTGAGGAGGTGGGAAGTAGTTATCTTCATGCCCCCCATGTGATGGATGCGGGAAATAATCTTCCTCGCCCGTGCCTCTGCAAGGGGGCGAGGGGTAAAAGTTATCCTTAGGATGCGTGGCCCTGCTGTTGACCTCCTCCTCATAATCCATGCCTCCGATGGCATCCTCGGGCTTCTGCTCGCCCAAGGGCGCGCCTTGCTCCCTATGAGGATTGCGAGGGGGTCGAGGGGGGGCTGCGCGTCCAGCTATATACTGCGCTACGACCCTCTCGGCGGCTTGAGCGGATGCCTCTTCTACCAACTGGTGAAGAGCCTCGTGAGTTATCTGGATAACCGGAGGGGGGGGTGGGGCCTCAACCTCCCCGTGCCTCTCTTCCTCTTGGCTTTGCGCTGGTGGATTCTCCAGGGCATGGCCTTGCTCCTCCTCTCGGTCTTCTGGCCTTCGCACTAGTGGATTCGCCAGGGCGCGGCCCTGCTCCTCCTCTACTCTTCCTCTTTCAGGGTCTTCTTGCCCTACGTTCGCACTCCTTGCTCTTGATTGAGTGTTCATCTTCGATGCCTAGACTAGATTCCCACAGACGGCGCCAAGCTGATGGTGTGAGATTCGGGAAATAAATAGCCTAAACACGTTACCTCGAACTAAAACAAGGAAATGCAAAGAAGAAAGTACAATTTCTATATATCATCAAGAAGTGTTTTACAAAATGAGATTCACCCCCTATTTATAGTAAATCTCAGGGGGTGAAATTACAATGTTATCCCTCAACTTCCCTCAATCCTACGGCCTAGATTGAACTACCGAGGGCAGCTTCGTCATTTCACGTCCCCCACTTCCTTTGCAACTTCTCTTAGGTAATCGCCAACAACTTCCCTCCAACTTCCTTCAATGACACTAACATAATTTTCTTGAAATCTTGAGGGCCTTTTCGTAATTTCTCTTGCTTTAACTTTCTATCCCTATCAATAACAATACATATATATATGATAAATTATCACAAAGTAATAAAGCCATAAAACCATAATATAAATTCAAGAAGCAAGAAAACCAATAGAGAGTCATGATACTTATTATTATTATTTTTAAGCCATAATTGCCTTCCTATATAGAGTTTTTTTACTGTTGATCATGACTTTAGATAAACTTGTATTGATCATGGTAATATATCATTCTATGCGCACAACCATAACATAACTAAAAATAGGCCATATATAGTCACACCCCAAAACTCTAAAATAATTTATGGGGTATATAAGATATTTTCAAATTCTTAATAAACAAACACCTCAAATAACCTCTTTATATAAATATAAAAATATGTTTGTAACATGAATGACCCTGATAAATCATATCACAAAAATGATAGCAAATATGACCATATGTAAGATCATAAAAGCATAATCAAAGGGAATAAACATGAAAAGTCCAACAATCATGTAATAAATAACACGATAAACTTGCAATTAACTGAAGCCATATTAGAATTATGAAATGATTAATGTTACAATATTTCATTATGCTAAATATTTGTTTAACACAATAAACTCTCCATTTTGAGTTGCATCGTTCGGAATTTGATATTGATTCGATCACGTTAATACTCAATATTTGATGCCCAACTAACTCAAATTACCAAATATTAAAAAACGTTTAAATAAATGGGTTAAATGCAATTTACCCCCTTGTAATTTTTTTTTAGTAATTTACCCCATGTGTTTTTAAGAATATAGCAATTAAGTCCCTCATGCACTTTCGTGCAATACCCGTGCAATTTTTCAATTTTTTTATTTTAAATTATAAACTTACATTTATATCCCTATTTAGTAACCATTGGATCTGATTGAATCTAAGGTTCAAATTTAACCAACAAAATCAATAGTTCAGATTTTACTTAATTTGAATCAACGACCTAGATTCAAAATCGTATATTTACATAATATATATTTATATAAAACTTAATTAAAAATATATGTATAATATATATTTTTTAATTAATATATATATATATATATATAGAGAGAGAGAGAGGTGGCGGCGACGAAGGGGGGCTGGGGAGGGAGGCGACGAGGAGCATGGAAATGGGGAGGGGGCGGCGACGACGGGGGGCTGGGGAAGGGGAAGGGGGGCTACGCGGAGGAAGTGCAGGGGGCTAGGGAATGGGGATGAGGGGCGGCGCGCGACTGTGGGATGGGGAGGGGGTGGCGCGGGGTTGGGGGAAGGGGATGGGCGGCGCGGGGCTGGGGGAGAGGGAGGGAGGGCGACGCAGGCTGGGGGAAGGGGGAGGGAGGGCACGTAGGGTTGGCAACAATGTCTAGCACAAAAAAAAAAAAAAAAATTGTGACTGGGAACAATGTCTAGCGCGTGAAAATGAATAGGTGGTATCTCCAAAAAAATGGTTAGCACTTCGACACTTAAAATTAGTAAAAACAATTCGAATAAGAAGTATACTAATTATGTAAGAGATAATACTTGTAAAGGGTGTGGAAAATAATGAGTTTGAATGTAACAAGTGTAAAGTGTGAACATGTCATTTATGCTTGTCAATTTGTGCATTCTAGACTTTAGGCAAGGAATACATTGCCTATTTATAGAGGAAGTTGGATAAGATCACATTTCCAAATTTACTGATTTTGTGCGAGGTGATTGAGCCGACTGATGCAACTGAGATTCTAGGAACACTATCCTAAATTTTCTCCAGGTGGTTACCAAGTTGGTTGTTGATTTCTATGAACTGATGTCCCAAAATATCCTTGAAAATAGTTGGGTTGTTGGTGTGGACAACCCTTGTGCGTGTAGGGTTTGCATGTCCTGTGGATTTTCATATGATCAATCATATTATACAGTAAATTAATCAAGATGCTCATGATCCAATCAAGTAAATCAATAATATTATTAAGTGCATCAATAATTTTAATGCGACCAAATCAATCAATGACAACAAATTACCATATATTTAAGATATTCAAAACCCTATCAAGAATTTCACTAAGTGCATCAATAATTTTATAACAACCAAATCAACAAAGACAATAAACTACTATCTTCACTAACATGATGTAAGATAAATATTCATATATTTAAATGTTTTCTGACCTAATACCTCATATTTGAGAGTCAAAATGCAACTTCAAACCAATGAACATGCCATCAATGGCAAATGTATTCTATGGTTTTTCTTTTATAAAGGTTGAGTTATATCATATAATACTCCAAAATACACAAAGCTTAATCAAATACATCAATAATTTCATTCAGTGCATCAATAACTTCACAACAACCAAATCAACAAAAAGAAAAAGTTACAAACCTAAGGCCTCTGCTAAGTGAAGAATCATGAGGCCCCAGCCTTATCACTGAAACGTATGCTTCATTGGCTAAACACATACCTTTTAAAGTCTCAACTTTTAAAACTTTTTTGTTATAAGTAGCGCTACCTATACATTTGCTAATGGCATCTAAGTATCTCTGAAAAATCTACTTTCTCCCATGTAAGAATCCACATTTATACAGTATTATTAAGGTTGAAGGATGTAAAGGAACCACTTCGACCTGTATTACATGTATGAACTAAAAACCTATAATCACATCCTCTCCTGTTTGTCCCTTTCTATTGTCTCTCGTCTCTAAGCTGGGGAGCGAATGAGATTAAATACCCTAGTAGTTCTAGCCGTACATTAGGTGCTGTGCGTATTGACCCGTGCGTTGTTATATCATACTTCTTATCTTTCTAAATTTCACAATGTTCTTTTATAAATACATTTCATTGGATATGTTCTCAAGGCCCATTGGGCCAATCCAACCCAATTCATCCCAAATTCTTGGCCCAAATCCAAGCCCATTAGAACCCAAAATCTAGATTGTTCTAAGCCCCCCCTATGAGCACAAAACCCTCTTTTCACCCTTGTAATTGAATCTCACATACTTTTTGGGGCAAATGAAATTTCAGAGGAATTGAGGGTCTCTTCCCCCTTTCTTCTCTACTGCTCCCCCAAAAATTTCACTCTTTCTGCTTTCCCTCCATTTCAGTCCCTCTCTTTTTTCTGCAAATCCCCATGGAAACATTTTGAGAATATCTTTTTCTCACTCACCTATACATTCTCTGACTTCTCTTCCTCTCTCTTCTCTGCACAGACTTGAGGTGCGTATATGGGTGTCTGCATGTGGTTTATTAGTTCATCTGTATCTGCATTTTGCTTTATCTAAGTATTCAAATACTTGATTTTGTTTTTTGTTGTATGGATTTGTGGTATGAGTTTGTGGGTTTAGCGGTATTGTTCGATTCTAGGGTTTTCTTTGACGTGCAATTTTTGTGTGATGTATGTCGTTACTTGACTCCAGTTCCGGATTTTTATGCCATTTACTATCATACTTCCCTTCTAGGGTTTTTGTCATGTTAGTTCTGAGTTCCGGTAAGCGTTGTGGATGCTAAAGTTGAATGGGGGTCTTTCAAGGTTTAACTGGAGGAAACGACAACTAGATTCTTTTTATTCTCTTTCGGGAAGATTGAGTATGCTTTAGTTTAGGATTTTAATTTGCTCTTGCATGTTGATGTTTTGATATTATTATCCTGTTTATATGTGACATTGGTTTGGTAGTATGTGTAATTGTCTTTGTGGGTTTACAGTATTGTTGACTTCTGGGTCAGCATTACATTTGTTGCTTGTTAATATCGTTTTCTATTTACTTTCACCTGCATTTTCTGAGGGGAAGACCTTTCTTGTCTTGTGATTCTTGTTTGGTTTTGTCTGGCATTTTTGACAAGCCATTCATGTATGTATGAGAGACATTTGATATCATTTTGTATGTTGACTCGTCAATTGTTTTGGGAAAGCGGTTTTTGGAAAACTTGCAGATGTAATCATGGGTAGAGAAGCTAAAAAGTTTTCTTACAGCGAATTTCTTCAATAACCTAACATCTAGTATACATTGTACAAATGCTTATACTGGTAACATCTCTTCTTTGATCAGAAAGATAGCATCTTGTAAACATAACATATTTCTTCAATAGCATAGCATGTACTACGCATTGCACAAATGGATATAGTGGTCTGATACTTTTAGACGTAAGCTTTATTTGGACTCCGCTTGTGGTGAACACCTGTTGCATTCTGCTGTCTTGGAGTGTTCTTAGTTTTACTTCTATTTCCCAGTTCAAGTTCACTTTGACCGCTGCTTGCATCGTTCATTGTTGGAATATGTTAACTTCCCTTAAGGGGGATATACTTCGAATATTATAAGCTTTAACTAGATAAGTTTTATGAGATGGGTCACAATTTACACTTGAACAGGAAACTATTGTATTTATAATTCCATGTCTTGGCCATCTTGAGTGCTACATGTCTGCTCGCTTGAACTACAAGATGGAAAATTCTGAGCAGTTTGCATCTAACTTTTTTTCCTATTAAGGGTTTTTGTATTTTTTTTTGTCAGGTTTATCAGTCTGTGGCTGAAGCTTTGGTTAGTGCTGGTTCTATAGTCACATCTTTGTTGTTGAGCAGCCAGAAAGTTCTTGCGTTGAAGGCCAAGCAATCTGTGCTGCTTGGCCAATTCTATTCATAAACCAGCTCTTCAGGCGTCAAGGTGGTATTTCTAAATCGTTGCTTTCAATGTGTTTCTCTTTTATTATGCTTAGGACTGCTGCTTGTACCTTTTTTTTATTGCTTGATTGTGAACATACAATTTGTTTAATTAAGTGAGGTTGGTTAAAATTGAATTTGTTAGTAATTTTTGTGGGATAATGTGTTTGTCACTGTGGTTGCAGGTTCAATCTGGAGGGGAAGGCAGAGTTTCCTGGTTTGTAATTCATAATATACTTGTATAGGGTACTGACTTCTTAACACCCTGATATATTTGCAATGGAGTGCAACAAAGATGAGGCCATCCGGGCCAAGGAAATTGCTGAGAAGAAGATGGAAAAAAATGACTTTGAAGGTGCTCGAAAGATTGCTTTGAAAGCACAAAATCTTTATCCAGAACTGGACAATATCACCCAGTTGCTCAGCATTTGTGATGTTCACTGTTCCGCTCAGAGTAGGTTACTGGGATCTGATAAGGACTGGTATGGAATCCTTCAAGTTGAAAGGTTGGCTGATGAGTTGACAGTCAAGAAACAATATCGTCGGCTAGCACTTATTCTCCATCCTGACAAGAACCGGTTTCCTGGTGCAGAGAGTGCTTTTAAGTTGATTTGTGAAGCATATGCAGTGCTTTCGGACTCCACAAAGAAATCTTTATATGACAGTAAGGTTAGAGTTTCAGTAAGATCTGCTCAAGTAAATCCTCCACCTCATGCTGCAAACAAAAATTCTCAAGTTAAAAAGCAGTACACTGCTCAGAACATGTCTAACGGCTTTAGCAGTCTGAATCAACATCAGGCTACTCGGTCAACCCCCTCTGTCGGGCAGGAAGTGTTCTGGACATGCTGTCCATACTGCAGTGTGAGGTACCAGTATCTTAGACAATTTGTGAACAAATCTTTGCGCTGCCAGACATGCACAAAGGTCTTCGTGGGTTATGAAATAGGTACACAAGGTGTTTCCTTGGGATCCAAGATGGGTCAGCCAGTTCCTCAAAGTGTGCCTTCAAAACCTGGCTCTAGTCAGCCTGCTTTTCAAGAAAAAGGGTTCGCAAATCAGGGAAAAAATAAAATGGGTGTTCAAAGTAGTAAAGCATCATCAGCATCAAGTGCAGGATCACAAGGATTTGCAAACAGAAAAACTGTTCAACCAGACCCAGGTGTCAGGATGGGGAGAGGTTCTGAGGGTACCCAGGTTGGAAGTGCTGCCCAGGTCAGTGGGGATTTGAAAACCAAAGAGGCGGATAGTCATAATGCCAATCCTTTACAGGGTAGAAAGGAAGCTGGGATATCCAATGGTGACGCTATTAATGGAGAGAAAGGAGACCTGAAAAATAAAAGCAGGAAAAGGAGCAGGAAGCTAGTAGTGGAATCCAGTGAGAGTTATGATACCTCAAGCCAATCTGATGAAGAAGATGTGACTATGAAAGGGAACTCTAATGATACTGATCTGAAGCCTGATCCTAATCATGTCCAACCTAGCCGGAGATCATCACGGAAAAGACAACATGTCTCGTACAAGGAACCTGATGAGGATGCTCTTGCTAGATCTCTCAAGAGAGAGCAACCAGCCAAAGAGGATAATGGAAAAGAGCAAATGGATGCTTTGGATGGTGAAGATCCAAAGCATGACAATCAAAAGAGTTCTCCTACTGATGCAGATTACTCCAAGCAAGAAAGCTTGCAGCGCAAGGATGCTGGCTATGATAAAAAAGACAAGAAGGTGAGAACTGGTGGTGAGTCGAGCGCTGGTGCTGATACAGTTGAGATTGAAAGTGACTCTGACCGAGATTCATTTTCTGGTAATAAATCAGAAGCAGGCTTGTGCTACTGTCCTGATCCAGAATTTAGTGATTTTGAGAAGGAGCGAGATGAAAGCCGTTTTAATGTTAATCAATTCTGGGCTTGTTATGATACATTGGATGGCATGCCAAGATTCTATGCTAAAGTGAAGAAGGTATGTTCTTCTCCATTTGAATTGAGCATCACATGGTTAGAAGCTGATCCTATAGATGATGTTTATGAGAAATGGGTGGATGAGGAGTTACCTGTTGGTTGTGGCCGTTTTAAGCTTGGCAAAACTGAGGAAACATCTATACGTCTATCATTTTCTCATCAAGTGCATTGTGAGAAAGGCAAGAAGAGAGGTTCTTTAATCATATACCCAAGAGAAGGTGAAGTTTGGGCTCTTTTCAGGGACTGGGATATAAGCTGGAGCTCCAACCCAGAGAATTATAAAGAGTTCAAATATGAAATTGTTGAGGTGCTCTCAGATTTTGATGCAGGAACCGGCATAAAAGTTGGTTACTTGGATAAAGTTACAGGATTTGTGAGCCTTTTTCAGAGAGTTAGCCAAAGTGAGACTAATTCGTTTCTGATACGCCCCAATGAGCTGTATAAGTTCTCCCACCGTGTTCCTTGTTTCAGAATGACTGGCTCTGAAAGACAAGGAGTGCCGATAGGTTCTTTTGAACTCGACCCGGCTTCCCTACCTTCGAATCCTGATGACTTGTATTACCCTGGTAAAGCAAAGACGGAATGTAGAAATATTGATCATGGGGTAAATTGTCCACTGCCAGAATCAACCAAGGAAAAGGGTAAATCTGTGGAATCTAAGGGTAAGAGTACTCCAAAAAAATCTGCGGATTCGGAAGGGATTAATGTGGATATATCTAAGCTCCGGAGATCTCCTAGAGGATTGAATGTTGTTAGGCAAACCGCAAATTAATGTAGTCTTTATAGTCCATGCAATCCAAATTTGTCTCTTGAGGCTGTTAAAGATCTGTAGTTGACCATCAAATTCTGTGTTTTCCAAGGAAAAGCGAGCTACTTCCATTCCTCCACTGTAAACTGTTGTCATTTTGGGGGAAATGAATAGCAGGTAATTTTCAAACAAGTCAGTAATGGCATGAACTACTCAAGACCTACATTCAGGGTTTTGGAAATTTGGACTTGTCTTGAGGTCCACGAACATGATGACCTCTGTGGAGTAGCCTTTCTCTGGTCTGTTTGAAAAAATATTTTGGAGATCTCCATGGTGGTTACTCTGTATTTTTGTGTCAGATTCCTACTTTCCAGCTTGCTGGGTGCATACTTTAAAGTCCAAGAGGCCTTTTGAAGTATTTTCCAGCTTCTATTTATGGTAATATGTATTATTTATGAAAGGAAGTTGATGCTTACTTCAGCTTAGAATGTTGATAGTGATGGTGTAACTAGGAATCATCTTCTTTAGATGGACTGATCTGACTGTTACTAATCTTGTAGTTGAAGCTGTTTTTAATCAGGACGACGTTATTCACCTTATCCCTTTTTAGGCCTGTTTAGATGTTGGGTTCTCCAAAGCTAAGTGGTATACATTTGTGAAGGTTGTCTGACTACTGCAACTTTGAGGGTTGAGTAGTTCAATCTTGAATTATTTTTTGATGCTTTTGTGACCAATTATTTTGCAGCTGGAATAGGGAAGAACGGGATGACCCTTGTGAATAGATTGTGCGAGTTTGTCTTAGCAGACTGCACGCTTTTTTTAACTTCTGAATTCAAACAGAACAATTTGCACGGCTGACTCTTACTTTTGGATCTCATACAAGTGAACATTAACAGTCGAAGGGTCATATATTAACTAAAATATTGCTGCAATAAATTAAGACCATTAATGAAAATTATGAAATGATAAGTTTGAGGTATATGTAAAATGGAGAAAGAAATTTTAAATCTTATTTCTACATGGGACTTGCATGTAAAAAGTTATATATATCACGTTACTTAAGTGGATGTGGTGAAATTCAGGTTTATTCAAATTCCATGAAATTTTGGTTCTCTCTCGTGCCAATTCTTGGTATTGGTGGGTGTTTGAATCTATCTAGATGTTCAAACACACCTATTCCCCCTTACTCTGGATGAGTTCATATAAAAGTGTTTTTCTCGGCTTCAGTCATTTTGACCTCAGAAGCATAAAATGTTTTCATTTGGCACACAAGCTCCTTATTTTCTACCAATTGATCACCACTGATACATGCAGCAGATTTTCATGAGGTGCGACAAGTACCAGATCAATTGAATAAATCAAAACTTTAGCCTTCTACATGGCTTATTCAAGCTTCCTAAGAAGTATATTAATAGAATTAATAGAGGTTGCTACTTCTTCCAGATCCTAATGATCAACAAAGCTACAAAGATATCGGGACAACACCAAGCGCTCCCCAAGCCAAAAGAGAAAAAACTGTTGGAGGATGCTCATTTTTCTTCATCATATGGCTTTAGATTTGCTGCGCGTGGAGCGACTTTTGCAGTGGACAAGTTGCCTAAAGAACTATTCAAAAGCTTCTAAAATATGCTAGTAAAACAATCATAGAACATTAATCTGGTCCACCAGATGATTAATCAGAGACACACGTACACGATATGGTCAGGCACAGAATGATATGAGAATACACCGTAACTGTCAGTGTTGCTGGTTGGCTACTATCCTGTTCCATAAAAAAAAAAAATCCTATATAAACATCCATTTAGCTTTGTTTCAAGTCTATGCATTGTGTTATACAGTCAAAAAAAATCAATCTCATTTGCAGCATTTCCATATTTGCCAGGACCAACCAGATGCATCAAGCGCCAACTGCCATGTCTATGCCCAAGAAGTATTAAAACAACTGCACCATAGTCATTATCAGACGAGGAAGACGCCAACCTCAAGTGAAGACATAGAACTCAACTTAAATCATGAAAGAATACATCCAATAATCTGACATTGGCATCAAGATTTCATCTGCACTTGAGGAACATACTTCATGATTAAATAACTATTTGCTTTTTTCTTAAGGTGGTTAACCCTTTTTCTGGTAGTGTGAAGCATGTAACCTACAACTGATGCTCATGGAGCAGAACAACGTAGCTCAGAATGAAAGAAGTCACTTTATCAGTTCAGGCATATGAGTGATGTTTGCGCCGATCTTTCTCCCTTGATGAATAAGAAGAGCTGTGGTAGCCACGATCTGGTCACAGAAACTTTCGTTAGCTAATGACAGAATCAGAATCTACAATTACATGACTAATCACAGGTCTCAAACAATTACAAATTCAAAAAGATAAACAACTGTACCTCGAGAGGAATGATGTTTGGATTTCTCTGTGCGTCCTGCATAATAAAGTCATCAATTAAGGGAATTAAATAACTTGGATTGTAAAGTGAAGAGAAAATATAATAAAAAGTATATGATGCAAGAATATTGTCGGCCTTTCATCAAAGATGTACATCAACTGACCAGAATCTTTTCCTTTGTCCCTCGAACGATGACCTCTTTCCTTGACTTTATCTCTGTCCCTGTCAGTGTCTTCCCGTCCTCGCTCCCTGTCAGATTCCCGCCCTCTTTCATGGTCTCTGCTCCTAGTTCTCTCTTTTTCTCTATCTCTTTCCCTTTCCCTATCTCTCTCCCTCTCCTTGATCCTTTCTCCACTCGTCTCCATTTTACTATCAGACGTCAATTTTGAGTCAGGCTCTTCTCTTGACTCTCCACCATTAATTGCATTTTTGGATTCATCATCACTGTTCTTTGACTCCTTCAATTTGTCAAGGGCAGCTTTAATCAGTTCATCCTTACTAGCTTCCTGATTTAAAGCAGAGGAAGAACCCTTTGCAGTGGTAGGATCTTCATTTGCATTTTGTCCAGCCAATGAACCATCCTGAAGAAAAGCAGCAGAAGAGAAAAACTTAATACACAAACTGTATTAATAAGAAATGAGAATATCGTTTCAATTTTCTTGCTGGATGGTAATGGAGAAAATTGACAGCTGCAGACCATTCAGTGTGTTAGGTGGCAAGACCGATCCTAACCAAAGAAAATAGACTGGACAGCCACATCAAACTACAAAACAATTTACTCAAAGTTCGGCATTCACCTTTGGGATTGACTGATGCGGTGAATCCCATGATCTATTGGATGTAGCAAAGGAACCCCTTCCTTGCATACAGGTACATATTGAGCCTTCGGAAGGCTGTACAAATGGGCAAGAACTCTGCAAACCTCATCTATTCCAGATTTGTCGGCATCAAATGCTTTCCACCAAGGAGGATTCTCAGGTAGTGGTACTTGAAACCTACGGGCTGCCGCATATACAACACCACAGGCTACAACCTCACTCTTAAATCTCACACACAAGGTCGTGCGCAAACTGTTCGTAAGCAACAAAAAAGAGAAACCTCATTAAAAGGGGAAAAGTTGGAATAGAAGGTAATCGACAAAAGATATCCAAGGACTGTGCCAGTCCAGGCCAAAACCAATTATATGGGAAATATCACATGGCCAAGCAAGAAATGGTCGAACGAGAATCCTCGATAATACACATAAACAAGGATATATCCAATGTCCGAATGTAACTTGGAAGTATCAGACTACTGATGAAGAATCTCATCTACTAAGTTGTTTTGCCTGCGCCTCTACTTTTCAAGGAGTTTCGACAAAGCCATAAGCATAGGACACATTATCTCAGATAATATTATCAGATAAAAAGATTATAAATGCTATATGTACATACTTGGTTATCTTGGCCTAGAAACATTACCTGTCATTTGCAAGATTCCAAGCTTCTTGTCTGAGTTCTTGTGGAGTTTCCAGTGTAGCCAGGTAATTTGAAATAAATTTATGAGGATGCTCAACATGGCAGATGAAACCCATCTCTTTCAAAAGATGCCTTTCTGTTCTGATTAAATCTGCCTTCAGATCCACATATTTCTGTTAAAGAACAAAAGACATTCAAGCCAGGCCCTTAACTTGCTCCTAGTTTAAAGTTGAGAAACACTAGCACTGACTAGGGCAATATAACTAATACGTTAAAGAGTAATGGAAAAGTCACGGAATAATTTACTGATGATCAGAACAATGTACGGTGAACCAACTAACATGCGAATACAATAGTAAAATCTATGGCTAACCTTGGAAGATGTGTCCAAATGCTCTATTGGTAAGTTCTCCCTCCTACATTCCATCCTGTGAAAAACAACTAGAACCTGCCTTGCTTTCCTCGGACTTTCCTCAAGTTTTGAAGCAAGCCAAACACAACTAGCGGCAACCCTCTGCGAGTAAACCAGATCTGGTCCCAAGTCACCATAGAGTAGAAGCTAAAAGAAATTTTGAAATACAACTATACTGATGTCTTGAGGGGTAAAATGAAAGTAACAGGCAAGCAAACACACCTTCACATTAAAGCGAGCAAATGATTTTTTGCAGTAGAAACGATGAAATAGGACTTGACCAGTGGCCATAACAGCTTGAGGTCTGAGCATCACTTAGATAAGGAGATACAAGATCCGAAGTAGAGGAAATGTAACTTGCATAAAGCAAAAGCAACTTATATAATATCTTTCCTATCAAAACATTATCTCTTCTGCTGTAGTAACTGCAATTAAAAAAAAAAGAAAGGGAAATGATTCCTTTCCGTGTCTAACAGAAATAAGGAAGCCTGTAACCAAGCAACCCAACTACTGAAGAGCATGTATGAAGAAGACAACATAGGAAAAGGATACAACTTAAGCAATATGCCGCACTCTTGTATGAGATCACAACCATAGATCCTAAGTGTAGTTTCAGTGGCTTCATCGATGCCATCTTTCCTTGAAGGTGAGTTCTTCAGTTGTTCATCCGTCAGATAAAATGTGTCAATTGCTGTATAAATCATTTCTGTCTTTCACAAGGGCAAGTGTCTTCCTTCAAAACTGCCATCGAATCCAAGAAAGTTGTAAGTTGAAGCTCAAGAAACGAACTAACCTACAGTCTAGGAAAACAACCCGAACAATATGCTCAAGCAGCAGGAGGTCCATATAATGCATACGACATTTCATTGCCAACTAAAGAAAGTTATTGTCCCAAAAGTTTGTAAGTATTCAACATACATGTAGTGCAAATAGGATTGCCCCACTCCACCTCACATGTCATCTAAAATTCAATTTTCATGAATCATCACAATTACAAGACCGATTCCCATCAGGAGGGACGGATCCAGGACAAAGTTTTGGAAGACTAGTGAAAAACTGTGAAGGGTAATATAACTCTTCATTATAATAGACATTTTAACCTAGTTCTCCACTCTAAGTGGTCAATCTATGATTACTTTTCTTTGTTGAAGATACAATCAGGAGGAGTTCATCTAAAATTTTGAGCAAAAAAGCAACCTTCAATAATCAGTGATTATTGAAAAAGGTAAAAAAGGATTCCAGACCATTATTCCAAATAAATGATAATTCTGCAATGCCATCTTTCCACATTATCATTCGCATTCTATTTAGCAATTATTCACAAGTAAGGATAATTTATAGAGATATTTCCTGATTAAAGACATCAGGAATGAGAAAACAATGTATTCAACTTTTAAGAATTAAAACCTTCAAATTATACAAATATTCCTATTATACATTCACTTCTCTTCGTCCATTAACTCTCACTTAAAATAAGATTGGAACCTCACAGAAACTTACTTATGATACTCAATGGAAAATCTTCAATACTTCAAATTTGCAGATTGTGGAACAGAGAGCAAAATTTTGGAGTTAGAAGCCAAGCATCTTCTAAAGAAACCCTCGAGCAACCACTTTGAATTTGAACCAATTAACGCATAGGAGGATAACAGAATTCGGATTTAAATCTAGATTATAGAACTAAAGAAATACTTTAACTTGTACGGAGGGGCTACCTTCTAGATTATATCAAAAGGATTCTTCAAATTTCACATTCAAGAATCCAAAGCTCGCGAGCCAGCGCCTCGGTTTGTTTCTGAAAATAGAGGCAGTAAGGGCTGCTCACCCCGTTGCTTCTCCCCTCCACAGCGCTACAAAAGGAGCTCTCTTCTCATGAAACTACAATCAAACCAATAACACAATGAAAAAGATGAAAGCTAAACCATATTAGCCCAAAACTAATCCATATCGAACCAATACCGTCTCTGATACTGCCTCCGCCTCTGCCGCCACCGTCGATGGGAAGTGGATGCTGGTGAAGGAATTTAAAGGCTTGGAGATCCGGATTTGGTCTGGTTAGCGACTCTCAGTATCCGGAAAATTCAAGACGAAGAAAGGAAAGAAAGCCCTAACCCCTAAATTGATTATGTCGTGCGTTTCCTTTTCTTTTCTTTCTTGACAGAGTCACAAAGCGTTGTATCAATTTTGTTTATAATGTATAATTTAAGGCTTTATAATTATAATTTTGTTTTTACTTCGATTATTCAATTTTATTTTTTTTTAAAAAAGTTAAAAGAGAAATCTTTTTCATAAAAAACAAAATTACCAAATTGAGTGCTTTAATTTATACTGGTCGTCACCGCACGTGGTGGTGCGAGATAAAAAGAAACAATTACGGTATAAAGAAATGAAAAAGAAAGAAGTTCATGAAAAAAAAAAATTGCCGAACGAGAGAAAAATAAATTGTACTTGTGGATTTATTAAAAATACAAAAGTTTATGAGAAAAAGAAGTATGAGGAAGTTAGATGAGTGATAAACGAGGAGAAGTGGGTTGTGAAAAAAATATATATAATTGTGATATTATTATTTTGATCAATTTTTTTTTTTTTGAATGGTAGAAATGAATTAAATAGTAAATTTGGATATTCAAAAGTTGTTAAAACAAAAGGTTTCCTACTTTCCTTTTATAATGGTATAGATAGATAATATAGTTGTAATATTTATATGATACTTACACAACACCATCAATTGTTGTGGTCTAATAGTAAAAGTCGAATATCACTAAATTCAGGATGTGGGTCGAAACAAGTTAGTATTAACAATCTTAACTAGCATACATGACACAAGCGATAATTTTCATGACGGTTCTATGGGTGTCATCCCTGTTTTGCTATTTTTGTAAGAAAAAAAAATATATATACACGTAAACATAATCATGAGAACCAAAAAAATATATAACAAGGTCATGAATAATAATTTATACATATGTGCCCATAGTTTACATTATATAAACTAACCTGCAAAACAAGAAAACTAGCAATTTTAGTGCAGGTTGTGGGCTTAATAATTGATAAAATAATATTAAAAAACGAAAACTTTGCACAATTTTTTGGGAATATCCCAATGATTTGAAACTCAATATTTCATTATGCAAATATTGGGTTCAAAACTCAATGAAAGCGTGTGTGGGAAGAAAACAAAAACGAAAACTTTGCACAAATAGTGCAAAACAAGAAAACTTGCAATTTTAGTGAAAGTGGTCATTCCGAGTGTTCGCACTTTTTCTTATTTCTTTTTTAATAAAAAGATTGAGTCATGGCTATAGAAAAAAAAATTAAATAAATGGTGAAGTTATTTGGAGTAACGAATTACTTTTTGTTTTTTGATATTTTTGATCTATTTAACTACTTATTTATTAATTTTTTATTTGTGTTTTTTTTTTTGTAACGGCCACTTTTCTCTTCATTCTCTCTTCAATTCCTATATTTTTTTCATTTTCTCTCTGTTGGCGACTCTCTCTAATTTATACGAATATTTATTTAAAATTTCAAATTTCATTGCAAGTCATATATTTTTGTGTATTAAAATTAAATAATAAAAACCTTGATAAAAAAAAATTAATTATTTTTGTTTTTAAATACTTATGCAAATACATTGAGTGTGCCACATGGTGCAAGTTAAATAGTATTAGGTCATGTTTACTTCAACTTACTAGGCTAGATATGTGCAACAATCCAAAATAGTGACTTGTTTACTAGTTTTGGTTATGCCCGGTATTAAGTAGGTTGGCCTGTATTGGCCTCAAAGTCGGTGACTCTAATTAACACCAAAGGTTTGTGATTAGAAGCCATAGAGGACCGCCCCTTTTAGGATTGTGTTTGGTTGTCATTCTTCCCCTTAACTTTTGATCGTGAAATGTCCTTGTTGCCCTTATTATATGCCTAATTTATCAGGTGCAAATAATAGACCTGACATTATCTTTTGACTGGGGCGTTCATCTCTACAACATCATTCTTTCTCTTGTCCGCAAAACAGATATGATCGCCATGGACGTGTGTTGTACCTTGTCTTCAAAGATCGCTGCTTTTACCTTCTTCTTTTTTGAAAAAAAAAAAAACTAAACATCTTAAGGGTCTGTTTGAGGGGGGGGGGGGGGAACTGGAAGTAAAAGAGAATGTATAAGAAAAGGTTTAGTGTTTGGTTTGGGCGAACAGATGGAAGGAAAGTAAAACTCGATGTATATAAAATCCATCCGGAATCTAATTTATTTTCATCCGAAATTGGGCGAAAAAGTGAAAGTATAAGGCCAAAAAGACAAAAATAAAAATACCTATTTTATTTGTATTTACTCTATTGTCCATATTTGAGGGTGTTGGTAGTAATTTTTATTTTATTTAAACTGAACAGTTTAGATAAATGTATAATATTCGTTTTGATAAAAAAATTTATTAATAAAAAGTTATTATTGTTCTTGTTTGATAAATATTTTTATTAATATATTTTTAAATCTTTGTTATACTAAAATTATATTAGTATAATATTAACTTATTTATTTTCTAATACAAAATGAAGAGAAATGTTTAAACAGTTGAATTACAAAATTAGTCTTTTTTCTCAATCTATTTTTCTCGTATCAAATAAGGGGAAGTATTTGAAATTTACCCCCTTCCAATCATACCAAAGAACTTGAAGGAAAACTATTATTCTTTACCTCTCCCTCCCCCTCCCCATTTCCCCTCATTTGAACCAAACGAACCCTAAGCTAGAGTATTTTCTCTTCCAACTGCATTTTTATTCCCCGTTCAAGAACTGTATACATTATTCTAATGTACTTTGCCATTCGCATTTTTTTAGTGGCTCTGAGTTCGTCCCTGTTTGCGAAACCTGTGAGTAGTATCTAGAGCAGACCTATCAATGGGCCAAAAAATCCATTGTGATGGGTCCAGACCCAGACTTGGACCATTCATTTTAAATCAGGCCTAGACCCAGGCCCAAACCCTTCAAATTAATATGATTGGGTCTGGGTCTGGGCCTGACCCGCTCTTACCTGCCTAAACCCAGAATTTCTTACCCATCACCAATGCCCCATCCAAGTCTATTTTTACCTATCCCCATCCCTTACCCAAGTCCTCACCACATTACAATACCACAACTCCAAACCCGCTGCCGCCACCTCCGCCTTTGCAGCTGTCTCCGTCGTCCCGCCGCTGAAGCCGCCTCCGCACGCCCACCTCAAGAAAAATTTCTGGATTTTTTTTTCTGGGTACGAATTTGAGAGCTAAAATTTAAACAAAATTTTCTGGGTTTCTTATCAACTCAACCTCTCCAATCTTTGACACCTGACTTCTTCTTGGTCTCGCCGGAACAGGAGGGGGAGCCGCCGGAATCAACGGCGGGGATTTGGGCTGAGCCGTTGACGGCGCAGGAACTCAGCACCTCCAAACTCTTGAAGAAAGATCTGAATATCTCAACGGCAAGTTCCTTGGCGGAGATGACGGGCTTTTCATATCGGCGGCGAGGATCTTGCAGCAAGGCGTGTTAGTGCGTGTTTTAACCTTCCTCCGCACGCATGAAAATCACTACCCATATTCAATCCATCTTGATAGTGTACAGTCGAATCCTCCTCACACAACTCACAAAACCTATGTGCATGTGTCTCTCTGTGTGTGTGTGTGTGTGTGTGTGTGTGTGTGAGAGAGAGAGAGAGAGAGAGGGGGAGTTTTTCTGGTTGTGATGAGTAATTGGGGGAGACTCTTGAGAGGTTTAGAGAGAGAAGAGACAAAGAGTAAAAAAAGGGGGGGAGTATCAAAATCACTGTAAAAAGACTATACGCACCATTTCACATTCTTAATTACTTGTGCGCCATAATTATTTGTTCTTCCCCTTTATATGCCTAATTAACTCCACTTACTTGCTATACAATATATATACGTCCCCCAAGCATACAAAACAACAATAACTCAGCTTTTTTTTTAAGTAGTGGGTCTAGGTCGGACCCGATCCAAAGAATCGGGTCCGACCGGGTCTTCAGACCTATGGGTCTTGAGAGCCATGGCCCTTAAATTAGGTTCAACAAATTGGGTAGGGTCAGGATACATTTTTTTAATTGGGCCTTCTTTGGGTCTAGGCCTGGGTAGGGGAAGACCCTACCCATTGACAGGCCTAATCTGGAGTACCCAAGATCTCCAAATCTCTAGATCAAGTGAGTTGGGCAAGCACGAGCAAGTCCACCGTTTAATTATTGGGCCAATTTTTCTTTTGAAATGAAGAACACACTGTCACATTTGAGTGCCTATGTAATTTATTTAAAAAAAATGCAATTTATCCTTTGTGTTATGTGAAATGAGTAATTTTACCCCTATGAAAAATAAACAACAATTTATCCCCTATTGTTTTTAGAAATAGAGCAAA
This sequence comes from Sesamum alatum, assembly GCA_034509735.1. Taxonomy (NCBI): domain Eukaryota; kingdom Viridiplantae; phylum Streptophyta; class Magnoliopsida; order Lamiales; family Pedaliaceae; genus Sesamum; species Sesamum alatum. Next base: position 22,205,650 of record JACGWO010000011.1, on the reverse strand, counting down.
ATACCCCCTAAATCTAGCGATGCACTATACGCACGCCACATGCAATTGAGCATAATTTTTAAGCATTAAAAAATATTGTTTTATATATATATGTATATAAATATCTTATTTATAAAAATAATATTAAATATATATATATATGCTATTTATAAAAATTATATATATTAAATATATATTTCCCTTCTTCATCTTCTTCACCCTCGTCACGGCCCATCTCCCTCCCCTATGTTGTTGCGGCCCCATTCCCCTCCCCTCATTCTCCCTGTCGCTACCTCCCCATCCCCTCGTCTCCCCGCCGCACCCTTCCCCTCTCTCTCCTCCCCTCGCCGCCTCCTCCTTATCCCTCCCCCTCCGGCGCTATTCCTCCTGTAGATCTCTCTCCCCTTGCTGCCTCCTCCTCAGATCCCCCTCTCCCCTGCCCCCCCTCCCCCGGCACCCACCTCCCCTTCTCTCTCTCTGTATATATATATATATATGTATATATGTATATATATAAATCTTATTATATGAGAGTATATATATATTCAAATTTAATTATATATATAACATATATTTTTTAATTATTATTTATTTAAATCTACACTGTTGATTTATTAGTAAAATTTGGACCTAAGATTGAAATCAAGATCCAATGATTTTTAAATGAGGGCATAAATATCATTTTAAAATTTAAGAGAAAAAAATAAAAAATGGCGCATTTCATTCACGAAATGCGCTCGAGGGGGAGGGGAGGTTGCTTCATTTATCAAAATACATGAGGGTAAATTGCTAAATTTTTTTTTTTTGCATGAAGGTAAATTGCTCATTTCAATTAACACAAGAGGTAAATTGCATTTAACCCTAATTTATTTTGGTTTTCTTTTTCTAGAAATATCTCTACTCACATGTGGCGGCCATTCGTTTGCCTGTTGTTATTTATATTTGTATGTATTACTTAATCAACTCAAAAAATTAAATTTGCTTAAGAACGGTTATTGGCAACAACGTGCGAAAGCTCGTGGATCCAATTTGGTGATTTGGATACAAAAACTTTTCACGCTTTTGCCAGCCATAGAAGACGCACTAATTATATTCAGGGTATGCGTAACTCTAATAACGATAGGTTGCATGACCCCACTGCAATTGCAGAATCCTTTAAGATGTTTTTCAAAAATATTACTACTAAACCAGTTTTTTCTAGTGAATCAGAAGTGGATTTTTCTAGTATAGATGGGCCTATTCCTCAGCTTACATTAACCCCACAACAGGAGTTAGTTAAACCAATTTCTGATGAAGAGATCCAATCCTACCTTACACAATCAATTTTCGTACAGTTAGTTTGGGTAATACAATATATAAAATAATTAACAACATTCTAGTTAATAGGATGCGCTCTCTCATGAGTAGTTTAATTTCCCCTTACCAAAATGCTTTTCTCCCCAAACATCTTATTTCCGATAATATCATTATGGCGCATGAGATGCTACTCACCATGAAATCCAAAAAATGCAAACAATACTACATGGCTTTAAAACTGGATTTAGAAAAAGCATACGGTAAGTTGGATTAGAACTATATCCTATTTGTGTTAAAAATATTTAACTTTGCACCTCTTTTTGTTAACTAGATTTATACATGCATTACCACCGTATCATACTCTATCCGTATTAACCGCATCCAGTCTTTTTCATGGAATCCTTCAAGAGGCATAAGATAAGGTGATCCACTCTCCCCTTACATATTCATTATGTGCCTAGAACCCCTCATACAAAAATTATTATTGGACTGTCATTCTAAGAAAGTTGATGCACTTTGTCCCCGTAGAGGTGGTCCGCAAATTCCTATACTTAGTTATGTTGATGGTTGTCTTCTTTTCTTAAAAGCTAACCATAAACTATATCTTATATACATCATCTTCTCAATGAGTTTGTTGGTGTGTCGTGACAAATGATTTGTTGGACCAAATTTAAATTTTTGATATCCCCAAACACCCCGTCCATGTTAAGAGGGATATTCAGATGTACTTAATATTTCTTATGGTTCTAATAATGATAGATATCTTGGACTGCCTTATATTATGGGGAGGATGAAAAAAGTTTATTTCTTCTCTTTTGTTAAAAAAGTTGAATCACGTATCAATACCTGGTATAATAAAACTTTGTCTTATGTTGGTAGCTACACTTTGATACGATCAGTAATTAGCTCAATTCCAACTTATCATATGAATGTTTTTAAAATTCCTTTTTCCATTACTGATTGTATTACTAAACTGTGCAAAAAAAATTGTGGAACTGCAATACATGGTTGTAAATCGAGTTTGGTATCTTGTAATACAATGATGTACTCCCAAATAAGCAGGGGGTCTGGGTCTAAGGGACTTGTGTTTGTTAAACCTAGCCTACCTAATGCGTCTTGGCTGGTGATTTTTCAAAACAGATGAATCTCTCTCTTTTCAGGTGTTCAAAAATAAAAATAAAAAATCCTATTACTAATTTTCTGCGGTCGGATTATAAACCTAATCATAGTTACATTTGGCGGCATATTCAGGAGACCATACCAAACATTGAAAAATCTATACACTGGATTTTTGGTGATGGAAGATCTATCAATTTTTGAATTAATATTTGGTTGGGCACTTATTCTATTGCCTCTCAAGTTTTATTTATTCCTGACGACTTGAGACGTTTACAGGTTTCCTCCCTTCGTTACACAAGATAGAAGCTAGGATTTAAGTAACGCCGAATGTTACATCCCACTACATATTATAAACCGCATCCGTGTTCTTCCAATTCCCATCTCACCAGCACCAGACATAACTTCATGGAACTGGGACAAGTCTGGTTTGTTTTCCATTAACAGTGCTTACGATTGGCTATCGTTTTCAAATCACTTTATATCTTGTCCATCTCTCTCGTGATCTTCCTTGAGGCATCTTAAAACTTTACCAAAAGTAAAATTTTTCATCTGGGTACCTAGTCACTCCAATACCCCTACTTCCTCTTTCCTATTTACTCATGGTAAAATTCCAACTCCAAATTGCTCTCTTTGTAATCACATTTGGGATGATATTTCACATGTCTTTTGTGTCACCCCCTCCGTAATTACAATCAATCTTATAAAAATTCATCTTTAAGTCTTATAAGATAGGTCCTATTTTCACCAATATATTACATAGGCATCACGGAATAACATATGTCATCAAAGTATTGTATTCAATCCTCAACTTAACATTTATGAATATAAGAAAAAAAGAAAAGTGTGTTTCCAAATATTACACAACTTAAAATATAAACTCACGTAAAGTTTGATATCTATGTAATTATGTAGCTAGAATTCCTAATTCAAAATGACACTGCTGACCCACCTACAAGACTCGCGCCACAGCTTATGATCCAATTCGACTAGTCACTATGACTTATTCCCTGAAAAATATATGGCAAGAAATGAGTTGTCTACTCAATAACTATAGCTTATATATATACATATGAATACATATAGAGAAGACCAATTTCACGCAAATACACAAAGCAACCAATACTTGTTATGCAATTTTCACAAAAACACAATTTAACTAGTACCAATAATCATGCAAAAATCAACACTAAAAATCAACATAATACATACAGAATTATCGTTTATTTCCTTAGGGCCCTGCTTACCCATGTTGGAGTGCATCACTCAATGGTCTTTGCCGGCTATCATCATCTCAAACACAATATCTCCTTTGTTTTCTTCGGTATCACACAACACACAACTTATATGATACCCTATTATATGATACCATAAAACACACAGCTCGTATGATATTCTACCATCAATCATATCACACAACACACAGCTTGTATGATATGTCACATCATCTCTATTGACCAATGACAACACACAACTCGTCATTAATCATATCATCACAAGCCATTGCAATATGCCCCCAGTTAGGTAAGCAATCTCTTTATCTCAATTCACAATATTCTCATCAATAATCTCATGATCACTCATTTTCGTTCAACAATTAAATCTCCATCAGTAACTTCATCGTTCAATTTCATTCAACAATCAAATATAGTAACACACAATCATTCATCTGACTTTCGTACACCATAACCACATATAAGCACATAATAACAATTCCACAAAACAACCATATAATCCAGACAAATACCCAATCATTAACAATCATGTATACAACACACACACACACACACATTCCAATTAACTATACTTACCTTAAACTCAAAAGATCACATTAATAGGAAGAACTGCCCAGCCCTCTACTCTTCACGTCCTATAGTGGATATAATATGTATAACTAATATATCAAAATATTGTAAATTCCAAATGAAATTACTAAATAATATTTGTATATTTTCCACCAATATTTTTATATTTTATTTATATTGAAATTCAATCCTCCGTTCATTTCTCGTCTAAACAATTAGACATTATAAGCTTTCCCGGTATATATATTTATCAATTAACTCCTAAGAGCTTATTTCATTAAACCCCTCATATTTTTACAACTATCTTCTCTATAACTGTCATAAATAAAATTATTACAAAAATCTCATATTCTTTTTTAATAAATACAATATTTCTCAAACACAACTCCCTAATATTTCTCAAATATAATTTTCTACTATTCCTATTAATTCCTGCCAATTCTTCACTATAATAATAATAATTATTTAAACACTAGTACGTACAATTATGTATGTAGTTAATAAACCCAATCAATTTGAGTAAATCAATTATATCAACGGCTAAATCTAATTGATTAAATAATTTTAATTATTGATAATTATATCCCTGTTCAAATTAAACATATACCCTGGACATTAATTCGTATAAATGCTCAACTTCATTAAATTTTCCGGTTAAATAGTAAATCAGATAGTACAAATCATATTTAATAAATGCACTAATTAAATTATATAATTATATAATTTAATAGTAATTAAAATCAATTTTTTTCCTTACCTGTTTCGTCCGAGAGAAGAGCCTGTGTGTGTGCATTTAGTAATTGTGGGTGTGTGTGCGTGTTTTGTCGTGTGTGTGTTTTCTAATTGTGTAGAAATACAATATTTATATATTGTATGTGGATGCATGATAGAAGTGTTGGGAAGCAGCCACATGCTGCTCCCAAATTTCATCTTTATCATTTTTTTTTTTATCTTTTTCTTGTTTTAATTAAACTTTTTCTAAAATACTCATTACGTCCCTCCCTAATTTACTCAATTAATATAATTTGCTCCCAAATATTTTACAAAGCTCCAATTTACGTCGTTCAAGTTTTAATATAATCAAAATTGGATTATGTAATTTATTTAATAATTAACAATTTTTTTCTTAAATAATTACCAATTAATCCCATAATTATATATAAAGATTTGTGGATGTTACATCTTTAGCCACTATCCAGTTTTTCAAGTATTTGCTTGTTTCCTTTTAACTGAAATCCATGACGTAACCTCCAACAATATTCTTCTCACTCTACATAAATCCAAACATGATAATTTCAAACGAAGTCTGATTGCTAATTCTTTATGGATTACTTGGCAACATAAAAACTCAACTATCTTTAACACTTCGGACTGTTAGCATTACTGAAATGTGGAAAATGGCTAAACGCATAACTTTAGAAACATGCACTAATAAAACTAAATCTGTGAAGGTCCTGCATAACTTGGTCTGTAAATGGCAACCTTTGGGACCTGGCTGGCATAAACTCAATAGCAATGGTTCATCACTAGGAAATCTAGGTCACGCAGGTTGTGGAGGAGTTATACATGACTCTAACTCACTTTTCATAGGAGCATTTTATAGATTTATTGGACTAAACACCAACAATACTGCTGAGTTGTGGGCTCTTAGAGAGAGAATTATTCTTGCTAAATTATAGAACATCACATATCTAATTGTTGAAACTGACTCCAAATACCTGCTTTCACTGTTATGTAGGAAGGTCCTAGCTCCAATGGACCATATTTCTTTGCTCAGGGACTGTTGGGCAATGCTAACTGATTTCCAGTCAGTTAAGGCCCATTTTCACTACCGGGAATGTAATTGTGTGGTGGATTTCTTTGCTAGGAATGCGGTTGTTGCGGCTGCGTTAGGGCCTACGTAGTTTGTTGAAAACTTGCCACATTTTACAGAAGATGTACTAAACATGGATCATATTATAGCTTCTGTTAGGCAAACCACTTCCCCAGTTGTATTTTCCATTGATCTGATATATTATATAATATTATATTTTTCTGTTTAAAAATATAGAAATATGCTTTGCTCTTTAATTAGAACGCATTACAGAGTCGCTTGGAAAATGACTTTTGCAAAATTCTATTATTTAAACGTTTTTTTAGCCTCACCTAAATGTTGTTATTAACCCAGCTTGTTTATAAGCATTTTTTGTCCTTTTTTTGTTCCTTTATTTTGTTTTCATTTGTCTGTTACTTAATATGATTTCAACAAAATAAATTTGGACTCTAATTGCTGTCCAATAGATTATGATTGAGATGTGTAGTTTCCCTCACACTTTTTGTTTATGTTCATCGATATTTGAAATGTAGCCGTAGTTCTCGTAGACATGTTCGGCTCTATCGTTATAACATACATAGTCGAATATCGGATCAAGTAAACAATTTGCGTAGGCTAGTTGATAATGATGATGCATGTCTAAGAAATCTACGTAGGAATCTTAATGCATTTGAAAGGTTGTGTTATTTGTTAAAACATTCTTCGGGGATTTTGATAGTAAAAGTTTATCGGTAAGTGAACAAGTAGTTATATTCCTAAGTATGATATCCCATCACAAGAAGAATTGGGTTATCACACATGATTTCATCCATTCAGGCGGACCATTAGTTAGTGCTTTCATCGGGTCCTAAATGCCGTACTTAATAACATGCAAAATTATGTCCCATTTCATTCCCATCACTAACGGAAATAGCATCAACAAAATAACATCATTCCCCTTGAATTGAATAAACTTCAACATCGTTCATACCTTCTCTGCCATTTTCGTCGGGCTTAAATATCATCTTCTGTTTATCCTACTCTAGTTCCTCTTTGAATATAAGCATTCATGTAGCATTTTATAAACACCCTTTCCCATTAACATAACAAATAGACAAGCAACCTTATAATCAAAAGAGTTGCCAAACAAAGTAATGAAGCATGGATAAAATATTGCAATAATTAATCGGACGACAAGTTCAATTAAAAGCGTCAAACCTTGCATCTCATGTCCTAAGCATGATCATCTACAACAACGTAGCGCTCAACCTTATTACATACAACACCAAATATGTTGATAACCCAAGCGAACACTGCATGATGTTCCTTTAGCTTCTTACCTTATCCCGGCTGAAATTGTATCGTACCTTAACATCATACAAAGCACACAGACATGTCAATTCACTCTGTCTTTGTGGAAGTACCCCTTTGTTTTGTGTTCGACCAATGCATATACAAAGGTCGTCTCCATTTCCTTCGACCATTTCGAACTAGAGAAAATTCAAACTCGATAAAAGTAGCCGTCATGGATAGACCGTAGTTGGTAAATTCAAATTGTTGAAAGGAAGCTATTTTCATAGATGTTCTTGTGTCAAAGTAATGGCTTGGTGGAGGTTCTATTTATAAGAGGATATTGAGCTATGCTTACAATAATGAACTACTCTTGTCCACCCAACTAGATTTCACTAAGATTTTCTTTTCCTTTTCCTTTATCTTAATTAACAGATGAGACAAATTAGGATTGACAAGTGATAATTTTGTAGGCTTGCAAATCTATACAATCATAATAATTAACAGTAGGATAGGCTACTATATGCCTAATGTAATGAAAAATATGAGCCAATATTACCATTGCCACACACGAATCTTTCATCTACTTATGGTGTCCTGAGCGGGTCAACCTTATTTACTCGGCCAACTACACTCTATTGATTGTTTTGTTCAGTGAGATACGCAAATGCACTTTATTATCATTGCTATTGAAAAAAATAACGATTGCAACTTTAACTCAAAAAATGATGGTTAATAGAAGAAAATGCTATCACCTAACAAGATGTTTGAATGGAGTGTATTAAAGCCATATTTTGACTTAACTAGTGTTGATAGTTTATAATAATATACTGATGATATTTTTATTGTCATGTATTTATTACATTATTACATGCAACCCCTACATTTAACGTTTATAAAAACGTTCATAATGAAATTGTATAATCTTCATTCACCATAAAATTTTGTTATTCTAACCCCTAAACCCAATTTACAAAAAAACATGCTTCGCTAGAATTAAAGGCCAAACAATATTGACATAATCTCGATGGAAAGATATTTGTTAAGTCAATGTAACTCAATTCTTTTTTTTTTTTTTTTGGCATTTTAGCTTACAATTAAGTCGTTAATAGTAAAATATTAACGGTATATTCAATATGGTAGAACCAAATAACATAATACAAACTGGTTTCTGATTTAATACGAATTGGATATGGGTACTATGTGCATAATTAATACCTATTAATTTTTAACTTATGTCATAATAAAAGTGCTAGTTAGATATTTGACTGCGTTTATTATTTTTGCTAGTATGAGAGTGTTACTGATCATTTAGGTAATAATTTCCCAACAATATACGTGTAATTGCATTTTATAATTCAGCTTAGTGAAGCTAAGTGGTACTGTTGTTATTCAGAAACTATAAATTTAATTTTATTATTAATTTATATGGCATATCAAAATAGTAATAATTATATTTATTATTAATAATCAGCTCATGTATCACTAGAAATTATTAAAAATTCAATTATAATGAAAGCATAAATAACCAACGTTGTTAGAGAAATGAAAAATATATTAAATAAAAGGGGATGTGATAAGCAATGCATCCACAAGTTACAAAAGAAACACTGCATCAAGTAACTTGTCCTATTAATATTACCTAATCACATAGACGTCGTAAAATAAATAGTGGATGGAAAATGGAACACTAATTTTAAATATTCAACTAGGTAGGGTTTTTTTTTTTTTTTTTAGGAATAAGCGATGAAAGTTTTATATCACTATCCAAGGTTTTCAGAAAAAAAACATTACAAGAAAACAACCAACCAGAACTAGCAGCAACAATTAAACCTAACAACAAAGGAGAATTAACACATCAACCAACCTACACATCTTGACTCTATAAAGGAAAAACAATCGAAACTTAATACTAAAAAAACATCCAACAAACACTAACAGAGGCATCTGTTTCACATTCAACCAACCAAACTCATCATTGAATTGCTTGCATCCTAGATACAGGAGAGCTCACACTAAATCTCACCTTTGCATCCTGATATTTCCGCAGAAAGACAACTGCTTCTTGCACCACTTGTAATGGGTCTTGCATTTTGGATTCCATCAACATCTAGTTCTGGTTCTGCCATAGAGCCCAACATAACACCAAAAAAATACTCACGATCTTCCCCATCCAGCTTTTCAAAACATCCTGAAATCCACACCGCAGTCCCCCCCTGTCCAATCCCCCAACAGTCACGCTGGCAAATTCGATAATGCCCAAACAAGCCTTGCCATAGGGCACTCCCACAAAATGTGCTTAATGATTTTAGTCTCTGTGGCACAGAAAAAACACAACTGGTAACAATACCCTCCCTTCTTTTGGATAATCTATCCAAGCTTGGAATGACAATCACACAAAAATGCCAAACAATAAGCCGAACCCTTGGAGGAACCTTGGCTCTCCACAACCAATACCAAAACTTTCTCCTTTCCTCCGGCAGAACATAATATGGAGTAGATGATGACGCCTTCTCACGCTCACTAATTCCCCTCGCACACCTATACGCACTCTTGACATTAAACTGCCCATTTTTGTTAAACCTCCAGAACACCTTCGTTTCCCCAGAAACCCCTTCCACCTCACTCCATCTACAACCCTCTAACACCACATCCCTAGCACTAAGAATCCCCCTCCATGTGAGAGAAGGCCTATACCCAAGTCTAACAAACGTGAAAGGAACAAACAGGAAGTACTTTGCCTTCAACACCCTCGCAAGCAAGGAATTTGGATGTGATAAGAGCCTCCATCTTGCTCAGCAAGCATAAAAATATTAAACAACTTCAGACTTCTAAACCCCCCATATTTGTAGAACAACACAGCTGTTTCCAAGCTATCCAATGGATTATCTTCTCCTCCTATTGTGCCACCAGAATTCCACTGCAATAGACTCAAGATTCTGCAGTAAATGATTCGGAAACATGAAACAGGACATGGCATATGTGGGAAAAGATTATAATACAGCTTTGATAAGAACACATTTCCCTGCTTGTGACAGTTGTTTGGCATATCCATTGATCTTACTCCAATAGCGATCCCGAATGTTCCTAAACATCTCCCACCGGATCTCCCTGCAATCGTCGGTAACCTAAGATACTTCTCATGACTCCGAACTAACCTAACCCCCATAACCCCACCAATGCCAACTTCCTATCTTGAGGCATATTACCGCCAATTAACTTGCTTGACTTCATAAGATTTACCTTTTGACCCGACGCTCTTGCATATAAGCCCAAAATCCTCCTAACCTCCCCCAATTGTACTTCGTTTGCTTCACATAACACAAGCGTGTCATCTGCAAAAAGCAAATGAGACACCCTCGGTGCAGAACTCGCCACTGCCACCCCTCTCAACAACCCCTACGCTCCGATTCCTGAATCATACAAGAAAGAGCCTCTGCACAAAAGAGAAACAAATACGGAGACAATGGATCTCTTTGACGGATACCGCGTTCCGGCCTAAAGTAATCAAATTGAGAACCATTCAAGGTTAAGGAATAAGAGACAGTAGTTATAACAACATAATAAGCTCAACAAACAGACACTCAAAACCTAATCTAAGAAGAACATGCCGGAGAAAGGACCATTCAACCCTATCATAAGCTTTGCACATGTCCAGTTTTAAAGCAACGTTAGACCCCTTTGAGCGAGATGAGACCTTTAGAAAATGATTAAGTTCAAAAGCTAAGAGCACATTATCAGTAATTAATCTACCAGGAATAAAAGCAGATTGGGTTGAAGAGATAACAGAATCAAGTATGCCTTTTAAACGATTAGCGATACATTTCGAGGCAATCTTAACGACCACATTACAACGACTAATAAGTCATAACTGTGACACAGACTCAGGATTATGACATTTTGGAATCAGGACAATATGTGTGAAGTTCATCTTATTTAATAGAACGAGATCATTTAGGATTCTAAGCACAGATTTTGTAACATCACAGCCCACAATATCCCAGAATTTTTGATAAAAAAAAAAAAAAATGGGAGGCATGCCATCAGGGCCAGGTGATTTTAGAGGAGACATATCGAAGATGGCGTGCTTTACTTCGTCAGCTGTGAATGGTACAGCCAGGCGAGCATTCATATCTGGGGTGACACGGTGATTTACTGCAGCCAACACCTCATCCATTACAGCCTGAGATGGTCCACTGGAAGAACAGGTAGACTGAAAGTGTTGCAAAAAGAATGGACTGAACATTCACCTCACTTTCCGTCCACAGCCCCCTCTCATCGCGAATCCCATGGATGTAATTCTGTCGTCATTGAGACGAAGCCTGTGAATGAAAAAATATTGTATTTCCATCGCTGTCCACCAACCAATGAGATTTACTCCTTTGTTGCCACTGGAGCATTTCTTGTGTCTCCACAGCCGTTATTTGATTCCGAATACGCTACATTTCCTAATAAGCTGAGCTATGTAGCTGCCCCCCTCTAACTCCAAGAACCTCTGCTCCAACTTATGTCGCTCCCTCCGAGGCCTATCAAAAGACTCCTGATGCGATTACAGCAATCTCATCCCTCGTGGCCCGAATCTTCTACCATAGGTTCAAGTTCACATCCAACTCCCTAGACTCGGTCCATGCCTCCTTAACCACTGTCAAACACTCCTCCGATTGAAGCCATTTCGCTTCGAACCTAAACTGTGGCTTCGTCGTCAAACTACGTTGTTTCCCCTCAATTATCTCCACAATAAGCATAAAGTGATCTGATTGTTGAACTGGTACATGACGAACCACTGTGTTTGGAAACCGATCAACCCATGCAGTATTGATAACCCCTTTATCCAGCCTAGCCCAAATTGTATCCGGGAATTGTCTGCGATTGCACCAAGTAAACCTCCGTCCCAAGAAACCCAAATCACCAACCCACTATCAACTAATGCAGTCCGAAAATCCTGAATTTGCCACACTGGCCGAGAGGCCCCCGTTTTATCCTGATGACACAAGATTTCATTAAAGTTGTTGGCACAAAGCCACGGGGCATCCGACTGATTACTTAACCGAACCAACACTCCCAGACTATTCTCCATTTCCGCACTTTCGACTCTCCGTAGACACCTATGAATCGCCAATTTGCTGCCCCTGAGGTGGACAACACATCCACATCAATGTGATTTTGAGAGTACGACCTTAATTGACAACAAATATCCTTCCTCCACAACAACGCAACACCCCCTGCCCTTCCCATCGCTAGCACACAAACACCAAACATATCAAACCTACATTTCACACTTTCCACTTTTCAATATTCGCACTTAGTTTCAAATAGAAAAAGCAACAAAGGACTATGTTCTCGGATGGTGTCCCCGAGCTTACGAACTTTCGAGAGAGTCCCCAAAACCTCGACAGTTCCAAAAAGGCATTCATGGCGACTGGCGGGGCTGCTCCCCAACCTCCGCCAATACACTAATCACAGCATCAGAATCCACAAGAGCCCTATTCAATTTTGGTTCTACAATCCGCGACCCACATTTCCTTTTTACCACACCCCAACCTCGGCAATACACTGGCAGCCAATGAACCCGTCCACGTGATCCTCAACCCCTATACGCCTCTGCCCGAAACTCCACCAGCACTGTGACCAACTTCCCCAATCCACCTCCATCCCCACTCGATGAATCCCCTGATACTGGGGACGACATAGTAGAGCATGTACTAATGGCCACAATTATGCTTGGTTTCAAACCAGATTTAAGAGGGAGCTGAGGCGGATTTTGGTGTTGTTGTGCAGGCGAAGGTTAGGTAGGAGGCATGGTCTCAGGTGAAGGAGAAGATTGGGAATCTAGAATGATCGGATTTGGGCTGGAGAGGTTAGGTTGAATATTAGCCAGAATGGAAGAAGAAACGGAACACTTGGGCTGAAAATCTAATTGCTTGGTTCTGGGATTAAAGTCATTTGGCTGGACCTCAAAATAATTGGGCTGAAAACTTAATACCTCGGTCTGGGGGTTAAGTAAGATATTTTGGTTCAAGGAAGAAGTGGGCCTGGGACTATTGGGCCGAAAAGCGGAAAATCTGGAAGGGCTAGACATTGGATTGAAGGGAGCACTAACCTGGCAAGGGCTTGACGAATTTCCACCAACATGATCCTCTGAAATAGGCTCATTCCCTTTCAAAAGTCCACCAACCTCAGCCACCCATGCACTCACGTCCCCCACGTTCTTTCTCTCCCCTATCGGAAACCTCCCACCGGAGCTTTCGCCACCTTGCGTTGGCTCAGTTCGTCTCCTTACTTCAAAGATTCCGACACCCCGCCGTCCACCGTCAGTCCTTGGAGCACTCCTCGCCACCCTATCCCCACCATCTCTACCACCCCCGCAAACAACGACCTCAGACCTCCCTTACCTTACTGTCGCACCGCAACAGATTCCCGCAACCATGCTCCATATTGAAAATCACCATTTGCACCCTGCACAGATTCCCCCCTCTGTTTGTCCACAATCACGCACAATGTGCCCCAGGATCCCACAACCATAGAAAAAATTTGGCAGACGCTCGTAAGTGAATGATAACGGTTTATGAACATCTAGAGATATTGCAGATGAGCAAATTACCTACCTATAAAAAAAATAGCAATTTACCTCCCTCTGTTATTTAAAATAGAGCAATTACCTTCCTAGACATGGAGGTAAATTACTCCATTTTAAAAAATATGGGGAGGTAAATTGCTATTTTAGTTTTCATAAGGGAGTAATTTGCTTGTCTACAATATCATAGGGGGGTTGCTTTCATTTTTCCAAATTACCCTTCCAATCTCGTCCCATAAATTATCGGCAACAAGAAGTAGTTTAAGACATGGTACCCAATGGACGGACTCAGTTTAAAAACTAATTTAGCAACGCTTGACGAGGAGGAAGATGAAGAAATTGGTACTAATGTGCAATTGATATGATTTTTTTGGGTTTGAAAATTATAAAACTATGATTTGTTTGGTTACTATATATGAACAATCTTATTTGTACTTGAGATATTTTTTTTATTTGAATATTTGAGTTAGACGATAGAACAATTTTATTTAGACTTGATATATTGAATTTTTCTTGTCTTTATATTTGTGGAACAATTGAAAAAGGAAAATCAGGTCAGACCCGTTACGACGGGTTTTGTAGCAGGTCGGGGCATAAAAATTATCGAGATGGGACGGGTCCCGAATCCTTCCTGTAGTTGGTGGGCAAGTCCCAAGCCCACCCCAACTCATTTCATACCCGTCACATTGCCACCCCTAATTATACTGCTCGAGTAATGGTCCAGTGGATTGATGAAAATTAAGATACAACGTAACATATTAGAATTTTTGTATTAGTTTTTTTTGGGGGGAGGGTATTTTTTCTCCAAATAATGGGAAGGAGCCTATGGTATCAAGTTGACTTTTTTTTTCTTTTTCAAAATTTTGATAGCAATATTTATTGAATTATTATATTAAGATATTAAAATCAGTTCAATACGTTTAGTTTGAGAATAATACTTTGACAAGTGAAAGATTTGAATTAAATTGAAACAAACATGACATAATTTATTAGCTATATGAGCACACTCCATGCCTGCACATAATTTAAATTTTAAAATAAAATACATAATTGGTCATAACTAATATTTTATGAAATAACTTTTATTAATCTTACATGGTATGAACAAAATATTTTTTATAAAAAAATGTAAAAAGATGATCATTTTGTATAAAGAAAAGGTTTGAAATTATTTTAGTCCATATACATTTTTTCAACCAAAAATAATTATTCTAACCCTTTAATTTAATAAATAGTACAGATATGTGAGTAGTTCCCATATTAAATACAAATGTACCCAATATGCTAATGCAATTTAAAAAAATACCTAATTTTTTAATGAACACAGTGTGTATGTAAGCATTTTCTATTAAATCAGTTGCACATTGCTTTCCTTAGCTAAGCAAAAATTAATTGTTCTATTACTTGATTCTTTAATGAGCACATTATGCTTAGACTGCCTCGACAATTATATAATTGATTATGAGATAATTATTTTTGAAATATTTAATTTTACAATAAGTGATTAAAGTGTCTAAATTCATAATTTTATAATATATTATGCAAATTAAATTCTCAACCTAACTTCATGTTAAAGATTAATAAGAAAATTAAAATTATTTAATGCGCATAATGAGTAACTAGATATAAAAGAATTGTAGTGAGATTAAAACCTACAATTTTATTTATCAAAACACAATTTTAATAGAATTTAATCTAAAAAATGATTACCGAAAGGTGTCAATCGACTCTAAAAAATTATATTTGTACTCAAAATATAAATTTGATATGCTCAATTACAATGCCAAACGGTACATATATGTGTGTATATATATTTTTGAACTATAAGTGGTAATTACACGATTACGTCAATATTTCAATAAATTGAGCAACTGAGCAATATATCAATCAGATCAACATATTATGATATATAATTAAGAATTATAAAATGCCAAACTACGATATACTCATGTGAAGTAAGACGAACACCTATCTATCTAGTGGGACTCGAATACAAGATTTCGAATTAATTTATAGGATCTGAACCTCATCCATACCGTTTTTTTTTTTTTTTGTTAATCAAAAACAAAAAAAAAAATGGATAAATTACAATTACATTCCGTGAGATTTGACATAATTATCCCCTCGTATTTTGAAAAATTATAAATACCTCCTGAGGTTTATAACCGTCTAACAAATAACTCATCTCCATCCATTTTTATGGGTAAACTGATCAAAATGCCCTTATGCAAATTGAATTATTCGTAAAACTTTTTGAATTTTTTTGGAATACAATGAGTATGGAGAAGTTTCTTAAATTTTTGCACAGATGAGCAATAATGCAATTTGTCTCGATTGTTTTTCTACAATTTTAACTAAAAATTCAAGGGCAAAATGATTAATTTCAAATCTTTGATTAAAAATTACAAGTTTCAGAATGGTATTTATAATTTTTTAAGTAATAAAAAATATTTATAATTATGCTAAATATCAAAACACGTCTAGTAATTTTAAAAAAAATAATAATAAAGGAATTTTATCTGGCAGCGCCTTGTAAAGACCAACTCCCACCGACGCTACAAACAATATTACAAATCCAGCTGCCGTCCTCTTCTTCGCGTACCCACATGTAGCTGATGCAACCCACCCAAAACCCAAACCCAATTCCCATAATAATCCTGAGAAGAACAGGTGTTGAAAAAGCTTCAACTCCTTCCAAAAATGGAGGATTTCAGATCCAAATCATACAACCATGAAAGAATGCCGGCGGAGAATACTTACAGCTATTACAGTAGCCATTCCAATGATAATGGGGTGGAACCCAACTACCAAACCAGCTCCAACCCAAGTGGGATGCAAGATCTGAGGTGCTACAGCGCCTCCTACGCTTCTTCTTCTGCCCAGAACAATGGGCAGCTGGATATCGTGGCGGCGGGCGGCGGCGGCGGCGGTGGCGGAGACCAGTGGAAGTTCAAGAAGGGGAAGTCAACAAATGGGGCGGCTTCCAAGAGTTGGAGCTTTAATGATCCTGAGCTGCAGAGGAAGAAGAGGGTTGCTAGCTACAAGGCTTACACTGTTGAAGGAAAAGTGAAGGGATCAATCAAGAAAAGTTTTAGGTGGCTCAAAGAGAGGTATTCTATGATGGTCTATGGACATAGGTGATGGATTGATCAGATTGATATAACTGTATAATAATTATATATATATATATATTTATATGGATGCCTGATTTTGTTGTTCTTGATTGAGGGTTTTTGTTGTTGGATGATCTGATTTTGGGGGTGATATATTGAATTGTGTACTGTATGAGAAACTTGAATATGAGGGGTGATTGTGTATGCATACTGATATCAATTGAGTTTGATTTATATGAAAATTTTCTTGATGAAATGTTATGCTGAAAATGAGATTCTTTTGGTGATTGAACATTGGGTTGATCTCTGCTTATTAGTATCTGATAATCATTCAACATATGAACTTGAACTCATTGCATCGTCGGCTCATATGATCAGAAGTAAATTGATAAGCCATGAAATCAAAGTTTTGAGCTCTGGCTTTCTCGACATTTGACCTATTGAGGGCCTCGTTTGCTTCGTGGAATGTTTAGATTAGTTTAGAGGGCCATCGGCTTTTAAGACCTGATTCTTGTTATGTATATATATCCTCTGGCTTGGATTTCGCTGATTCGTTGACTCAGTGAGAGGTGCTAGTGTCTATTTGCTATCACGTTCTCTGCTTCTTTCGTATTGTATTGTGGATTGTGATGTTGTTGGATGGAAACTTGGCTTGTTGCCGAGTACGTGTGCAGAATTTTGTTGTAGATTGTCCTTGAATCCAGATATTCATTGTTTCTTGAAGTTTTGCTGAGAACCTCTTTGTTCTTTCTGCATTTCCCCTTTACATGGGCTAATTCTTGATTCTTCTCACTGATTATATGAGCTTATAGGTAGTTTTTCCCTTCATTAGACCAGCATCTTACGCTGACGGTTTCCTTCTAAGAGAGATCACTCATGCGTAAAATGCTGGTCATCGATCATTTCCCCAATGTTATGTTCTCTCATTTGGAAAGTTCTCCTCTCCAAATGTCGAGTACAATTTGAGTCCCGCCTTCTGTTCTTGGAGCTGATGATAGGGATGGTGCATGTGTTGTCTTCTTTACCTTTGTTCTATTTATGTATCTAAGGCTTCTGTCCTACATGTTCGTCGTTCATGAACTGCTCTGATTTTGCTTTAGTGAATGAAATTTCAATGCACCGGTAAAGAGAAAACAGATGTTTATCGACTCTTTTTCGTTGTTCCCTCCTCTACACTCACCCTTTGGATATGATCTTTCGTTGTTATTACACCTGGAAATCTCCCCTTGCACTCGCATACTCTACCGTAGAATAGCTTGTTGCCCCTTGAATTTTATGCGTAGTCGTGATAACAATTCGGTATAACATATCGTCTGAGACTGCGGACGAAGCTGGGCGTGATCCCACTGTTGTTTTCACGATGTTCCAGCAAATCTAAACTGAGGAACAGTAATGAAAACGATGAACTCTGAACTGTCCTTAGTGCTGGGAATAGAACTGAGGTCCAGGTCCGCTCATGAACTTTTGCTGGTCCCCCTTCCAAATCAGTCATTGAGCAGCGCTTTGAGACTTATTTTTTCTTCCCCCTCCCAAATCAATGACGTAATTTTTAGACACGTTGCATGTGTATAAGAAACGAAATAGAAGATGCAATGTGAATTGTAATAATAAATCCAATCCGTTCTGTCTAGATTTTGGGAAAGATTTTATACATGTGGTCTGTGTATGTTGAATGGAGCAGGAAATGAAATAAACTTTGTGACAGAAAATTGAGGGAAAATAGCTTTTTTGGTCCTATATCTTTTTTTTTTTTTATTTGGTCTCATTTGTTGCATTTGTCTCACATTTAGTCCTATTTGTTCAATTTTTTTTCTCAAATTTGGTTCCAAATAATATTTTCCGTCAAATTACTAATGGAGCCGTCAAGTCTGTTATTGGGACAAGACTCTGCCACTGTTGACGGCTTCATTAATAATTTGACGGAAAATGCTGTTTGAGACCAAATTTAAAAAAAAAAAAATTGAACAAGTGAAACAAATATGAAACAAATACAACAAATATAACCAAATTAAAAAAAATCTAAATTATGGGACCAAAAATGAAATTTTGCTGTAAAAATTCCGTCTAGTGCTCTTGGTGACTTTATTCTTGTGGCTGTTTTCAATAGTTACAATAAGTGCTTATCAATTTTTTTTTTTTCCTGAAAATAATGTTTGTATCTACAGTTTTCGAGATTAAATTACTTAAATTAAATTGATTTAATCAAAAAGTTATCAACAATAGTGCAGTCTATTGATAAAATTAGAAATATTAATCCATTTTTTGAAAGATATTAATTTTAACTTCTTTTTTTTCACTTTTCACTTATGTTTTAAAACAAATTAGGTATACACCGGCATGTTTCGGATACATTGCATTTAGTCCCCCACAAAACATTGGAATTTATTGATTTTTTTGCGTTCGCTTATTTTGCATTCTAAATTATAGGTTTAATATATATATATATATATATATATTTTCTTATGACGATTAAACAATTAATTCCCTGAAATCAACAAAAAAAAGAATCTTGAATTGGTTCATAGTGACGCAAATTATTAAAAATTGAAATAGCATTAAGTAGCTAATATCACAAGATTTGGAAATAAATTCCACTTCATTAATTATTTATTTTATTATGTGATGTAGTTATATATGAATGTTTCAGTATTTCTTCACATAAAACTATATGTAGATATATAAAAATAAGATGAGAAATAAAATAACATGAGATTAAATTTGGCGCCCAATAAGGGGATAACAGAACCAATATTATCTAATAACTCACTTGTAAATTTTCATTCACGATATATATATATATGTATATAACCTTCCGAAATTGACAAATTTTAATTTATGAATATCAAATAAATATAAATTTATTACATTTTAGTACATTTGGGTGCCATATATGTATGTATATATATATATATATTTATTTATTTATTTATTTATTTATTAGGGATAATTACAACGTACTTCCCTGAGGTTTATTGTAATTACACGTAAACCCCGTGTGGTTGGAAAAATTATATCTAATATTTCTAAGATTTGCTTTCATTTAACAAATAGGTCTTCCGATTAGTCAAAATTTACCGAATTTGTTAATATTAATAAAAAGAAAAAGGATGAAAATTTATTTTTACCCCCAATTTATTTATTATTAACTATTGCATGTCAAACAAACTTTTTTTAACCAAATTACCTTTATACATCTTCACGCATTAAAGCATGTGAGGGGTATATTTCACCATTATAAGATAGTTTAGTTAAAAAAAAATTGTTT
Organism: Sesamum alatum; assembly: GCA_034509735.1. Taxonomy (NCBI): domain Eukaryota; kingdom Viridiplantae; phylum Streptophyta; class Magnoliopsida; order Lamiales; family Pedaliaceae; genus Sesamum; species Sesamum alatum. The sequence goes on along the minus strand of JACGWO010000011.1, from coordinate 22,185,420 downwards.
GATCCACAATAAGTCAATAATAAGTGAATATAAGGTAACGACCCATTTTCATTCAATTTTTTTGTTAATGTCAACAAATTTTGTGAATTTTGACTAACAGATGGACATATTTGTTAGACAAAAGCAAATATAAAAAACACTAGATGTAATTTTTCAAACCACACAGAGTCTACGTGTAATTACACCAAACCTCAAGGAATGACAATGTAATTATTCCATATTTTTTACACAAAATGTTTGGGTGATTTTGGCTCTGATCATCACCACAAGTCAGAATATGCCCGAAGGACCATGGATCAATTACTAAGATACTTAGATTATTCACCATTAAAGCCTTGCACCGAACGATCATGGCTCAATTACAAAGATACTTAGATTATTCACCGTTAAAACCTTCGCATCTAAAAAAAAAATCAAACCCGCAATCATTTGATTAAAAGTGTTTCGTTTTTACCAAGTGAACCAATGAATATCGGATTGAATTTTCTATTCCAAATCTTGTTGTATTTTCTATTTCAATTGACATATACATGCTGCATATATAAAAAATATTACTTAAATAAAACAAATGACAATCTTTGTATACACGTAACGTATATTTATAAATAAAGTAGAAAATACAATGAAATAAAAAATCCAATCTTGATTTCATAACTCAAGTCTCATTTTACAAATAATTAAAATCTGCTTTATTTCTGCATTAATGCAAGCAAAAATCTACAAATATATTAGCTAATTTAACTTATGTTAAGACAAAAAATAAACAAATAAAAAATGAACCTAACTTCCCGACAAAAACAAAAGATTTGCCATGCAAATGAGCCATTTACAGACATTAATCCAATGAAAGAAAGAACGATTTGAGTTAGCTCCTCAGCCCACAGGTTGCCGTTTATTCTTCCTCCTACCAATGCTCAGTTAGCTGCAGGAATAGGCGTCCTCGGACTGGGCAGCCCCATGTACGCAACTCGGGGAGAGAGTCGAACTTTCGGGCTCGGACGAGGTGACGGGATCGGGCCGTAGTTGCTAAAAGGTGCGTTGGCCAGACGAGGCGAGAGGTTAACTTGTTCGAGTGCACGGAACTGGAGTTCTGCCGGGTACTCCCTGACACATCCGATCCTCGGTCCAGCTCCCGTGCTCCATTTGCAGGACATACGCTTGGCCAAGTTGTATACCGGCTTATCTTTGTGATCACACAACGTGATTTCTTGTTCTGTTGATGGGCCGTCCGTGGTGGATGTGCGAATACTTTGTGGTTGGTTGAGATTGTCATCTGATGTACGTTTCGGGATCGACTCCTCGTAGGCGTCCTTGCTGAGAGGAGGCCGGTCGTCGTCCGTTGCACATCTCTGCACGATATAGGAAACAGTTTTGTCTCAGGATTAAGATGAAAGTTAGCGTCAATAATTACACTAAATCTCAAGAAAACGAAAGGTTTCGGAACAATTACCTTTACGTTTGAGAGATCAACACAATGCTCCTCGAGGAAGCTTATGAATTCCTTGAAGTTTTCTTCGGTCGGGAGATAGTGACCGCTGTATGGCCAAATTGCCTGTAAAAGTTGGACGAGGTTGTCAAGAATCGGACATGGGAATGAACTGAGAATGTGGTAATAATCTCTCTCAAGTGTAATTTACCTCAAGAACGCCGCCATGAGCAACCAATCTTCCGGCAGCTGTGATGGCTCCTCCAGCCAAGAAACTCGAGTGCTGGAAAAGGCCCTTCTTCTTCTGCCCTACATACAACGTCCTTGTCGTGCTAAGAACGAATATCCACTTCGAGCCCTCGATGGTATCAACTAAGATGCCACTTTGCTTATACACTAGTCTGCCGTTTTCAACCACGACCTCGTATGATTCTCTCTCGTTCTGTTGAAAAGAAAACAATTGAAGTACGCATCAATCAGGCATCCACTTCACACGGTTAATGTGTTCGACATACACGAGCAGAGTTTTTTGTAAAAATCAAAAATTGAGTGGAGACTTACCGGTCCTAGATACTTGATGCACTGACGCTGCAAATGGCTCCTCGGGCACTTCTCAAGATTTACTTCTTTTCCATCTCCAACATCCAACCTTCATATCACGGATAGCGTAAGAAAAAGTCGGTAATGGATCAAGAAAAGCACGAGACATGATGTTTTTAATGCACCTGAGGTGTCCATTTAAACAGGGATTGATATGGTACTCACCAGTAGAAGAATGGCTGCACGCTTTCACTCTTGAACCAGATATCGTAGTAGAGGTGCAAATTGTGTCCATACCGATGGCGTGGATCAATCTACAGAAAAAGCGTAGCATAAAAGCATGAGTGACAAGATCAGAAACGCAACAGAAGTACACTTGATTCGATATTGATCCAGAGACTTAACAGATCCTGTGTGTCATGAAACAAGCATCGTATCGATCCTAGGATAAAAGAAATTGATCATGTAAGAGTTTGAGGGCTTACTGCTTCAAGCCAATGCTGTAGAGCCAATTTCTGAGCCTTTTCATCCTTAGACAATCCCTTTCCGACCTGAAACATATTCCCCTGTTAGCGTCCAAGTGGCAATAATGATCGAAATATGAAGAAAGAAAACGAAATTCATTGAAAGAATCATCAAAATGGACGTCTGATATCGACCTTGGCTGCCCTGGTTCGTGCTCTAGCCCACCGCGAAACAGCAGTTTCTGGTTTCTCAACATTGAAAAACGACACAGAACTCCGTTTCAGAGCTGCAAAGTCTAAGGCCTTCCACCTGCAGACGTCAAATAAGGCCGGTTAATTGAGCTGATCAAAGTCACAGAATAAAGGAACAAAACGTCCGTTTGGTCGTGAGAAACGAACCATAGCTCCTCTACAACAACGGCACAATCTGCAAGGTTTCTTCGGGTCCGGTAGCTCTTGTAGACCTTTTGAAGCTTGACAGCAGCCGCATCAAGCTCGCTAACGGGCCGTGGAGAGAACATAATCGCAGGCTCAGGGAGAGAAGCAGCAGAAACCGACTTATTATTACGACCCTCATCATTCCCATCATCGGATTCTGATCTTCTGATGCTTTGAACTAAATCCTTGAACGAAAGCGAGGTTTCAAGAACCAACTTCACGGGCTCGCAGTTCCTCAACTTTATCGAATTCTTCCTGCTCATCTTGTTGAGCCCTCTTCTCATGGTCATTGCTCCAGATTCCGAATCACCAAAGCTCTCGGCGCTTAAAGTCATCGCCTGATTTCCACCCCTGAATCCAACACCGATCACAAAGTTGTAAAGACTGTCTTTTGCAATTTCTTGCCAAGCTGAAACGAGCAACGATAGCGATAATCCCATAAACTTTCAAGGTCTCCACCTGCACAAATTATACAAAAATTGCTTGAATACACATAAATTACTACAACAAAAGATCTCAACCAAGTTTCTCTTCACCTGAACTCAACTAAAATACCAAAAAATGACAGTAGATGATTGATCAATGGCAGAAACAATACCTCTAGACCAACTTATTAACCAACCTTAAAACAGAGAATCATAGCTTATAAACATGAAAAGAAAGGTACATAGCCCTCAATCTTCAGTTGGAAAATTCTTGCCAGAAACTAGGTACGGCCGAACCAAACCAATTACAAAGCGAGTGTGATACACGTGATTAGTTACCTCTCCTTAACTATACACCAATTACACAACAAGGGTATTGTACTTGTCGTACAATTGGTTCAGGTCCCGCCGAACCTGGGCTAGAATTTCCCTCTTCAGTTCCATGAAACAAACAATAAAAGCTATATTACCAAAAAATTTGCAAAATTCTCTGTTCATGACCAAATCTTAACCAACGAACTCTCAAGAAAGATCAAGAACAAACATGAACAGAACTACTACACATGTCACAAGAAGGTCAAAATTAGCACCTTTATGTACAAAATCAACAGCAAAAAACATCTCTGACTGTATAAAATTGAACCCTTTTCAACTGAAACCCATAAAGAAAGTCTTGTTCCAAGAATAAGCTCAAAACCACTCACCAGAAATGGAAGCCCTCAGCTCAAAATTCAGGTCCTTTTGCTGTAAGAAAAACAAATATAAAGCAACTCTCTTTTACTCTGTGTGCTTGTAAGTATCACACCACCTTCCTTCTCTATATATATATATATATTGCTACGGTTTTACCAGCAGATTGTGGAAGTCAAGAAATGATATTTTTGGAAAATGGGAGTCTAATGAACCTTCAAATACGGATAAATACGTGTAAAAGGGAGTCTGTACTAATTTGAATTCTTTATTTCTCGTGCCAAAATCTGACACTGAGAAGGTCCTCTACGTTTTCTTGAAAATGGGAATGCAAATGGTGGGAGGGTTTGAATTTTATTCAAAGATTTCAGTTCTACCCACTTTCAAAACCACGAGTTCTGGTGAAATTCAAAGCTTTTGGTAGTTTTGGGCAAGAAAGCATGAAACGTATTTTCCAACACAGAGGCACACATACATATATACATATATACAGAGATAGATACAGTGTGTGTTGTGTGTGTGTGTGTGTGGAGATAAGGGAGAATGGTCAAAAAAGGGAAGCTTTAAAGACGCTGCTTCCCTGAAATGAAGAATCAAAGATCAAACAACCCCCCCAACCGGGCAAATCTAAAAAACGTACTTTGCATGGATACGGATACCGCGACACGAACACGATATAAAATGATCACGATGATAAGAAAATTTTTAAAAAATTAAAGCACGATACGGCACTGACACGACTAAATATAATATTATATATATTCTAAAATTCTCATAAAATTAAAATATGAAATATGAAATATATCAAGATAAAACATAAAATAAAGGGTTAAATACACTTTGTATCCCTGAACTATGCATGTAATCGCATTTAGACCCCTAAAGTATGAAAGGTAACAAAAAGATCCCTCATGATATGGATTAATTTTTTTATGATGAAAATGTCCTTATTGTTTCCACCCTTAAAATATGTTTATTTCAATCATTCCCCTAAAACATAATTTAAATTATTATAAAAATTATATTTAACATAAATACTATCCAAAATTTATTGTTTTTATAATTAGCATAGAATCTATATAAACTCTATTATTTTACAGTCCTTATAGTTTTCTACATAACTATTTAAATTATGTCATATCATTACTCAAAATATTATAGAATATTATAAATTAATTATATTATAGATTTGCATATTTTATAGTGCATTATCTTCGATGTAATATTTTAAAATTGTATCAATAATTTTATTTTTTTTAAAAAAGTTCAACATATATATAACAATACAAGGAAAAATTACATAAATTTTTAAATAGTTATGTAAAAAGATATAAGGACTGTAAATTTATAGAGTTTATATAGATTCTATACTAATTATAAAAATAATAAATTTTGGATGGTATTTATGTTAAATATAATTTTTATAATAATTCAAATTATGTTTTAGGGGAATGATTGAAATAAATATATTTTAGGGGTGGAAACAATAAGGACATTTTCGTCATAAAAAAATTAATTCATATCATGAGGGGCCTTTTTGTTACCTTTCATACTTTAGGGGCCTAAATGCGACTACATGCATAATTCAGGGGTGCAAAGTGTATTTAACTCTAAAATAAACATGTCTTATGTCTAAATTTTAATAAAAATACATGATTTTAAAAATATACATAATCAGTTTATTTTAAAAAGTACGCAATGAAACAAAAATAATCATCCAAATAGTTAAATTATAATGATAGTCTCTCGATTTTTTAGTAATTTCATCCCAAAATTTTTTAATTTGAAAGAAGTGATTTTTCTTTTTTATTTTGTCCAAAATTCTTTTTTTTTAAAAAAAATTAGTACAATTTTTTTTTAAATTATAAAAAAAATTATAAACGTGTCAGGCACTCCTTCAAAACGTGTCGGACACCCAATAGGCGTGTACGACACCGTGTTCTTTTTTTCTTTTTTTTTTTTAAAATTTCGAACACGCTTATACTATGTCCGACACATTTCCAAAACGTATTCGAATTATGTCCGTGTTCAACGTATTCGTGCATTATAGTTAAAAACTTGTTTGGATTAACATTTAGGAAAATTTAATGAAAGTCAACAGAAACAGTTCTTGTCTTGTCTGCTTGTATATGAATGAATGGTCTAAGGTTGTTTGATGACTGAAATAAACGCGCCAGACACGTAGGGAAGAAAATTAACTACAGCGTTATGGGGTTTGGTCTGTCGTTGTTGTGTGGGTCGTTTCATCAGTTCAACGAACAGTGTGTAAGGGTTCATCAGTTGATTCATTGACTGTCTCTCTCCTCCCACTGTTCTATTGCAACAAATATAACATTTAATTATGACTAATTTTTATAATTAATAGTAAATGAGTTTATTGCAATTTAACTCTATATGATATTGTGAATGAGCAAATTACCCCCTATAAAAAGGAAATAGCCATTTATCTTTTTGCGTTATTTGAAATGGAGCGAGACAGAAAGGTTAGCTTCTCCATTTTAAAAAATACGATGAGGTAAATTGATTCATTTTAAAAAGTAAAGGGAGGTAAATTGCTAATTTATTTTTCATAGGGAGGTAATTTGCTCATTTGCAATATCACAAGGGGGTTGCTTGTATTTTTTCCAATAATAAATAATTATAACAAATAGTTATTAACCATGATCGATGAACAATTGTAATTAATAACTAACTTCCATAGCTGTTGAGGAGGCCTAGCTTAATTGACCAAGTTGAGATCTCATGATCCTAGAGGTCATGGGTTCGAACCCTGCGTGGGTTGATGTTATTTCTACTGTATAGTAGGTATGAATTGCTGTTGTAATAGCTAAGTGTTAGTTTATGTGATATTATTTGTTTGATTATTTGTAATTATCTCTGTTCGATATTGATAGCCGATAGGATTAAATGTAATCACTTTACTTTCGATTAATAAAAATCATCGCTTCCAATTCAAAAATAACTAACTTCCATAGTTAATAATAAATAGTCATAGCGAATAATTATTGACCACAGTTATAAAATCGTTGTTGACTGTAATTTTTGCGAGGGTGGCTAAAATATTTTTTACCATAGCTCTTAGCTGTGACAAATAAGTTTTTCATGGTGAAAAAACTAGTTTTTTGCATCAATCTTATTTAATTATTGTTAATAATAATTATATATCACGAATTTTAGTTATAATTATTAAAATTATGGCCAATAATAATTTTTTTTCTAACGAATGTTGTTGCTGGTTTGCTGTGTATGTGAATTGCAGTGAGTTTATGACTATGGTTTTTCATGTTTATATGTGTTTTTTTTTTTTTTTATTTATAGTGATAATTTTATACATCATTATTTTATCACGACTAATGCAAAACAATATGATAGCTTATAGCAGATTGATCAATCAGGAGTCGATCTACTAATTATAAAAAATATCAAATATTTATAACTAATAAATTATTGTTACTATCAATTAAACCTAGTTCAGTTGGCGAAATTGAAGTCTCAAGACTCTTAAGGTCATAAATTATTCTACTTAATAGTAGGTGTAGTTCTACTTTATACTTATAATCGATTTATTCAAATAAATAATAATAATTACTTTACCTAAAAAACAGGAATTATTATTGTTACAATATTCCAACAATTACATTTAAATGAAGTAAATTAATACTCGCGGTGGCGGCATACACTCATTAATTGAGAATTGAAACTCTTTTGGTCAGAAGTCAAGTAGTTTTTTAGGCCTAGAGACTTCAAAGGCGCAGACTTCATTTTGATGAATTTGTTGTAATTATATAATGGGTTAAATACACTTACCTGTCTTAAAATATTCACCTCATATTAATTACCCCTATAAAGTATTAAAATCTTTAAAAAAAAATCCCTGACATTCTAACTCATTTCATTTTTAAGTTCAAAAAGTCTATTTTACCCTTACTAATTTTTATTTTTTTAAAAAAAATTAAAGAAAATTTTGAAATATCAAAACCACTATTTTTTGAAACTTTGTCTAGTTAGTTCAGTTGTTCATTGAGCTCTTTTTCTTTTCGTAATCCTAAAGTATTTGGAGCTCATTTTATTTTAGTTTTTCTTGTTCGTCAAATCAAATTAAAAATAAATTTATACATGCACATATATATATATATTTATATATTTACTTAAATAAATATACAATTAATAAAATCAAAAGAATTGATCATGAGCTAATAAGAAAATATACAATTAATATATATATATATAATAATTATATAAATGTGGTAATTATATGAATGTATAAATTTATTTTTAACTTGGTTTGACAAATAAGTGAAATTAAAATAAAATGAGCTTCAAATACTTTAGAATTATAAAAATAAAAAGAGCTCAATGAACAAGTGAAAATAGAATTAGATCAAACTTAAAAAAAGAGTGGTTTTGGTATTTTAAAAATTCATTTAATTTTTTCAATGAATCAATTTTTAGTAAGGGTAAAATGGACTTTTTGAATTTCAAAATTAAAGGTGTTAGAAGGTCGGGGGTTTTTGAAAGTTTTAACATTTTAGGGGTAATTGATATAGGATGGATACTTTAGGGATGGTAACTGTATTTAATCCTTATATAATTAATTAGTATCTACATAATAATTACTTAATTAATTGATTGTGACAGCATATTATGCACCAAACACAAGAGACCTCCCCCTCGTTTTGCAAATATTGACTGTGTTTTTTATCGATAAAATTAATGAAAACAGTATTAGTTATAGATAGGTTTTCAAGAATTATTTTAAAATATTAATATTAAATAATTTTTTTCAATTAAATTTTTAAATGAGGTAGTCTTTTAATAGCGTAAATCTTTGTCTACCTGACATGCAAGGTTTTGTTTTTTCATTTTAATTCGGATAGAATATAACGATCTCTTTGGAGGTCTAATGTCGCAATCTCCTTGGAAGTCCAAGGTAGCGACCTCCCTAAAAGTCCAATGTAGCAATCTTTTGTGTTCACCTAGATGTGATATGGTCCCTGAGAAGAGAAAAACACGTTAGATTAGTCGGGATGGTTCCCAGCTATGATCCTTCGATGCTTAAATCAGTCCAAAATCGAAATGATAATATGTGATCTCAAGTGGTAAATGAGGTAGAAAGTGATAAAATGAGTGTTACCATAAATAAGGCATGGAGGGTGTATTTATAGGCCAAATGTGCCCACTTGATCCATGTGGCATCATCTAAATGCATGACCTGTCAGAGAATCCATGGTCTAGATTCCGAGTCCATGAAGCGGGTCTCAATTCGGGTCGTTAACCCGGACCCGACTAAACTGTACGTTGATCTTGAGCCCAGTATGCAAATTTGACCTTTTTTATAATTATTTATGTCTTTTTTAGAGAAATCGGGTATGCCCCTGTCACTTAAAAAAAAAAAAAAAAGTCAATTACATTAATTAAAGCATTATGATATATCAATTAGATACAACCAATAGTTTTGTTGAGATATTTTCCGTTTATGTCGTGCCATTCGAATGCGCACGTAACGTAACCAAACTCGTTATAAATTATTAGAATATGTAATCAATATTTAATTTTATAACATAAATTTATCGTATTTTTTATCCAATAATTCACATCCCATAATTAAATTCCTGTATATGCAAGTAGCAGCCTTTGGACCTCTCTACTAGCCTATTTTTAAATAGTTTGATTCCAAGATTATTTAACTAAAAGAAAAAACAGCTCATAGTTGAAAGCTTGGAATAAAGATAAGTCCATATAAGCTGCCTAATAAAATATTTGATTTATAATGTATTTTTTTATTCCAAGCATATATCAAAGTTGAATTAATGTGATATATAAGTGATTCCCTCTATAAAATATAGGGATAAATACATTTACACTTCCTGACCCATGGATGATTTACACAAATCACCTCCACATTTTGCATAATTACAGAAATCACCCATAACAACCAAAAAGTAGGGGTAGTTTGTGTAATGATGGTAACATTATTGGTGGGTGTGTGTGTGTAATTTTTTAAAAGTAGGGGGTAGTGTGTAAATGATATTGATATTCTGATGATTGCATGTGTAATTATCCAAAAAAAAAATGAATGATTTGTGTAAACAGATTACAGATTAGGGAGTGAAAATGTAATTATCCATAAAATATAATAAAATAGGAAAATAATAATAATAATAATAATAATAATAATAATAATAATAATAATAATAATAATTTGAATTGCACGGGTGCTACATTTCTCTCATCTTATTCTATTTATGGTCAAACTTGCACGGGCCTATTCTTTTTTTTTTTTTGGTTGGATTATACTCAATTTATTTAGTTTCAAATCGAATTGAATGTTATAATATTTTTAAATTAATGTATGGTTTATTTGGTCGTGCTTACGTGCAATAATGTGTCCAACAAAAAAACCTTAAATTAATATATGTGTTTGGAAATTATTATTATTTTTTATTTTTCCTACTTGTTATAGAAAAATGATTAAATGCATTTTTCGTCCCATAAAATAGGACATTTGATGTTTTCGTCCTTTAACTTTCTAGGTAGTATTTTGCTTTTGTAATTTTATCTTTTTTCATTTTGACAATTTCAATGCTGGAGTTCACCTCCACCCGCGAGTGGGTGAATTCCGACTAAATAAGGGCTGAAATTATGAAAATTAAAAAATTGCAGACAAAAATGCTACTCTAGAGAGTTAAAGGGCGAAAACACAATGAGCTAAGTTACGGGATCAAAAATGCATTCAAGTAAAAAATAAAATAAAATTGTATATATATACTTTCATATATCTATTTCACAAAGAAAGAAAAAAGGATAAATAAGATAAAAAAAAAAAAAAAAAAAAAAAAAGAAGTTATAGATATATTCGAGTACAGCTCTTTAACCTTTTACTAGCTTATCATTTTGTGTTTTCATGTTAAAGTTTCATATATTAAAAATATTATAAAAATAATTGATTGTTTCATATTATAAATTATTACAATGTCAAAATTGTGATAAATCAATATTCTCATCTGCAACCAAATATCAAAACTTGCTTATTTGAAAAATAATACAAAACCAATATCATAATTAATATATATATATATATTTCGTTGGATTGGAATATGATATTTGTCTATTTAAATAGTAATTATTTGTTTGCAATTTATTACTATAAGTTATTAATTAATGATTTTTAAACTCTATTGTTAGTTGATATATGTAGATAATGATTTGCTTGATCATTTCACTTAAAAATAGAAAAAAATGCAAGCAACCCTCCTATAAAATTGTAAATAAGCAAGTTACCCCCTATAAAAAATAAATAGCAATTACCTCTTTGTATTTTTTAAAATAATTAATTTACCTCTTCATATTTTCTAAAATAGAGCAATTTACCTCCCTAGACAGGGAGGTTTCAAAAATATAGAGACATAAATTATTATTTTTGTTTTATAACAAATAATTTACTCATTTGCAATATCACATAAATTTAAATTGCATTAAAGATAATAACAAACACGATCTTAATTACTATTTGAAAGAATCAAATTAAAAAAGTTGTGTGATTAAAGTCAAAAAGTGGATTATAACTTTATCCTTTGACTTTTGGTTGGTGATTTGGGGAGAAAGAATTAGGAATTTACTGCGTCAAAGTATACGACTCGGGGTTCATTGTTCGTAGGATTGCCGACAAATTATACTATTTTTCATTACAATTGGTCGTGGTCGCACGATATTTTTTGTATATATAATAAATAAATTTTAAAATTTTAAAATATATTATAAATAATAATAAATTATATAAATCGATACTTTAAAAAAAATAAAATAATTTAAAATTTATTATCAAACAACAAACAATTTAGTATAGTAATATCACAAATAGTTTGTGAATAGAAAGTGTCTTTTCTTTTTATATTAATATAGAGTATAACATTTACCTGCATATGATTTCTCTTATTCAATTTTTTATGTTTAGCATCAACTAAGCTAATCATTTACGTATGAACTGAATTTCTGAATTTTTGAATAGTAATTCTTGATGATGTCTAGAGTAATCAATTTTTTCAAACATTGGTCATTGTCAAGCCCAATTATTTAGGAATAAGCTTAATTGTGGTCAAATAAGGGGCAGGACGTTTAAAAGTCAAGGAACAAGATCCAACACTTAACTCAATAGAGGGCTGCTAATAGTCAGAAGCACCTGTGGTATACTGATAGCCTTACCTATTTAACAGACATGTTAGCACCAGGTCCCACATAGACGAACACATTAGCCCTCAATATGTTAGTAGACAGTTAGCCAAATCAGAAAGGAAATCGAGATAAGGAGTTAAATTGGCTGGATCAAGTAATAAACTCCTCCTAAATGGACGCCCATTACCTGTTGATGAGCATCCAATCGGACCAATCCACTTCCACGAAAATTAAGCTACATTACAAATATGTGCGGATCATGTCCAACAACTTCCTAGCTTTTCTTAACCAGCTCCTATAAATAGAAGACTAAGTAGGACAAGGAAGGTAAGCTGTCATTTTAAGTACTCTCACCGCCTTTTTTACATTCTTTTAACTTGCCTGCTAGTTTTTAGACTTAATCCAATGTTACTTGATCTCCGCATGAAGAAGATACGAAGTACTAATGTATTATAGTGCTGATATGTTTTTTTTTAAGTCAATCATTCAACTATTTTATGATTTTCAGTTCATCCTTCAATATTTTATGATGTTGTTAGACTCTGATAAACATAATTTATACGATGAAACTTATGTAGATGAACTAAGCTCAATTTCAATAGTTTTTAGTTGAACTTGAATTTTAGTCGAAATTTATAAGCTCAATGAACCTGATATTAAATCGTTGAAATTTATAATTTTGATGAACTTGATAAAATTATTCCCACCACAAAAATAAAAACTATTATAAACACTCTCTTGTCAGCAAACATTGAATTCAATACTTTGCAGTTATGAGGTGAAAGATTTAATATAATTAATGGTGTCAATCTATTGTAAATTTTGGTACATATATAATAGATTTAAATTTAATTATTGTGTAATGCTTAATTAGTGTCTTGATTGAAAAACATTTTTAGCTTTTAACTATTTTCCGCAAATGCCAAACAAATTGACAATTAGTCATTAATGGAGAAGTGGGGGATTGGGACTTCTCCTGATTGGTCAAGAGTCAAGCATTTAATGGTCAACATTTGACCAACATACCTCAGCCTAGAGCTACACTTCCACACTTCAAAGCACTACCCTTTTTTTTTTTTTTTTTTTCAAATGCATTTATTCTAATTTAAACTCCACGTAATTAGTTGGTGTAACATTTATTGTGCTCCAATGAGGGGACCTAAGTTAACAATAGGGTGGCAATTCAATTCGAATCGGGCAAAACTCGCTTTGGATTTATTTTTAATGGGGCTAGTCTGGATTCAAAAAATTAAAGACGAGGCGAGTAGCGAGTTTCTAAAATTAGGACCGGCCGAGTCGGGGATGGTTCTCGGGTCCTTAAGGACCCACTCCGGACCCAACCCATTTAAAGATATATATTTTTTCTTTTACTTTTATCATAATAATAAATAATTAATAAAATATTATATTATTTAATTTATTTATTGTTAAGTACTTGTTTAACAATTGATGAATTGAAAAATTGTCCAACAATACTTAATGATGAGGAAGACGAAGAAGTAGTTACTAACGTATAATTGATATGAATTGTTTGGGTTGTTTTATTATGAATAATTTTATTTGCACTTGAAAATCTTTTTTGATTTGAATTTGAGTTAGATCATGAACAATTTTATTTGTAATTGATATATTATATGTATTTAAAATTTGTAGAACAAATGAAAAAAAAAATAAAATAACCGGGTCTACCGGGTTAGACCCGCCCCGGCGAGTTTTGTGCCGGGGCGGGGTGGGGCGGAGCGACGTTCAATAACTGGGGGGGCAGGGGTCCCGGGTTCACTCCTGAGTTGGCGGGGCGGGTCCCCGGTCCACCCAAACCCGCCCCGTTGCCACCCCTAGTAAACAACACAATTTAGAGCGTGTTTAACTAAACTTATTTTAAGGATGAAGCATAGCTGAGTTTGGTCAAGTTGAAGCCCATGATCATAGGATTTGAATTCACCAATGCGTAGAATATTATTTCACTACATAGCAGATGTGTCGATCTACTGTAATTGTAGGTGTGAGAAACAATTTGAAAGAACCGAGTCGACCGCCAAAACTACCGTATTAGAACCAGTAATAAATAGGCTTTATTCTTGTTCACTTAAATCAAAATTCCAATCGAAACTGAAAGGCGGATTTGGTGTTTTGTTCGACAAATCAAGAATCCAGATTTGATTATCGTGTCGTAAGAAAAAAAAAAAACGAGTCATTCATTTTGACTACTTTAGCATATTTTCTCATAGTAATTTCAACTCCCCAGGATTGTTTAGGTTTTAATTTATGGGATATTGTTGATCAATGTATAATTGTTGTAGATTATTCGACAGGACTGATTGTAATCGATTTATTTCAATTAATAATAATTCATCGCTTTCACTTAAAAAAACCTATTTTGATCATAAAAAAAGAAAAAATAAACTTATTTAAAATATTTTATAAGCTCTTACATTTAACAAAATATTTTAAGAGCTTAAAAATATTTTATTTTATTTTAAAAATAAGATTTTAAAGTGTTTGGATAAATAAGATGACAGAACCTATAGATTATGTGAATTGTTTGTAAATGCGTTGCAAATTTACAATGGAAGTAGTGTGTAACAATATGTTGCCACGAATTTTGCAACCACCTTATTTAATAAATAATATAATCTGAAGGTCATTGCAAAAGTTGTGGCGAAAAAAATTATTAAATTGCAACAATTTTGTCCCGTTGTAATATTCGTTGTCAATTATTTTGCAAGGGATTTAATTTGAAAATACACTACAAAATTTGCTGCGAAATGATCCATTGCAAATTGCCACAGAAGTACTCCATGGCAAAATTTTACCTCGACTTTCGCAATGATTTGCGTTGAAAGTGAGTCACTCTAATTGACCAAATTTTGCAACGAAAATTTGTAATGAATTAGCCATTCCAAAAGTTGTTTGCTACGTAATTTGCCATGAAAATTTAAAAATTTGAAAGCCCGTTGCAAAGTCGTGGTAAATTTGCCACAAAAAATTTCAATGCAAAAGGTATGGTGCTATGAGCTTCTTTTTTTTTTTATTTTTTATTTTTATTAATATAGTGTCATAAGCTTAGCCAAACACCCTCTTAGACTTGTCTGGTAATCCCCAATGAGTTTGGGTTCAATTTGTTTAGTAATTTGAAGGGTGAGAATCCAATAAGAGTAGGTTTGTCAGTAGATGATCAATACCTAAACTGAAATACATTATGATAACTATAACCGAGATCCAGACTCAATATTATTACATTAGATCCAGACCCGAACTCATATTTATTGAAATAAATATTATGGTGTATAAGTAGGGCCCATAACCAATTGCTATTCTATAAGTAGGGTCGGAGTAGAAGCAATAAATAACTATTACGAATATTTATTGCGAATGAATCTGAATAGGGTATCATCTGTCCATTGATAAGCATAAATAAGAGATTAAGAGTAGTAAGAATATCATACCTTCACTTGTAGTCCTATACGAAATATTTATATGATCAAATATCCGTATAAGTACAAATTTCAATTGGCAATACCGCGACATCCGCGTGTGAAGTGTTATTTCTATTTTATTTTAGTCGTTGATTCTTAATTTATCCCCGTCAAATACAAAGATAAACATTCATATATGTTCTATCCAACATGTTTATGTCATGTAGGTATATATTTAAGTGCACATATATAATGATGTGAACATTTAACCTAATGATAATATTATATTCTTATTAAATAATCCAAAACATATTGAATATCCCTACCAAGCAAGTTTATGGCATGAAATTATGGAAAAAATGACATGTACTCATATATATATAAATAGGAAACCTCTTGTCCACGTCTCAAGTTGGTTTTAGGTATGTAATTTTGAAAAGTTTGGAAAATTAGTTTGGGTTTTGGATAGTTTGAAGTTATATTAGAGAATAGTGAAAATAATGAATTATTTCGTATGTTACGATTAAATACGTTTTAAGAATTATGATAAATTAATATTATCGATCAGAGCTCAGCAAATTAAGGAAAAATCGTATTTTTATCCCATATGTAAGGGTTTGTTTCAATTAGGCCCCTTTTGATACAATTTCTTCTATTGCAATCCATAAGTTGAAGGTTTTTTTCAATATTAGTCCTCACGTACATTTTTCGTCCAATAATTAATGGATCGGGTGAAAGTTTTCTCAATATTAGTCCTCACGTGAGGACTAATATTAAGAAAACTTTCAACTTATGGGATGCAATGCAAGAAAATCGTAACGGATGAGACTAAATTGTAAAGAATCCTAACGTATGAGATCAAAAATGTAATTTTCCCACAAATTACTATGAAAATTTTAAGTCTTGATCATGGTTTTTAACCATGTATAGAAACATTTGCTTTGATTTTTAGTTATAACTAATGGTTTAGCATTGTTTACTGAAATAAGGGCTAATACCGTTACATATTATTAATTATCGTTCACCGTTGATTTTTACTTTTGGCCGTGGTAATTAGTCATGAAAAATAAGTGTTCCAGTTTGGTAAATTCAAATAATCGAACCAAAATTGAAAATTCAGTACATATCGAAACCAAATCGAAAAATTCGGTTCAATATTAACTTTTTTCTTTTTTTATTTAGGTATTTCCTTCGATTTCGATTTCTGGTGTCGAATTCTAGATTGCAGGCATTAATTCAAGGTATTTTCAAATTGTATAAGAGATAGTTAGAGCAAAAAATTACCGATGATCCCTTATTCGAGTGGTGAGGTTAGATCTCACAATCAAAAGGTCGTGGGTTCGAGTACTATGAATGTAGGGAGTTGTTTAATTTGTGGAATGTTTGAATTATTCATTTGATTGGTATTGGTAGATGTGGATTTGTTATTATACCGTGGACTGAATAGATGTTGTTATATATTTTGTGCACTGAATATTGCAATAACAATTGATCGCTTTAGAAACATTGTTATACTTTCAAATTAGTTCATCGCTCATTATAAAAAAAAAAAGCAAAAAGATTATAAAGAAATTCAACTTATTGAATGACTTAAGCTGCAATAATCACATTCTCATATATTTACAACTTTTAACTTTAACTTGATTTAAAAAAAAAAAAAAAAAGCATAAGTTGTATCGCTAAATACCTTTATTAATTGGAAAAAATGCAAGCAACCCTCCCGTAATATTGTAAATGAGGAAATTATCATCGTATGAAAAAGAAAATAACAATTTATCTCTCTTTGTTTTTCAAAATGAATCAATTTACCTCCCCGTATTCTTTAAAATGGAGCAATTTATCCCCTTATCTAGGAGGGTAAATTGCTCCATTTTAAAAACACAGAAAGATAAATAATTATTATTCTTTTATAGAGGGATAATTTGCTCTTTACAACATCACATAGATATAAATTGCATTAAACTCTTATTTAATTCATAATAAGCTATAATTCAAATAAACAATTAAATGCCTTATATTCTGGAATTGGATTTTTTTTTTTTTATAATGAGCGATGAACTATTAATTTGAAAATACAATAATATTTCTAAAGCAACCAATTGCTATTACAATAATCAGTGTATAGTAGTATAATAACATCTATTCAGTCCATGGTATAATAACATATTCTACATCCACCACCAATCAAAGAAACAATATAAATATCCTATTATATAAATTAAACAACTCTCTACATTCGTAGTACTCGAACCCACGACCTCTTGGTTGTGGGACCTCAACCTCACCACTCGGGCAAGGAATCATCGGTTTTGGAATTGGATATTATTAATATATCAAGTTGTTATTGAAATAAATAAAAATTTCCCAACAATAAACAAATAAAGAATTTATAAAAAGAGATGTGAACAAATTCAATCAGAGTCGTTTATGCACAAGCTGGCAACGTGGAAGCATCACCTATCTACAAGTAGCAGCCCCTTGGAATGGAGCTGCCTTCAAATTTTAAATTATTGTATATTTATATTAATTCCAAGCATCAAACTTTGTATTAATTATTAATGTCAATAGGTGACACCTTATATTAATTAAAGAGTGATAATTTTTTGCTGAAAAAGAAAGTTCAACTCCTTGATGTCATCATCAATAAATTAAAAAAATGGATAAATTACGTTCACACAATCTAAGATCTGATCTAATTATAAATGCATTCGTTTACATCAAAGATTATGATTATATCTCTTGAAATTTGTAAACATTACTAATTCAATAAAAAATACTTAAATATCGTCGTTCTTTTCTGACAGAAAAAAGTATTAGACAAAGTTTGACAAAATGCCCAAAATAGATAATAATAATAATATTTGGCACCGTTTTGTTTTTTATCCTTCATCCCTATAAACTATCTCTACTTGCATCGTCATATTCAGTTGTCTTTTCATCACTTTATTGCTGACCAGTCTTCACTTTAGAATAATACAACGCCGACAAAATGATCAGGAATGTCTTACTTGAATTTGGTGCAAAGGATATTTTAATCCAGAAAATGGTAAAATTACAATCAACACTTTATGAGGGTTTTTTTTTTCTTTTTTAGAATATCACATGTAAAATTCGATTGAACCTACCAAATAAAGTTATATATAAAATGAAACAAACCTCCGGTGGATTAACTATAATTTTTAATTTGTTATTATAAATATAGTTATAATTAGACAAAAATCAGGATATGTCAATGTAATTTAATTACCCTACCAAAATATTGTGGACTGGTTTCTCAAAACCCATCTGCCTCAATTAATTGCACGGGTGCAGGAATTCTCCCCCTTATTCTAGTAGTGTCAAACTTCCATAGGGGTATTAGTTTTTTAAAATTAGTGGCACGTTATTTCTGTGTGGATATAATAAATAATTTTTTATGCTTTAAAATATATTATAAATAAGAGTAAAAATATAAACTAACACATCACATTAAAAAAAAGAAGAAAAGAAAGAAAAAACTAATTTATCAATTAATAAAAATTGAAAAGTTGAATAAAGTAGTTATCATATCAGTTGGGGTTATTTTTGACATTACAAAAAAGTGGTGTAGCGGTGTCATTAACCATCATTTGTGAGTAAAAAGGGGGCTTCTTTTATATAATAATATAGATAAAATTTGAAAAGTTGAATAAAATAGTTATCATATCAGTTAGGGTTATTTTTTGATATTACAAAAAAGTGGTGCGGCGGTGTATTAACCACCATTTGTGAGTAAAAAAATGGATTTCTTTTCTATAATAGTATAGATACATCTGATGAAAAACTCCCACTATACCTGAAGGAAAAAACACGCCCTGCCTGAATGAAAATTCAGCTCCTCCGCCATCGTCTCCGACAACGGCTTCCGACGGCGTCATCGCCTCCACACCAGCCACCGAACCCTACTTTGTTTCAGGCCGTCACTCCCCCGCACGCTCCTCCGCACCGCTAGTGTGTGTAATTGCACACACTAACGCCGATCTCCGTACCAGCCTCCGTTTCCGACAACCACCTCCACCACCAGTCTCCCCACCCTCCGGCGACCCTACGCCTGAAAACCCACCAACTTCCGCGCCACCCCACGTGCCTGTACGCATTGACACCGTCAGTGCGTGTGAAGCTTCTCCGACGTCGTCGCCGGTGTCCGCTTCGGCGACATTGCAGATAGCCTCCTCCTCAACCGTTGCTTCACCTTACGACGTCGCCGGTGTCCGCTCCGGCGACATTGCAGATAGCCTCCTCCTCAACCGTTGCTTCACCTTACGACGTCGATCGTCCCGACCAACAACAGAATATCTCTCCCGATGTAGCTACACTGATACCGAAATATGCAAATTGCCCAACACCGGCGGAACCCCCTCAACCTCCGACACCAGCTGCTCCTCCAGTGAAAAGAAGCTACTCCAATGTTGTTCAACACAACTCAACAACCAACCTTCAATTTGATCCGAACCGTGCGGCAAAGAAGACATTTCGCGAAGTTGAATGTGGAACCATAAGTAAGGTCTCCTCCTTCATAGGAGACCTAGGTATTACCTTTTCTAACTCTGAAATAGCAACACTTGCCGAACGTTTAAAATATGCTCTTGTTGGCAAATTCTCGCATGGACTGCCCAGTCTTAATTCCTTGAAAAATCGTATTGTGATATTGGGATTGTGTGGTTCTATGTCCATTGGTGCTATCAATGTTAAGCATGTTCTTATTCACCTATCACATGAAAGAAGATTACTCATGTTTATGGGGATAATGGACATTTGACACTTTTCATATGCGTGTCTTTAAGTGGACACCGACATTTAATCCCCACATTGAATCATCCATTGCTCTAGTTTGGATTAAATTTCCTGAACTGCCTTGTCATTTATTTGAGAAAAGAGCACTCTTTAGCATTGCTAAGTTAAATGGAAAGCCATTGCGCATGGACGAACCTACTGTTGATTTAACTAGACCTAACTTAGCTCGTGTTTGTGTTGAACTGGATTTAACTGCTCCTAAAACTCAATTTGTCTTTCTTTAATTTGAAGACGTTACTATTAGGCAACCTGTCATGTATGAAAACTGCCCCTTGTATTGTGCCTTGTGTAAATATGTTGGTCATGAACAAAATATGTGCTCTTTAAGGCCTAAGAACAACAATCTTGATATAACACAAGCTGATCATACGAATAATGCTACTAGGCAACCAAACCATGGAAAAGATGAAGGCAAAAAAGTCATGTTTAAAGAAGTGGAACGCAATGATCCTATTTCTGTTGTTAACCATGATGATGCACTTACTCGTGGCTTGATTGAAACTGAGAAGGTAGAGGACAAAATGTTAGCAACAAGGACAAGTAGCTTGCTGGCGAGGATAAGACCCTACCAGATCAAGAGATGGTTGACGGTAATATCACGATGGAGAAACAGAAGGGAGCTGAAACTCACGGCCAGATCACAAAAGGCCACACATAGACCGCAGAAGAAATGGAGGATTTCAACTACGAAGACCCCCTACTTACGTCCCTTTTGGACAAAGATTGGGAGACCGAAATTCTGACCAAGGAAATTGACGAGAATGTCCTTGAAGATATTGAAGCAATCAACTTCATGATGGAGTTTCAAGCACAATCCACTACCCAGAGGAACTTCAACACCAGCCCAAATCGGCTCTCCTTATCCTATATAAAGCACCCTGAAGCAAGGAAGGGAGAGGAGACTGATGAACGAAAAAAGGGGACTGCACACCAACCTCCAATAGATTCCAGCTACTTGAAGATTTAGAAGCAGACAACACCAATTTGGAAGCTTGTGTCCAACCAATCTCTAGCATGAACACAAACAAGGTGTACAACACAGGAGCTGCACAATAACGGACAACCTGACGATGTACCGGATAGCTCCACCTCCCTTCTGTTGGAGAACTTCCTGCTAGAATCGACAGAAAACCAAAGACACAAACGACAGAATTCAAGTGAGGATGCCACCCCTTCCTACAAAAAAATTGCTCCGCCCAACAAAGGTAAAAAGGCGAAAAGTAACAGCTCTCCAAAAACTCTCTTGAAAAGGAGTACAAGGTCCACTTCCTCCTTTTTTTTTTTAAATGATTAAAATCCTTATTTGGAACATTCGTGGTATTGAAAAAGCTTCCAAACAAAAAATTCTTTGTGATTAGGTTTCCGAGCATAAACCACACATTTTGGTACTTTTGGAACTATTTGTGCAACTTAATGAACACTTCTTCACTCGCATGCTTGGATTTAATTCTGTTGTTGCTAACCTCAATAATAAAATTTGGTGCTTTTACTCTCAAGTTGTTAGTGTGCAGGTCCTTATGGACAATCATCAATTCCTTTATGTCAGCATAACATCAGGCCTAATTCCTTAAGTAGTTCGATGCACCTTTGTTTACGCTAAGTGCAGTAGAACCCCAAGAAGGCTTCTATGGGAAGAACTTAATATTCTAGCCATAGAGGAGATGCCTTGGCTTGTAGGTGGAGGCTTCAACAATTTTTTGACAACTAATGAGAACCAAGGAGGACAGTTTGACACAGATGGTCATATGGAGGATTTTGGAGACATGCTTATGGATACTGGACTCACAGATGTCGGATTTGAGGGAGAACCTTTCATATGGACTAACAACTGGGTGTGGAGGCGATTGGATAGAGTTCTCTACTCAACAGAGTGGACTGATCTTTTCAACTGTACTCGTGTCGCACACCTGCTAAGAAGAACCTTAGATTATCACCTACTGCTCGTCACTGCCTCTCACTCAGAGAATAGAGGACCTTATTCTTTCAGGTTTCAAAATATGTGGACTAAGCACCCCTCCTATCCCGATACCGTGGAAAAATCGTGGATTCTCCCTATCAAGGATTATGGCATGTACCGACTTCAACAGAAACTTTACTGTACCAAAGAGCTCCTCAAAGAATGCAATAAAGATACTTTCAGCAATGTATTTAGCAGGGTGGAGTAGGCCAAAGCCAGCGCAACAGAGATGGAGCAACAGTTTGACAACCATTCGTCTGAGGAAAACCGCATGGAACTCAACAAAAGAAATACAGAGTTGATACAGACCTTGACCATTGAATCTGAATTTTGAAGATAAAAAATCAATTGCAAGTGGCTTGAACGGGGGAGAGAAACAACAAGTACTTCCTTATGTTAGTGAAGAAGAAACATACTCAATCCCGCATTCATAGAATTCTTGGGACGACAAGGAAGTAACTGACCTTAACCAAATCAAAAACTCGACGGTTATGTATTTTGAGGATCTCCTTACTCATCCACCTCATATGCTGTGGAGTTTAACCCTCAGTTCTCTCTCCCTTCAATCTCCGATGAAGGTAGAACTGCCCTCATTTCCGTACCTTCAGAAAATGATATCAAAGATGTGGATTTCAGCATCAATCGAGACAGTGTAGCCGGCCCAGATGGGTTCTCTACCGCATTCTATCAAGACTGTTGGGAATTCATCAAACAGGACATCATTGATGCTGTCCGCGACTTCTTTGCTGGAACCCCTATGCCTAGAAGCTTTTCTGCAAATACGATCACTCTCATCCCAAAGGTGGACTCACCACAATCGTGGAGTGATTTTTGCCCCATCTCCCTTTGCAATGTCTCCAACAAGATTCTCTCCAAACTCTTATATAAGAAACTTGCTCAGACTCTTCCACACCTAATCTCTCCATCACAGACTGGCTTTGTCCCGGGCAGACTTATTAGGGACAATATCCTCCTTGCACAGGAATTGGTTCACCCTATTGATGCGGGGAATAGCAAAGGAAACTTGATTATTAAATTGGACATGGCCAGGGCTTATGACAGGGTCAAATGGAGCTTCCTCTACAAAATCTTAGAAAAAATGGATTTTTTTGCTCATTTTATTCAGTGCAATAAAAACTTGATTAAAAAATATTGGTTCACTGTACTTGTTAATGGTGAAACAAGTGGATTCTTCAAGTCCAGTCAGGGCCTGAGACAAGGAGACCCCATATCTCCAGCACTCTCCATTCTGGCAGCCGAGGCCCTTTCAAGAGGACTTGACCACCTATTTGACTCTAATCCTCACATGTTCTACAAAACATGGAGTCATAATAGAGTTTCTCACTTAGCTTATGTTGATTATGTGATATTATTTACTAATTATAAGCATAACTTCTTGTTAAACTGATGCAGTTCTTGGAAGCGTACAAAGACATTTCAGGCCAAAAAATCAATCATGCTAAAAGCTTATTAGTTCCTGGAAAAAAAGCCAATTTGATTGCGCACCAAATCATTCATACTACGGGGTTCTCCATGAAAAAGCTTCCCATTACATACCTTGAAGCCCCGTTGTACAAAGGTAACAAAACTAAGATGTTGTATAATGACCTCACTAACAAAATCCGTGACTTGAGTGATGTGGGGGTACCGGGGGCCAAAGTACACATGGTGCAATAGACGTGCAGCGCCGGACACAATATGGGCTCGGTTAGACAGAGCGTGCGTAAATCCGAACTGGAGTGACAGATTCCCAAATACCGTGGTAACCCATCGGCCTATTCCTTATTCAGATCATTCCATGATAATACTTTGTTGGGATTCTGGGGGAGTGTCACATGGAGTAAAATGGAGGACACAATTTAAGTTTGAGGCAAAGTGGCTACATGATGACGATTGTAAAAAGGTGGTTGAGGAGGCATGGAGTGTTGAGGCAGGAACTGATCCGAACTCTCGGTTATGGTGCAAGATCCAGGAATGTAGGCTAAAATTGTTGACATGGAACAGAGAGTCCTTCGTTTGGCCAGCTAGGGAGACAAAGGAGCTAGAGGACAGATTTATGTACCTTGAGCATGGACCGATCGGCACAACAAAACATGTGGAGATGGAACACATTCGGAGGAAGATTGAGGAGAATCAGAGGAGAGAGATGTCAAAGTGGCAACAAAGGAGTAAAATACATTGGCTGAAAGACGGTGATGGCAATACGAAGTTTTTTCATTCGCATGCGTCTTTCCGGAAACGAGTGAATTCTATTCATGGGATTCGGGATGATGAGGGGGTATGGAGAGATAAGGAGGAGGATATTCAGGAAGTGCTTCTTCAGTACTTTCGACAGATATTCACATCCAACTGTCAGTCAGATTCTGTTATGAACGAGGTATATTGTAATTCAACCTCGAGTCACCTCAGAGATGAACCAGTCATTGGCTGATCCCTTCACCGCTGCCGAGGTCAAGACGGTTGTATTTGGTATGTACTCATTAAAATCCCCGGGTCCCAATGGCATGCCTCATTTGTCTTTTCAAAAGTTTTGGCAAATTGTCGAAAAATGATGTTACATGTGTTGTTCTACGCATCCTGAAAGACCATGTTTTATTGCATAAGATGAACCATACTCATGTTGTTTTGATTCCGAAATGTGAGTCACCGGAAACGGTGGCTCAACTCTGTCCTATTAGCTTATGTAATGTTGTTATTAGGATTACTTCTAAATGCATAGCTAATCGGCTTAAGTTCTTGCTTGATTCTATTGTATCCTCTTCACAATCGGCTTTCATTCCGGGCCGTTTAATTACAGATAATGTGCTCTTAGCTTTCGAAATAAATCACCATCTTAGGACATCTACCCAAAAAAAAAAGGGTTGTGTAGCGTTAAAACTCGATATGAGCAAGGCTTATGATAGTGTGGAGTGGCCTTTTTTACGAGGGGTTATGCTTAGGTTAGGATTTCATCATCGTTTTGTGGATTTGATTATGCTCTTGGTCACTATTGTATCGTACTCTCTAACTCTGAACGGGTCTCCTTTTGGTTTCTTTCGACCAGAGCGTGGCATCCATCAGGGTGACCTGTTGTCTCCATACCTATTCATTTTCTGTGTAGAAGCTTTCTCTGGTCTTATCCGGGCAGCTGAAGGGGAAGGGCGTATTGTGGGGGTGAAGGTGGCTGAGCAGGCTCCAAGGGTGTCTCACCTATTATTTGCCGATGACACCTTGGTCTTCTATGAAGCAACGGAGGGGCAGTTGGGGGTGATGAGTTGTATCTTGGAGGTATATGCTAGAACATCCAGTTAGGTAATAAATTTTCATAAGTCAAATATGGTTATTAGTGGTCGGATGTGGGTGGAGTTGAAACAACAATTGGCGGGTATTTTGGGTGTTCGGTTGGTGGCTAGTCATGATAGGTACTTGGGGTTACCGGCGGTAGGGGGTCGGTCGAGAGGCGAGCTGTTTAGGGGAGTTAGGGAATGGGTTTGGGAGAGGGTGAACGGGTGGGATGGAAAGTTGCTTTCACAAGCCGGGAAAGGTGTTTTGATCAAGGCGGTGGTGCAGTCTTTGCTGAATTATATTATGTCTTGTTTTCAACTTCCATGCTCATTGTTGAGAAATATTGAATCTATGGCTGCAGATTTCTGGTGGCACTGTAGGGGGGAAAGACGGGTGCATTGGTTGGCGTGGAGTAAATTGTGTCGGCCATTGTCTAGGGGGGGTTTGGGGTTTAGGGACCTTTGGGCTTTTAACACAACGTTGTTAGCAAAACAGGGTTGGAGGATTGTGTGTCGCCCGGAGACCCTATTGAGTCATGTGTTGCGAGCGAAATACTTTTCAACAGGTACATTCTGGGATGCATCGCTGGGGTCTCGTCCCTCACTAACATGGCGTAGCTTGCTTGGTGCCCGTGGGCTGTTGCAGGAAGGGTGTTTGTGGGAGGAGGATCGGAATGGAGGGAGTGGGGGTAGGTGGACGTAGAGGTTTGCAAAGAATGGAAAGTTCACAGTGAAGAGTGCCTATCGTCACGCTACGGCTATGAGGGATAGGAATATGGCGTCCTCATCCCATGAGGGACTGCGGCTCGTTGTGGTCGTGTTTATGGAATACGTGTGTCCCTCCAAGGGTTAAACTGTTTATGTGGCGTGTATGTGTAGGGGCAGTACCAACCTTGGATAATTTGGCCAAACGGAAGCCAGGGATCGATGGTAGCTGTGCAGTCTGTGGAAATCAGGGGGAGTCTGTCAAACATGTGTTATTGGAGTGCAATGTTGCAAGACAAGTGTGGGCATTGAGTGGCATTCCATGGAGGCATGTTTCAGTGTGGGAGCAGGATGAGGCTGTCTGGGTTTTACGGGTTGTACAGGAAGTGGGGGAACGGGAACGTCGTCTGTTTTTTATGGTATGTTGGGCCCTTTGGCAAAGCAGGTGTAAGAAGCTCATGGAGAATACACAAGTGGTGCCAATGAGTGTGTGGAGGGGAGCTCTGTTGCTGTTTCAGAATTACAGAGATGCAAAGGGACGCCCGTCTTCTAATTGAGCAGGTGGAGGGTAGTGAGGACACTTTGAATGTTTTTTTTTTTTTTAATTCGCTATGATG
Source organism: Sesamum alatum (assembly GCA_034509735.1). Lineage (NCBI taxonomy): Eukaryota > Viridiplantae > Streptophyta > Magnoliopsida > Lamiales > Pedaliaceae > Sesamum > Sesamum alatum. Next base: position 22,158,495 of record JACGWO010000011.1, on the reverse strand, counting down.
TTGGTTTGGTTTTGCTGCTTTCACATGATTTGGCAGCTTTTAGGACTTTGTAATTGTGAACCTGTTGTTTGGTTTTGTTCCGTTTTATAAAAGTTTCATCGCTCTTTTATTCAAAAAGAAAAGAAAAAAAGACATGTCCTAAATTCAATGTTAATTATTCTTTATTTCGTGACATTTATGAATAATATCTCAAAAAAAAATCTAAAATAGTAGTTTTTTACGGCAAAATGTTTTACCATTTACATAACAATGTTATATTAATAACTTTCAAGATATAACTTATATTTTTCAATTTGTTTCAACAATTTCATTGGAACTATTGTGTACATTACATCCAAATTAGAAAGAAAAATCAATGAGTTTGGGAACAGGTTTTGTCCAAACCCGTCTCGAACCCACTTCGAATAATATTTATAAATATATTTTATTTATTTATATTTATACATGATATATTTGTAAAATAATTATATATATTTTTAACATAATAACTTATTAAGATTCATAAATAATAATTTTTAGAAAAATGTATTAATTAATAGAAAAAATAGTAAATTATATGCATTTTTTTTTTTACATCTTATACCAAGTTAACTAGTCATATTGAATTGATCCTCTATATATGAAATCTTTCTTTAAGTTGCAGGACTATCAATAATTTAGGAAAATCATCAGCTTACTTCTCACTAAGTACCCTCTCCAATAGGAAAACAAAAGAAAATTATTCAGTCCCTAGCTACAAGTTTCTACAAGGGAGCCCTAATATAAATATAGGTAAATTACAACTACCTCTTTTGAAATTTGATATAATTATAAATATTTCCTAAAATTTGTAACCGTCTAATAAATAGCTAATTTTTATGGGTGAACTGACCGTCTAATAAATAACCAATTTTTATGGGTGAACTGACCAAAATGCCTTTATACAAATTGAATTATTCTTAAAAAAATTTAATTTTTTTGGGACTATAATGCGTAGGGGGAGGTTTCTTAAGTTTTTTACACAGAGGAGCAATAATGCAATTTGCCTCGGTTGATTTTTCTACAATTCTAACTAAAAATTCAAGGGCAAAATGGTCAATTTCAGATCTTTGGTTAAAAATTACAAACCTCAAGGAGTATTTGTAACTTATCAAACAACGAGTGAGTATTTATAATCATACCAAATCTTAGGAAATGTAGTTGTAATTTACTTATAAATATTTAAGGCTCTTGCTTATACTGTAACATGTCTTCAAATTAGGCCCGTTAAATAAATAAAGATTACTCAGGTGCATGCCTGTTACAACAAGCTCATAACTAGGCCCAAAGTCACATTTTTTAGTCAGACCCAAGCCTAGATCCAGACCTTTTGTAGTGATAAAATATTTTTTACTAGCAGATCAACAGATGAATTTTACGGAATGCTGAATAAGGCTTCGAACAAAATTTTATGTATTTTTTTGCTAAGGTCGGCATTTTCCATCCAAACCCTACTAGAATTTTCGTATGGTTGCACTTGTAATTTCAATACTTTTTTTGAAAAATACTGTAATTTCGCATTTATAAGGAGGAATAAGTGTAATTATATCTAATATTTAATATTTCAACACGTCTTTCTTGTAAACTCTGCACGTGAAATCTTTCTTTTAAAATAAAGAAAAGTCTTTTTTATAAATTGTGATAGTAAAATTCAAACTCATAACCTTTCATTTATACCAAAATCATTTAATATTTAATATCTTACATTTATGGTATATATAATGGAGTTCAATTCGAATTAAAGATTTTCATGATATTCTATTTAACAAACGAATATCGCTCTAACAAGAAGAGGGAACACACACACACAGTCTCAGGGTCCGTCCAAAGTAGAAAGACGCCTGCCTTTTCAAATCAGGCATCTGTCATACGTTTGATTCTTTATTCTCCCACCCTCCATTCCAACTCATTGCCTACACACAATCAGATTGAAATCAGAGATAATCATCCACAGAGATAAACTCAAGAGACCCTGTTCATGGCTGAATCCAGGCCGGACCCTTCATCAAACACTTTGTCAGGTTCGCTTTCTTGATCTAAAACCCGTGCTGTATTATCTCTTTCTGTACATTTGTACGGCTGCAAATCATAGAATTTTCGGTGAAATGAAGAAATTGAACCAACCCTTTTGTAAAACTAGTTATTCTTGTTTCTTAGGATTTGCAATCGTGTAGGATTAGTATGAGGGAGACGGTGTCTAAGGTTCTGTGATTGGTGGGCAGGAAAAGATGTGAATTCGCTCAATGTGTTTGAGAGAGCAAAAGAAGAGATTGTGGCAGTTTTGAATCATGAGAAGAACCGGAATCACCATCACAAAGAAACTCACGGATTGCGTGAAGATATTGATGTGGATACTCCAATGAGTGATGTGAAGGCTCCGAATGTGTTTGAGAGAGCGAAGGAGGAAATTGAGGCCCTTGTGGAGGCATTTCATGCCAAGAAGGAATCGAGTGGTGACGGGTCGCCCTCATATGGTGAAACGAGGTAGTGAAAAAGGGTATTGGATGCTTTGTGTTTGTAATCGGACAAGGGGCGAATTTGATGTTTGTTAACAACATTGGATTATTTGCAGGGACAGTGGTGGAAAGGATTCTTTGAAATCCAAGAAGTTGGACTCGTATTCACACCATCACAAAGAAACTCATGGATTGCGTGATGATATTGATGTGGATACTCCAATGAGTGATGTGAAGGCTCCGAACGTGTTTGAGAGAGCAAAGGAGGAAATTGAGGCCCTTGTGGAGGCAATTCACGCCAAGATGGAATCTAAGAGTGACGGTTCACCCTTGTATGGTGAAACAAGGTAGGGAAATGCATGAATTCGTCTGAGATGATTTTGTTAATGAGAAGGGGTAATGTGATTTCTATTAACAACATTGGATTATTTGCAGGGACAACGGTGCAAAGGATTCTTTGAAATCCAAGAATTCAGACTCGGATTCAGGTTTGAACTATGTTTCAGTTATATTTACAAACTGGAAAATCAGTTATGTTAATGTCTTTAGGTGCGGATATGTTTCGTATGAATTCTGTATGGTCAGGACTCATGATCACTCGTTCTTGGTCATAGTTCTGTTTGCTTTATCTATATCAATTCATCTTTTGCATTTTCATTTATGAAAAAATGCTGCATATTAGGGGAATGAATGTGAACTTTTTGGAGCCAGATCAGGCTGTAAATAGTTTAGTTACTTGGGAATAACATAGCAGAAATAAGAGATTTGGTCGAGAAAATGATAAGAAAATTTTAGGTAAATCTATACCAAAGAAGTCCGGACTGAGGACATGCCTATGCCGTTCATACATTGAGTCCTGCATTGACAAATGCATCAACATGAATGAGTAAAAATGAAGCAAATATAATTGCACTTGCTAGATAAGTTGGCGTGGTGTGACTAGGCCTGTAGGCTGGAAAAAATGTCTGAAGTTTATTGGTGGTATGATGTGAAACTCGGATGCGTGATGAGCATGAATTTTTGATGCGCTTGTGGAGTTTCATTTTCTTTGGTGGAATATGCCAAAGTAATTGTTTTTCTAGTTATCAAATAGATTGTTGCGGTTTTAGATTTCTGGGATAAAATATGTATAAAGAGAGTGTTTATTTATGATGTGTTCTTTCATGTTTGGGCTTCTTGAGATTGTTGATTGCTCTGGAGAATATTTCTGCTAGAACTGGCGAGTCGGGAGAAAGACTTATCATATTAGACTATCATGATTTATTGCCTCGCTCTGATTGAAAACAAGTTTGACCTCCATCCATCAAATTTTGTTAACTCGCATGCTCAGTGTTACTTCTTTTGCATATCAATACACATCCAAGTTATCCACACTGAACCTTTTCTGGTCAATGGAACTTTTTTCTTGACGATGTACGTTACAAAAATTGGCAGAAAAGCATGTCAAGGCACCAAACCTTACTGTAAAGGCGAAAGAAGAGAAATCACCCAAACACAAACCACATCATAAAGAAACTCATGGACTGAGTGATGATATTGATGAGAATACACCAATCAGTCAAGTTAAAGGTCCCAGTGTGTTTGAACGAGCGAAGGAAGAAATTGAAGCTCTTATCGAGACAATCCATTCCAAGAAGGATTCTGGTGATCGTTGAAGAAGGAAGGTGGATTTCCAATATCCATTGACAGAGCGAAGAGTGTTGGAAAAAATGTGGTTACCTTAAGTCATACAAGGATCGATAGTAAGTTGTCATGAGCTGTTATGTTTTGAAAATTTTTATGTCAAGAAACCACATTCTTCGATGCCCAACAGACAGTAATATCTTCAACAGAATTTTTGTTGGAGATTCATGTTCGTACAGGGTTTTTTTTTTCCTTTGTATATGACAGTTGCAAAGAGTTAATTGACTCTTATAAGCTCGCAGAATTGAAGGAGATGTCTGATCCTATTGTTAAGAAATTTAAGTGAATCACCGGCACTTGCATTTTAGGTGATGCAGGACGATGCAAGTCTTCTCTGATCAATTTAACTGATCCCCGTCAAGCTTCCTTTCTGTAACTGCATTCTGGTTGGAAATTCTGGTTGTCTCATTGGAGTCAGCTCATTCATTCTTGCTGCTTAAATTCTTGCATTGGCACACAATTCATTTCTCAGACTACGAATGTTGGATGTGTAAATGCTGTCAGGCATTGCTTCTGCTGGTCGTTGACGGGCTATTAACTGACAGCACATCTCTTCGTTTTGTAATACACTTCACGCATATTCAGGAAGTAGCACTCCTCGTTTACGTTACTTGTAAGACACTAATAAATCTATATCTCTCGCGGCAATGCTTGCTTTCTTATTCCTTTCCTCTTCTTGTTTTTTAATTGTTACAGCTTCCAATGTTCTGTCTTAGTGCACAATACCATATCTGGTAGTATCTTACAGTTCAATTAATATTGTTTTTCTGGATCTTTATTCTCATGCACTCATGTTAATAAACCTGCAGACTTCATTCTCTTAGATTGCACATGTTTGAGTTTTATAATCAAGCAACCTCAAGCTTATAATTCAGAATTTGTATTGCAAAACTTAAACCAGCAAGGGAAATGCAATGAGAAAAAACAAGAATTTGTAAGTTTCAAGTAGAACAACTTAGTGGAAAAGATCAAAATTATGCTTCATGTTCTTCATAATCCAGGTCATAGTTGATCGCTGGGATTCTGGCCAATCTCCACGCTCTGTTTTTTCAATGTTCTATACTAATATAAAAGGAAAATGCACTCTTTACTCACAAACATCGTGACACTGTTGCTATTTTTTTTTTTTTTTTGGCATTATAACACCCTTAAGTTGTGTTTTTCTTTTTCAATTTTTTTTTTTTGTTTTTCGGAATATGATGTGTTGGTTTGTTAAAAGAAGTAGTTGGGTAAAACTTATAGGATTTTTGGCAATTGCTCTTATGGGCTTCTTGGTAGAGTCTTGTGCGCAAATTATTGGGCTGTCTCCTGGGACTTGATAGGCCTCCCCAGTTCATTGATGCTTGTGCAGTGGTTGTATCGATATCCGTTATTTTTCAAATAGTACAGTGTCATTACCGATATTCGCTATTTTTCAGATAAGATTGTCGGTTGACATACCTTCTAATTCGTCTGATGCTAGGAACAATCAAGATGAACTTCGACGATGTCGTCTGCAAGCATGGAAGTGGGGTAAGGATGGGTATTATTGCACAAGACCACCATGGTAACTGCATCGACTGGTTGACGGATTTTTTTTCAGGTATACAAGACTCGAAACATGTAGAAGCGCTTGTGGTAAGGGGAGCACCATGGTTCAAAATCGCGGTATCGGGGATAATATCGACGGTTATTGTTCCACATCGATCACGACGTATCGGGATATTACCGGACAATACGAAGTAAATGTGTTATACAATACTTAAAAAAATCTCAATAAATTAGTAAAATTATAAAAAACAATAAAACATCACAAATTATATAATATTACAAACCAAAAATTTTATAATATCATACATAGAAAAAATTAATTACAGAAATGCTTGAAAAAGACTGAGTGAAATCTCATGTCCAGTTTCAGAATAATCTTTTATTTTCAAATCCGATTAATAATCAAACACTCAGAAACTTTGATTCAAAATTAAGCTACAAAATAAAGAGAATCTTTCAACTCATTCGAATCAATGTAATAATGCGAAGAAAAGAGATGAAGGAATAAACTAATAAGAAACTCTGAATAGACTTGCCGATATTCACATCAACAAACTCTGAAGCCTCAAAAAACAACCGAAATTATAGTATGTTATTGTCTGAAGACGTACTGGCACCTATTCAAGCTGACCTTACTTATTACAACTAACTAAAGTACATCTTTTACTTAAAAAAAAAGAAGGGATAATTACATTTACACCCCTAATTTATTGTTTATTTATACAAATTAAACTTGGCCTTTTGATAATTACACATACACCCATAAAAAATGTCAACACCATTTACACAAATCACTCCCTACTTTTTGAAAAATTACACATATACCTCAAAAAACGTTGACATCATTAGACAAACTATTCTTATTTTTTGGCCATTAGGGGTGATTTCTGTAATTATATAAAAGACAATAGTAGCTTATGTAAATAGACCATCAGGGGTGTAAATGTAATTATTCATAAAAGAAATAGTAAATAAAAGAAACACATGCATCACTAGTTTTTTTTTTTTTTTTTTTCCTCTAAATCAGTTATGTTATCATCTTTCACAACTATGTATAACCAAATTGCTATAAAAAAGTGATTCATGTGGTATTAATTTTTTCAAGTAATTTATGAATAATTATGATAAGAGAAAACATGCAACCTGAACTAGATAGTTCCTTGGTACGTACTTTTGGTGCTCTTTTTGTGGCAACACTTTTCTTAATTTGTTTATAGAAGTGGTAATTACATGACTATCTCAATAAATTAAGTAATTATTGGTTCGATCAATGCGTTAGTATAACAAAGAATAATAAAATAAATTGTAATAGACTTGAATAAAACAAATACCCACACATTTGTTCATAAAACCTCAGCCTTAACCACTTGATTAATAGATTGTTGGTGTGGCTACACTTTTCTACTAACTTGGATCATAATTAATCGAATGTATTACAAAAAATTACCATTTGATGTATATAATAGTAATTAAGATTTACTCACAAGGGCATAAGAGTAATTTGTCGGGTCTACGACATGATAAACATATGCACCCTATCACACCATAAAATAACCAAATCACTATAAATACAAGATATATTATTTTTTAATGCTAAGTTACTATTCATTGATTTGACTACTCATATAATATTTCTCTCTCTAAGGACTTGGGGTGTAATTGTGTCGAGACAATCTTTCCCGATTAATCCTTCACTAAAAACCACTACCACATCATTGGCGCCGTCTGTGGGAACGAGGCCATGTGCCCGTCCCAAGCCCCTCGTCTGGGGGGCTAATGATGTAGCAAGCGTCCCACATCGGTTGCAGACGAGGAGCTTGAGTGGCTTATAAGCCCGAATGCCTCCTCTCCCTAGCAAGGCGCCTTTTCAGGACAAAACCGTGAGGCTCATACAGAGCCAAAGCGGACAATACCTTGCGCAACGGGACACCGATCAAATCGCAAGCCGCATCACCATTTTTATAAACGTCTAACAAAGACATACTCTCGCTACCAGAAAAATATCATAATTCCCACATTTTTTCTACAAAAATTAATGCAGTGATGTCAAGTTCCGATAATTGTACTATGGTGTCATATGCGAAGTCTTGACACGTAGTCTAATCTCTGTATTCCTTCCTCTATAATAGGAGGATTGATTGACGTTGTTTGGGAGAGAACAAGTCCTTTGAGAAAAAATCATTTTACTCCTCCCTCGTATGATTTGTTTAAACCTCTTTCGTTATGTTTGGTTTCATTTTTGGAATATTTTGTTTTGTTTTATAGAGATAGATAGAGAAATATAAAGATAAATAAGTGTGTGTTAGAGATACGGTGTATGTTTGGATTTTTTTTTGGAGTTAATTTTAAATAGTGTAAAATATATATTATATGTTTTGTGTTGTATATTTGGAGACAAAAAATAATATTCATTGTTAAATCATGTCTCTTTTATATGTTTTTATATATGTATATATGTATATAGTAATATTTTTTTTGTATGTATTGCGTTGTATATTGGGAGACAAAAAAGAAGTGCATTGTCAAATTATGTCTCTTTTATATATTTTTATAAATGTATATATGTATATAATAATATTTATTTATTTGTAGGTGGATATATGTATATATCATAAAATGAGCCAAAACACCCAATAAAGGTGTTTTGGATAATGTTATATTTTATTTTATTTTCACACTGTTTCAGAGACGGGTAGAAAATGAATCCAATCATTGCATTTATTTCTGAAGTTTTTTTGGAAGCAATTCTCCTGTAAGAGTGGTCTATAGTTGCCTGATTTGGGAAGCGGCAAAATTGTATTTTTACTCCCACAGTATAAGGTGTGTTGTACTTTTAGTCCCATATTTTATGAAGTTAAATAAATAGGTTCAGTAAACTTAATGTGGTACTTTTAGCCCAGAAGGCAAACAGTTGATATATTTTGACAGAAACTAGATGCATGTCATACACAACCTGATTAATTAACAAAATGCGGAGTCGAAAAAATTGCACTTATCGTCCTATAGGATAGGGGGGTTGCAAGTATAGTCCCACACTTTACATATGATATGGGCAAGAGGAGAAAACGCCATACGAGGAATGGCTAGTACGAGGGGTATCACCTCGAATAGGTTAATCGAAGAGGAGGAATTGGCCGTCTAAGGAAATTCTAGATACGATGAGAGGTCACCCTTCATATGGGCCTCTCGAAGACAAGATATTCCCGCAATCATGATAACGGAGATTTTGAGATTCGCGTATTCCAAGAAAGATAAGGACCCAAAGAACAGTACGAGGTTCGTTGCCTCTCTCTAAGAGCACCATTAAATCCATTCGACGTACGAGGTATGGTCCTCGTAAGAAATCAAAGGCTAATCCTGGCAGCAGAAATTCAAAGATCTTTTCAAATCAAAACTGATATGGAAGATCTAGATCGAATGAGAGTTTGGTATTTGCCCATAAAGAACCCCTCCATTCAAAAGAAGGGACTGAACCATCACAACCATAGAGTAGCAGTTCTCACCACATCAACATAGTTAACAAAGTAGGTCTTGTAAGATTACAAAATGTAGTACTTTTGGTCCTGAGGGCAAATGGCCGTCTTTTTTTTTTTTTTTCTAGGAAAACCACCTAGGAATTGGTTAAACCCGATTTCCTTTGTTGGAAAAACAGTCTTGCTGCCATGGAGGGAGAGTTGGTGCCATTTTTTATTCCTTTCATTTATTAAAACACCCAAAAGCAAATACTAGAAGCACCATGAACAAAAAAAATAAAAACTCTCTTAGATGAAAATTTGAGTGTGATTTTACCGACTTTCTTGACCTTCCGGCACTGGACAGGCGTCAACCCCCATACATGGTCTTACGACTTTGTGGAGAACTGTATTTTTGGTAAACAAAGTAGTTTGCCTTCGGAACCAAAAGTGCCATGTTTATTAATCTTTCGAAACCTACTTTATTAACTCCGTAGAGTGTGGGACTAAACTTGCAACACCCCCTGTTCTATGGGACAATAATTACAATTTTGTTGCGTCCTCAACGACCAACTTCTGTTAATTAACGAAATTGTGTGTGACACGTGCCTGATTTTCATCAAAATATAACAATGATTTGCCTTTGAGATCAAAAGTGTCACTTTTTTTAATTTTACAGAATCTACTTTATTAACCCCATAAAATATGGGACTAAAAATGCAATACTATTGTTCTATAAGACTGAAAGTGCAATTTTCTTTTCAAAATCTTCTACATCAGAAAATAACAAGTCAAATTATTTTGTTTTTTTTTTAACACAAAAAGGGGTTTTGCATACCCATACTCATATCCTTCTCAACGGGTATAAAACCGTATAAGATTGTATCCTACCTAAACCCAAGAAAATTACAAGTGTATATGAATAGAATGTAATACACTAAAACTAGCGTAAAATTCGTGCTATGCACGGTTATATTTTTTTTTCTTTTTTTAAATAGAATAAGTTTTGTAATATATTTCACTATAAATGAATCTTTTACGTCAAAATAAATTTTCATTTTTAAATATGGGTAAGACATAGTAGTTTTGATTTTTTTAATTTATTTTGTTTGTTATTGTAATGATATACATAGTAGTTTCGATTTTTTTAGTTTATTTTGATTGATATTGGAATGATATCTTCTGACACGTACAATATATATTTCTACTTATCTAAATTTGTATTTATATGAGGGATTACTTTCAACAATTATGATATTCTGTTAAATATGTAGATCATCTTTTATATATATCCAGTCTTACATAAAAATATAAAAAGTAAAGAATTTAACTCTATTAATGTACATAAATCTAAAATGATCCTACTTATTTAAAAATAAATAAAATATTAAGCAAGAATAGAAACTTACTTGTGATGAGTTATAAGAAAGAAAGCTGAAAGGAAAAAAAGAAAGAAAGAAAGATGGGCGATAAAAAAAAAGTTCAATTTAAAATAATTTCAAAATCTCAATATCATTTCATCAATTCGAACAAAAGAAGACAAGGAGTAAATGGTCATGTATAACAAAGTAAATAAGAACAGAAAAAAAAATGGAATATCTAAGTTCAATTAAATTAAACAAAACTATAGCAACATTATTATCGACCATGAAAGAATAAAAAATTCTTTCATCGATGCAAAGAAATCTTAATAGATTAAAATTGAATGTGCAAACAAAAGAATAAATTACAAAAATAATATATCAATAATTAAAACAATAATTATTTATCATGGCAAGAGACAAGAAAAGAAATTAAAAGAAAAGCTATAATAATGAAAAAATAATGCAGAAGCTTAAAATACAAAATAGATTGAAATGTATAAGTCATAATTGTTATACATTTAATAATAAAGAAAAAAGAATGTACCATATTGATATGGTATAGACTGGTCGTAATTTGCAAATCATATTGCTCTCTATTCAATTTTTGAGATTTTTGGAGCAATATAATATGTAAAATATAAATAGAGAATAGTATGGCTTATAGTGATTTTTTGAAAGATAAAATATGAAACTTTATTTTCATAAAAACTCAGGTTTATTATTTTATAGCTAATCTTTTGAAGTGAACTAAGAAGTTAAATGCAATAACATACTAATATGTAGGTTATATATATTTCTTTTAAAAAAATGTGAATCACAAAATAACATTTTCTTGTTTATCAAATGAATGAGCTAAATTCAACTTAAAATTTGACAAGATACTATCATCCCCTTATCATTTTATTTAAGCAAAAAAAAAAAAGAATAATTAAAAAATACAAAAGGCAAAAGCAACAGAAAGTATTGTATATCATTTAAGTAAAACCACAAAATAAAAAAATGAAATAATACTAAAGATATATTAAGAATTCAATTAACCTCTCTATCTATTATATTTTAACATGTCTACAAATTTTTTAAATTAAAATATATAAAAGAAGAAAACAAAATTCAAACAACAGTATGTAGAATTTTTTAAAAAAAGAACTCGAATTACATACACATGAAAATATATATTTACATGTAAATATAAACATATGATCATAAATTTAGTAGTAACGTATTTAGATAGTTCGAGAAACTAACTACATAAAAATTAAAATCTGGTGGTTTTTTTACCTCTTGTAAAACGTCATTAGTGACAAAAACTTTAAAATCTGAAAAAGAACAAAATACTAACTATAAAACAAAATTTATTGGATGAAACTGTGATATATTAAAAAAAGAAAATCTTAAAAAGAATAACAAAATTAAACTATAAATAAAAAATTTAAGAGATGATATATATAAAAAAATTGGTGGATAAAAAGTTACAAAAGGATAAATACTTAAACAAAAAATAAACACTAATTAAATGCCAGACTAAATAAAATTAATCAAAATATTTACCTATTAACACTAAATAAATATGTTACTAAAAACAAAAAATAAATAAAATTTGAAAAAGAACAACAAAATTAAACTATAAAATAAAAATTTAATGGATGAAATATAATATATATATATATATACTGGTGGATAAAAAGATACAAAGTGATAAATATTTAAACAAAAATAAAAACTACATGACATATTAAGTAGAATCATGCGAATAAATGTTAAACGAAATATGTAACTTTAACACTAAATAAATGTGTTCCTTCTTGTCGAAAAACAAAAATAAACAAATGAAATAAAATTTGAAAAAGAATAACAAAATTAAACTATAAAATAAAATTTTAATGAATGATACTGCTATATATAAAAAATCTGGTGTATAAAAAAAATCAGAGTAAATACTTAAAGGAGAAATAAATATTAAAATTTAATAAATGAAACATAAGAAAACACAAATTTATGAATTAACTTGTCTATGCCCTCAAGTGAAGAAGTTGTTATAACTCATAGAATAAGAAAAAACCTTGCACATTTGGGGGGGGGGGGGGAGAAGGGGGGAGAAACGTATATATGATATATCACATAATTAATAAACTCAATAAATAAAATAATTTATTGACAACTAGAAAACCAACAAAGTACAAATGCTTACTTAAAAGAAGAATATGCAAAATTCAACCTCTAGATCTGTAAAAACAAACTATCAATAAAATAATCAAACTAATCATGGGAGTGAATATAAATAATAAAAAATAATAATTAACATAAATCATGTATTTCATGAATTCATGAAAACATAAAAGCAACAAAAGATACATATCTTGAATTTTTTCTTATTTTATGGGTTTTTTCAATTTTCACCTGCGAGTAATTAATAGTTAGAGAGTTTGCTTTCAATAGTTATTAAACACTCAGTAAATGGTGCAAAAAATATATAAACTATATTATACTTTGTAAATATTATGAATATAGTAATATTATATGATATTATATATAAAGAAAAGAGAGAAACTCAATATTCCATCCCCATCCTCCCTCTTGAACCAAAAAAATTAGAAAAGATTATATGAATCCGAAAAATAGAAAAATAGAAAAAAAAATTGGTTAGAAATATAATCTATTTTATATATATACTAAATATTTACTTTTTATTTATCTAAAATCTTATCTCCAAAATTATACCTAAAATTTTTTAATTGTCAATAAAAAATCTTATTGGTTAGAAAAAGTCATCTAACTTAAATATATTAAATATTTTATTTGTGTTTATCCAGAAATTTTATTTCTAAGATTATAATACTAATTTTATTTGTATTTAAATATATTAGATATATTTAATAGTATTTATCCAAAATTCTATCTCCAATATTATATGAATCAGAAAATAGAAAAATAAATAAAGTAAAATAAAATAAAATGACAAAGTTCAATAAAAAGTTAGGAAAATTTTTTTATTAAAAAAGTAATCCGTTTAACATGACAAAGAAAATCAGAAACATAATCACTGTGTGACTGTCTAATCGAAAAATGAAAAAAGGTTCACACGCATGAAGGTTCATAAGAATGAAAATCTTTACATACAAACAAATAATTAGAAAGAAACGAACCAACAAGAAAACTAATAATTTAATAAATATTTACCATGCATTTTTGCAAAAGCCTAAATACAGTATAGTACTATAATCAGAGGATAGCTATGCTCCATATAGTAATTTTTGGAGAACAAAATATGAAATTCTATTCACATGAAAACTCAACATGAATTTTCATATGTATAGCTTATATATATTTCAGAGTAAATTACGAACCTTTTATAAATAGGTGAACTACTACTAATGTTAATCAACCTTTTCTTTCTTTACTTTCATCGAATAACAAAAAATAAGATCTTTTCATATCTTATAGGATAATCATAATTCAATTTGATTACAATTAAATATTTACAATTTAATATTTTTCTATTGAAATGCATGATTTAAAAATTTAAGTATATATATAATACTGAATACCTGAAAAGTTGGAGAGAGAGACAATGGCTACAAAATATAAATGAATATGTAAATAATGAAATTCAAAAATTATTTGTTAGGAAAAAAAAAAAAAACCATGTAAGACCATCACAATCTAAAACCAAGAGAGAAAAAAAAAAATTTAAACTCAACAACATATATTATGATAAGATTACCAAAACCTCAAACTGAAATTGAGAGTGTAGAAAGTTCATTAGAAAGTGAAGTGAAGTACTTTGATTAAATAAGAAGTAAAAAGAAAATTAAACAAAAACTATAGATATATATAGAAATGATAAATAGGATTTATAATTTGATTGAATACATACTTTCAAAAGGTGAACACCATCAAATGAACTATTTTTGAAAGTTTGACAAATATTTGGCAATAGTTCCGATGATCAGTCTTGATAAAAATTCCCGTGTAACTTTCAATACATGTAATCAAAAATAAAATTTTAACAATAATTAAAGAATTAATTAATTTATAGTTAAAAGAATGAAATAAAAGTTGTAAGCTGCAAATGAATACAAATCGGGAAGAAGAAACTATTACCTTGTTAAAAAGTTTGAGCACGTAAAAATATACACACATGACAATAGCCATTGGTCAAAGAAAAACTGATTACTTTAAAACCAAAAAAGAAAGAAAAAAACAAAGGCAAAATCTAACAAAATTTCCAAAACCACTGACGAAAATTTTGAAAAGCCTAATATTAAGGCTAAGTGGTTCAATGAATAAGTAATTCAATAAATATATCTATGCTCTGAAATTGTTGTCTAATATTTAGGCTTAAATGTAGGGATCTGCTACATTCAATATTAATTATTTAAGATGAATATTAAGACTAGTGGTTCAATGAATACGTAATTCAATAAATATCTGTGCTTTAAAATTGTTGTCTAATATTTAGGATTAAATGCAGGGATCTGCTACATTCAATATTAATTATTTAAGATAAATACAAAATAAACTAGTTTTATAATGTTGGAGATAGAATTTTGGATAAATACTAATAAATATATTTAATATATTTAAATACAAATAAAATTAGTATTATAATATTGGAGATAAAATTTCAGGATAAACACAAATAAAATATTTAATATATTTAAAATAGATGACTTTTTCTAACCAATAAGATTTTTTATTGACAATTAAAAAATTTCAGTTATAATTTTGGAGATAAGATTTTAGATAAATACAATGTAAATATTTAGTATATATATATATATATAAAAAATAGATTATATTTCTAACCAATGAAATTTTTTTTTGATAATTAAAAAATTCAAAATTACCAGAAATGAGAATTGAGTCAAAATTGATTTGATTTTGGTCAAACTTCGTTTTGCTATATATATATATAGACTAGCGGTGGAACCCGTGCTATGCACGGTTATATAATTTATTTTTTAAAAGATCAAATAAAAAATATTTTATAATATATTTCTTAATAATGAAATCTTTTATGTAAAGTAAAACTTTTTATTTTAAATACATAAAATATAGTAGTTATTGAACTTTTAATCTATTTTGATTACTATTGAAAATGATCTTTTCTTACGCATACAATACATTCAATTAACGAAAATTTATATTTTATGAGGACTACTTTCAAACAATTATGATATTCTATTAATTAAACATGTCGATTACTTTTTTTTACAAATATCCAACTCTATAGAAAATATTAAAAAGTAGTTAAATGTATTATTTGTTATAAGTCTTCTTCCATCAAACTCTATATTAAAGCAATAATATTTGCACCCTCGAATTATAGAGGTTTTGCACAATGCAACCTTAAATTGTAAATATAGTGCTTTGCACCCTTCAATTATATACTTATGGCACCACGCACCCTCCACTCGTTTCCGACAAGTTTTCTTGCCGGAAAATTATAACAACCGGAATATGAAAGATTTTTTTGTCAATTTAATAAGCCTCCCTCCAAAATAAATCGAGTAATTGCCATTTTGCACCCTTGAAATACACCTCATTAGCACAATACATCCTAAAATTATATTGTTGGCACTTTACACTCTTAAAATAGATCATCCTCCAAGAATCTGCACCGAAAAATAGATTAGGTTGGCTATGGCATTTTGAGTTTTTCTTACCATTTCTAAAAATGAAATCAAGCATTAAAAAATAAGAAAGATATATTATAATGTCTGAAATGAATTATTTTAAATAGATTAGTAGAGCATATTGTTGAATTGAAAGAATCCAAAAAGAGAAGTTCGAGTTGAAGAGATTATGAAAGCCTGCCAAAATCAACCTAATCTGTTTTTTTTGTGCGGATTCTTAGAGGATGATCTATTTTAAGAATATAAAGTGCCCAAAATATAACTTTAGGATGTATTGTGCAATTGAGGTGATTTCAAGGGTGCAAAATGACAATTACTCAATTTTTTGGAGGGAAGACTATTATATTGACGAAAAAAACCCTTCATATTCAGGTTGATATAATTTTCCGACAAGGAAAGTTGCTAGAAATCAGTGGAGGGTGCATGGTGCCGATAAATAATAACTGAAGGGTGCAAAGTGCTATTTTTACAACTTAAAATTGCATTATGCAAAACCTCTATAATTCGAGAGTGCAAAATGCCAATTGTCCCAATAATAGAGATATACTTTTAATAAGTTATAGAACGACAATTGGGGAGAAAAAAAAAGAAAATAAAGAAAGATGGACGATAAAAAAGTCTAAGTTAAAATTATTTCAAAATTTCAATAATTTCATCGCAATAATAATAATAATAATAATAATAAAATTTTAAAAAGAACAACAAAATTAGACTATAAAATAAGAATGGATAGAACTATAATAAATAAAAAGCACAGGTGTATAAAATAAGAAAAGGGTAAATATTAAACAAAAATAAAAACTAAATTTGGTAGCTTGAGTAGAATTATACAAATAAATATTAAATAAAATATGTATTGATTAACACTAAATAAATTTGTTCGTTCTTGTAGAAAAAAAAAAAACAAAAAGAAAACATTTGAATTAAGAACAACAAAATGAAACTATAAAATAAAAATTCAATGGGTGAAATTATAATATATGTATATATATATACTGATGTGTATAAAAAGACACAAAAGTGTAAATATTTAAATAGAAATATAAATTAAATGACAGATTAAGTAGAATTATACAAATAAATTTGAAAAAGAAATATACACTTATTAACATTAAATAAATGTATTCCTTCTTGAACAAAATCAAGCAACCACCATAAAAATCTAAAATATAAACACCAGATAATAAATAAGTATTAAATTTTAATAGAAAAAATGAGAAATGATAGAGATTATTAATTCAATAACTTTCAAATATCATGAAAAAATAATATATAAAAACACAATAATATCATGATAAAAGCAAAACATCAATTTAACCATAGAATATGAGTGTAAAGACAAATAAATATTAAAAGCTAATAGACATAAATATATGGGCAAGCGATATAGTTTATTAATGACATAACTTCAAAGATCATGGAAAAAAATAAATAAAATAATATTATAAAAAGTAAAACATCACCTCAGCCATGGAAGAACAATAAAAAGAACATACACAGTATTAAGTTTTGAGATCATTTAATGAAAATAGAATATTGATAGTATTGAGCCTATCTAATAAATGAAGATATGTAAAGTAGATTGTGTTTTATTAAATAAAAATACGATGGAGACCACCATCATTAGGCAATCGAAAGTTTTGGTTTGGATACATACAAATAATTTACATTTTAAGATTTGATTTGATTTGGATATTTTTAGTGTTAATAAATAAAACTTAATCTTAGAAACAAACTCGGTTGACATAAAATTGAATTATAAATAAAACTTAATCTTAAAATATAAAACTATTTAAGATACATACACATTAAATTAGTATTTTAATATTGGAAATAAGATTTCAAATAAGTACAAAAATAAATATTTAATATATTTAAAATAGAGGTTTCTAACAAATAAGATTTTTTATTGTTAATCAAAATTAATTATAATCTTGGAGATGTATTTTTGGATAGATACAAAATAAATATTTGATATATTTAAAATATGTGATATTTCTAACCGATGTTTTATTGACAATTAAAAAAATTCAATTATAATATTGAAGATAAGATTTTGGATAAACATATAATAAATATTTAAAATATTTAAAATAAATGATGTTTCTAACTAAAAAGATTTTTTTAATAATTAAAATATTCAATTATACTCCTAAAGATAAAATTATGGATAAAGAAAGTAAACATTTAATATTTAATTGTGAAGGTGGAATCTAGTATACATAAACACCAATCTTGAATATAAGATTTTTCTTACATAAATAAAAATTTAATTTAAATTTAAAATAGATGAGATCTTTTAACCAATGATATATTTTTTTGATAATTAAAAAATTCAAAAGTACCAGAAATTAGTATTTGGTCAAAATTAACTTAATTGTAGTCAACCATCATTTTGATATATCTATATATATATAGCAAAACGATAATTGACTACAATTCAGCTAATTTTGACCAAATTCTGAATTCCTAGAATTTTTGAATTTTTTAATTACTAAAAATAATTCTAATTGGTTGGTTTAATTTTAGTATCTTTTTTTTTAAAAAAAAATAACACTTAACAAACTAAATCCCAAAATTTTTGCATGAAATTAGAAAAATCCTCATGAAGATATCCCAATAGTACTCCCTCTTAGAGTTGCATCCAATTTAAATACTTAAAAATTATATCAAATATCAATATAAATATCAGTTAAACTTATGGAATAACAAAAAATGTGAATCCATTATGCAATACTAATCATTTTCTGTTGTGCTCAAGCTCTACGCCTTTGAATGCGTAAATGGAGGTTTTCTTTCGATATTGATCAGCTATATAATTTATATTAATTTTTTTGCAATATTGTAGCAAATTGATTTTGCATATGATCATCATGTTTTGTTTTTTTCTTTTTCTATTATTCCGCTTCATCTCTTTATTATTAGAAATTTTCTTTTTATATGTTATGTTTTTGTCTTTTGATATTCTTTGGATGTGATGATTTATCCCATAAATTTATTATTTTGATTGATCGTTTATTTTATTACAGTTTACACTCACACAAATTATTCATTTGTCAAATGTTTTTTTGAAAATAAATTTTTTTAGTACTTCAATTGTTTATTATCATGTGCTCTAATTTTACTTTCATATATTAGTTTTGAGTAATTTCTTTATTTATCATTACTTTTTTGAAATTTAGATTTTCTTCAATTATTTGTGTGATTTGATGTATTCACTCATTGCATTTTTATTTGCATAGTTTGATTATTTCGATTTGTATGATGTCCTTCTTAGGTTTTTTTTTTTTTTTATATTATTCTATTTAATTTGCATTTAGTTTTTAATTCTGTTTAAATATTTAACCTTTTTAAATTTTTATACACCAACTCTTTTATATATATATATATATATATTGTAGTTTCATCCATTGATTTTTTTATTTAATAGTTTACTTAGTTGTTCTTTTTTATTTTTTTGTTAACTTATTTTTGTTTTTTTTCTACAAGGAACAAACTTATTTATTATTAATAGCTATAAATTTTGTTTAACATATATTTGTATGATTCTACTTAATCTGACATTTAGTATTTATTTATATTAATATTTACCCTTTCGTATCTTTTTATACACCAATTCTTTTTTATATATTATAATTTCATCCATTAAATTTTGTTGTTCTTTTTCAGATTTCATTTATTTTTATTTGTCTACTAATGATGTTTTACAAGATGAAAAGAATCACCTGATTTTAATTATAATGTAATTGGTTTCTCGAACTATCTAATATGATTCTATTAAATCTATGATCATATTCCTTGTAAATATTTACATTTAAATGAAAATACATGTATTTTCATTTGTGCGTAATTCAAGCTCTTTTTTAGGGAAAAAAAATCTACATATGGCTGTTTGAATTTTATTTCCTTCTTTTATATATTTTAATTTGATTGAAAATTTTGTAGATATGCGTTAAATTAATAATTAATGCAGAGGTTAATTCATTTTCTTATATATCTTAAGTATTATTATTTTCAATTATTCATTTTGGGGTTTTACTTCAAGTTTAAAAGATGTACAACACTTTCTTTTGCTTTTGTATTCTTTTATTTATTTATTTTTTTGTGTTTAAAGACATGATAATCAGACTTTTTTTTCAATTAATATTTATATGCATATATGGTTATCATTCAGAATTAACATAATATTTTGATAATTAATATTTTGAGTTTTCTCATCACTAATTTTTCTTCTTTATCCCCTCATTGGTTTATTCGACAACCAATTATCTACTTTATTTTGACAAGATACTTCTTTCTAAAATTTTGGGTTATTTAATTATAATGAAAGTTTTTATTGGCTACAGTTACAATTTTTTAGTGTTAGAATAATTTATTTACTCCCTTAATTCATGCATAATTTACACATATCCCTCAATTTATGGAAATTAGTTGGAGGATATAAAGATTTCAAAAAAAAGTATATATCTTTATTTAAATCTTTAAGGAAGAATTATTATAACAACCAAAAAATCAACTTTTATATCCATCATCGGTCATCATTTCAAAAAACCATACTATATAGTTTTATTTGGAACACAATTACATTGGTTAATTTTATTTCTTAATTTTAATTTCAAAAATTATTTTTTTAACTATATTTGTTTATCTGTCGTAAAACTTTTATAAAATTTAAATTATGAACTTTGAGATATCTAATCTTTTTATTTAATTCATTTTACGAAACAACTAAATAATCACTAATAATACAATAATTTTTGAAATATTAAAACAAATATTATTTTTTAAATTTTTATTTATATATGAGAGATCATTATTGATAAAATTTTCAAATCAAATTTAATTAACTTGCACACTTTTTTGGAGAAAAAAAAATCGTTCAATTTTTGGAAACAAATTATAACATTATAAAATACTTTCGTTTTTCTGAATGGTCGAGCTAAACAAAAAAAAAAAGAAAATAAAAACCTCAAAGTTCAATAAATTTTATAAAGGTTTTGCAACATATATATAAATGCGGTAAAAAGAAAACTACTTTTTAATTAAATTGTAATAAATAAAAGATTTTGTTAATGAAAAAAGATCATGGTTATTTACTCATTCATTTGATAAATTGGTTAAATGTAGACACCCCCAATGTTTTAGGGTCTTTGAATTTTTATTTTTATTTATTTTTCCAACACTCAAATTTTGCATTTTGTAGTACTTTTTCTTTTTCTTCACTTTCAGGGGAATAAAAAGGGAATATTTCGATTTTTGAACACGGACGCTTTGCGGTGAACTTAAGGCTAGATAAAATTATATTTTGATACCCCAATCTAAGAAAAACAATAAATAAATAAATAAATAATTCAAGAACATCTTTTTCTTCATCCGCCATTGCCAGCCAACAACCACCTTTAGTCGCTGCACCACCACCTTCGTGCCTAAGACCGCCGTCATCCACCCCTTTTGCTCACCAAGACCCAATCATAGTCTTCTTCTTCATCTGCCATTGCCAGTTGATGAAGAACACTAGATCCACCATCATTTTCAATGGATGAAGAAGACCAAAAGCTGCCCAAACCCAAATCAAGGAGACCCTAAGAAAAAGATATCCACTGTTCGAAAATAGTAATTAAGATCCAACCACAAGTGTTGCAACTCACAATTCCTTTTCATCTTGCATACTAGAACAACCATTAACCCTACTATCACCCCCCTCCCATATTTGTACAGTCGATTAAGGCGAGGGCAAAAGAAAGCAAATCTAACGGCCGTCCACAACTCCACTATCCTCACCATCTCTTCCCCCGCTTTGTATCAATACTCAATTCGTTGTTAAAAAACGGAAGCAAAAGCAAGCTCTTGCAAGGATTTCAACAATTCTTGCAAAAACGAAAGCAAAATTGTTGAAGGGTTCTTCGTCTTCATCCACTCGCAATGGCGGATGAAGAAGAAGACCCTTATTGATTTTTTCTTTTTTATAATTATTTTCTTTTTAGTATTTTTTTTTTTTTGGAAACTAAAGAAGAAGGATGGAGTGTGAAATTATAATTTTATCCCACTCTAAATCCAATTACAAGTGCGTTTGTTCATGCAAATGAAATATTCCATTTTTATTTGCCTGAAAGTGGAAAAAAAAAAAAGACACTTTATTATAAATCATAAAGGTTGGGGTGTGGAGTGTAAAAAAAAAAAAGTCGGGGACAAAGTGCAAAGACCCCCATACGTTGGGGTTGTCTGCATTTTACTCTTACTCCAACAAAAAAATATAACAATTATGGCTTACTTATACATTCCAATCTATTATGCATTTTAAACTTTTGCATATTTGATCTTTTTTATCATAATAATTTTTTTCATGTGTTTTCTTTTTTCTTGCTAATTTTTTTAAATTAATGCATTTGAACTTTATTAGTGAAATGTAGGATAAATATTTGTTATTTTAATTGTTGATTTTATTTTTGTCAATTCATTATTTTATTTGCACATTAGACTTTCATCTTTTAAAATTTCTTTGCGCCCGATAAAAGTTAAAAATTCTTTCCTTGTCTGTGATGATGTTTATGTACTTTAATATAACTTTTCATGGAAGAGAGTTATATAATACAAACAATATATTTAACTAATTATTTATTTATTTATTATACTCTTATGTATGATTGAATATATAAGGTGATCTATATATTTAATTTAATGTCACTATTGTTTGAAAGGTAATTCTCATATGAATATAATTTTTTGGTAAGTAAAAATATGTCGTATTTGTAAGGAAAATATCATTTTTAATAATAATAAAAGTAGATTAAAAATTTAAAACTATTATGTTTTTCCTATTAAAATGAAAGTTTTATTTTATTTAAAATTCCTTTATACCCTACTATATTATAAAGAAATATTTTTTTTAAGAATATATATACAACCGTGCATATCACGGGTTCTATGCTAGTATATATATATATAGATATATATAGATATTGATGGATAGGGGTAAGATTCTAAAACCCTAGAGTACCCATGGGCATTGGTATATCTAATATCATAAATTTTTTTACTTATCAAATCAATTTAAAGTAATTAAATTTATAAGTTTTTACTAAATCAATAAACTAGATTTTGCTTAATAATCCAAATTTTTTTAAATTTTGTATATTTATTTTAATACTTTGATCAATTTGGTAAAGTTTTTCATTTGTTTTAATCGTAACTCTAAATTAACTTTTTCATTAAATTAATTGAAACTTAACTTGATAGTTTAAAAAATAAAAAAGTACAAGCAAAAAATTAGTTAAACTTAGTTCACATATGGAATAGATAAAATTAGTTTAAACTCAAATTGCGGAAATATCATCAAATCAAAGTTGAACGCATCGCCAATTTAAAAATATTAAAATTTCAAAATTAATTCGTATTTTCTCGATCGACAGCTCATGGAATCTATTAATAAATTAATTTAGTAACATATTTTCATAATATTATTATGGAAAACACCAAAGAACTGTTCCAATCGTTTTAAGAAATTTTATAATTGATTTTGATGTAACTTTAGAATTTGGGAAATTTTACCTTTTGAAATCTATCATAAAGCAAATGAAAAATCATTGAATTTGATTCCAAACGAGAAAATACCCATTCATTGACAAGTTTATTGATGTCCGTAATGACCTGGCCCAAAGAAGCCGAAAAGGAATAATGAGTTTGCAAAAGTCTAAATGAATGTAAGGCCCAAGGTGCTCTAAGGAAGTCCAATTCAGGTAAGGGTCTGGAATGCTTCAAAAAATTCTAATCCGAGTAGAGTCCCAAAATCCAACAGGAGATGCTTCCAAGAAGTAAATCAACCCTAGCGGCCTAGATCCGAGAAGGCTCGGATCCAAGCGGGCCTCACAGGCCCACAAAAAAACCTAGGGGCTTGGAACCTCCAGCCAAAGTAGAAGTCGGTAGCACGTGGCCCACGTAGGACCTTTGAAGCAACATTCCAAAATCAGATAAAGATTGACCGCCTCAATGAAGACACGTGGTGATTCCAGTCGAAAGTAACCTCTGAACCTAAAGTCTTGGAATTCCCACTGAGGGAAGGTACCTCCTCAAACCAATTTGTCAAAAATTCGGAAAAATATCCTTATCTCCAAGAGATACCCTTTATCTGCAATGGACTTCAATCACTTCAAAAAATTATGAGTTTTCAATCGCCAGAAAATAACCCTTTTACCGAATGACTCGTTGGGTGATGCGGTCTTTATCCAACCGGCTAAGAAAGGCCCACTTTAGCCAGAATTACAAATTCATCTTCTTAATCTGTAGTTTTACAATATGAACTTCAATTTCATTCCTTCATTTATACACAAAAAACGAGTGATTCTACTCTTAATTTCACTAATTAGTACTCTCTTATTTCTTATTACTTTATCTCATATCATTTTTTGCTCGCATCACTTACAATCCGGTAATCATTTCTATTTAAATAAAAAGTAATAGATGGGATAGAATACAATAATGTGGAATGTAAAGATTATGGGATTGGTGGGAAGTGTTCCTGATAAATCAATATTTGTATGTTTTCTTGTTATGGAAACAAGCTTTATCTCTCAGTCACACTCACACTTAACTCTAGAAATGGCCCATTACCTTATAAGGAAAGCAGACCAGACGCGTGGCGTTTTTCTCTGAACTTTCTAGGAATTTTGATATGGACTACCAAACCCCCCATTTCTGTTCAAAATTGACAGTAATTATCTGGATGATCCAAATTGTCAATTGTCAGGGTCAGGGAAACAACACACACACCACCACCTCCCTCTCTTTCGAATTTTATATATTATTATTATTATTATATGTGAGATGCTACAATGCACATGAAAAATTAAATTTTAGCACGTATTATTCGAAATTGGATTTTAGCAATTTTGAGATTAGCCTCTTTAATTTCCTTTTTAATACCTTTTCAATGGAATTATATTTGGATTATTGAATTCCAAATTATGAATTTCAAATCCTTCTTATTTATATTTGATTGAATATATATTAATGTATTTCAAATTCTTTTGATATGAAATTATTTGGATTTTTTAAAAATTATTTATTTAAATTCAAATTCATTAATTCAAACATAATATTATATTGTATTACTTGACTCAAATTGTTCATTTAAATTTAAATACGTCAATTCAAACATAATATTATGTTACTTGATAAACATGATAGATGTGTCGTCTCAAAACTATGTGAAGAATTAAAGTTAAGAATTTGAAATTTCGTAACATTGAATGCATTTAAAGCGCTAAACTTTCATCGATCCAAATATTTTTAAAATACACTATAACTTAACTTTCATTGATCCAGACACTCACAAAAATCACTAAACTTTAAACTTTCATTGATTCAAACACTCCCCTTAAACTTTCATCAATTCAAATTTGAAATCTCGTAACATTCAATGCATTTAAAGTGCTGAATTTTCATCGATTTAGACACTCTCAAAAGACACTATAACTTAACTTCATTGATCAAGACACTCGAAAAAACACAAAAATTTAAACTTATCGTTGATCCAAACACTCCCAAAATGCATTCAAACACTCCCTTTAAATGTTCGTTCGATTCAAATGCGCTCCCAAAATGCATCCATCTTTTATTTTGCACCAAAAAAGCATTAACATAACCATCAATATGTGATGTTACGAGGATTTGGAGAACAATTCAACAACAACGTGATAAAATTATAAATATAATAATCGAATTAATTTATAACAATCGGGCACAATCGACAACACGTACAAATCGATTCAAGAATATTGATTCAATTGATATACTAGTAGAGTTCTTGCAAAAATCCAAAGTCCCCTAATGAAGGGGTGGAGCTCATATTTATATTAGGAATTTATTTACGGTAAGTATGGCGTAGTGTCCTTATTGTCCTTCCTCTCCATGTCTTCAGATATAAATGGTAAAGTCTTATGAGGACGTAATAGTCTTTTCTTTGCTTCCTCATTAATGATGGGGGTTTCCATGGATCAAGCCTCCTTTGCTTGATTCCCTCCATGTGTTAATAAATTTGGTCAACTTCCCTTAATTCTTTCTTCCTTGCTGGAAGAAAATAAATACTCCTTGACTTTGTCATTTTCTCTATATCAATATGCTTTTACCTATCTTAGCACATCTATGTGATGTTCTTAGTGCAATTTCTATGACTTGCTGCAATTTCTGTTGCTTAAATTCATAACTTAGAAAAGAACCACGAAATGGTGTTTATAGCGCCTGAAACTGTTGAAAGCACACTCGAGAGAACGAACACAAAGTCACTCACAAACATCAACAAACACAATTCTACAAACTAACATCAAGCAATCTTATAAACCTTTCAACTTCACAAGAAACTCTGCCATCTTCTGTGGCATAGTGTAAAATTTACAGCAGACAAGAATCTTACATAAGATGAGAGAGTCTGAAGAATAAACATAACCTAAACCTGGGAAAAGAAAGAAAAGAAGATTGAGAATTCACAATGTCAATGACAAACAACAGGAACCACAATGCCGTTCCCAACTTCTGGGGTACGGGACGGCAGCGCCCTTTTGGTTTGTTGATCCTACTTTCCTGTTAAACCCTTGTTTTTCGTCTACACGGAGAAGAAAAACCGTATCAGTCACTCCACGGACTTTCCAATTTCTTCCTCCCTGCACCACAAGTTGTTGTTCCATGTTTAGTACAAAAACGATATGAACATCAGCAGGATCGGATCATAGCCCGGGAGCTATGCTGTGGATGCTGGACACCCAACCGGTTTGACCAGACCTCTGATTTGTGTGCCGCATTCTGATGGCTTTGCAATCAAGTTCTCCAATTCAGAAACAATGTCAGATTGTTGCTTCGACCCTGTTGCTTCGTCCTCATAAATCATGTCATCTTCCATGAGTTTCTCCCATAAGACGAAACTCTCTGAGCAAGAGTCCAGGCTATGTGATGTCTCAGAGGATTTTTCGTTCTTGTGCTCCTGAGCAGGGCTGCCCGACTCATCCGAGAACAATGTCTGAATTTCTGATTGAATCGTTGTCAGCTCTTCCTGAAATTGGAGCCTCTTATCAGCAATCTCATTGATATCAACCGTTTTCATTGCTTCCATCAAGCTGCCATCACCCAAGTCGCACGCTGCCAACCTTCTCTTTTTCAAGATTCCTCCACAGGTAAGTGCCCGTTTCTTTCTAATTTTTTCAATGCAGTGCTGCAAAAACAAAGGGTTCTTGAATGATTTAATCAAGAGCAAAACCATGTGCTTTTGCTTCGCTTCAGTAATTCTAAGGCGCTCTCTAACAGCTGCCAGGCGATGCTGTGTGGTCTCCTGCTGTTGTCTTAGCTTGAGGACTTCCGTCTGCAACATACTCTGATCATTTCTCAGTTTTTCAAGCTCTTCCTCCACTCCATTCTTGGTGGAACTCAGCCAAGAGTGCGCCGCCCTCTGTTGCTGCATTATCTGAGAATTTTGCTTCCTCCTCTTGATGTGCTTCAGCAAATGCTTCTTCCCCTGCTGGAATCCCTCGTTCGCGAACTCCCATCTGTCCGAATCAATCTTCCTGAACCGCTACAAATAATTGCATCACCACGCCCCAATCAATTGCATAATTCATAAACAAACAATCAAGCCACAATGCAACCAAACAGCAACTGAACATACTCTAATCTTATTGGGGGAAACAGTAAATTCGAACGGGAAAACAGTAAATTCGAAAGGCTGAAACATCAAAATTCAGCCATGAAACAAAAAATAATCCAAGTAATCAACGAAATGCAGCCCACAATATCTGATTGAATCCAATCAGCTTCCACATTAAAAAACAATACAATAATCCAGCCAACTACCCTTAATATACAAGAACGGAAAGCAGAGTTGCATCAAAGTTTTGAACTCAAGAACAAGAACTTGAATAACTACACCACCCGGAATTTCCTACCACCAACTCTACAAAAATCCCATGAATTGGGACTAAATACAAGAAAGCTAGACGAAATATATCTAACATATGTACTTGGATCAGACTTCAAAAAAATGAATTTGAACCAAAGAAAAGGAACTCATGCCCATCAAATACTCTTCCACATAGGAACACAAACAGGAAATTGCTTCTCACAATCTCCCAACAGTGAGAAACTCCGAAAATTCAGAACAAAAAACACAGAAACAAACGAATGATGCTCACATAGGTGTTGAGCTGGCGAACAAAGCTAGAGAAATTGTTGTGCTTGAAGTGTTTAGGCAGCAAATCAGTGGAGAATCTGTGAGGGTCCCAAACAACGAAACTGGTTCTCGACGGACTCCACGAGATTATAGAGTCTGTGTCGGGATCATCCACCATCTCAAACGTCTTCTTCAAAAATGGCGGTGGCCCAATTTCTTTCAGCCCATCCATCGGCTTCGCGTGCTGCTCCGCCGCCCATCCATCCCCACCTCCACCGCCGCCATTAAAACCAACCCCAAGATTATCATGCTCATCAAGAAACAAGAAGGGCTCCTCTTTAACACTGACCAGAACTTCATCTTCCTTGCCTCCAATCTCCATTTTCAGCTCATTTTTCTCCATTTCAAGCTCCATTTTCTTCTGGGTCTAGGTAGCTCTGAGAGTACAGCAGTACAATTCTCTTTGGGAATGAGAATAGCACGCAGACTTTATGAGAAAAAGGTTACGTGAGGAAAGAGGAGTTGTTGAGAGGGGAAACGGTGCTTGGAGTTGGGGAATACATTGTACGTACTGTACATTTGTACCAAGCGGTGGCAATGTGGCGGTACAGGTGGAGTGAGAGTGGCCATGAGAGAGAAAGCGGTGCTTCATCTCTCTCTCTCTCTCTCTCTCTCTCTCTCTCTCTCTATATTCAAATAATATTTATTGGGAACTAACCTCATCCGAAATTAAATATTATCTCATTGAATTTGATAATCTTCCCAAATTTTTATTTAATTTTTTGAAAATAAATGTTTTCAAAGTTATAGATAAACCTATAAATGCTATGGCCTGAAATATTTAATTAACCTATAAATATATTAATGTTGTGTTTGCATCGACAAAACTGAAATCAATAATTTTAACTTCATAGTAAATGTTAATAAAGTTTAATTTAGCTAGTGAGGTTGAGGATCTGATCAAAAGATTATGAGTTTGAGTATCCGTGTGGGTATTACACTATTATAATAGTAGTTATTGTTTGGTTATACATATAATTGACGTATATTAATTATTAGTGATTGAAATTTATAATGTAATAGTAATTCATTCACTAAAAAAAACTCTACAAGACACAATTCCATTATATATTGGGGGTAATTTACAGCCAACTCCTCTAATATTTAGCATAATTATGAATGCCTCTGCATTGTTTGAAAAATTACAAATATCTCCCTGAGGTTTGTAATTTTTAACCAAAGGCCTGAAATTGACTATTTTGCCCTTGATTTTTTTTTTTATTAAATTTGTAGAAAAATCAGCCAAGGCAATTGCATTATTGTTCCTCTGTGTAAAAAAACTTAACAAACCTCTCCCTGTGCATTGTAGTTCATTTTTTTTTAAAAAATTAAATAAAAAATAATTCAGTGCAGAAGGGCATTTTGATCAGTTCACCCATAAAAATTGGATGGAAATGAGTTATTTGTTAGACGGTTACAAATTTCAGGAGTATTTATAATTTTTCAAACAATATAAAAATATTTGTAATTATACCAAACCTCAAGGGAGGTAGCTATAATTTGTCTTTATATATTTTTGGATAAATTATATGCTGCAAATGATTTGAAACCCTTCAAGTCTCATTTTGAATTAATTTTAGCTATTTTGTGATGGTAATACGAAGCTATTCAGTTTTTTCTTCTTCTAACTTTCTACGTTAAAAACCCAAACCTGTTCATCCAAGTAGAGTTCAATATTCCGTAATGCTATGTTTGAATGGATGATTCGAATTTGAGAAATGAATTTGGAGGAAGCATTTTGAATGAATTTTTTAAAGTGAAAGTGATGAATATTATTAATTAAAATAAATCGAATACAATTAATTCTGTCGACTATTACAATAATCATAATTTGATCAATAATATCACATAAACTAAATCTAAACAACCTCTTACTATTACAGTAAACATAATCATACTATACAGTAGACCATCCTCCCATGTATTGGTGGGGCTCGAACCCATGACCTTTAAAATCATGAGACCTAATTACTGAACCCAAATACATTGTTTTTGTTTTTTTAAAAAAAAATCATTATTAGGAATCTGAAATCCCTAATTTCAAATCAAAGCCCTTAAGTAAAATATTTTTGAAAATGATCATTGAGATTAATTCTCAAGAATACAAATATTTCACTTTTCAATTCAACACTTAAAAACTTCATTCTAAATCAAATAAATGGGTTTTATATTACGGTCCCATGAACAAATTTAATGTCATGATTTTGAGTCCCATCGAACGTGTGAGTATTTGTCTCATTTTATGCGAGTTTTTATAATTTATTTATTATTTTTAGCATAATAATATACTAATTGAATTAATGTATCCAGATGTTAATATAATCATATATGTAATTATCACTTAAAGAATTATGGAGTACAATATTATGATTATGATTATTATTATTTATTGAAGGAGACAGTTGTTTAAGAAAGAAGTTGAAAATTAAACCTATGAATAAGGGACAATAGCACATCCAAGTGGAATAATAGACATCACACATTCTAAAAGAAACAAAACAAAAACAATGGGCAGAGGAAAAGGCATGGGGTTGCATTAAAGTTGCCATAATTGTCAAGTCTGCCATTTCATTTGTGCCATACTTCATCAAGTCCCTTAGCTTTCTAGAAATTTCTTTCCCACCCACAATATATTGACATATGTGGGGAAGGACCCTATATTGAGCTCACTCATGCTTTTAAGATTTTTTTTTTTTTAAGTGAAAGCGATAAATTATTATTATTTGAAATAAATCAATTACAATCATTCTTGTCGAATGTCAATCTAACAAAGACAATTACAACAATTATATATTGATCAATAATATCATATAAATTACTTCTAAACAACATCTACTTTTACAGTAGAAATACCACACATACTCTTAAGTAGAATTACCACACCTACTAGCATTACTGCAACATTTAATGTATATTTGATGTATGTGTTTAAATTGATTTTATTTTATGTTAAGTTTAAAAAAATATCTATTTTAGGTGATATATACTTTTTCTTACTTATATATTTTTAATTATTTGAATCAATAATTTAAAAAAATGATGTTAAGAAAGAATTTGTCTCAAGATGAGAGAGAGAAGTTGAAGAGGTGGGAGAAAAAAGATGGCAAATGAACTTTTTTTTTGTCATTTTTTATTTTGTATAGATTATGTCATTTTTTATATTTTAGGTCAATTTAGAAAATTTAGAATTATATGATTAGAGAGAGATAGAGAGAGAAATAAGTTGTAGAAGAGGACGAAAAAAGATGGCAAATTATTGTTTTTCTTTTGTCATTTTTTATATTATATAGGTTACTTTAGGCAATTCTTTAAAGGGTAAATTCAATCCACACCCCTGAGGTTTTCATAATTATAAATACATCCATGTTAGATTGAAAATTATATTTATCCCCTTGAGGTTTGATCTGTTTTACATTTAACTCCATCGGTAGATTTTTGATGAATTTAACATGTGTTATTTCAAAAATACCCCTTATAATTTGACCAATTTCTCATACCAAAATGCCCTTTGGATGAAATTGTAATGTTTTAAAATTTTTAGGGGTCAAATGTTATAATTTATCATACTTCATACTTAAATGTTACTTTTTTTTTTTTTTTTTGTAAACTTACCATTTTTGTACTTTGTAATACTCACCCACTGAATGTATGATTATTTATTACCAATAATATAAAAATAACCTATTTTTAGTTACCTCTAATGTAAGTTCTACCAAGAAAAAGAAAAAAAAAAAAAAAAACGAACAAACTATACTAAATCATCCACCTGCATCAATATTTATCTTCATACAAATCAGAAAAAATGATACCAATATTCAGCATCATTATCTGCATATAAATCAAACAATGTTCAATAGTTATTACAAAATCATCCTCCATATTCAGTAGCTATTACAAAATCATCGATAATGTATAGGAGCTTAACATAACATCCACCATGTTCAATAGCTAAATAAAAACATCCTCCATTCAGAAACTGCCTAATAATATATCCCAACAAAAATCAATGTATATCACCAAAAACAAAACAAATCACATGATTGGAGTACTAGAAGCTTGAGATGGCAATGGCTAAGATCGTTGTGACGAATCAACTCGATCCTTTACTTTTTTGGAATGTGTATTGGTTACCGGTGAATCAAGCTTTCTTTTGGAATGTGAATCCCCTTCATTAACCTTCAATTACAAACAACATTAACAAATTTAGTTTACAAAGTCAAGTTTGAAAAATTATAACAACATTATCTGTTTCTTCCTTGTGACCTTTTCTTTCATTTGAGAAGAACTTTTTCTTTGACTATTCGTTGCCGCCTATTTCATAAATAATTAAATTAATTATTAATAGAAACAACAAAACTTACATATTTTACAAATGCATAAAAATGTTAAGTACATTGTACCTCAAGTCTTGTACAAGTCCTGCTGTTATGCCCCATTCATTGCATTTCTTACACCTAATTAAATTTGATCTCTTCACAATAGCTATTTTCCCTTATTCTTTTCTTCTGTTCTTCTTGGGTCTTCCAAGTAATCAGTTACTAACTGGAGGCTTCAAGTTTGTAGGACTTACATCTATGTCTTGGGGGCCAAAATGAAGGATCGGGGATAGGATGAATCATGTAACTATATGCTCCCATACACCTGTCCTTCGTAAACATGTTATCAGTGAAATTCTCCAGCTTATCTTGCCTATATGTTATACCAAGTACAACATGTCTACAAGGAATTCCTCTGATATCCCAATCCGTACAGTCACATGTTCGACGTGCCAAGTTCACCACATAATGCATACTACCATTCTGGACTTCAAACTCAAATTGGCCAGCCACAAGAAGTTTGCAATTCCTTGATTCATCCCTCGCATCATTGAGCACTTTGACAATATTTGGCACAATAGAGTTTGACCACTTCGAAGCTTTTTCTATCCAATTCTGGAGGCTACTCATTAGTTTGGCCCTCAAGCCATCAAGCAAAGTCAGCACTGGTTTACCTCGGAGCTCACCTACCTAGTGGCTGAAAGACTCACTGATATTGTTGGTCACATGATCATTCTTCAGTCGTGAGTCAAATGCATGTCTAGACCATAGCTCAGCAGGAATCTTCAAAAGCCAATCATATGCAGCAGGCTTTAATTCTTTTAGCTTGTACATTGCAAAGTTAAACCCATCGACATTATATGATCTGGTAGCCTCCCAAAAATATTTCTTCAGTGCGGCTCTGACAAACTGAAGCCTGAAGTTGGCATATATATGCCTCACATATCTTCTATGAATAGCATGGGGTACAATCTCATTTATAGTTTCCACAAGACCCTGTAACATAACATATAACTCCATTCAAAATGTGAAACGTGACATATAACTCAATTAACATTGTAAATGATCATTATACCTTTTGTCGGTCGCTCATAAAAGTCCATGGTCTATCAACACTGAAGCCTCCAAGCATATTTGATAGGTTTTCAAAGAAAACCATCCAACTTTCTTTGCACTCCGTCTCAGCAATAGAAAATGCAATGGGGAACAATCCATTGATCCCGTCTAAACCGATAGCTGCAAGCAAAACACCTCCAAAAGATCCTTTCAAGTGGCACCCATCAAACCCTATGAAAGGACTACAACCTTCCATAAAACCATCCTTCAAAGCTGAATGTCCTAAGAAATTTTTCTTAATGAAGGCACAATCGGAATACTAGAACTGGATACATCGTCATGGATATCACACTATAATGTAGCAATACTATCCTCATTTGTAACAGATACCATATGTGCATAATACGGTAATTTGGCAAATAATTTTGCATGGCTACCCTCTATCTCTTCGAAGGCCTTTTTTTTAGCCCTATAGATTTGCATATACGGAGGATTTATCCCAAATTTCTTCAACTCGATCCTAATAGTTTTAACATCCATACTTATGTTGTCTCTCAAAATATTGACTAATTTTAAGGCCATCCACTTAGCACTAGCCTCTTTGGTGCTGTCGGACCGCACACATGTGTGCAAACTAGAGTATGCGTCGATATGAAAAGTAACACCATCACCCAAAGGAGAAGCATGGATCCTCCATGAACACCCTTTCACATCACAAGCTGCAGCCACTCTTTGAGTCTCATTTTTGTATCTTTTAATTTTAAAACCTTCTTGAATAACAAACTCCTTCAATGTGTACCTAAAAGCATTCACATCAGTGAAAATCATGCCTTTTTCTAACACAATTTTTCTACCGGCTGCATTAGGAAACTCAACTGCATCCCTATTCAAGAACCCTTCTAAAGGATCATTTACAAAGTACTCATCAGACTCGTTAACAGTCTCACAGTGATCATCGAAGCAATAGTTGGACAAGCCATCATCATCATCATCATCAGTAGCAACAACTACATTACCCTCTCGAAAGTAAATAGCTCCACTGCCTTCATCACCGTCACATTCTCCAACAAGCTCATCATCATCAACCCAGTCGTCATTTCCATCTCCATCCCCACTCTCTTTCTCTTCATTATCCTCACCCCCACTACCATCACCCTCATTACCACACTTTCCCTCGGTGCCTCTCCCTTCATCATCATTGTCCTCATTCACATTTTTATCATCAGTATTCAATTCAACAACAATATCACCAATATTAATTACAGTTTCTACGATATTATTCACAATTTCAACAAAAAAATCAAACTCCAAATGCCTATAATTTCTAGAAAACATATTCATAACATCATTATCATTTGTCACAAGCATTCTTTCACTACAACCATCTATACTACATGCAACTCTAAAAAGTAAATCACCCAACTCGTACAAGTCTCTAATATCACCTATCATATGAAAGTAACTTATTTATCTTGGATCAATATTGTGAAGCTTGCTTTCTTTGTCCAGATAGTGTATAGCAATAGCAAATAACTTATCATCCATACCTATGAAGATTGAAAAAGAAAAAGTATTAAACACAAAAAAACAAAACATTAAAAATTGTAGTATAAGCATACACATTTTCGTGACAGTCAGAGTGGTCTAAGTGGCTCAAAGATGCTCAATTGTAGGATTTATAGGTTTTCGTTTGCTTTGTTCTTACAAAGATGCTCAATTGCCTTCTGTTGTTGTTTTCCCTTAGCGTTTGATGTTTCTGTTGATGGTGTTCCTATTTCTTACGTATACTCTCATTGTGCTTGTCCTTGTTGGACATCTTTTCATGTGGAATTAAAGCTTTATCCTTTCCAAAAAAAAAAAAAAAAAGAATAAAAAAAAATCCACCACACTTGAATAACACCTCAATAACTCCAATTACTTCATTTTCATCTTTTGATTATTTTGTTTTCGTTATATTTCCGAACAATAGATGAGAGTTTTGAGATTGTAGTGAGAGAGAAAAGTTGATGGTTTTTGGAGCCAATTTCATAAGGACTTTTGGTCTTTTTCAAAATTTAATATTTTTATTTTCTTCTTTTTTGTTTTTGGCCTAATACAGTAAGGGTATTTTTGTACTTGCACACACTTTCGAGAAATACTGTAATGTTTTACAAACATCAAGGGGGTAAGTATAATTTTCAATCGAACAGGGATGTATTTGTAATTATGAAAAATCTCAGGGGGTGTGGATGTAATTTATTCTTCTTTAAATGTACACCATGGTTAAATATTTTTTTTTTCTCCCATAATTAATAGTATTGATCGATAAAATGTAAGTTTTATGCATTCTAGTAACAATGGCATACTCAGTATGTACTGCTTAAGTTTATTTATATAAAAATTTTAAAAAATTATGTATTTTAAAATGAATTAATTTTTTCTTATTATTAAAATATCTTTTGAATAATTATATTTGAAAAATGATTTAAGTAGTTCGAATGATAAAGTTGAAGATACGAAAGAAAAAATTATATGTGAAGAAAAAACATGAGAAAAAAAAAACCGCAAATTAAAACTTCGTTACATTTTTTTCTTTTTGATGAGGTTAATTTAGCCAATAAATTAAATGGACACTAATGGTAGTTACTCTATCATCATCATGCTTAATAGATAGTAAGGTAAATTGTACTGATATTTCTTGAAATTAGATTTAATTACAGAAATACTTATTGTCCTTTAACAAATTATAAGTATATGGGTTGAGGACACAACAACAATTTTTTTTTCGTGATTATTTCATACACTATAAATCACTGTGGATTAAAAATCATAGTAAATCATTACTATTTAATTACTACGATCAGACAAAATCAATGCGGAAACTTAAGTTTTGACCACGGTTAATCAACATTCGTTATGATCTTGACTATGACCAAAATAGTTGCAACAATTTTTAGGTTTTAGCCATGGTTAATCAATATCCACTATGGTGGTCTTGTATTTGATTTTGATGTTTTTGTGTTGGTTATGGAGCTCTACATCTTTTTAGAAGAAACCTACAAAAGCCCCGAAGATGAAGATGCTTGAAGATAGTTGTTGGTTAATTCTTTTTTTTTTATTATTATTTATTTGTTTTTATGTTGTCTTAGTAAAAATAATTTTTTTAATGAATTTCCTCGGATGTACAGATGATGTTGTTTCGTAATTTATATATTGGGGGGATTTGACTAGTGAAGTGACGAAAGTTTTAATTTTGAAGTGTTATTGTGTGTTTCCATTTTTTTGGGAATTTTACATTTTGGATTGTGTGTTTCAGTTTAAAAGTGCATTTATTGTCTGAATGAAAAAAATGTAATGAAACTCGAATAATGGAATTAGACAACAATCTACTAACATTAAAAGGGCTTCACTGCAATGTTCACTTCCAAAATTCTTCAAATTTACAACTAAAAACCCCAAAGACAAAAGCCACATATATAAACTGCATAAATCGAAACACAAAAGCCAATATATCTATGTCTTATCATAATTGAAGAGCACCTTTATGGTGTCTCACTTTTTTTTTTGTCTGTCTTTTTATTTTTTTAAAAATTATTTCAACAGTTTTCTATTCTTTTCTGAACCTCTAATTCTCTCTTTCTCTTAACTTCTACGTTTCTTTTTCTTCCCTACTCTTCTCTCAATAACTTCCCATAATTCTTATCTTTTTATTATGTCTTTGTTTATTAACGAACATATATATTTTGAAAAGATAGTAATTATATTATTTGAGTTTAAATTAATTGCACACATATTAGGTGCGCCACACACACTAGTATTAACTGAAATGATGATTTTGCAGGTCTGCAAGGTTGCAAAGTTTACAGCCAAAACACAAAAGCCACATTCTATAACTGCAGAAACCTAAACACTTTAATACGAAGTAATCTGACTTAGATCTAAAGTTCTTTTGCCTCATTTTCTTATTATTGGATTAAAAGTTTCAAATTATGCCCTGGCTGCCAATCATGGGTAGAGGTGCTTTGATTTGCATCATTGGTTGTAAAGTTAAATATTGGTTTGACATAGTTAGTTGTTGGTACATCGATGGACCAGACTTGTAAATTGGAATTGCATCAGTTTGGGGTGCAACTTGTTCTTGTGTGATACATTGTGACGTCCATAGAATTATATACATAATTGAGAGACTAATTGGTAACTATTAAAAATAAATAAATTTAAATTATAAGTTATAGATTGATATTTGAATATATTAAAACTTGAAAGGATTAAATTGGAGTTTTATTAAATATTTGTGGTTAAATTATATATATACTTAAGAATTGAGGACTAAATTGCAATTTTAATAAAAAAAAATATTTATCCACATATATAAACATATATATATATATACATATATATATAAATTCAATTAACTATACTTACCTCCAACTTAAAGATCACGTTAATAGGAGAAATTGCTCAGCCCTCTACTCTATCTTCACGTCCTATAGCAGGATATAATATACATTATTAATATAACAAAATTATTGTCAATTTTGAATAAAATTACTAATTAATATTTTATTTATATTGAAATTCAAACCTTCGTTCCTTTTTCGTCTAAATATTAGACACTATAAACTTCCCCGTATATATCTAATTTATCTATTAACTCATAAGAGCTTATTCGATCAAACCCCTCATGTTTTTATAATTATTGTCCTCTATACCATCTCTAAATGAAATTACTACAAATATTCCATATTTCTTTTTAATAAATATAATATTATCAAATACAATTCCCTAATATTTTTCAAATATAATTTTGTACTATCCTATTAATTTCTACCAAATCTTCACTATAATAATAATGATTTAAACACTAGTAATACAATTATGTATTTGGTTAATAAACCCGATCAATTTGAGTAAATCTATTTTAATAATGGCTAAATCTAACAGATCAAATAAATTCTAATTTATTGGCTATAATGTCACCGGTCCAATTAAATATATCCCCGATCACTAATTTATATAAATACTCAAATTCAATAAATTTTCCGATCAAATAGTAAATTGAATAGTACAAATCATATTTAATAAATACACTAATTAAATAATATTAATATAATAATTAATTTATAATTTATAATAAAATACACTAACCTGTTTTCGGCGTCTGAAAATCACACATTTGACTGTGTGTAAATGTGTGTGTTTAATAGTTAATGGCTATTGAATTTTTTTCTCTTTATTTGTAAGTTAAAATACATGTGTGTTGAATATCTCTCTTTTTTTTTCTTTTTTTTAAAATTACAATTTAGTCCTCAATTCTTAAGTGTATATATAATTTAGGGTTAATTACACTTACACCCCCTCTGAAAATATATAATTACACTTTCCCCCAAAGAAGTTTTGAAATTACACTTACACCCCCTCCCAAAATTTTCTGTTGACACTTGACCCCATCCGTTAGAGTTTGGACGAAAAATATTCACGTTAACAAAAATAATTACACAAATTTTCAATTTTTCCCATCATTTAACATTCTCATGTATATTTTTGTACTTATAAGAGGATAAGTTTAATGTATATATATGGAGTGAGACCAATATTATTATATTTTTTCCTTATAAGTACAAAATTATTACACGAGAATGTTAAATGAGAGGTAAAATTAAAAATCTATGTAATTATTTTTGTTGAAATGAACATTTTCCGTCCAAACTTTAACGAATGGAGATTAGGTGTAAATAGAGAATTTTCAGAGGGGGTGTAAGTGTAATTTTAAAACTTCTTTGGGGGAAAGTGTAATTATGCATTTTCAGAGGGGGTCTAAGTGTAATTAACCCTATAATTTAACCACAAATATTTAATAAAACTCCATTTAATCCTTTCAAGTTTTAATATATTCAAATTTCAATCTATAATTTATAATTTTTAAATTTATTTATTTTTAATAGTTACCAATTAGTCTCTCAATTATGTATATAATTTTATGGACGTCACAATTCTTCCCTCCTAATAAAAATTTCGTCCTCGAAATTTAACTAACATACCCGTCTTAGGAAATAAATAGGGGTACTTTTCTCTCATATGCTCCTCAACCTCCCAAGTGGCTTCTCTAGGAGAGTGATAACTCCACTTTACCTTCATCATTGGTATCTCTTTATTCCTCAACTTGCTTGCAGTCCGATTCTAAATTTCTATCGAGCTTCCTAATGTATGTTAATTACTTTAAAATCTCTATCCCCGGTTCATACAAGATATGACTAGGCTCACATTGATATCATCGCAATATAAAAACGTGGAACATGCCATCTATTTGTGACAATTCTACTGGTAAGGTAATTAAGACGCTAGTGGTGCCCATATCTCTGTAATTTCGTGCGAGCCAATATACCTCGAACACCTTTTCCTTTACTTACCAAATCTCAATATTTATTTCCACTCAGATACTTTTTGAAAAATTTCCTATCTATCACATATTCCATATCTCTTTGATGTTTATCAAAGGAATTTTCTTACCGATCTTGTGTTATTTTCAAACAATTCTTAACCATTTGTATCTGGTCTATCATTTTTTATACCAATTCAAGACCTACTAGTGATTGTAATACCTTAACATCCCACCCTATTTGACATGAATATCTCATAAAAAGGCTACATGTATCGACATACTGATGCTAGAATGAATATCCATCATTATATGTAAATCCTATCAGTGGTAGGTGATCACCCTGATTTTTCCTTAAACTCCATTGGACAGACTCTCATCATATCTTCCAGGGTCTCAATCGTCATTTCCAAGTGTCCACCTATGTGAGGATGAAATAGTATACTAACATATAACTCAGTTTTAA
Organism: Sesamum alatum; assembly: GCA_034509735.1. Lineage (NCBI taxonomy): Eukaryota > Viridiplantae > Streptophyta > Magnoliopsida > Lamiales > Pedaliaceae > Sesamum > Sesamum alatum. Next base: position 22,117,949 of record JACGWO010000011.1, on the reverse strand, counting down.
TGCTTTTTGTAAAATCTCAAAACTATGGAATGCATGGAGGATCTCTATTAGGCACTGCAACAATAAAAATACCATGTAATCTTACAATGTATGAGAAATACAACTTAGTTAAATTTCTCCAAAGAATCACCTTAATGTATAGGTACGTAATGAGCTTACTTCATCAATCTATCCACAATTACTTAAATAGCATCGATTACCACCAATTGAATAGAGTGACAATGAAAAATAAATATCCATTACCGAGATTTAATGATTTGTTAGGTCAATTGAAAGAAGCTACCATATTTTTTTTTTAAGGTTGATCTGAGGCTTCGTTATTGGTAATTGATGATGGCATAGAAGGATATCCTTAAAATAGCATTTTACACTCTTTATGGTCATTATAAATTTTTAGTAATGTCTTTCAGATTAACGAATGCACTGATGGCGTTCTTGAAATTGATGAATCGAACATTACTGTCAAGAGAGCTTGGGTTAATTTGCGGTAGTATGATAGATGACATCTTTGCGTATTCGAGCAATAGGGGAGATTATGAACGACATTTGAAAATAGTGATTTAGATCTTGAAAGAGAAAGAGTGGTATGCCAAGTTAAATAGGTGTAATCAAATTTTCTTGTATAACAAGTTTTATGAAAATGATGTATTATATTTAGTGGTAAAGCATAGTGGTATAGAGGGTGCTACATTAAGTGGGTTTATAGTGTCTAATATTTAGACGAAAAAGGAACGAAGATTTGAATTTCAATATAAATAAAATATTAATTAGTAATTTTATTCAAAATTGACAATAGTTTTGTTATATTAATAATGTATATTATATCCTGCTATAGGACGTGAAGATAGAGTAGAGGGCTGAGCAGTTTCTCCTATTAACGTGATCTTTAAGTTGGAGGTAAGTATAGTTAATTGAATTTATATATATATGTATGTATATATATGTTTATATATATGGATAAATATTTTTTTTGTGTTGTATACGAAATTATGAATTGTTGGCTATTTGTCTGGATTACTTGTTATTCTGTGAAGTTGCCATTATGTGATTATATGTGATTATGGTGTATGGAAGTTATTTGGGTGATGGTGTGTACTATATGTGATTGTTAAATGAAATTGAACGTTGAAGTTACTGATGGGGATTTGCTTGTTGAAGGAATAAAGACGAATGATGAGAATATCTGATGAGAGTATTGTGAATTGAGATCAAGAGATGACTTACCTAACTGGGGGGCATACTACAATGGCTTATGATAATATGATTAATGACGAGCTGTGTGCTGTCATTGATCAATGGAGATGATGTGAATGTGATATATCATACGAGCTGTGTGCTGTGTGATATAATTGACGATGGGATATCATACGAGTTGTGTGCTGTGTGGTATCATTGATTATGGGGTATCATACGAGCTGTGTGCTGTGTGGTACCGAGGAAAGAAAAAGAGATTATGATTGATTGGATGATAGCCGGCAAAGTCCATTGAGTGATGCACTCCAGCATGGGTAAGCAGGGCCCTAAGGAAATAAACAATAAAGTCGACTATTATGTGTAATTTGCTATATGATTGTTTGGCGTATGTCATTTCTTATATTTGTTGTATTGCATGATATTCATTTTTTTATGTATGCACGTGTATATGTATAACTCAATTAGCTATACTTATTGAGTAGGCAGCTCATCCCTTGCCAATATTTTTCAGGATATAGTCATAGTGACTAGCTGAATTGGATCATAAGCGATGCTACCAGTCTTATTAGGTGGGTCAGCAGTGATATCTCGAGTTGAGATCTTTAGCTACATAACTACAGAGATACTAGATTTTTATTTGAATTTGTATTTCATGAATTATTTCTTTTAATATACATTTCTTGAAAATGGGTTTAATTATGGAGATGTATTATAGTTAGTGATATTAAAGTGTAATATTGTAGGGGGTGTTATACACGTTCTTTAGGTGAATACACATCTTCTTCGTTAACTTCTTGTTGCAAGGACGGCAAAATGTTAAGATTTTGGGTTCCTGTACCCTTTCATATCTTCTACGTACACTGTGGTCTACACTTTCAGAAACCTTTTCTTTTTTCAATCTACTACACAAATGTAACAATTTAAGAATATTAGAGATTACCAAAAAAACACTTAGAAAACACAAATTCAAGATTTCTTACCCTTATTGTTTGTCTGCTTGGTTCATGCTCCATATATGTTCCTGCTTCATCTACCGGCAACGCGCTTTATAAATAGAAGATAAAAAATAGGGATAGTTACACTGACCTAATCTATTACTATGGGAATATACAGATTCCCCCCTCTTACTATAAAAATTACATAAACTTACCTTGTTGGTTTATTACCATTACAAATTGACCCCTCCATTAGTTAAACTAATCGTCAATGCTGATGTCAGCCCAAATATTATGTAACCTCCCTATTTTACCTTTTGGTAGGACTTTTATAAATATTTCGGACCAAAAAGTGTGTTAATTGTAATTTTAATAACTAAAAAGGGTGTTAATTATAACATACACATACTAAATATATATGTTTGTAATAACAATGTTTATGGTTCTTTTATACCTATCTGTTCAATTAGATAGCTTAAATTTGAATTTTATTAGACAGAATAATCATGTTATTGAACAACATTGTAAATATATAGACCTGAAAAACACATTTTTTTGCCCAAAAAAAAGGGGTCACTGTTTAAGCATTACATATGTTCCCCTGTTAAAAACAAAATACTACTAGGCCCACCTTCAAAATAGCAAAAGAACGTAATCCCAACAAAACAACCTAACAACCATCCAGAAATAACATCCACAAATGTCATTCAATTCATGCGAGGAATTTAAAGATTGAGGTGTTGAGCTGAGCATCCTCAACGAATGCAGCAGTGGTTGCATCCACTTCAACTTGGATTGAAAATGGATCCATATGTATAGGTATTGAAACCCCACCATCTTGTGCGTTTGCTTCAACTTGACTTTGTTGAGTTCGAGGACCACCTTCTTGACTTCCCAATGGAATTTCATTCACTTGTGCATTCCTTCTTTGCCTCTTGACTACTCTAACTGCATCTTCCAAAGGCACATTGTCATCAAACTCCACTTTACAGATAAACAAAATAAATAATAAAAATCCTATTAATATTAAATTATTACAACAAGCCCAAACTACATGTATCAAACGACTATTTATAGTTTAGAATTCAAACAACATAACTTGTTGAGCTGCAACCCTTCCCTTTCCTCTTCTTTTGTGCATTAGTGGTCACCACAAGTCTCTTATTATGGCCAGTGTGACCACATTTGCTGCATACAAAGCACTTGGTTTCCTGATCCTAGATCCCTCTCCAACCTTCCTTTTTATATGCTTCTTCGGCCTACTGAGCCCAATTGCTAATGCAACATGCTTGCATGGGATCCCAAAAACATCCCACACTATGAAGTCACAACTTCTTTCTTGCGAATTGACAACATAGTGGATGTTTTTATCATTCACTTGAAACTCAAACCCGCCTCAAGTTAACAATCTACAGTTTGTGGCTTCCTCCTTCACACCATTCAACTTTACCAACAGATTTGGAATACAATATCGTTACCATTTTTTTGCTCTCTTACACCTAGCTGAAACCCTAGACATCAACTTGGACTGCAAACCACCCAACAAAATAAGAATTGGTTCAGACCTCAACTCAACAGTCCAATTATTAATGGATTCTGAATGTTATTAGTGATGTGATCATTCAGAAACTGTTGAATGCATGTCTTGCCCACATACTTACCTCAGTGTTCGTAAATCAATCATGTGCAGCAGGTTTGTGGTTCCTCAAGGCAAGCATTGGAGAATTGAAATCTGGTGTATTGTAGGCTTTTGTTGCACCCCCCAGAATAGCTTTTTGACATCGCTCCATGTTGAGTTTGTCTCAAATGAGCATAAATGTGCCTAGCATATTTCTGTTGATAGCATAGGGTACCATCTCAACTACGCACTCAACCAGTCCCTACAACCACAAAGTAAAATGCATTAATAAATATTACAAAAAGACTCTATAACTTAAAAACATTACAAAAGCATCCTTGTTATTTTTAAAACATTACAAAACCATTCTTGTACTTTGCAAAAAAACACATACCAGTTCCACTTTGTTGTGTTTGTATAGGCATTCTTTATGGACACTTGGTTGTATTGTGTCTAGGTTTTCCACATGTCCTGTAGTGGACAGCTTTTTGATATCTCCTTAGCTTTAACATCTGTCGTTTTCTACTCATTTTTTTGTTCTTTAGTAGTGGCTCATCACTTTCTCTTCTCCTAAATTTTGCAAACCTTTTGCATACCTCTCTACACCCTTGCATAAGTTTAGCGGTAGAGGAGGTATGATGGATGACTTAGACCACATACCTTCATGACTCATTGGTTGTCTTGTAAATACCAACACACTTTTATATGTATCAACACTATAACATTCTGTCACATAGTCCACTGGATCCTGCTTTTGATGATATATTGCATAATATGCATGTTAACAGGGTATTCTTGACAGTTGTCACTTTCTACATTTATAACTTTTTGCTCCCAAATCCACACAATGTTGACTCCTATCAAAACAGAAAATTTGATAATGTAAATCATAAACTTTAATGTTTACAGTCATATATCTTTGTAGCCTATTTCTATAGAATCTTAGGTTATATCTTATGCTTCTATTAAGTAGCTGACATAACATTATTCTCTTGCATCCTTCTCATAAGGTATTCTCTTATCTATTCCAACATGGTGAGAATTGATTTTTCCTCTTGCATCCAATATACATGCATTGAAGGTTTTCACACATATTAAATAACAATATATCATGAGTTGATGCCGCATTGAAGTGACACTTAGACAATCATATTGATGGTTTTATTAAACCAACCATGTGCATCCCGTGACAAGTTTTTCATCTCCTACATTCTCATTTTCCACTCACTAACTGTACAAACTTTTGTTGTTTTCCACAAGAAAATTTTAAGTGTTAATCCCCTAAACCCAACATGTTTAAAGTTGTAGTGCATTTGTCTTAACACAAAACCTGTGATCACTTCTTGAGAATACCTCTCAAACGGTTGTATCAGCCTTTTTGACTTGTCACATATGAAGGTGAGATCATGTTCTCTCCCTATGCTCAAATCATGTTTTAACGCTATTAGAAACCACTCTCAAGTCTCCATGCACTATTTATTCACAACAATATAAGTAATTGTAAAATAAAATGTTGTTAAGATCGAATCCAATTGCATTCAGAAAAATATTCCCATGAGGTCCCTTCAAGCTACACCCATACACCCCGATCATAGGCCTACATCCAACTTTGAAGTCAATTTTCATAGCCTAAAACATACATGAAACCTACTAAACCTTTGCTTCCCATCCAGATCTTCGATGCCAACTACCAAAAATAACTAGAATTAGTTTTTCTAAGTTTCATAGCATAGTCTCACATACTATACTGATACTTAGGGCTACCCTCAATGGCCTTTAGCGTTGTCTTTTTTGTTATATACGCTTGATCTTTGAACACAGTAACTTTGAATTCTTTTATCGCATCCACCCTAAACCCCTTCACACACCTTATAGGATTTAACTTAAACTTATGCAAATACTTTTCTTTCAACTAATTTATTTTGACATTTTTCACATCAAATACTTGTGGACATGAATGATATGATTTATCTGTAATGTTTCTTCATCATTTAGTGTAATGATATCTATCTCCACTCACAATATGCAGCATCACATTGTGCATACACCCTTATTTTGTTATTTTTAATGAAATTTTGGGTCCTTTTACTCTTAATTGCATGAGTTGCAATGCCTTTCTAAAACTCCTCTTTATTGTTAAACATCATCCCAAGCTCAAAGATTGGATCATAAGTATCTTCTAGATTAAACATACACTATGAAGGCATATCTCCCTCACCATTATCTGAATTCTTATGTTCATCTAAATCTCCCTCATTTTCCACAACATCCTCTTCTTCATTATCACTTGACTCACTTAAAGTTTCCTCTTGAACCTTATCAAGTTCATTAGCAAACCTCTTCATTGTTATCTTCACCTTTTCATAATCACTATTAACCAATTCATCTCGGATTACCATTAGCATCACTTACACCCTCTACCTCTTCACCCACAAAAGTGAATTGATCACCCTCACCATTGCTATCTCCCGAATTTCCTTCACCCACTTCAACTTCTCACACACTACTGTAACACCCCTACAATACTACACCTAATTACCACTAATTAATCTTCAATTTTCCTCATTTCACTCATTTTATAACGTAATATAAATTACATTCTATCAATATAACAAATATATATATATATATATGAAATAAGATAATAAACATCACCAAAACCTTATATTTACTTCCCACCAATGTACATAACTTAAGAAAACAATAACCAACGTCCAACCGTCTAGAACAAACTCTACAACACTAGGATGTTTAAGTTACATGGCCCAAAAACTTCCAACCTCTGATGTCATGGTTGACCCACCTATTCAGTGTCACGGCACGGCTCAAGATCCAATGGTATTAGTCCGTGTTATCTATCTCTTGAAACGTGTGTGTTAAGGTATGAGTTGTCTACTCAATAAGTATAGTCTTTCGGTCTATATATAAGTATAGGAGCAACCAGTCAAGTATAAAGCAATTATACCAACACAACCAACATGTGACATACAATACAATAGATAAGAAATCACATAGCTACAATAAGATATTATCTCGAGACGTAATAGAGGCATTTTAGTTGTTTCCTTAGGGCCATGCTTAACCAACCTAGAGTGCATCAGTTAATGAGCTTAGCCGAATATCACCATCATCATCATCATCATCTCAATCACAATATCCCTTCTTCCACTCTCTTTTCTTTTTTGATATCACACAGCACACAACTTGGTGTCTCATCCTCACTGATACCACACAGCACACAACTCGTGTGTATCACATCCTCACTGATATCACACAGCACACAGCTTGGGTGTATCCCATCATCTCCATTGATCAATGATAGCACACAACTCATCATCGATCGCATCATCTAAGCCATTGAGTATGCTCCCTAGTTAGTTAAGCCATTGTTTCATTTAATCTCCAACATCAAGCATCATTAACTTCCTTATTTCAAATTCATTTAATAATCATTCTTTTGTCAATACCTTTCCTATTTGATTTCATATCACAATCACACAATTATTCAACCAACATCCGTGTAGCACAATTACACTTTAGCACATAGTAGCAAATTCCACTGATATAAAGATAATCTTAATCACAATCGACATCCATGATTAAGTATGTAAACAATCCACATTTTATATCCATATAAATATATCTATATATATATCCAACATTGAACATATGATACTCATATAAGCATATAAATGTATATATATATATATATTCAACAATTAATATTTATCATTCATATAAATATATATATATAAACCAATTAGCTATATTTACCTAAATCTCAAAATGGTCTGTCAACACGAAGAGTTGCTCAACCTTCCACTCTATCGTCACGTCCTATAGTAAATTATAATTTATACGATCCATACCTCATAAATATCGTAAATTCTAATTAAGATATTATATAATATTTGCATAGTTCTATTTATATAGAAATTCAACCCTCCATTCCATTTTAACTTTAAATAACTTAACTTTCTACGCTTCTTAGGTATACTTTTAATTTATCAACTAACTCATACAAATTCATTGTATAAAACCCTCATATCATTATAACTACTCGTGCCTAATAATATTTCTAACTCAAATTATTATAAAAATCTTATATTTTGTTTAAATAAACTTTTCAATAATATTTCTATTAATTCCTATCAATTCCGCGCTATTATATAATATGATTAAACACCAATATATATAGACATAATTAAGTATTTAGTCAATACACCCGATGAAATTGAACACATTAACTACAATAGTGATTAAATCTACCAAATCTAGTAATTTAGTTACCCAGTTATAGTAATCTTAAATCAAATGTGATATTTAATTCAACACTAATTTAACTAGTCAAACTCATAAAATTTTCGAATTAAATAGTAAATCGATCAATAAAAAACTATATTTAGCATATGAACTAATTACATAATATAATTATATAAATTAATAAAAACTAAAAACTAAAAATTTTCATACCCGTCTTCTTCTTCGAGAGAGATTGAAATAGAAAATGAAAAATGGTTGAAATGTGTGTGTGAGATTGAAATGCGTTTTCTTCTTTTTGTGACCCATATTTATATATATATATATATATATATATTAGTTAATGTGAAGTGGTGGGGTGATTCCCACCCCACTCTCTCTCTCTATATATTATTGTTATTATTATTATTATTATTATTATTATTATATCTTTTTTATAATTAATAAAATTTGCTCTCAAATATTATAATAAGTTTCAATTTATTCCATTCACGTTTTATCATATTCCAATTTCAACCTATAATTTATTTATAATTAAATCAAAAATTTCTTATTAATTACTAATTAAACTCTCGATTATTTATAAAATCCTACGAATGTCACACACTACAGCCCCATCACCCACTGTATTTTGAATTATTCAAACTCACCTCCTTACTTCTTGTTTCATCTGTATGTAGGCCACTCTCAACATAAATCAACATCATTCTAATTTTGCGTTCTATTCTTGAATTTTCTCCTTAAGTTGGACTTTGTTATCAATCAACAATTTAAACTCTTTGTTCATAATTATATAATATCTCAGACCCTTTATATCTCAACAGTATCACTGAACAGTTTCAGATTCTTCATATAATACTCCTTGGGCTCAACATAGTCAAATTTACAGACACCCCCCCCCCCACACACACATAACACAAAGACAGTGCCATTGATTCACTGTTTGGGTCTATATAAAATGAAGGAATAGTTAGTAAATAGGAAAAGCACAAAAATACGTTGTAAGCACGGGATCACACACATTAAAAAATGCATGAATGGGCTAAACACACTTAAAAAAGAATAGAAGCAATTACAAACAGTCAACACAAAACAATTTTAACAAACAGAAAAGCTAAAAAATAATTTAAATAAGGAGGCATCTTACAGTATTGAGGTGGGGGCAAATCCATATGTCGCGCACTCCTTTTCATCACCATGGTACTCCAATCTCCTTATCTTCAAAATACGTCAGGGAACAAAAGTGCTAAAAAAGTTGTCAGTTTGAAGACTAAAAATGTCAAGCCCAATAGTATGAGGACCAAAACTGAATAAGTCCTCAAGTATAAGGACCAAAATCGTAATTCTCCTGCAAAATACACTTCTTTCCAACTCGACTCACACAATAAACAATTCTTTTAATAATTTTTGGGCAAGATTGCGTGATTGAATAAATAGGATTTAGGGATTTTGTGGAGATAGTTGTTGGGATATTAACTCGTTTCATGCAAAAATTAGCGCAAAAATGCTGAAGAGTCATGTGCATTGCTTGTGGGCCTCTTTTTTCCCCTCAATTTCCATGTCAGCAGGTTGACGTGGTCACTTATGCCACATCACCATTAATTTTTTTTGTTTATATATCAACAATACAATTGCCACGTCTGCTAACAACATCCAATATGATATCCTCCCCCAAATCAAAACTGACACGTGAGTGGCATGTGCAACTTTCAAGTGAACTGGGAAAATTTCTGGCCGTTGAGAAAAACTATCCGGCCAAATGTGTCCTAAATTTATGAAAAAAACATGCAAGACTATTTTACAACCTTAGAAATTAAAAATTTAAAATGTCAAAAAGGCATAATTACCGAACCAACAAAGTAGTTAAGCCTAAGTTTACAATGATTATTTTGTATTTTACCAAGTTATAATAATGAAAAAAATTGAATTCAGATCAATCATATATAATTACAATAGGGTTAAAGTAATTCTATCCTATTATTAATGGTTAAGGCCTCATTTACTTCTTTTTACGAGCTTGATGTCCCAATTAATCACTGTCAATTTTCTGTTTAATTCATTTTGATCCAGTCTGGTATAAATGTCTGCAGCCCGTCATTATTTGGGATTGTGCCATGATTGAAGTTCGACTCATGTAGATGTTACTAGCAATTGGAAGCAGCCCACTGGGTTGAGATTAATTTTATTAACACAATTTTCTTCTCTTAACATTGCATGGTATCTCCTCTTTGCCCCTCATTCTAATCAAAATGACCCAACATACTTGGTTAAGATTTTTATGACATATCAGACGAGTGTTTGACTAATCGTTCACCATTGGGGCATTACATTCACTTCCCCTTTCCTTTTTCGCCATTTTTGTTTCTAAGCTCTCGCGATCTCGACCTTTTTCCAATATCAGATGATGTGGACGAGAAAGATGGCGGCAGATCTAGGCGGGGGTGCCACGGTAGAGGGGTTTGGGTGGCTCTGCGGCCGAGATTAATGATTGACCAACGGTGTGTGTCGGGTGCCGCAGCTGAGACGACTAATGGGGAAGGGCGCAGCGAATCTAGATCGAGGTGTGGATGGGATGTCGTGGCTAACGACTGACAGTTGAACAGGGGCCAGCGGGGATCTGATGATGGAGATAAGTTGCCGCGGCGACAGTGTAGGTGTCGAGGAAGATGACTCAGAGCAATTTTTTTTCTCTCTTCTTGTTTTGTTTTGTTTTGTTTTTGTTTTTACTTTTGCAAATTAAAGAAAAATATAAAAACTTAATATTTAAAAGTCTAAACTTGCTGATTAAAAAAGAAAAGTTGAACGAATATTTTTTTAAATATTATTTGTTTTGTGTTATTATGTATTGATATTATAATATACTAAATTAATATTGATTTATCAGTGAGCAAGAAATGAAATTATCACACAACAATTCAATACTTGATACGGTAAAGTAAACAAAATATTATAAAATCTTACGCTTTGTTTGGGCTCGTTTTCGGCCCATCTCCGAGATGGGCCGAAACAAGTTTGGATGTTTGGTTTGGCCAAAACACCAAGTTAAGGTGTTTTGGCCAAAACACGGTCCAATCCCCCAGGTCCAACATCATTGTTGTAGTGAACACAGGACAAAATTGTGGCTCTGCGGTTTCAAGAATTCTGTGTAGCAGACTTTCCAACCCTACAGAGCAGCTTTACCGGCGCCGCCATGGGATCGATCGGTCGTCCGATGAACGGCCTTGATCGCAGCCGACGCGGCGGTCAAGGCTGTTCATTGGATCGCCGGACGATTAGTTTTCCGCTCAAGTTTAGGATATATGTGAAAGGTTTCCACAGCCACGACGGCGTGAAAAGTTGATGAAAATAGATGGGGCGGGGCTCATTCGACTCGGCGGAAGGTGGTGGCGAAAATGCGGCGATTTAAGGGCGATTCGCAGCACAGTGTTTCTGCAACTTCAGGTGGAAAGTGGAGGCGCATTCGGCCAACGATCAGTTCACGGGCACAATTTCTGAATAGTCCTCTCCAGTGCGACGTTCCCACTGCGCCACCCTACGATGACTGAATTGACTCGGCGGGTCACCACGTTGAGTCAACCCGCCGAGTTGGACCCATTGACTTACCAAAGCAGCATAGGTATTGGTATTTCTGTTGTCAGTATTTTGCACTTTCGTCCCCCCCTTTTTTTTACATATTGTAAATTAAGGATTCGTTCACATTATTTGCACTTCACTGTGTTGTACAGTGTTTCCCAGTGGTACACTTTTGTTGGCATCCACACAAATTTCTTTGTCGGTGTACATGTTTTCCACTTCTGCAATCAATTTGAGTACATAGGGTAAGATTGATTATCTATTTGCAGCCTTTCTTAGCAGATATGTCTTATACTTTGGGCACGTGATTTGTGCAGTCGTAGTGAATTTTGCAAATCTAGGCTACTGTTTAGTTTTCCTGTTTGGCTTGTGAATGTGCAGTGAGGACATTTATGTTTATGTGTATATAAGTCCAGATGGGTGTATGACTTAGCTTGCATTTGCTGATAAGTTTTCCTGAGGCTCAATCCCATAGTAGAGTGCATTTTCTCTAGTTGTTTCGTTGCATTTCCGACGTTCACATTTGCGGCTTTCCATTCTCTGTGTTAATAAGGTACTCTGTTGCCTTTTATCGGTTTTCTTGCATATGAAATGTTGTATTTGTCATCAAGTTAACTCATATATGAACATGTTGGCCAAATGCTAAAGTATGTGATTTCTGTGCGTGACAAATGTAAAAGAGTATTCTGCTATGTTATCTTTCACTAGATGTCCATAAGCTTTCACTAAAAAGGATTTCTTAAACTGCAAAGGAGAAATAATCTGATAGGGAAATGATCATCCCATTCATGTTGCATTGTCTGAATCTGAGCTTTCTTAATCTAGGGGAGCTTTCTGAATCTAGGGTAGTAATTAATATAATATCATCTTTTAGCTAATTATGGATTTATTTGCAGTTAGTTTTTGCAATAGAATTGTCTGCTTCAGAAGACACTAGCCTTGGAGTTGTGTTTCCCATATTATTATTGACTTATGAATAATTTTTATCCTCTTTCTATGAAAGTTTTTTTTTTTTTTTTTTTTGCAATATCATGTGTGATTGTTTTGCGTCACATTATCTAAAAATGTCTGTTGGAATAGTAAAAGATCAGAGGACATGGATTACAATATGAGGATCTACTGCTACATCCTAGTAGTGCAAACTGTAAATGATATTCTCAAATTACCGTGCTAGTATTTACATAATATGCCATTATTTTACTAGCTATTAGTATAATATGCCATTACTTTATTAACTATTTGTTAAGGTTTTTGGATATTAAAAAATACTTTGGGTATTTAATAAAATTTCAATGAACGCTACCAAAGAATCGTTGGATAATTTATAAATATATATGAAAATGAAATTTGAATTATTTTAACATTGGCCAGAAATATTTTTTCAGGCATAAAATGAATTATTCGATAATTAAAGACAAAACTGAAAAAATTCCCCCGCTCATGCCCATTTTCACATGCACCTAATGTACTGTGGTCTGTATTTTTTATTGACAAGCAATTTTACTTTTACAAATATTCACTCGCAAGTGTTATTTACTTTATTATATTTTTATATATAAGTTTGATGCTTCATTTGATATTTTGACCTATGAAAATTGATTTGGTTATTAAAGATATGCACTGAACAATACTTTCACAAATATTAAATTATTATATATACTTAATAATATTCACACTTAAGTTTATAACTGTTGACACACTGCACTTGTGAATTATGTATACTATCTTCACGTGGATTCCTCTCAATCTGTCAATTTCCAACTCTATTGTCAACTATTTACTTTTCAACAAGCGCGCCATAGAAATAAGGTACTTTATTCCTTTTTAATTGATGTTACATTACCCCTAGATGGACCCCGTAAGCCCCATAAGTTCAGTTCATGCCTCTCGTTCAGACAAAATAGTTTGGACGTCGTACATGGAGCATAGGTTCATCGAGTTTATGCACGAGGAGTTTATAAGCAATCGACTTCAGTCATCAATGTTCCCACCATCGGTGTGGACTCGTATATGTGAGAGGATGAACACAACCATGTACCCTTCCCATGTGTTTACCACCGATCAACTAAAAGGAAAACTTAACAGACTGCGTCGTGCTTGGCGCCTCATGAACGGAATTTTAAATAGGGGTACTGGATGGTGTTGGGACTCGAAACGTAATACAATAACAGATGGCGCGGGTCGCTTGGAGGAACTTTTTACCGGGTACACATATAAATAACCTTTACATACATGTTTAGGGCAAGGTTGTCTATCTATTTGCATGGGTTTATGTGAACAATTGTAAGCTCCGTTCAAACTGTCTTCCCGTAGGAAAAAGCCTGAGTTAAAGATAATAGTTGAACATGGGCTACCACACTTTGATCTTTGCATCCAGATGTTTGGTCGCAACACCGCGCACAGTGGTATTGCACCTTCCAGTGCAAACCCACCACGTGCATCCAATATTGGGGCCACCGGAGATGATGATCAACTGACCACTGGAAGCTCAGGGGGCCGCCGGCCAAGGTACGAGGACACAGCTGATACACAATCATCACAGATCGGATCACCGCCAACATCTACGTACTCCGGGCCGTCGGGCAGCAAGCGTCAGGCAAGGCGCGGGGCGATCACGTTGTAGTCGAAGAAGTGTGAAACCATTGACAAGTTGAATGAGTCACTCCAGGGAAAGATTGATCGAGCTGGCCCTAAAGCGACGATTGATATTGAGTGTTGCGTCGATGAGTTAACAAAGTTCCAGGATCTGCCAGATTCCGTCTTCACTACCGCTCTTGAACGTTTCCACAGCCACAACACACGTACGATATTCCTCCGTCTAGATGACCAAAAACAAATTGTGGTGGTTATATTCACTGCAAAAGTGAATATTGTGTTGTCACCATGTAGTATGTTATTGTCAACGTATCATTATGCCTGTGAACGATGTTTTGTTTCCCAACCCAGGTTCTATGATTGTGCAGCCTTGTGATTGTTCCTAAATGTTAGCTTTGCTATATGAATTTAGGCTTGCCTTTGTACTAATTACTCTGAATCTATTCCGTCATTGACTATTTTTCTCCGTCTAGCTTCTGACTATGGCGAGCGCAAGCGAAGGAGCTTTCCATGATAATGGCTCTTCGATTGGTACTCCAGGAACGCCAGGTCCACCGGGCAGTAACGAATCTGACGTGCCAGAGGAATTCTACATTTTTCGGGACCTCATCTGTCCAGAGTTGTTTCGTGACAACGTGCCTCGTAATACTTCTGCTTTGCAAGGGGAAGGTTGGGTTGCCGAGATTATGTCGACACCACACGCAAGCAGGTTCTATGACAACATTCGCATGACTAAACTGTGTTTCTATGCACTCGTCGATGCATTGACTGTTAGGGGATTGCTCCACACGGGCAAACATCATGTGTCAGTTCGATCGAGGAGGTAGCTATCTTTATGCAGACTGTTGGGATGCACAAAAGACAACGTGACAGTATGGAACGATTCCAACACTCACTTGAGACTATCAACTATAGGTTCCATCGAGTGTTGTTTGCTTTATGCGCCTTTTCACCAAAGATGATCACACCGCCAGCCTGGTCAGACACTCCCCCCAGAATTGCATCAAACCCGGATTTCTTCCCATACTTTAAGGTACAGCCCTACTAATTCTCGGCTGGGTGTCTTATGTAATACCGAATTCTAACCCAGTTAAAGAAAATACTCAGGCCTGCATTGGTGCGATGGATGGGACACTAATACCGGCATCGATCCCACGGATAGACCAGAACATGTATCGATCGCGTAAGAACTGACTTGCGCAGTTGGTGTTGGCAATATGTGACTTCGACATTAATTTCACATACGTGTACGCTGGGTGGGAAGGTAGTGCCACTGATGCTCGTGTACTGGACCATGCTGTTTCACAGGACCCGACGTTTTCTTTCCCTCCGATCGGTAGGTAACTACGTAAAATTGCATTTGATCCCTGACAGTATGAAACATGAGTTTATTAATTTTCCCCCATTGTCGAACATGCAGGCAAGTATTACCTGGTTGACGCAGGTTACACAAACTACCAATGTTTCCTTGCGCCGTATCACGGTACTAGGTACCATCTAGCTGAGTACAGGGGACAGGGCCGTCAGTATCGTACCCCCTAAGACTTGTTCAACCATGCCCATTCTCGACTACGCAATGTAATAGAGCGCTGCTTCGGCGTACTGAAGAAGCGATCTAATATTGCAGAGGGGGATGCCGACCTACCTCCTTAAGCATCAAGTGGACATAGTGATTGCATGTTGCACACTGCACAATTTTATCCGTAGGTTCAATCAGGACGACATCATTTTCAATGAACCAGAAGACGACAATCCACAAGACATGAATGCCTTTTACCATAGGGGACATCCAAACGTCGTAGAAGTAGAAGCCCAACGAGCATTTTGGGACCACATAGCGACGCAGATGTGGGGAGATCGGGCAACTCCCCTAGACTATTACTTTTGTTGGCTTAATTATCTATATGGACGCCAGTCCTTTCGTTATTATCATCGGGGCATGTTTCTATGGAATTGTAACTTATTTACTTAATTACGTTTTCCACTTCATAACCACCGGATGCTTTATATTTCAGACTCTTGATTGTACAATTGGATTATGTGCAATATTTTGACCTTATGTATTGAGCGTCTGTTCACACACTTTCACCCTCGTTTCAATGTATGTAATTACATGTATACATATTTTGACCTTATATATTTAGCGTTTGTTAATATACTTTAACGCTCAATATGTTATTGCAAATAAGGGTTAATTGCATGTATACATATCTGCAGTCATGACGTACGAACGTCAATTGGAGAGGGTCGGATTCCCACAGAAGGCACACTGGACGCTGGAGATGGAGCGACTGTTTATATGGATGATTCTTGATGCAAATGCAGCGGTGCCGATGTCCGACGACGACGACGTGGCGGAGGGCCAAATGGTGTATTGGTCCCGTGCATTACGGCGACATGGTGGATATCCATACGCCCAGGAGCAGGTCCGCATGAAATTCTACGAGTTCAAAGAGCGCTTTCGGACCTTCCACGCGCTCGTGCAGCTACCTGGGGTTGACTACGACTGCCAGACAATGTGGATGGTGATACCAAACCACTTGGAATGACAAGTCTTACAGGTATGCCATGTCAACAATCTATGATTATGCAAATTCACTTTATCAATCTTAAGCACTGTGAAATGTATACATTAACAACTGTTGCGTGTCCCCCAACGCTGTCAAACAGGCATACCCTTTGGTTGGCCGTTACCTTATATTTCCAGAACCACTGTATCCGAGTATGCTGAAGGTGTGGAGTCCTGCGCATCGACGACATGATTAGGACGTGCACAGTGTTTCCCAGCAACACGACAACAACTCCGCCGGTCCCAGCATACGCCCAGGCGACGCCGACCATCCAACAGTAATTTCCGAATCCGTTGCCCCTTCGGTAAAAACACAAACACATATTGAAAGTTGGGATGAGGAGGGCCAGGCAGCAGATGGAAATGAAGCCTCTAGGTTGCGACGGACTGTTTTAGTGGGCCCCCAGCGAAGCCTAGACAAGGCGTCTGGTACCGGCGGGATTGGATTGTGGACGGATTACATCCGTTGATTCAGCCTCCGGTCATCCCGTGCTGGATGTACAACAAGTGAAGGGGATAGTACTGCGTAGTCACGGCCATCGAGGGGACCACGGTCGGGCCGGAACGACGGGTCGTAGGTTTCGTTGTTTGACGCATGTATATCCTTTGTCGTCAACTACTATTCATCCCAATGTCTGAACAATGGTGTTAATGTGTTTAAGGAATTTACAATGAATTATTAACTTAACTTTAATTTGACGTATTCGGTTGTGTGTCTATTAATAAATTGAACAGTCGAGAGCATAAAGTGTATAATCTTATACAAATATTTAATGGTTCATCTTACAATTTAATGGTTTATCTACAACCACATCTATTTATATTAATGCATGTATTTTAACAAATTATACAAAGGTTACGATCCATGTCCGAATCAATAATATGAAATTGTCGAATTGCACGGAAAATTCTGGCTTAAAAGTCGTTGCTGAGAAACATCAAATTTATTATTAAAGTGATCTATGTTTACTTTACCAATACCCTTTAATTTTGCGAAGGATAATAACTAATGTACATAATATTATTTCAGCACAATGTTATTATTATTCATGAAAATAAAAAAAATAATACCTAAATGTGCATACTAATTATTATTCATGAAAAAGAAAAAAAATATAATTACTATGAAAAACAAGAAATACAATTTAATAAAATTAATATATTAATTAGTCAACCCACATAACAACAAATAAAAATTAATATATACGTATACACATTTAAAATACAAACAAAAAGACATGATATGACAATGAACATTGTATTTTGTTCCCCAAGTATACAACATAATACAAACAATATCTTTTTTACATTATTTTAAACTATCTCAAAAAATAAACTCAAACATACACCATTTTTTAACACACACTTATTTATCTCCATCTTTCTCTCTCTATCGCCAAAAATCAAAATAAAACATGCTAAAAATGAAACCAAACATGGGGTTAGCATTGCTATCCTAAATTTTATCACTTATTAATTTCTACCAGTTTCATCTCATTACACAAAATAAGGTAGCCCTAAGAATAATATTATTCATTCATATTGAATTTAAAGGATATTTAAAAGACATAGGGTAATCAAAGATTTTAAGGATGCAGGTTGACGAAGAAGGTATACTTTGAGGGGTAAAACTGTGCTTAACCCTACATTTAGAGGGAAAAATGCATTTACCCCGTTTGATATGCAAAATGTGCAAAAAAATCTCTTATGAAAAAATAAATAGTAATTTATCCCCTGTATTTTAAAAAATAAAGCAAAAAACCCCCTAAAAATGGAGCAAAAAAACCCCCTATGAGGGGGTTGTTTGCTGCATTTTGAATAACACAAAGGGGTAAATTGCTAGTTATTTTTTCACAGGGGGTAATTGCTCTTTTTGGTTAACACAGGGGGGCAAATTGCATTTAACCCTATATTTAGACGCCGGACTCCTCTCCTCTCATTTTGCGACTCAGGCACACGATACTTGAACTGGTTCGATAATCTTGTCCAAATAACATTCGAAAAATTATAATTTTTGTTCTATAATTTAGGGATTGGTAATTTTAGTTCTCCCAAATTGATTATCGTAATTTAGTCCAGTCACTTTATAGATTTGGCAAAATTTTGGTTTCATCTAGTTGGAAAGCTCCAATTATAAAAGTCATATATCCGGCATATGCATTTTCCCAACTAAAAAGAGAACTAAAATTGCTAAGTTTTTCACAATTACGAGATTAAATTACAAAAATTAATTCCGAAATTATCATCCTTCAATTCTTGCTTTTTCTCCTCCTCTGTTTCCAACTATCTTTGCAGCACGTGCAATAGGCACTTTTTATTTTCTTCATAAGCACCTGTTATTGCAACACTCATCGATTAAAATTTTGTTTTTAACACATATTTTGAGTTAATAAATAATAAAAAAAATTTAAAAACATTTCAAAAACACAATAAAAAAAAAATCATAAAATTAAAAAAAATCATAATAATCATAAAAAAATTAAAATATTACCTTTCTCTTTTAAAATCAAACATATCTAATTTAATTGTGTATCATTTAACCAATTAAATTTTTTTATAATTATATTTTTCGACTTATTATTTGATATAGTTGCTATTTAAACTAAATAATAATATAATATTTATTTTGGACTATGTGTTTTAAATTAGATAAATTACAATGATCTCCCCTCGAGTTTGGCATAATTACGAATACCCCACGTTGTTTCAAAATTACACATACCGCCTTGAGGTTTGTAATTTTTAACCAAGAGCCTGAAATAGTCTATTTTGCCATTGACTTTTTTTTTTTTTTATAAATTGTAGAAAAAGCAGTCGAGGCAAATTATATTATTACTCATCTGTGTAAAAAAACGTAAGAAACTCTCCCTGTGCATTTTTGTCCAAAAAAATTAGAGAACTTAAAAAACAATTCAATTTGCATAAAAGCATTTTAGTTAGTTCACCTATACAAATAGACGAAAATGAATTATTTGTTAGACGTTTACAAACCTCAGGGGTAGTTGTAATTTTTGAAACGAGAGGGTGACCGTAACTATGTTAAACCTCAGAAAAAATCATTGTAATTCACCCTTTAAATTATCTATATAACATTGATATTTATACATATAACATTATTAATTTAAGATAATATTAAATCTGCTATCAGTAAACGAAATACTTATGCATAACACAAGAATTTACATATTTGTAACTAAAAATATGAAATATCTAACTGAAAAAATAGAAAAAATAAAAAATTTCTCTGGAGACTCAGATTTTAAAGAAAATTAAGAAAAATGTAAATATTTCAACAGATACAAGATAATTTCGAAACTACTAAACACTTTTACTTCATAACATTGAAAAAATAACTTTTCCATAGTTTCGATGGAGGCTTATGAAAATTTTAAACCAGGGAGGCACTCCAACAAATTATTGCTGATATCAAACGAGAAGAATTGGCAACAGTGGTTCCAATGCAGCAGCAACTATAAGATTATATTAGAGTTGTGACTGCATGGAATTCTGATGACGACTCCTTCAATGAAAACATATATAGCAACTGATCCTTTGCAGGAAATAAATGACCTTTAAGATCATAAACCCATAGATGTGGAGTAAAAAGTAGTTTCCTCAGGTGAAGATTACAGAAAAAAAGCAGCAAGTTTTGTTAGATGCCTCTTTGCCAATGACAGATTACTCGGTCGCTCTCACAAGCCATATCATCATCTGAAACCATATAATGTTGGATGTCATCGGATACACAAGGAACTGGACTTGCCTTCATAATTAATGCATCGCTGGGACTGGGTCAACCGGTGGATCAAGTTGTTCTAAAAAATAGAACGGTTTTAACCGTGTTCGGTTTTATGAGTTTGGCTGGAACTGTTTTATGGATCGGGTGGCAGTCCAACCGGGTGGTCGGGACTGAGTTTTAAAACATTGGATGCCATCATCAAAATGCAGAGTGATTGTTAAACTGAGATCCTTTTCAAGTCCAGCACGTACCGCATCTATCAAGTGGGTAATCCCAGACCCTAAACCGGAAGAAGGAACAACATGGACATTATTTCCAATCTTCACGAAGTTGATTCCCCCGAGTTCCCCACATAAGAAAACCAAAATTCTCCTTGCATTACTAACCAACTTGAGAATTTCTAGCTTCCTGTTGATGAAGGGATGATCCAACTTTAACATTGGGCTCAAACTTAGCTGCAAATGCCAGTGTAGATTGGACGGCTTTCTGCACCGAGCATGGTGACTTCGACAACAGGGATGTCTTGAAAGAGCTAGATAAATCTACATTCTGCCCACCTGTTGATTGATCCCAAGAATCACCAAAGGAAAGGGAACGCTTTTTCATCGAGTCCTGAATCCTACTTGGTTCACCTTTATTAAAGTGAAGACGCGTTTGTTCCTTGAAGATTGAATCATCTAAATGAGTTTTATCAAATGACAAGGAATTTGTACGCTGGGGTTCGTTCGAAGGAGTTCCATAAACCTTTTCAGAAAGCTCCGGTGCTAGACTGTTATTACTTTGGTTCATCTGCTGATTGACTTTAAGAGTTCTGACACTCTCTGGCAATGACCAGGTCAGTTCACCCATATCATCTATGACAGATTTTCCAGTTTCCTTCTTACGATTCGCAATAAAGTCAGAGAGCGCCTTACTACTCGGAATCATCAGAGCAAGGTTGGGCAAAGGAGAGAAAATTTATTCCCCGTGGTTTCTTTGGAGCTAACCCCTCAAAAATGTCCTTCGTCTTGTTAAAGCTACCTGGCACTTTAAGCATTGTATTAGAAGCAGCATCAACGCCATCTTTTCTTTTTACACAGGATCCCTCTTGTTTGTGCTTACTGGCATCACCAAGTGACATCCCCCCATTCAAAAGGAAGCTAACTCCTTTGGGTGCCTGCCCAGCAGGCCTTGGAACAGGTTTTGGGGCAAGCAGTTCAGCACCCTTACCAGAGGAGCTCCCCACAGAGCAGAATTTGGCATCAATCTTCTGACCAAATATACCAGAGTTATCTGTATGCTTGCTGGAGTTTGAATTATTCAGTGGGGATGGGAACTTAACTTCAGGCTTGGTCATCTTTGATATTGTAACTGATCCTACCTTGTCAGGCACTATATGCTGTGCAGACGTCAACTCAGGTTTTGATACATTTGGTTCCATAGAGACACCCTGCTTGGCTGGAATCTGAAAAATGTCGTTTAAAAAAATGATAAGCACAATTCATCTACCATATTGTATAGGAACTTATAAAAACTATAGCAAGTGACAATACTTTAACAATTAGAAGTCATAGAAGGAAAAATTACCTCATGTGAAAACAAACAGTCAGAGCCTCTACTGCAGAAACCATTTGACACATAATTGTTGCAAGGGTACTTCGAGAGTTGATGGTCAAATGGACAGTCATCTCCTTTCATGCAAGAGTGACGAGCAAAATGACCGCATGGCTACAAAGACAATTAGATAATCAGTTACCAAAGCTAAACCATGAATCCTCGAATCAACATAATTTAGATGAGGCTACCCACGAGAAGTGCTTTAATAGAATGTGTTGTATGAATTTCTGTAGTATGATGGTGGATATAGCACGCAAAAAGGTAATTACATTAGAAACAATCCCTATCATACAAGAGAAAGTAGGAAGTTGTTCTCATACATGGCATCTCTGTCCAAAAAATGAAGGCAATTAGTCTTTACATCAAGAAGGATAAATCTTGAAATCAATCTTTCAGGAACATTCTGTATGTATATGATCTATAATAATGTTTGTTCTATTAAAATTCGAGTATATTTGAGAAGGGGCTATGAAGTTGTCCAAAGGACTAACGCTGGTGCAATTAAGTAGAGTGCCTTTAAACTTATAGGGAATCGTTGTACGTTTACCTGGGGACTAGTAATGCTTTGTGAGGCAAATGGCATCCACATAACTAAAAAAAGCTGACTTGAAAAAGACAGAGTTGATATGCACTAAAATGATGCAAAGACATCCGAAAACAAATCGCATGCCTACTTGAAAACGTATATGTTAGAAATAGCGTATCACTTGCTTAAACATACCTTAGACTTTGTCAAGGGAACTGTATCATGGGAGAATTTGCACTTCTCACCTGTTAAAAGCAAAAATCAAATGTAAGAGCAGGTCTCCAGCATTTTTTCTCCTCTCTGTGTGTGATTCTCCATTTCTTAGTATGGGGAATAATAGAAGATAGCATTAAAGCAACTAAGATATGACCCAAACATAGTAAAACAGACAATAATATAGTTCAAGATCTCACACAACCTCATGGCATCTCCCCTGTAGATAGTGGCGGCAATAAACTTTTGTCTTTGGCTTCAAAACTGGTTGCAGCTTTAATCTTTTTAACCCCAAGTCTTCTGTTCTTTTTCTGCTCGTTTAAGTCTTTCTTTTCTGCAAATAACATTTGGTAACCAAAATGAAGTTAGAGAAACCACAGATGATAGATATGATACATGCAATATAACAAGTTATCTTCTCTAATAAAGACACGCCAGTGGAAAAATATAGCACCAACACTCGTAGTTGAACTTCATCGATGATAACCTTACCTTTTTCTTAGCTCTTCTTTCCTTGGTCAAAGGACCATGCTTCCTTTTCTTTTTGCTGGCACATGCATCCTGCATAAAGCGTGCCATCAGTTCTACAAGTTATGAAGGCAGCATATACTATGAAAATATAGATGTGTATCTGCTAAAGTAGAGTTCACAAACTCCAAATCTTAGAATGACTTCAAATATTCGAAAACAAGCATAATACAAATAAAAGTTAGCTTATTGTATTGGACATCTGAAAAGGTTGAAGAAAGGCGCATGAATTATCTTTTTCCTTAGCTCCTGCCATGCTTATGGCCACGGGAAACATTTATAGTACATATGATAACAGGTACAGGTGCCTTTACAAAGACCAACAAATTTAATTGAATACAGCCACCAGCCACCTTGCCCCCCACCCCTTCCCCCGCCAGAAGAAAGGAAAATGCCCTTCACATTTTCTGGATGTTAAATCAAAACTGTTGGATCTAAAAGGTCCAAATTTCTGCAATAATCTTTTTACTCATAAGAAAAAGAATTGGATGAAAACAAAAATTGCTTGATTCAAATTTCAAACTGCAGCAAGGAGGCAAATCAAATCTAGAACTTAATCATCTGAAAATACAAACATAGTTCGAGTTCCCCAAATGATGCATTTCTTATAATCGGAACTAGAGTTCATGAATTTCAACACGGAATAGATTTAAACACATACATAAGTATTCAACAAAATTCAAATGATTTTGGGATACTATTCACAGCAAAGGAAAGAGATCAAAATTATTCTATACCAATTATTGAGCAATGAGATCGAAAGTAATATTAACCTAACTATTACGCAGCTTGTGTTGAGCGCAGACATAATTTCTGTTGCAATGACATTCTTTTTATAATAACCCACAAATTACAACATGAAAATAAAGAACAGTCATACAGATATTTATACCTTTTCAGTGGCAGCAGAAGTTCGATTTTCAGCAGCATTCTCTTGTTCATTTCTGCCAGATGGAGTTGGATTTTCAGGAGAAGGTGCTACTGGACCACTTCTTTGAGTCTTCATACTATTATCCTGAAAGACATTCTGAGAATGAGAAATCCTGCATCTTTCCAGCAATTGTTCTGCTTTCCACCTCCCTACAATTACTGTCACTATTCACTAAGTTGACGAGTGAGGGATCAGACATTTCATGTCGCTCACGCCCTCTATCTCCATCATTATAAATGAATTCTTCTTTATCAAAATCCTCAGAAGCATGCACCATTTCTGTAGTTCTCTCTCCAAGTGATACTGCATCTTCAGATAAGGCATCTATTAATGCATCAGCAATACCAGCCTCCCCAGAGATCTCCCCTTCTTCAATCTCTTCATCAGCATTTATATGACAAGACGACTCCATCACACCTGAATTATATATGAGATTCTCCAGTTCCATCTCCTTTAGCTTCAAATCATGCTCAGCTTCTTTAATTATGTTATCCTCCATGCTAACATTCTCGTGGTGGTCCTCTCCCGCTTTTGATGATTCAATGACCATATCCATGCCAAAACAACCATCAAGGACTTCAGAAAAATCCTGAATAGAGAATTCCGCGTCCACTTCAAGTTGTTCCAATGTGACAATATCGCTTAAACTGTTCCCATTTTCTCGATCCTCGGCAGTCTGAATAGCAGAATCACCTGTTTGGTTTTCAACCACCACGAAGTCCCCCACGTTATTTCTATTTTCTGGAATGACTTCTTGCTCGCCATCTGTTCTCAACCTTATGTGATCCAAATTTGGCAGCGCTGCTTGTTTACCATCAAAGCCTCCATCCTCCAAACCAACATGTTCTTTGTTCTTACCAACGGAAGCTCCTTCAGCTAATGGATCCTTGGACTCCTCGTTACTAGGATGCGGTTCTAATACATCAATTGGATTCACCTCTTGACATACTGTTAATCGGTTTTCTTCGCTTACTCGTCTTAATTCAACATCACCAATATCAACTTCATCAAAGGCAAAAAGATAACCACTTAACTTAGTCAAAATATTAGAAACCCAGTTATGCACATATAAATCATAAACCTTACTGAATTAGAGTCCGGTGAAGCAAAGAAGCAAACGAATTTCAGAAAATGAGAAAATCCCAAAACCATAGCAACCGAATTTATTTCATTCAGAGAGTCAACCAGATTCAAATTTATCACAATTATAATCCATTCCAAAGAAATGAAAAAGGCCGACATGAGAGTCACATCAACGCTGCTGTTCTTCTAAATTTAACTTCTTCTATCGAATTATAACAAATGGCAACTTCTCGATCAAGCTTTGCAGGAAAAAAAAAGTTGAAACCGGAAAGCATATGAACAAATAAACTAAGACCCGAAAACCAAAAACGAGTTCTCTGTAATACCTTGCGTTTGAAACTGGGGTGAGTTGGTGCGGCAGTGAGAGAGAATTTCGATAAGAGTGCAGTAAGTACGGCTGCGAAGTGGCCGACGGCGGTGCGGAGGGAAAGAAACTGTGGCTTCTGATGGATTTCGGGTTAAAGTTTGCAGCTGCGACGAGTCCGCCATTGAAACGGCAGCTTTGGTGTTCGACCTCTGGTGTTGAGCAGGAAGGCGGGCGGTTAAGGGTTCTGAAATTCCCAACTCTGGAGAATTTATTGGTTTCGCGGACACTGAAACGACGCCGTTCTCGTATCATGTCACTATGAATTATTTATAGGGATATTTACATCTCAATCCCCGACTTATGGTTTATTTACACAAACTATCCCTATTTTCTAAAAAATTATACATACACCTCCAAAAACATGAACATTATTATACAAATTATCACTTCTTTTTTACTAACAAGGGTGATTTGTGTGATTACGTAAAAACATGAGTAATTCGTATAAATAAATCATAAATTAAGGGGTGTAAATATAATTATACCTTATTTGTATGAGTAAATAAAAAGAGTTATTTGCATTCACCCCCACAGTTTTTGGATTTTTGCATTCACTTTCTTCGATGTTGCAATATTTGGTAAAAACCTCCATTTTTATATATTGAATTTCACTTAAATATTAAAATATCCCTAACTTAGTGTATATACAAAAACTATATTAGTTTTAAGAAATTATCTAGAATTAATTCTTAAAAATCAAAAATATAAGAAGTGAAAATTTCAAAATTTAAGACTTTTTCATTAATTATGCACAACAATAAATTCAATGTACTATGGAATAATATATTATATAAACTTGCTTCTTGAATTGTATATCTTATTAAAGAGAATAAAATAAAAATGTTAAAATTTAGATCTTATTTGTTATAACAAACATTGTCAATTAATTATTTACATATCTAATCACATAATTATTGCTGCTGCTTGTATCAATAAAGAAAAAGAAAAAGAAGCAAATCAAATTCAAGATTTTTAGTTTTAATTTTTAAATCATTAACATTTTAGACATAACGTCCTTAGCCTATGACATTCGGAGTGGGCCAAATTGTTAGGTCTTTTTTGATTCATTTTTTAAAGTTAATTTTTAATTTTTTATATGATTTTGAATTGTGAAATAATATTAGGTCGGGCTTTTCTTTTCTTTTTTTTTTTTTTTTTGGAAGGAGGGGAGGGGAGGGGAGTTGGGCGATAAACTTCAAAAAGTCTATTCTATCACAATTTTCGTACAAAAGATTATCACAACACGTGACGTCATTTCGTAAAAAAAACTATGACAAAATGTTGTGATCCAAACGCATTTTCGCTCTATCATAATTTTAGTACAAAAGACTATAATAAGAATTGTAAAGAAATCCAAAAACTAAACAGAGCAAGCGCAGCCATAAGTATTGAACAAGAAAAGCGAGAAGGTAAAGTTGGTGTATATTCCAAGATAATTTGAATTATGAAAAGAGCTCGATCTCTAGATGTCATGCGCTCATTGGAATACTAGATTAGCCACAAATATGTAGTGTGGCCTGGTTGTCACATAGGAAAGGTATCGGTGTAGGTACATCCACTTGCAAATCCTTAAGTAGGCTTTGTAAACCCAGATTACCTCGCAAGTGGTTGAGTCCATACTCCTATATTCCGCTTCATTAGTGGATTTGGAAAAATTGTCTGCTGTTTTTTTTTGTTTTCCAGGAAATTAGTGATGGCTCCATGAAGATGCAGAAGCTAGTCAGTAATTTTTGTGTGTCTACGCAGGAAGCCCAGTCAGCATCACAGTATGCCACCAACTCCGTTGTCCCTCATGTTGGGAAGAACAATCCCTTATTGGTGGTGACCTTTAAGTATCTGAGCAGGTGTAGGGTTACGTCCCAGTGTTGTTTACAAAGTGTCTGCATAAATTGGATGACTTGTTGTGCAGCGTGGTAGATATCGGGTCTGGTGAAACCTAGGATACAATATACGTCCTATTAGTCTTCTGTAAGTTTCTAGGTGAGATAAAGCATTACCTGCTTCTATGCTAATTTGATTCCTGCTGGAAGAGGTGTAGTGGTCGCCTTAGCTTGTGCCACTCCTACCTGTTGCAACATATCTTAGTGTACTTTGTTTGAACGATTGCGATTCCCGGTACGCTTCTTGCTATTTCCAAACCTAGGAAGTATTTGGCAGTTCCTAGGTCTTTGGTGGAAAACATGCTATGTAGGTAGTGTTTAACTTTCTGTATGTGACTTTCACATTGTCCTGCAATTAAAATGTCATCCAAGTACACAAGTAAAGCTAACAAACTTGCTGCAGTGGACTTAGTGAATAGACAATGGTCGTGCTTGGATTGTTTAAAGCCAAACCCCTCAGTTTAGTTGTAAACTCAGTGTTCCATTGTCTTCACGCCTATTTGAATCGTAAAAGGGATCTTTTGAGCCTGCAGACTTGTCCTTTTTGAATGTTGTATCCTTCCGGTGGTTGCATGTATATCTCCTCCTCTAGATGCCCATGTAGGAATGCATTATTTACATCTATATGGTGCAAGTGCCAATTTAGGGAGACTGTGACTGCTAGTAGAGTCCTCACCATTACCACTTTGGCCACTGAAGAAAAGCTGTCTACATAATCTATGCCTTCTACCTAGTTGTAGCCCTTGGCTACCAACCTTGTCTTGTGCTTATTAATAGAACCATCTGCCTTTAACTTAAGCTTAAACACCCACCAGCAGCCTATAGCCTTTTTATCTTGTGGTGAGGTGGTCACTTCCCGAGTTTCATTATGCTCAAGGGCTTCTGGTTCACTCTGGCCCTTCTCCAATATTTATGTTCGGATGCCTGCTTGTAACTTCTTGGTTCCTGCAGATTAGTTAGGGAAGCCAAGAAATAACTATGCATAGGAGTGAACAAAGAAACAAATAATGAAGTGTGATCAGAATAGGTGCAATCAAAGCCTGCATCCACACTAGTTCCTTAGTTATCTTGGATGATCTCTCAGTTGTATAACAGACTGTGTGTCTGGATTAGGTTGTGCATCTACTATATCTGTGGTGTCAACACTAGTAGGATTTATGGGTTTAGATAAATCAACCCCTTCTTCTTCTATGGCAGTTGGTGTTAGACAGGTAACGGAGGCCAGTTGTCTTCCTTTATTGGGAAATACCTCTTCGTGGAATACCACATCTTTAGACACTATAAGAGTGTGCCTATTTAAATAAAAAAAAAAAAATTGTACCCTTTCTGTCCTGCTGCATATCCTAAGAGAATTCCTTTGATTTCCCTAGCTTCAAATTTGCCCTTATGAGGCTGTGTGTTAGTGACAAAACAAAGAGTGCCAAAGGTTCTTAGGTGTTCATAATCAGGTGGTTTCCCATGAAGCAGTTCAAAAGGGATTTTCCAATTTAAAGCTTGTGTAGGTAATCTATTGATGATATAGGTGGCAGTCAAGAGAGCTTCTGACCAAAATATGCTTGGCATATTTGATTGAAACATAAAAGCTCTAGCTATTTGAAGGTGTTTGTGCTTTCTTTCAACTACACCATTTTATTGTGGTGTATAACTACAAGTTTTCTGGTGAAGAATCCCTTCTTTTTGCATGAAATCTTGACATTGCTGACTAAGGAATTTAGCTCCATTATCACTTCTCAAGATCTTGATTCTCTTGTCAAATTGCGTGAGTATCATTTGGTGAAATTATTTCAGGATATTCAATGTTTGAGATTTATATTTCATTATGTCTAGGTGCTCCTACTAAAGTCATCTACCAATGTTAACATATAGGTGCATTGTGAGAATTAATGATGATTATATAGGCCCCCATATGTCAACATGTACAAGTTCAAAGATGTTATTAGTACTAGACAGACTGATAGGAAAATTCATCCTCTGTTGCTTTGCTAGAACAAGTTTCACAAAGATCCAAAACAGTTTTATTTCGTTTCAAAAAATCTAAATGGTTTAGTACGATAGAGGATGTGTGGCCTAATCTTCTATGCCACAAGTTCATATCAGTAGAGACAGTAGTGAGGCCTATTTCTTGAATGTGCTGCATCATGTGCCTAATAGTGTATTCCTAGAATGAATGATCATCCAAGAAGTACAATTTTCCTACAAGCCTTCCCACACCTATAATCTTGTCATTCTTGTGGTCCTACAAGAGACAACAAGATGGGCAAAATTTGAATCTAATGCAAGTAGTGTCACATAATTTGCTAACAGATTATGGATTGCATTTTAGTGAAGGCACATGCAATACATCCCTTAACTTCACATTATTAGGCAATATTACATCCCCTACAGCCCCTACATGCTGTCTTGATCTGTCTGCTAAATGAAAATATGCTTTAGACTTGTGTCTCCTAGTTTGTTTCAACAAGGCAATGTCATTACACATATGTGATGTTGCACCACTATCAATTATCCAACCTTTAGCATGCTCTCATGTGGTATTAATAGAGATTTTACCTGCATAGTCGTTGAATTCTTCAAAACTATCATCTGCAGCTGACCCTTCTCTATCAGTTCTTTCCTGCAGTCTCCTCAAAGCACTCCTCAGAAATTCTGATATGGCCTCATCATCTACTGCATTATGCACTGATTCTTGGTCTGTTATTTGACTGTTGGTGGTGCTCAAGGCTCTATTAGTAGTGCTAGACCTTTTCTTCTCTTGGACCACTTTGGATATACATTAATTTCTAAACAGTCCTCCTTTTGATGCCCAGTCTTCTTGTAGTGTATGCAGTATTGTCTTTTCTTGTCCTGCCCCCCCCTCCTATTCTTCCATTGATTTCCGGCATTTTTCCCTTGGTAGCCCCTTGCCTGCATTGCCATAGATTGTGCAGGACTTCCATATGCTGTACTCACTTCTCTTTGCCTTTCAGTTTGCAAAACGATGCCATAGGCCTTGGAAACACTGGGAAGTGGTTCTATCATCAACAACTGATTTCTAATACCATCAAAGTATTCATTTAAACTCATTAGAAATTTCATGAGATGGTCCCTTTAGGATAGGTTGACCAGTTCTTTGGAAGCCCCACAACTACAAGATGGGACCGTTACCAAGCATCCAAACTCGTATCGGAGCTTCTTAAGTTTCACAAAATATGCGGATACTGAGAGTGTTCCTTGTGTAGCCGATGCGATCTCCCTTTGCAGCTAATATGCACTGGGTCTGCTGATGACTGCATATCTCTCTTCCAACTCCAGCCAAAGGTCCCTCGCCGAGTCAATGTATAGGAAAGACTCGACAATGTCCTTTGAGATGGAGTTGAGTATCCAAGAAACCACCATTCTGTCGGCCCTTCCCCACTGATCGAACCCTTCATCCGTTTCTTCTGGTCTGGGGTTTCTTCCATCAATAAAGCACAGTTTCATTTTTGCCCTTAGGGCGATTCGGATGGAATGACTCTAAGTCAAAAAATTTGTTCCATCCAACTCTTTTTATTTTTGTAATCCTAAAATACTAGGAGTTCATTTTATTTTAGTTTCACTTGTTTGTCAAAATGTATATATTTACCATATTTATATAATTACCATATATATAAAAATATATATTGATTGTATATTTTTTTAATTAGTTAATCATCCCTTTTGGTTTTATTAATTGCATATTTTTTAGGTAAATATATAAATATATATGGATGTATAAGTGTATTTTTAATTTGGTTTGACAAATAAGTAAAATTAAAATAAAATGAGCACCAAGTACTTTAGGATTATGAAATAAAAAGAGCTCGATGAACAAGTGAAACTAAAATTAGACAAAGTTTGGACAAAAGGTGATTCTGACATTTCAAAAATTCATTTAATTTTTTTTTTCAGACAACAACTTTTGTAAGGTAAAATGGACTTTTCAAATTTAAAAATTAATGGTCAGATTTTTTTTTTTTGAAGGTTTTAAACACTTTAGGAGGGTAACTGATGTAAGGTGAATACTTCAGAAGTGATAACTGTATTTAACCCAAAAAAATGATGAAATAATATCGAAATAAAATTAAAAAAAATAAATAAAAAAGGCGAGACACCAAAAGGTAGTGTCACTTAATAATAAAATATAGATATATATATATATAGGAACAAAATAAATAATATAAATCATAAATAAATAAAATGTAATGTGTTGAATAATGGAAGAAATATTTCTTATGTTCCACTTTTCAGGTCCACAAATTTCCTTAACCATTATGACTTGTTTTACCTCAAAAGTTAAGCCATGTGATGATTTACATGACTAAATAAATAACATGAGGAGGGTGCTTGCGAGGGAAATTGCATTTTTTACCTCATAAATATATGTCTTTTATAGTTTTAGTCCCAATATTATGGAACTTGTTACATTACATATTAGATATCAAAAGAATTTTTTTTTCAGCCCCACCGTTAAGTTTAAAAAATTTCAAATTAGTTATTTTCTCTATCCTTGTTTCATCCAAACAATATCAGTATATGTCATTTTGAGTAATAACTCAAATATATAAAAGAATTTAGAGATAGAAAAAGTTATTTATTCTATTAATTGTTGTAATTGACATTTAATGTTAATTTATAACAACAAATTATTCTAAAATATAGATTCAATTATTTATTAAATCCATATATTAGATGGTGAGAGAAATAGAGGATATAAGGTGTATCTGGGGGTGAGTGTTTTACACTCAGGGCATCTTTATTTGTAGGGTAGGGATTACACAAGGATAGATTAAAAAGTGATTAAAAGGGTGATTATGTCAAGTATGAATGATTAGTATTTTGTTTACTTGCTTTTGTTGAAGTGGGATTCATGCTTGATTAACTTTGACATTTGTGTAGCTAAGTAGTGTATTTTCCATTGAAATTATGCTTTTGCCCTTCACCCAAAAAGCTTGAAAAGACATGTTGAGTGTTGGAGCAACACTCATCATAGCCTTTTCTTCAGCTACAAATTCCCATTGTTCCCACTTCCAAATCCCTCATCCAGCCGGAGCTCCCATTTGTTTCTTCAGCACTTGGTCGTCGTGGAGATCCGTCGGTCATTGTTCGGGTAAACGTCAAGACCTCATCATTCCATCCTCTGAAAGAAACGGTTAGTTCGCACTCCAAATAGAAATTTTACAGAATAAATAGTGATTTTTGGCCAATTGGGAGTAAATAGTGAACTTCTACTGGTTTTCAGCCAAGATTTTCAAATGCTCAAACTGAGGAGGAGGAGGGACATCAATAATGAAGGAAAGAAGACACAATCGGGTCAAAATATTTTCTGCATGTATTGTCAAATCAATATGTGGGTGGGCATTGTAAATAATGAGTATTATGCGGGCAAAACCGGAAGAAAATAATTAAAAGTTGAGGACATACTTGGAGTTCTTAAATTTGTCATGACATGTGGCCGATGGGGATAAGTTAATTTGGGGGGGGGGGGGGGGGGTTGATTTCAATCATGCAACAATCAGCCAAACTGAGGGGCCCTCTTGATTAAAGTCGGGCCGTGAAAAAAAAAGTAAACAAACTATAAGCTAGGATTAGCCATCTAATCATGGCTTTTCCTGGCAAGTAAAGATGCCCTCAAAGTTGTCCCATATTGGAAGTTTAAGGATAACTTAAACTCCTTATATTAAGTTCAATGTTCAATTTGTGTTTGAAGTGTTATGGAGACTAAAGTGAACATGGGGTTGCCCCACATGCACGCCGCCGCCGCCTGCACGTCCGGGCGCGCGGCCGGCCGCGTTAGGGCGAAAATCTCAGTATCTATCTTTTCGCAGTAAAAACATTTCAATTTATTTGATAAAACCTGGTACATTTATGACAGTCAAATGTTTTTAAATCTGTTTTATTCCCTTAAAAAACGTTTTAATGGTGTTTTTAATAGTCATATTTTTTTGACTGATTTAAATGGTTTTAACCAAATTTAAAACCTGATTTAAATACTGGTTTATTACAAACCTAAAATATTTATGTGGCGGTTTCAGCTGATTTTAATACCTGGTTAAATGCTGCAATGAATGGTGGTGGTGGTGCTTTGCCTATAAAGGGCTAAAGTCCTAACTTGAAAGAACACAACAACTCACAAACTTGCAATCTGCAAATTTGCTCTCTAAAAAGTCTCTCTCTCTCTCTCTCTCTCTCTCTCTCTCTCTCTCTCTCTCTCTCTCTCTCTCTCTCGGATTTCTCTTGGAAAATCCTAATTCTTCATCCTCAAAATCCGAGCATTCGAGCTCTTGTTTTGTAAGGCTATTGAGTGTTGTTTCGAGGTGTTCTATGGTAAAAAAGCATATCGTTATAACGGAAACCGTCTCATCCTGGAAGAAGTTGTGTAGTACCTGTGTGCACATTCGGAACGGGACGTATAATTTCTTCAAGGCAAGCAAATTATATTTGTGATTCGGTTTGGTGAAACTATTGGAATGAGAATTGTTACGATAAATTCTCGTTGTAATAGTAAAATAACATATCTAACAATTTGTTTATCCATTTTGTTCTAACGTGCTTGTCGTGTTTTTGGTTTCACAAACTGTCTTATAAAATCTGATTGATATTTTAAAACGATTACTATGATTGTTATACACTTTTTCCAACAATCTTGAAGAAATTCTAGAGTTTTGAAAAATCGGATTTTTGCTTGGACCGAAAACAGTTGTTGTTTTTGATTTTATAAAATTTAGATTTTGGTTTTTAAAATTTGTGATTATACTTTCCGCTTCTTAATTATTAAAATGGCCAAAGCAATTTCTGTCGCTATTCCTATCGCCCCAAAAGTCAACTTGTCCGGTATGCCAGAAAAGTTTTCGGGGCAATTTTTCAAACGTTGACAACAACGGATGAAGATATGGTTGACGATGAAGGGACTTTTACCGGTTATTCAGGTGACTTTCCCTGAACCAACTGAAACCGATCCTAAGACAGTTGAGATTGCTTAGTGGACTGAGCGGGATCAAATAGGCCGAGGAGCTATTTTGTCAGCAATGTCAAATACGCTCTTTGAAGTCTATTGTTCCGACTCTTACACTACAAAATCGTTGTGGGATGAGTTGGACAGGAAATATAATATTGAAGAGCAAGGGCGCAAAAAGTATTCAATTTTCAAGTTTATGAGGTATCAAATGGTCTGTAAGGTCTGATAGAGGAGTAGGATATGAGTCGAGTGCATTTCGTGAATATTACCAAAGTTGTGTCATAATTCGCGAAGAGACTCCCCAATATTCCTCTTCATCTAATGGAATAGCTGAACGAAAGAATTCAACTTTTAAAGACATGGTTAACAGTCTTTTATTAACCTCTGGGTTACCTAAGTTTTTGTGGGGAGAGGCTTTGAATACGACTTGCCATATTTCGAATAGAGTCACTCTGAAACACAATACGAGTACTCCTTTTGAATTATGGAAATGGAGGAAGCCAAATCTCAAATACTTTCGAGTGTGGGGGTGCCTAGCAAAGCTACTGGTTCCTGAACACAAGAGAAAGAAATTGGGCCCTAAGACTGTTGATGTTGTGTTCTTGGGCTATGTGGAAACAAGTTATGCACTGAGATTTCTGGTTATTAAATCAGAAATTCCAGATATTAAGGTCAACACAATAGTTGAATTTCGTGATGCTACTTTCTTGAAAGATGTATTTCCCATGAAAACGGGAATACCTCCAAGTGTTTTACTTGATGATTCACTTGCCTCTATTTCTATTCTTGAACATGTGGAAAAGATGACAAATGTGGGGGTTAATCCTAGTAGTACTAGTCTGACTCATGAAGAGTCAGATGAACCTAGACGGAGTAAGAGAGCTAGGATCGTCAAGGATTTCGGAAGTGACTTTGTCACTTACAATATCAAGGACGAGCCTGTAACCTTAAAAGATGCTATGGCTTCTTTCAAGGTCAAGCATTTGAAGGAAGCTGTCAAAAGCGAGATAGACTCCATTGTCTCCAACGGGACATGCGTACTAGTCGATCTCCCTTCGGGGTGTACTACAATTGGGTGTAAGTGGATCTTTATGAAGAAACTGAAACCTGATGGGACCATTGATAAGTTTAAGGCCAGATTGGTGGCTAAAGGCTTTAAACAAAAGGAGGGAATAGACTATTTCGATACCTATTCTCCAGTAGCTCGGTTGACTACAATCCGAGTGTTTATAGCACTGGCTTCAGTGTACAATCTTCCAGTTCACCAGATGGATGTGAAAACAACATTCTTGTATGGTGAACTAAAGGAAGAAATATACATGGATCAACCTGAGGGATTTATAGCTTATGGTAACGAGCACAAGGTTTGTATATTTGTTAAGTCTCTCTATGGACTTAAACAAGCACCCAAACAGTGGCATGAAAAGTTTGATAAAACTATTCTTGCGTTTGACTTCACCATGAATGAGAATGACAAATGCATTACTTTAAAGTTAAAGGAGATAAAATTATCATTTTATGCCTGTATGTAGATGATATTCTGTTAATAGGATCTTGTTAATAACCGAAACCAAGTCATTTTTGAAAAATAAGTTTGAAATGAAGGATATGGGTGAGGCTAATGTAATTCTTGGCATCAAGTTGATTTGTTCAACTGATGGGATAACTATTTCTCAATCTCACTATGTTGAGAAAATAATTGAGAAATTTGGCTATCAGAACAGTAGAATTGCTAAAACACCATATGATCCTTTTGTGGCTTTATTCAAAAATGAAAGTGGTGTACCTGTTGCACAACTAAGGTATTCCCAAATTATTGGGAGTTTGCAGTATCTGGCAATTGGCACGAGACCAGATATTTCATTTTCTATTTCGAAGTTGGCTAGATACACTAGTTGTTAGGACAAAACTCATTGGGGAGCTTTGGATAAGGTACTAAGGTACCTTAAAAGCACAGTGTCACTGGCCATTCATTATGGCAGATTCCCTGCTGTTTTGGAGGGTTACAGTGATGCTAGTTGCCTAGCCAAAAACTCCGGAACTAATGGGTGTTTAGGATATGTGTTTACCTTAGATGGGGGCGCAGTCTCCTGGAAGTCTGCAAAACAGACTTTGATAACCCGGTCTACTTTTGAAGCCGAGTTATGTGTGTTAGATACGACTGGTACCGAGGCAGAATGGTTGTATGGGTTGTTACTACAACTCCCATTGTAAGCCAGCCTCTTCCACCTATTGCTGTATATTGTAATAGTCAAACCACAATAGCAAATATTCGGAGTCGTAAATACAACCAAAAGACAAAAAGACACATCAAAGTTAGACTTAAGTCTATAAGGGCATTCGTGTGGGACAGAGTTATAGGCATTGACTTTGTGGGAACAAAGGACAATGTGGTTGATCCTTTGACGAAAGGATTAGATCTGTCACAAGTACAAAAATCCAGATTAGGGATGGGACTGAAAACCCATCAGTGATATATCTACGATAGCAACCCAACCTTCCAAGTGGAGATCCCACAAAGAAGGTCAATGTGGTATTAACCAGTCATAGGGTATATCAGAGCACCAAAAATAGACTGATACTTTGCATCTGGAGTCTATCCCCTGTAATTCTGGAAGGTGCTGATACTGCAAATATAGTAAGAGTTTTAAACTCTGAATGGGGCCAAGACTTTATAGACGAGATGCTAAGCAGTGTATCCCTGGAGACGCCCAACTAAGTTAATGTAGTTGTTTGGCCGCAACTAAGGAATGGGGTTATTCCTAAAAGCATTCATGAACAGGATCAGGACACATGGCCTAACGTGTCAACCCTAAAGATCAACACAAAGCCGGTAGCTTGTTGTTACTGACAGACGCTGTCACAACCGCGGGCTCAAATTCAAGGCTTAGTTTCATTTGACCCGGTGATAGCTGACGTTAGATAACTTAGGCAGTGGTTCAAACCGGGAGGTACCATTGCTGAAAGCAAGACACAGAAGCTTGAGTTCAAATCTATGAATTTGTGGGGGATTATTGTAATTGACATTTAATGTTAATTTGTAACAACAAATTATTCTAAAATATGGATTCAATTACATATTAAATCCATAGATTAGATGGTGAGAGAAATAGAGGAATTACACTTGTCTCACATAGGAATATTGTGGGAAAGTTTAGAGCTTTGATAAGGATATAAGTTGTATGTGGGGGTGAGTGTTTTACACTCAAAGTTGTCTCATATTGGAAGTTTAAGGATGACTTAAACTCCTTATATTAAGTTCAATGTTCAATTTGTGTTTGAAGTGTTATGGAGACTAGAGTGAACATGGGTCGCCCCACACGCGCGCCGCTGCTGCCCGCCTGTCCCGGCCCGGCTCCGGCTCGCGGGCGCGGAGGTTAGGGCGAAAGTCTTAGTATCTATCTTTTTGCAGTAACAATATTTGAATTTATCTGATAAAACCTAGTACATTTATGACAGTTAAATGTTTTTAAATATGTTTTAATTCCCTTAAAAAAGTTTTAATGGTGTTTTTAATAGTCAAATTTTTTTGACTGATTTTAAATGGTTTCAAATACCAGATTTTAAACCTGGTTTAAATACTGATATATTACAAATTTGAAACTCCTGTATTTATGTGGCGATTTCAGCTAATTTAATGCCTGGTTAAATGCTGCAATGAATGGTGGTGGTGGTGCTTTGCCTATAAAATGCTAAAGTCCTAACCTGAAAGAACACAACAACTCACAAACTTGCAAACTGCAAATTCGCTCTCTAAAAGTCTCTCTCTCTCTCTCTCTCTCTCTCTCTCTCTCTCTCGGATTTCTCTTGGAAAATCCAAGTTCTTCATCCTCAAAATCCGAGCATTCGAGTTCTTGTTTCGTAAGGCTACTGAGTGTTGTTTCGAGGTGTTCTATGATAAAAGTGCATACCGTTAGAACGAAAATCGTGTTATCTTGGAAGAAGTTGCGTAGTACCCGTTTGCACATTCGGAACGGGACGTATAATTTTTTCAAGGCAAGCAGATTACATCTATGATTCAGTTAGGTGAAACTATTGGACTGAGAATTGTTACGATACAATTCTTGTTGTAAGTTTTCTTTCTTTTATAGTAAAACAGCATATCTAACAATTTTGTTTATCCATTTTGTTACAACATGCTTGTCGTGTTTTTTGTTTCAAAAATTATCTTATAAAATCTGATTGATATTTCAAAAGAATTACTACGTTTATTATACACTTTTTTCAACATTAATATGTAAGTTTAGAAATGAGTGAAATATATGTCAATTATTTACATAAATTTCGAAAAAGCTTAACATTTTAATTATTTTCATGAAACATATAAACATTTTGATTCCATTTAGTAAAAGATATTCAAATAATTTCTATAATATTTGTCCTAACTCATATACAAATTTATATTCATTATTGTACTTTAAAATAAATTGGTACAGTAGTGCAATTTCATTTTTTTTTGAAAAATTTTATAATTAAATATATATTTTTAGTTATATTTACACAAACTATCCATATACAGAATAAGTTTAATCAAATATTATTTAAGGTGTAAATTATATATATTATCAATACATATATATATGTATTATCTATATATTACAATTATCTATATTATATTATTATTGGAGATGGCCTCTTTGGTGTCCAAAATTAATTTGGTCTGCCATATTTTTAAAAAAAATTAATTAATTAATTATTTTTACTTCCCCATAATCTTTCATAACTACCTTTGGGAGGTTTTTTTTCCTCATGCATTTTATCTTATTTTAGGTAATATTGAACTTTACAAAAAGTAAATAATACAATTTCTAAAAAACAAATTATATTAAATATCTTTTAAAAATTATGCACATAAATAGGATGTGCCACACTTACTAGTATATATTATTTATATGTATTCTTCAGAAATTTTACAATTATATATATTATCAATACATATATATATATATGTATTATCTATATATTACAATTATATATATTATCTATATGTATTCTTCCAAAAATTTTACAATTATATATATTATCAATACATATATATTCTTCATCTCCACAAAAAAATTAAAATAATTAACAACTTATGATTATTTTAAAGCTTTGCTTTTAAGTTATTTTGCGATTTTTTATTTAATCAACGTTTTATTCTTTTTTTGGATATAGGACATTATTTGATGAAGGGACTAAAATCGCATATTTTTTCAAGTTACAGTACCACAATTGCACATTCTGATGTTGCGCGCTGGAGATGTGCCATTTCCGTCAGGAAATTAAAGTAGATGAGCTTGGTACTAAAATTGCAAATTCTATAAAATTTAATATTGCGAGTCTCATAATATTGACCAAAATTGCAAAAAAGTCTAACTTATAGGGTGAAAAATGCAATTTTTCCATACTTGCTAGTTGGGAGTATGTGTACAAATGTACATTTAATCATGGAGTCATACCGTACTTTGCATGTTTTTTTATACTAATACAAAATAGAAAGACTCTTCGCACTCGTAAACGATACCATGACAACAATATTTTTATTGTGTCGATAGTATCTTTAAGTTAGTTGTTTTTCTTTATTTATTTATTTATTTATTTTGGTGAAATGTGATGTGCTGGTTTATATATTTTATTCTTATTTATGATATAGTTTAAATCATGAAAGATTATTTGTTATGGTTAATTACACTTAGACCCCATTTGGAAATCCAAAATTATACTTTCCCCCAAAGAAGTTTTAAAATTGCACTTACACCACCCCCTTTGAAAATTCTTCGTTTACACTTGACCGTAGGGTTTGGACAAAAAATATTGATGTCAACAAAAAAAATTACATCAAGTTTTAATTTTACCCCTCATTCATTTTTGGTAATTTATTTACTTCCTATATGTGGAATGAGGTTAACATTTTTGTTGAATCTATTTTTTTAAAATGTCTTGTTCAAGTACTTCATCTAGTACTTCAAAAATTATATGCAACAATGTTACTCACCTCACCCATATACAGGAAGTAAAAAAATACAAAAAAATGAGTAGTTTTTTTTATTTATAAACGACTATATTTTACTTAATGGATATAATTTGGGAATATTATTTTATTGCAATTACGCTCTTTGATATTATATATATATATATTACATTTACCTCCTTATAAGTATAAAAGTATTATATAAAAATATTAAATAATGAGTAAAAAATAAAAATTTATGTAAATTTTTTACTGACGTCAGCATTCCTCTCCAAATCCTAACGAAATGAAGTCAGGTGTAAACATAGAAGTTTCGTAGGGGATGTAAGTGTAACTCTAAAACTCTTTTGTGGAAAAGTTTAATTTCGTATTTTTAGATGAAATCTAAATGTAATTAACCCGATTCGTTATATACATATAATTAAAGACAAAGTGTCATGACGGTTAATATATAATATCTGCATCATACATGCTCGCAAGGCAAGTGATACTTCGTTTACATGATGGTCATGAATCATGAGTATGTTATCGTATGGATGTATGGATGGAGTAGTACATTAGTACATGTTGCGCTTTTATTATGTGGTGCACAAATTGTTCAAAGACAAATTCATTTTTGCTTCTTATGCAATTAACATAAATTATGATAAAGATACTGGAATATTAGTCCATATGCTAAATTTGATCCATGTCAAAGTTATGTCACATGGTTAAATGTATGCAATGCAAGCAATGGTCACGACTTTTCACATTGAAGCCATCATCACACTTACTTTAGCTTGAAAATGATGTGTTCTTGTCGTAATTAAACATAAATTCTATGAACTACGAATCCAAATGATTTAATGGTTAACGTCGAACATTGTTATATTTATGATTAAATTTTCTTTCCAATTTATGTGTTGATTTCCTTAGTTAGGTCTTGGTTCTTGTCTTTTTAATGATAATAAATCAGCTATAGAAATCCTGACCGACACATTTAGAACAAGCGCAATCTTTCCTCAGAGTTTGTTCGGCTGTAACCCAAAAAAAGAAACAAAATATTCTTGTGCCGACATCTCCTGATCTGCTTCCTCCAAGCTATACAAATGTTGGTCAAAGTTAAACACCAACTTTAGAAATCAATTGAAAAAATAATATTCAAAGCTTACTACTTAAAGATTTCTAAGGGAAAAGTAAGGAAAAGTATGATTCTACCATCTCATATTGAAAACAAGAATGATTAAGTGTCACCTCATTAAGTTAAAAGTGTTAGCGAAAGTATGAAGTTTTGAAGAGATGTTGAAGCATGATTTTATTGTTCTTAAAGTAAAATTTATTCTGACTATATAGTTGTTGTGGGGTTAAGCAAATTCATTTTTAGGATACGATAAAACCAATTAAAGCTTGTCGGACAGCAATCCCGAAAGCTTCCTTTTAAGAACAACTCAAAAAGTAAACTGTGAAGTGAAAGAATCTTATGAAAAATTAAGTATATAAATCTGGCACTTGAAGCATCTATATATAGATATCGTTGTATCTTTTCGAAAAATATACATTTCTTCATTATATCTCTAAATTCCAAAAGTTGCAACATTTCAGATAAACAACTTTTCTGAACAGATACTTCTGAAAGAACTACTCTAAAGTTGCAGCTTCTAAAATATTTTTCAAGAAAAGATATCTTCTTTCAGCAAAATCTCATTTATTATTAACAACTTTTATCAGAGAATAAAATGATTGTATAATGGTTCAAGGCCTTAGCTCATGCTGGTGCTGCGCATCGGCCCGCCATGGCAGCTCGACTCGAGTTTCGGTACAAGTATATATCTTTATAAAAGAATTAAATAAATTCATATTTAATTTTATTTCGTCCAACTGTTATATTACTTGGCAACATCAACGGTTAGCATGCCACCTTAAATAGTTTCAGCGAAGTGGAATGATGATGGAAATAATGTGATGACTTTTCAACCAACGGTGCACGCTGCACCTTTCTAATCCGGGCATGTCACTTGGCCACGACTCTTCTTTTTCTGTAAATAGCCCCCACTCTACACTTTGGCCTCCTTTACTAATAAGGATAAATCATGATATCATATACAATTATGACTAGTAATGTACTTACTTTCAAATGGATCAGCTCAGTATTGATATTCAAAGTCGTTGATGATTATAGTGTGATATGAATCAACATATTCCTCATTACTAATTCTTTGTTCTCATTTTTGTCATCATCGTTGATAAATTGTTACCAAGTTCATCCTTTACTATTGCAATTTATTTTTCTACCTATCCACTGTATGATTTGACCCTTCATCAGGTAAGATTTTGAAAATCACTACACTATTCATGTGAAAGCCTTTATTATAAGGGAAAATGAGTAAATTCAGTTAAAAAATACTATTACATAAGCTAAAAGTCAATGTCAATCGTACATCTAATGCATAGTGTTCTAATACAAGTAAACAAATTTTTAAAAAATTATATATATTATTATCACAATTTTAATCATACTTTAATCAATCACAAACTAATCCCAACCAAAGAAGTAAAGGGGGCCTTTATTTCCTATCAAATAAAAAGGATGTTCCAAGATTTTTAGGCAATCGGAGCGTTCCAACAAGTTTTGTCTTTGTTTAATAGATAATTGGGTAAATTACAATCACCTCCCTTGAGGTTTAGCGTAATTATAAATACCTCTCGTTGTTTAAAAAATTATAAATATCCCTTTGAAGTTTGTAATTATTAACCAAATGCCTAAAGTTGACTATTTTGCCCTTGAATTTTTTTTATTAAAACAATAGAAAATCAGCTGAGACAAATTGCATTATTGCTCCTCTCCGTAAAAAACTTAAGAAACCTCTCCCTGCACATTGTAGTCCAAATTTTTTTAAGAATTAAATAAAAAATAATTCAGGGTATAAGCTCATTTTGGTCAGTTCACTCATAAAAATGAATGAAAATGAGTTATTTGTTAGACAGTTACAAACCTCAGGAGTATTTATAATTTTTCAAACAATGAGTGGGTATATGTAATTATATC
This sequence comes from Sesamum alatum, assembly GCA_034509735.1. Classification (NCBI taxonomy): domain Eukaryota; kingdom Viridiplantae; phylum Streptophyta; class Magnoliopsida; order Lamiales; family Pedaliaceae; genus Sesamum; species Sesamum alatum. The sequence goes on along the minus strand of JACGWO010000011.1, from coordinate 22,074,412 downwards.
AAATTTTAGGAGATGTAGCTGTAATTTACCCCAGATAATCCCAAAATACATTGTGATTCATAATATTTCAATTTGTCCTGTTTCGTTTTGAGATAGTTGGTCGTTGTATTTTAGGAGACGACTGTCTTGAACCGTAAATATTTTTACAGAACAATTTTATGTTAAAACTAGAATTAACCTTTATCTCGACCTTTTTGCCTATCATTTTTACCAACAAACCATCTCACTTTTTTCTCTCCTTAATTTGCAATTAATGGAGTCGTCATGGAAAATTGAAGCCAATCAACTTCCAGAAGTGGGATCACCAGCTTCAAAAGAACTTTATGAACAATATTAGAATTTAATTCCTTTTCCACACTCAAGACAAAAAAAGGTTTGGAAACATTAAACCTCAAATAATTCGAAAGGAACAAAAAAGAATTCTTGCTACGATGTTCACAAGAATTTTGTCAACAATGTTACAATTTAATTGCTTTTCCACACTCAAGACAGAGAAAATTTTGACATTAAAGCTCCGATTATTTGAAAACCCTCGAGGGTTTTATGAAGTTGACATGTCTGAAAAAACAAATAGAATCACTAGAAAAAAAAATATATTATTGGCTACACTTTTATTGATTATGGATTAAAATTATTGTAAATAATTATTATTAATCATGTTTAAATAAAAATTATTGTAAAAATTTAGATTATCCACCATAAAACTATGTTTGCCATGGTTATGAGCCATAACAAATGTTTTTGTCAGGGTTTTTAACCATGACAATTGTTTTAGCCACACTCGCCAAAACCCCAACTAACAACTGTTGCACGGCCGTGGTAAATGACTATTTACTATGAGTATTTCTTATTAACCATGGCAACTAGTCATGGATCTTTCCCAGAAAATATTTGTTGCCCCATGGTAATTTGGTAGTGTAGCGCAGGTATAAGGCTCTCCCACAACTAGAAAATTAGGATATCTCAATACTTAGGATAGTAATATAGAAAAAGTATCTATAGAAGTAATACATAAAATAAATGAATGTAACGTTTTCTAACATGATAACGTCTCAAATTTTAAAAGTTGTTTTACATATGCTCCTTAAGCAATTATTGTTGAATAAACCTGATGGTATTAGTAATTTTCTGATAGCGCCAATTTTTAAGATTGATTTCCAAGTAATGTATTCAATAGCATAACCATAGTAGGAACCAATTAATTGATTATTTCAATCATTCTCTTTCTAGAAAAATATTTATCTAATTTTTCATCACATATACATTTATATCTAGCACCTCAAGTTTCACAGTGGATCGGACTAGTCCAAGAAAAGATCAATTTAGATTGACTCAATATTATTTATGGTTGGTTTTAGGTCTATAAATGGGCCCCAATTGATAATTGGGTTTGTTTTAAAACTCAAGCCCGACCCATCGACCAACTTGATTGAGACTCAGTCCAGGCCTAAGCTAGGCTTGATTGGGCCTATTTTATGTTATTCTATATGAAATTGAGATATCTTTAGAATAATTACGTAAATTTATGATTGTTTAATGAAATAAATAAATATAAATTAAATCAAACAAAAAATTATAATAAAAAATTCATAACTATAAAAAAGAGTACTTAAAACTACGTAAAGAACTTAAATAATAATTTCACACAAGCTTATAATAAACTTAGATATAATAAAACTTAAAATAAACTTTGATAAAAATAAAAAAAGAGTATTAATAAATTAATTTACTCAAAAATTTAGAAGAAAGGCAATAAAAATAAAAGTTATAGAGTTTCAAAAATTTTAAAAACCTACTATTATGTGAATTTAGAATAATAAAAATAAGGGTAAATTACAGCCAACTCCCTTAAGGTTTGGCATAATTATAAATACCCCTCGTTGTTTGAAAAATTACAAATATCCTCATGAGGTTTGTAATTTTTAACCAAAGGTTTGAAAATGACAATTTTGCCCTTGATTTTCTTATTAAAATTATAGAAAAATCAACCGAGGCAAATTGTTGCTCCTCTATGTAAAAAACTTAAGAAACCTCTCTGTGTAAAAAATAATTCAATGCATAAGGGCATTTGGACCAATTCACCCATAAAATGGATGGAAATGGGTTATTTGTTAGACGGTTACAAACCTCAGGGAGTGTTTGTAATTTTTCAAACAATGAAGGAGTATTTATAATTATGCCAAACCTCAAAAGATGTAGCTATAATTTACCCAATAAAATAAATATTACCCGTCATGCATTATAAATATTTTTTGGCCCAATTAGACCGACCCACTAGCTCGGACCAGCTCAACCCTGGACCAGGGGTACTGGGCCACCAGACTTGCCCGGTCCCAAGTTTCAATACCTACGACCGGCCTAGGATTAACCCAATCCCATTCGGACCTGGGTCAGACCAACCCAGTTTTATTAGGCCAATCCCGACCTTGGGCCACCGACCCATTGCGCCTCTTGAACTATCACCATTGCGAATACCATAATACACTTCATATTAGTCAAAATATTACAAACACCCTCCTAAAACAATAGGGCAAATTGCAATTTACCCTCCTGTGTTAGCCAAAAATGGCAAATAGCCCCCTTATGAAAAATAAATTAGCATTTTACCCCATGTTAAAAAAAGTAGCAAAATATCCCCTTATACCATGGGGTGTCCTTCACACGCCGGAGGTGTGATTTTGCTTCAATTTTAACTACAAAATGACTTTTATGCCCCTAAATATGAATCGTTAGATCATATTTTATATATATATACATATATATATATATCAAGGGTTGAGATTTAGTAAATAAATCAATGATCAAGATCTTTTCTTGTTTAGATCAATGGTTCACGTTGATACACACAATCAATGGCTTACATCAGTTTGAATTAAATCAACGGCTCAAATTGATACAAGTTATAAAAATAAATTTATAAAATATATATAAAAAGGTTTATTTATAATAAAATAAATATATAAAATATACATATAATATTAATAAAATACAAAAAAAAAAATCTGGGGGGGGGGGGGGGGGGAGAAAGGCCGCCGTTGATCTCGGAAGGTGGAGGGGGCAATGCTGGTGGGGGAGGCAGGACGGCAGGGCGACGCGGCTGGGAAGGGGAGGGGGGCGACGAGCGGCGTCGTCTGGGGAGGTGGAGGCGGGCGACGCGATTTGGGTTGAGGGAGGCGGGCCGACGGGATTTGGGTTGGGGGAGGCGGGCCGACGCGACTGGGAGGGAAAGGTGGGGCACGAGCAACGGCGGCTGGGGAAGAGGAGGGGAAGGGGCGCGACTGCGAAGAGGAGGGGGTGACGGCGGTCGGGGAACGGGTGGGGTGAAGGCGGCGCCGACTGACTGGGGAAGGTGAAGAAGGTGATACATACATATATTATATATATATTATAAATATATAATATATTTTTATATTATATATTATATTATATATACATATTTTAAAAATATATTTTGAATTTTGTTATATATATATTATATGTAAACTGAATCTGGACCGTTGATTTGAATTAGATAAAATCCACCAGTCGTAAAATAAAGATACAAATAATTTTTTTTAAAAAAAAAAATAGGCGCGTGTATCTCACTCATCGCGTGAGGGGGGTATTTTTCCTATTTCTTTAAAACATAGGAGGATAAATTGCTAATTTATTTTTCACAAAGGGGCTATTTGTCATTTTTTACTAACACATGAGGGTAAATTGCATTTTGCCCTAAAACAATATACAGACTTTATATGTATAATTACCCTTCAGTATATATTACATAGACAAATCACATTATGGTTATATACAAATAAGAACATATAATTTAATTAAGATTAATATAGATTGGTCGTCAAAGTGAGCAAACCAAATCGTTTCTATTCTATTACGTATACTTTTCTCATAGGCTAAATTAATTAAAAAAAATTATATGGTTTATATTATAATCAAGTCAACCAAAGTTGAACTGGCCTTTTCAGTTGATTAATTGAAGAAGTGTTCGTCTCTGAGATATTGACCACATTGATTACGTATAAAACAAGAAACTTATCTTACCCGAAATTAATTATAGTTATTAGATAGAAGATAATTTTACAATTTGTGGTTTAATATGAAGAGAAGTGACCGATTCAAATCCCTTGTAGATTTTCGTTTCACACCTCCTTGATTTTTATTCAAAAACTAATTGATCAAATACATAAATAGTTCAAATTAACGAATGAGTTTAAATGAGACAAAGAAACAACAAAATACTAAAGACTTTAGACATACACTCACACTCGTTGGACCCGAACTCATAACTTTTTGATCGTAAAACCCCAATTTTTTTTTAATCTCCTTTTGAATTGTTGGTTCAATCAACGCATAAATAATATATCTTTTTTCTACAAAAGAAACTTTTTATTTATTTATTTATTTGAACATCCAACTGGACTAATCGACTTTATTATAATACACCTATCATTATTTCTCAATATTCAGTTTAAGAAATATTTGAATTATTAACCAGCAAAGCCAAATATCAAACTAATTTCAATTTTTTATTCCATACATACGCAATTATTTCTCAATATTCGATAAAAGAAGCACTAAAATTTAACATTACTTAACACTAGATTAGGATGATAATTTTGTCAAGAGAGAAAAAACAAAAACAAAAAAAAAAAAAGTTTATTCCCAACAAGTTAGGAACGACTATTACCATGTGTGGATAAGGGAATGATTAATCAGTTACCTTGGAGACTGTTACCATATGTGGATAAGGAATGACTAATCAGTTACCTTGGAGAATAAGGATTTCTATAAAAATGGACCATTTCTCGATTTATGCGTGTCATCCTTGCATAGGGGCCATGCTAATCTTCTATGGAAATGAGTAGCCTTAAGGTTAAGTTATATCAATCACATATGTAAGAATGGATTTGGGAATGCTCATTCCATTCACATTCCATCTATCCATACCAATCGTTCTCCAAGTGTGCTAGGTATTGTGGGGAGCGGCGGACGATTGCACATGATGCGCGCATATGGGTACTAGACACCTATGTGCAAGACAAACTAGCGTTGTGCATGCTGGTAGCCCCTAATGTACTAGATTTCTAGACAGGACGTCAGATGGTGGGAATAGACAGACACCGAATGTGCGAAATTTCTCAACAGGACGTTTGACGGTGCGTGGAGCGCGCACACTATTAGCAAGACCAAGGCTTGGTGATTAGTTGCACGCTGAGGCAAGAGAGGTTTCAGACAAGCATGTGCAGGTAGTTGGTGCTATCTAACTCAAGACAAACTGTCTGTCATATGGCAAGCAGAGGGTTGCATGCTACTCCAGGAAGGCTAGGGCATTTTGGTCAATTTCTTGACAGTTTTACCAACAGCTGGGGATGCCAACTGCAACTTGTTGAGTTACTTTGATTTTCGCGCAATTTTCATTTTTGCTTAAAATTTTAAGGTTTTTTCTTTTTTTTGTGTCCAATTGGGATATATAAGAGTTCAACTAGAATGGTAATATATTAAGACGCACAACACAGTGACACAAACACAACATTATTCGTACGAGGCCTCTCATACGAGCTGCTTCTTCGGCGATTAAAATATGAGTTCCCTGTAAAAATACATGTCCTCTCTCTAAACAAAGATATACGAGCTCTCCCCAAAAGAGGACTGAACCTCACCCTCCCCCCCTTACGAGTACAAGGAGTACGAGGCCTCTCATACGAGGTCTGCAAAAGCAAATCAAAAACCAAATCGGAAAAAGATCTCTTAAAAGATATTCCTACGAGTGTCCTTCCGAAAAATCTCCTATAAATAGGCATTCAATCAACGGATGAAAGGGAGGCCAATGAACTCTCTTCTTGCTATCTTCATTCTATCACTCTTGGTATTTGATTCGGATCGGTTTCCACGATATCGATTGAACACCTTGCTGAGTACCTCTCCAAGTGATCTAGTAAGCTCCCCAGGCTAAGTACTTGAGAAGAAACAAGCACATTAGACTAGCCAGGAGTGTCCCCGGTGAAGACCCTCCAATGCTTAAGTCACATGCAGGTCGAGATGGTAAATTGGTGATCTGACAGAATATTATGGTCGAATGTCACTTGAATAACTTACCATAAATGTTGTAGAGTAGGTGTATTTATAGCACCAAATGTATATACCTGCCTTGTCCACGTGGCATCATCTCCAAGCTTGAATTGTCTCCTCATCAAGGGTCCAGATTTTGGAGACCTAGCATCGGGTGCGGTTCCGGGTCGCTGATCCGGGTCGGGTTGCATGACCCAACCCGACTGGGTGGTGCGCGGATCCAAAGGCTTTTTGGTGATTTCTGACCCTTTTTTAGGGCTATTTGTGTCTTTTTATGATATTTGTTATATCCCCATTAATATCTTCATGTAGTTCTTATTCTCATTCTATTGAGAATTTCAAGATCTCACCCACATTAAATACAAAAAACATATATATACATATATATGTAATTAGTAAATAACTTACGCTATAATGATAAATATGATTTCAATATGATATAAGATGTTAGGAAATGTGATATATAGATTACGACATAGTTGTAAGAAAAAAAAAGAGCATAACAAAATAAAAATTAAAGAGAAAACTGAGGTAAAATAAAATTAAATGGGGCAATATTATTTCTTTTAATTAATTTTATAAATTTTTAGATTTTATAATCCTTAAATTTATAAATACATATAAAATATTATATCAAAAAAGTGTTGAACTCACCACTAGTCGCATTAGTAATGTATCCTCATGTTTGTGATATATCCGAGTAGTGTCCAAAATCTTTCTTTTTTTTTTATTTCAATTTTATTTTTGGGCACGTTAATGGTCTCCTATATGTAGGGGTGGTCCACGTCGGTAAACATATTAAACTATAGCAAAATTGAAATTTCGATTTGTATCGGATACTGAGCTGAATATTTGGTACAAGTTTTTTCAAAAAAAATTAATATTTGGTTCGATTATGATTATCGATTAATCCAGTTGAATTGAATACCGATTATATATTATATATATATTTATAATGCATCACTACAAAAGAATTATTTTATTATGATGAAAATTTGAGACAGTCCTATTTAGTCAGAAAATCCATCGAAATTTATAACACACTCTCACGTCTTATCACAATTTAATCAAATTAGGTATGTGTTGAGCGTGATGCGCGATTGGATAGGGCTCCCGTCGATGTTTATCGACCTACAACCGACGATCTCACTCCAACACTGGCCGCTGACGTCGTAGTTGATGAATTAGCATAGAAGGCGGCCAAGGATGCGGTAGAGCCTAAGCCCACCAACGAGCATCAGCTCGAGCTGTTAGATTACAATATCTTATGTATTTTTTTAAATATTCGCATTGTAAAACGTACACTATATTCAAACATGTTTAATTAATTATAATTAATTATTTTCAAAAATAAAAATATCCAATTTTAAGTTTAATAGAGTATTAAAAAATAAAAATAAAAAATAATAATATATTTTTTAAAAAATATATTAAAATTTAGGGTCGATTTTTGTGACAACATCCGTCGGAAATTTTATATAGTGGATAATTTTTTTGGTACGGATTTACAATGACAAAATCAACTGAAATTTAAAAACTAATGTTGGGAGGAATTTTCTGACACAAGCTGTCCCAAAAACAATATAATCTTCCGACACAATTTGGTACGGACATTTGTCGAAAACACGCGTCATAGAACAATTAATAGACATATCATCTCTATGTCCGCCGAATTACCCATTTCAAATTGTAACACCAGAAATTAAACAGTCCGATCGAACACCGTTCATAGTCCAATCAAAGTCAAGCATTTATTCCCTATCACTTGGACGAACTTTTTGACTGCCGGAACACGCCCATCGAAAATTCATTGCATATTTTCCAACAGATGTCATCTTCCATCAGAATTCCGTCCGAAATATTTTCTAACTAGACTTTTTGAGGCGGCCGTTCTTTAGTTCAAAATGTGTTGCACTAGAAAAAAAAATCACTATTAGCTACACTTTTAACGACTATGGCTAAAAATCGTAGTGGATAACTATTATTAACTACGGTTAAATAAAACTGATGCAAAAACTAGCTTTTTTACCATGAGATTCTTATTTGCCACGGCTAAAAGCCGTGGTAAAAACATTCGCCTTGGCTTTTAACCATGACAAATGTTTTCGCCACTCTCGTAAAAACTACGATCGACAACTATTGCGAGGTCGTGGTCAATGACTATTTGCTACGACTATTTAGTATTAATCATAACAATTAACCATAGTTAAAAATTATATTTTTTGTAGTGTTGGTAATTCCGTCGGAAATTCTGTCATAAAACCCGTCACTAGAAAACTTTTTTATTTTTTGTCTTCTTTATAGTGCATAGCTTACAATTTTGGGACACTGTTAACACATGTTTAAGACTTTTTAAAAATGTAACACTCCTTACTTCCTTAGCCCGAGTCGTCCTTACCAGAGCAGAGACACAGAAAAAGAGGCAATCACTCGTTCGTGTCTTAAGTCTTCAGACAAAAGAATTCAAGGTCTTTTTTTTTTCATTTTTTTTTTTTTTGGAAATTTTGGTTAATTCAATTATTTACCATACCAAAATGAAAATTTTGATTATTTACCGACTTGAATTGAAAATTTCAGTTCATTATGTCAATTTGATTTACTGAACTTTCGATTAACCGAATTTTCAATTCCATTGAATACGGTGATACCAAATACATATCCCTACCTATATATATATATATATGTGGTTGAGCCATATAGGTGATGTGTTGGCACATGAATTAAAAGAAATTTACTATTATCTATATTTCAATGGTTATAAACTAAAAATCATAATAAATGCTTATTATTAACTATGGTTAAATAAAAATCAATAAAAAAACTTAGGGAAAAATGCAAGCTACTCCCCTGTGATATTAGAAATGAGCAAATTATCCCCCTGTGAAAAAATAAATATCAAATTACTCCCTCGTGTTTATGAAAATAGAGCAATTTATCCCTTTAGAGGAGAGTGTGTATTGCACTCGCCCCTCTTGAAACTAGGCAAGATATTTTTAAAATAAAATATTATTTTTATATAATATTTATTAATAACTAAAATATTTATTAAAAAGTATTTATAATATTTTTAATAGAAAATATATTTTTATTTAGAAAAAAAAATATAAAAAAAAAAAAAAAAACCCTACCCCCACCCCGCCCGCAGCTGCCCCATCCATCCACCGCCGTCGCCGCCCTCCACCCGCCAACATCGCCGTCGCTGTCCGAACCCCGTCGCCACACCTCGTCGTCGCACCCCTCCTCCCCGTCCCAGCACCCGCCTCGACGCCGCCCTCCAACAAAACCAGGCGCCACCCACCCACCCCAACAAAACCAGGTGCCGCCCCCCTGCCCCCCAACCCGGGCACCGCCGCCCCCCTCCCCCAAACCAGTCACCGCCGCATCGCCTTCCCCCTCCAGTCCGCCGCGCCCCTACTCCACCAGCCACCGCGCCCCACCCCTCTTCAGAACGAGTCGCCGCCCCAACTCCCCGTCGCGGTTCCTCACTTCCCCCTCCCCTTTCGCCCATCGCCACGCCCAAACCACCACTCTCCCTCGCCGCGCCGCCCTTCCCCCTTTCCCAGTCGCCGCGCCTCCTTCCCCCATCGTTCTCTCTTCCTCTCTGTATATATATGTATATACATTTATATATATAATTACATACATATAAATATAATTACATATACTATATTTTAAATTAATATTTGAATAAATATGTATTAGGTAAATTCACAAATTTAAATCTAGACCGTAGATTTGAATTAAGTAAGATCTGAGTCATTGATTTTATAGTTAAATTTGGACCTTAAATTTAAATCAGATCCAACGGTTCTAAAATAATATTATAAATAAAAAATTAAAAAAAATCATGTAAAAGGCGCGTGTACTGCACGAAATGCGTGAGGGGGTAAATTACTCTATTTTCAAAAACACAGGGGGTAATTTGGTATTTATTTTTTCGTAGGGGGTAATAGTCATACTTGTAAAAACTATGGCCAACAACGTTGAGTTACCGTGGTCAATGACTATTTACTATGGCTATTATTTTTAATCATGACAATTGACCATATTTAAATATTATATTTCTTGCAGTGATGTTGAATACTGCATTAGATAATATTTTTCAAAGTGTCGGTACATTATATGTGACATATATACGTATAAAGTATTAGTAAATAGTATTTAATAATGAAGTTATTAACATTCAAGATAAAATGCTAAAACAATCTGAATTAAATGTATTTTTTGTTCTGTAACTTAGGTCATTTGGCGTTTTCGTTCTTTAACTTTCTAGGGTAGCATTTTGGTCCTGCATCTTTTTAATTTTCAATATTTAAGTCCTTTCTTTCGCTAGAGTTCACCTACGTACATCGGCTAGAAGGTTGTGTTGTAATTGGCATAATGAGGCTAATTTGTAACGTCAATTGGTTCTAAAATATGGATGTCATTACATGACCATAGATTAGATGGAGTAAAAATGGAGAATGCACTAGTTCCACATAGGAATATGATGGGAAAATGTTGAGTATTTAATAAGTATATAAGGTGTATGTGGGGGTAAGTATTTGTACACTCATTTTGTGTCCGATATTGGGAGTTTTGTACAACATAAACTCTTTATATTAAGTTCAATGTTCAAGTGATATTTAAAGTGTTATGGAGACTAGAGTGAACATGGAGTTGCTCTACACGCATGTTGTCACCACTCGCTCCCGTGTGGGCGTGAGCGTTAAGGCAAAAGACTTAATGTATATCATTTTGCAGCAAAAATATCTCAATTTATTTGGATTAAAAACAATTTTAAATTATCCATCAAACCTTACAGATTAATCTGGTTTAATATCGGATTTATTTTGGTTTTTAATGCCTGAATTCATGAGTGTTAATGCTGCAAATAAATGTGGTGGTGTTGCTATGCTTATAAAGGCTGAAGCAACCTTACACTTCAAACACACCAAAATCAGCACGATCTGAAAATTCTCTCCAAAGCTTTCCTCTCCAGTTTCGATTTTCTCCTAAAACCGAGCTTTGAGCTCTATCTTCGATAGGCTTTTAAGTGTTGTTTGAGGTGTTCTTTGGTATAATGCAATATCGTTTAGAACTGAACCGTCTAGTCTTGGAAGAAATTTTGTAGTATCTGGTACATGTTGACGGGACGTATAATTTATTCAACGCATGCAGAACATTTTTGTGATTTGATTTAGTTTATGATGTGGACCGAGAGTTGTTACGATACAACTCTATTATAAGTTCTCATTGTATTATTCCGTAAAACAACATATCTAATCTGTTGATTGTTTTTGTTCCGACGTCTTTGTTTGGCTTTGGTTTCAAACTATCTATTAAAATCCAATTGGGATTTTCAAAACGTTATTACGATTGTTAAATACTGTTGGAAAATAACAATGGTTAATATATAAAACAAACATTCTCGCATAGAATATGTAATCTCTATGTGCACGTTATGTAATCAATATACACATTAGCACACAATCGTGGATCGTTTAAACCTGTAGCAGCGGAAAGTATTTCGATCCACGTATCTGGATCTGACTCGTCTACAAGCTCATATCTCGATTGGATCACGAACACATCGTCTTGCTCGTTCTTGAAGATTACCCAACGTACATCTTCCAGATCCCCACGAACATCTTCAAGATCTGCCCATGTCGAACCTTGCTCCATATATTGAAGAGCCCACGAACACATCTTGCTTGCCTCGGTGGATTACTACCAAAGTAAGCCACTCATTTACACACCTTAAACCCACGGAGACTTTTGGTGATTCTCCAAGAGGGAACAGAGAGAGCTATTTGCGTGAGATTTTGAGAGAATATACATCGAATTGAATTCCCATTTTGGTTCCATAGAAGCACCCTATTTCTAGGTGTGCACAAGAGGAGTCCAATCCCAATACAAAGTCTAGAAGACTACAAACTCTTTACTCAAGAGGACTCCTCCCTAACCACAAGTTTGGGAGATATCAAATTCCTGAAATATGTATGTATATTTAACAAATACTTTTTCCAACAGGAAAATGACTGAAATCACGAAACTAAAAAGATGTAAAATCAAAATGCTACCTTAAAAAGTTAAAGGAGAAACATACTGGCACAAATGAGCCAACAAAAACAGTAGTTCCAGTTCTAAAAAATTATGTGAGATGAACATGCATTTTTCGACTAATTAGTTAAGTTATGAGACCAAAAATACAACTAAAAGCCTAAAAATTCAATGACCATAATGACGTCTAGAAGATTGACCGGAGGAAATATTCAGAAACCTAGTTCTGGTCATTCTCTTAAAGAATGGGTTACTCAATTGAACTAAGTCTTCTGGACTAGTCAAACCCATCGCCTCAGCCTAGCTTTGAATTCTTGGGAAGAAATATAATTAACACTCTCATAAAAATACTGAAATTTGCAAGAAAAAGGACTTAATGAAAGACTAAGTGAAATTAATACATGTTCGAGAACCATTAGCAATTATTCAAAGAAAAAAAGAAAAAACAGAACCATAATTATAAAGGGTTAATTATACTTAAACCCCCTCTAAAAATGCATAATTACACTTTCATCCCAAAAAGTTTTAAAATTACACTTACACCCCTTTCGAAAATTCTTCGTTTACACCTGACCTTCATTCGTTAAAGTATGGACGGAAAATGTTCACGTCAACAAAAATAATTACATAAATTTTTAATTTTACTTTTCATTTAATAATTTCGTATAATAATTTTGTACTTATAAGAAAAAAATGTAATAATCTTGGCATCACTCCATATATATATATTACATTTATCCTCTTATAAGTACAAAAATATACATGATAATGTTAAATGATGGAAAAAATAAAAAATTTATGTAATTATTTTTATTGACGTGAATATTGTCCGTTCAAACTCTAACGGTCGGGTGGGGGTCAGGTGTTAATGAGAATTTTTGGAGGGGTGTAAGTGTAATTTTAAAACTTTTTTGATAGAAAATGTAATTATGCATTTTTATAGGGAATCTAAGTATAATTAACCCTAATTATAAATTATGGAATTCTTAAATATTCTGTGTGTAATTAATTATTGAGTAAATTACATCAAGTTTCCCAAAGGTTTGAAATAATTCAATAAAAATTTGGACGAAATCACAGTAAAGCTAATGGAATGGATTAATTCTTGGACAAATTCGTATAAGTAATTTTTTAAATAATGAGATCAAAATATTGATAATTATATCAAATGTCAGATAAATTCTAAGAAAATTTCTCATTAATTTTTTTTTCAACAAAGACAATGTTGAAGAAAGCAACATTGGATTAGGTGGAGTTTTTCTTTATTTTCTATTTGTGGAAAACTATATATATATATATATATATAGTTTCAGACATTGACCATGATTTAATGCATCAACCAACAATCTATGTTGGATGCTGTTGCTTTCATTTGATTTGATCCCCAAATTGGTCTACACTAACATATTATCAGTCAAGATCGGCAACAAATGAATTTATACCATATATATATATATATATATATACTATTATTATTCAAACACAATTCCCCGAATGGCCAAGAACCCTAATTAAATCTTTATTACAAAAGAGAAAAAACTTTCCACGGCTTTCAAATAATCTAAATAAATTAACTATTTTTATCTATATCGCACGACTAATTACAGGTCCGTGCAAGAATTTAAAATAAGCGCTACAAAACCGAATATAATTTCTTATACTATATATGTCAGATGAAAATCAAAATTAAAAAAAAAAGAAGAAGAAAACCCTAATAAACTATATTTTTAGCCACGAATTTTCTTTTGAAATGACTACCAAAATTGTGGAAATTATAATTTAGGTGGCAGAAAAAGCCAAATTCAAGGGCAGCCATACATATATATATATAATTAATGTGGTAGGTCATGAACAAACTCTTGTTACTGCTTCCTGGAATGCAGACTCGTCAAATTCATCTCCCTGCAGACAAAGAAAATAAAAAGAGAATCAACCTTTTCTTTCTTACACCAACGACGTCACAATTCCACGACAAATCAAATAATGATAGTTAAAAGTTGATCAACATGTGATGAGTTACAAGTTCTTGGTAATTTCCTAATACCCTTTTGCCAAACCTTGTAATTTTCATCTCATGCTAGTGGAATAGGAATTTGATAGCGAAATAAAGAACATCAAAAGTAATTAATACCTAAATTATGTATAAAATTCGTAATATTTGGTTTACATTTTAATTACAATGAGAAATCGATTATGTTGTAATGTAATTGTTAAGTAACACGAAATTATACTCTTAGTCTCATAGGATAGAAGATTCAACCCTTTTAGTCTTAAACTTTACAGAACTTTTAAAATAGTCCCAAAATTGAGAAAACTCTACACATTTAGTCCTCTACTTTACGTAATTTTCAATATTATCTCAAAGTTGGGAAAACTCGATATGAAAATCCCGTAAAGTAGAGGGAAGACTAGATATGTCGAGTTTTGTCAATTTTGAAACCATTTTAAAATTTTCGTAAAGTAGAGGACTAAAAGTCTTGAACCCCTGTTCTATGGGATTAAAAGTTTAGTTTTTCTTGTTAAGTAGTTAGCTGATTACAAGCAGGTCGGATCTTCTATTTCATTTTGTTGTTTTATCTTATGCTTTCTCTTTTTCATCTATAATTCATATTTACATATGTGTATTACACAAATATTTTATACATATGAGGAGTATATATAGTTTGAGTGAAATGTAATATGAATGAACAATTTAAACGTAATATAAATGTCATGCCCCTCACAAATATAAATACATGCATGGAAACATACTTGTCCTAATACAGTTAGCTATAGTAAGAAAGAACAAGATAACCCCTAGTTTGATGAATTAAAATTAACATTATAATCATCAGATGAACTACTTACTAATTAATGGGGAAAATTAAAAGTTATTCCCCTATAATATTGCAAACGAGCAATTTACCATTATACATGAGAAATAAAGTAGCAATTTACCTCTCTACGTTTTTTAAAATGAAGCAATTTATCTCCCCGTGTTTTTTAAAATAAAGCAATTTACCTCCTTTGATAGGGAGGTAAATTGCTTGATTTTAAAAAAACTTAGGGAGGTAAATCGTTGTTCTTTATTTTTTCACAGGGGGATAATTTGTTCATTTACGATATCACCAGGAGATTAAATTGCATTAAACCCTTAATGAATGCTACAATTAGCTAAAGAGTATGAATTAGAAAGACACATGGGATCATCGAATTAAGGTTTAATTGAACTCAGAATCCATACCTCAATTTTCAATCTCAGCATTATCCTATGCACTGGGATTGATTCTAACATCCTGGTGTTGGATTCTACAGACAACAAACTCACATTCCGTTGCTGTTTCAAGAACTCCAATACCCGAATAATCAAATCCAACATGCTACTTTCTCCTCTTACAGTCACTCTCAAATCCAAGAATCTTGCTTCTGATGTTGATGATGAAACCTGGTTGATCTCCACGTTCACCCTTTCGACTGATGACGAAGAGCCCTCCACTTGATCTTGATCACTGGCTTCTGATTTTCGGGCCGAGAGCTGAGATTCCAGCATCTGATTTCTCTTTCTTAGTTCTTCCACTTGAGATATCAATGAACTCATGTACTCAGTTGTGCTGCTAAGTACAGAAGCCTTATCCTTCTGCAGATATAGAGAAAAGCCCGATTTTGAAATTCGACTATTAATCAGTTGAGCAATCAGCATTTAAGTAATTTATATATAGCCTAAGTACCTTTGATCCTGGAGGGAGTAATGATCTGAGGACTTGGAAGCTTTCGTTTAGCTTCTCTCGCCGTCTTCTTTCTGAGATCATGTGGTGCAGCTGTGTCGTTGTGGGCCGGTTTCCTTGTATCTGTAGTTCCTGTCTTCTCCTCATGTTCAAGTTTCTGAAGAAAGAAACAGCTCTTTTAAACATGCTGTGCTTCCGGCTACTTCTGGCTGCAACGGGCGGTAGCGCTGCTGACGGATAAGTCCTGAATGCAGTAGGACTGTGGCTGATTGGCGGCAAGTTTTGTGGAATTTGCTGATGACAAGATGAGGAAGTGCTGGAAGGGGAAGATAAGACAGCAAGAATGGCTTTTGTCATTGCAGAATCTTCACTCTCTATTGTTGGGAATTGGACGTTTCGGATTTGGCTTAAAGCTTGTATGGCTGCTTGGTGGTGATCAGGGCTGGTAGTGGTGATCAATGGTGCCGATATTGGAAGTGATCTTAGCGTCTCACCGAGGACGGTTTGTCCGATGTTGAGGGATTCCTTTGCAGGTTCTTGAATGAAGGAAGAAGTGGGAATGTTGAATAATAGAGGCGAGTACTCGGTGCTGCCGTCGACTGACAACGACCTCAGTGATGACGATGACGAAGATGGAGGCCGGTTTGGATCTGTGGGAGGAGGCTTCTCGCCTGAGATGGCCTGTCGAGAGAAATCATCCGGGAACAAATTCTTCATCTCAATTTGCAGGTCTACCTGAAAATTACATGAAATATATATTGGGATTACTAATAGTTAATTTCCATATTTGGAAAACGAGGATCAAAGCTGGTTCACCAACTCCAGCCAGACGACTTGAATTCATGACTTAAGAAATGTACAAAAATCTTGCAGCATATGTATAAGAAAACTGACCTGAGGATCATTAGACATGCCTAGCTCAATCTCCCCCGTGGCGCAGCCCATAAACACCACTGTCTGCAATCGAAACGAAAGACACTGCAATAAATTACAATGCCAACTAAAATCTAACAAATAAAGAATAACTTGTGTCTGAATAAAGGGTTTTATCTAGACCTTAATCCCAGCTTCCTGTAATAAAGAAAAACACAATGGCTATGATCAGTTACAGTCTCCAAGAAATGGCGATCAAACACATAGAAAAGGGATTAATTAATTACTTGGTAGAAATGCAGCTGCACTTCACTGGAAGCCATCCGCTGAAGATCATGCAACTTCAGCTCCATGTAAGGAAGATTGTTCTTGAAAGCAAATCCCGGGATTCGCCTGAAAGTAATTTTTTCAAAAAAAAAAACTTACACTTCAATTTGGAAAACCACAATGTATTAAACATAAAACACTACTTCATACCTACCCAGAATCAACAAAGTTCACCGATTCACGATATGCATCGAAAAGACGCCTAGCAAGGCTTCCTGATGAAGAGCTCGGCTGATCGCTTCCGTCTCGATAGATTCCATCCAGAGCTAGCAAACAGCTGCAATATGTATATACACACATAAAGAATTTCATGATCAGGTCGCAATTTGCTGTATTATTTTACAATCAGTAAAGAAAATTAAGAAGAGAGCGATCAGTGTGGTCGAATTACTTGGATGGAGGGGGTAAGTAAGACCAAAGGCAAATGTAAGCACAACCAAAAGACTGCACCATTTGCTGGAGAAAAGCGGCGCGCTCTCCTTCACCAAGGAGAAATATGGAGTCCATTAGAAGTAGCTATAGCTGGCTGGTTCTATGAATAGCTGACGGAGATAAGAACGCGTTCATGCCGATGATGATGATGATGATGCCATGACATTGTTGTCGTCTTCGTTATGTAATGAATCCATGTTTACTATATATATGTGCATCAAGAATCCGACCATGAGAACTCATTTATTGATGATATGTGATCATGGGGAAAGAATTGAAAAGTATGTGATGATTAGTAGTAGTAGGTGGGAAAGGAGGGTTGTGATGATTTATGCAAGAACTTAATAAAAGTAAGGGGTGAAGGTGTGAAGAAGGGTGTTGAAAAGTAGGGTAAGGTGGAGATGATGAGGGATAATTCAGCAAAGACATCTCAGCATGAAAAGTATTGCTGAGGAAGGTGAGGTGGGAGGGAGAGTTTGGGGTTAGGATTGAGAAAAGTAATGGTCAAAGTCCATTGTTTTGAATTGAGTCAAGGTGGTCCTTCTATTTCTTTTGTTTTTTTTTTTCTCTATTTTTCCATAGATATTATAAATAATTATTTGGAGAGTTAATTGTACTTAGATCATCTTTGAAAATATAAAATTAAATTTTTTTCCAAAAAATTTCAAAATTATACTTATACCCCTTCCAAAAATTCACTATTTACACATGATCCACTTTTATTAGGATTTGGACGAAAAATGCTGACATTAGCAAAAAAAAAATTACATAAATTTTCAATTTTATCCCTCATGTAAAATTCCCAAGTAATAATTTTTTACTTACAAGGGAAAAATGTAATAATGTTAACTTCACTTCATATAATATGCATTACGTTCACCCCCTCATAAATACAAAAATATGCATGATAATGTTAAACGAGGAACAAAGTAAAAAATTTATGTATTTCTTTTGCTGATTTTAACAATTTTCGTCCAAACTCTAATGAAAAAATATCAGGTGAAAAAGAAAAATTTCCAAAAGAAGTGTAAGTGTAATTTCAAAATTTATTTGAAAAAAAGTATACTTTTATATTTTCTGAGAGGATCAAAATATAATTAACCCTTATTCGTATGTTAAAGATTTATGTCACGGCCCACATTCGTTCTTAAAAAATTATTTACTACAGAAAAAGGAATATCCCATCTTATAAATACTTTCAGAATTCTTCACCCAATTGATGTGGGACGGGAAACTTGTAACAATTTGCCTCTCTTATAATAAGTTAACAATCATTTGGGTTTTAAAAAGTAAAATTGCACTTTTCGATCCCTTTGGTAGAGTTGCTCATGCAAATGCAGTCTCGAATATTGTGTGCTTCAAAAATTTAATTATTGAATGCAAACGATTATATGTGTTTGATTCTTTTTTAGTTTATTATCGTGGATAAGCTCATAGAAATATGCATAAGAGAAATTTCAGATCTTCCACTTTGAATTAATATTTTATTTTTTAATACACGCTATATGTATATCAAATTGGTATAACATATATATTGAAAGAACAATTTACGCATATATATTATATGTTGAATGTGGATAAACGAACAAAACACTCTTTAAAATAGAAGGTTCCAAACTGCACAAGTGGAGGGCATGTACACATTAGTTCATACCAAAAGAATGATGATTTGGATGTGACCAGCACATGCTACAACTATCATAATATTATAAATATGAGACAATAATATTGTTGAAAGATTAAGATTCTATTTATAAATTTTGATGTGATTGTAATTTGAGCAGGAGAGAGTAGAGGAAAGTGTTCGTCTTCACAGATACCCCTTTAGGAGGAGGCGGCAACTCCTACTTGTGGTGATGGGCCCCCAGGACCTTAGGGAGGGTGATGGGGCGTACTTCTTTCTATTTAGAGTTTTCTTAATATAGGAACTATGTATGATTTTCTGACTTCGCATGGTCAGTTTTGACATGTATTTGATATTTTGGATACTTTAACTCCGATTCAGTCGGGTTCGGCATGTAATTTACATTATCAAGTATTTATGAACATAACTGTTGCACTTCACTAAAAAAAAAAAACTGACCTATAGCAATGGATTTTTGCAATGGATTTCATGAAAAATTCGTTGCAAAACAAATTTGCCACGGACTTTTGCAATGGAAAATTTTCAGTTGCTATAGGTACCACTACTATATAGCAACGGATTTTTTGTTCGTTGCAAAATATTGCACTATTTTTTATCCGTTGCAAAATATTGCCACGGTTTTTCATCCGTTGCAAAATATTACCACGGTTTTTTATTCGTGACAAAGTTGATGGCAATTCGTTGCAAAATCAGGTTTTATTTGCAACGACATTTGCAATGGAAGTCGTTGCAATATTGCAATAATTTTTTGCAACGACATTCCATTGTAAAATTTGCAACGACATAATTTACTACAATTCTTTACAAAATAATTTTCGTTTACAACGACAATCCGTTGTAAATTTTACCACGATAATTGCAACGACAATCTATTGCAAAATTATTTTCGTTTATAACGATAATTTCATAATTTATATTCAATAATAAAAATATATTTAATTTAACTCTAACAAAAAAATTCAAATATGATAATATATTTAAGGCAAAATACTTCAAATAAAGATAGTTCAACATTCCAATCCACAAAATAAAAGTATTCAATTTTAAGCATACAAATTTAATGAGGGCGATCAAATTCATTTTCACAATCTTGTGAAGGTGGGTGGTCGGGGGGATATCATCGGGACTATCTTCAGATTCGCTCATATCGTCTTCAAGCATAGTACCAAATTTATCGGACATGAAACTCATTATTTTCTCCATCTTTTTAGTGTTGCGATCTATTTGTCGTTTCATGTTCTCGTTTTCACGAAACAACTTCTGTACCAACTCCGATTCATGGTGCTCCGGTATTGGAGTAAGATTGGTTGTTGTTAGTTAGAACAAGTATAAATTCTTGCCTCCGAGCCTATCCCCCAAACTCGACCCTTCTTTGCTCCTCCAATTGCTTCCAACCATAGTTGTTGATCGTTAACCGATGTGCTCGTAGATGACTCCGGTAGACTTTGAGATGCAATATTATGATCATCACTTAGCTTTTGAAATTTTTCCTATACAATTAAGAATATTATAATTTGAAAATAAATTAAATTATTTACTTTGATTTCAATGTAAATAATATAAACTTACAACTGCATCCGCCACTCTCGGACCAGTCCAATTGCCTTCTTTTATTTTCCAACACTTCTCCACTGCTCAATAAGTTTCGGCAAGCAACCGAGTGATTCCTCCTAACAAATTTTCAAAAAAAACAAAGATTAATCTTGAGTAAAAGAATCAATTATTAATTAGAAAATAAAAAAAAAATATATTTTATATCTTACCAACTTCCGTTTGTGTTTGAAAAAGAAGCATAACCACCTCGATAAATTGTAGATGCAGATAGAATGTTTGTTTGACGATTTTTCTTATTAACTTCTGAGATGGCTTTAAATTTTTCATCACCCCACTCTTTCTGCAACCCTGTCGAAACTTCATCGGACATCCAACCTGCTCTCATTTTCGTCTTCCTACATTACGACATCGCCTCTCTGATCCATTTTCCGATCCTAAAATTATAACTCTTGCAGATTTAGGTTTGAAGCATTGGATCCCACGTGTAACATTTCTGAAAAATATAATACAATAATATGATAACAACACAAAAAGTAATTAATATTCACATAAACTAAGAGTTAAACATTTAAAATCTTACACTAAATTTTTGAAACCGAAACTCCTTAGTCTCTTCGGGAACCTTTTTGAAACAAGGCCATGGCCCTAAATAATAGCCAGTAATAATATCCTTGATGACCTTTTGAACTTTCGAATCCCTACAAAGTATTAAATAAATAATTATAAAAACAAATAAAATATAATATTTAAAAATATTTTTAAAACAATCAAACATTTTAAACTTCCTTACATGATATCTGCCGGAGTAATGACATTCAATGGAGTTGCATCGGAAGGGACATCATTAGAGGCAACTTCAGGCACTGATGCAGATGGTGGTGGTGGTGGTGGTGCTGATGAGGAAACTGCAGGTGATGGTGATGGAGCTACACATGTATTTCCCGTCTCAACATGAAAACGAGGTAGAGAAGGAGATGAGGAATGTGTCTCTCTAGCTACATGTGTAGCTGGAACAAGCGGTGGGGTAGATGATGGTCTAGAGTTATACCCCTACCTCCTCTAAATCCTCCTCGTACCATATCTACATGAACATAGTTGAGGTATTAACTTGTGATATAACTAAGTTACATTAGTTTAGTTGAATTTTTAACTTATGATATAACTAAGTTAAATTAATTTAGTTAAAGATTTTAAGTTGAAAGTTAACAAAATTATATTAGTTGAGTTGAGTTTTTAACTTGTGAGTTAACTAAGTTAAATTAGTTTAGTTAAAGATTTTAATTTGAAAGTTAACAAAATTACATTAGTTTAGTCAATGTTATTGAACCTGGACCGAACCGGCCAGTTCGACCGGTCCGACCGGGAACCGGCCAAGGGTCCGTTCCGGGTCACCGGTATAAAATCGGTGTCAATCGGACCGGTGTGGACCGGTGAAAACCGGTCAAACCCGGTTTTGATTATTAAAAAAAATAAAATTGAAAACTTATAATTTATATTTCACTAAAAAAATAATATAGTGAAATATACAAAGAGAAAACAAATGCCAAGAAAAATAAATAGGCAATTGCTTCATGAATAATTATTCAAACCAACTATGACCATATTTATAGTGTAAATAGTTTAAACTTCTTTATGTTTTTCCAATGTGGGACAAATGAGGAAGTGTTTATTCTTTGTGATAGTGATAGGAAATTAGAGTAAGAGAAATTACGAAAATGCCCTCAAGATGTCAAAGAAATTGCGACAATGCCATCGAAGGAGGTTGGCGGCGGTTACTTGAGGGAAGTTGCAAAGGAAGTGGGGGACTCAGAATGACGAAGGTGCCCTCGCCAATTTAATCTATATCGTAGGATTGAGGGAAGTTGAGGGATAATATTGTATTTTCACCCCCTGAAATTTACTATAAATAGGGGGTGAATCTCATTTTGTAAGGGACTTGAATTATTATTAAAAATTGTACTTTCTACTTTTTCTGTCTTTGCATTTCCTTGCGCTGACTCGAGGCAACGTGCTTAGGCTAATCACCTCTCGAATCTCACACCATCAGCTTGGCGCCGTCTGTGGAAAACTAGTCTAGGCATCGAAGATGAACACTCATTCAAGAGCAATGAGTGCGAACATGGGGCAAGAAGACCCCGAAAGAGGAAGAGATAAGGAGCAAGGCCACGCCCTGGAGAATCCACCAGCGCGAAGGCCAGAAGACCGAGAGGAGGAGCAAGACCACGCCCTTGAGAATCCACCGGCGCACCGCCAGGAGTAGGAGGAGAGGTAGGAAGAGGTCGAGGCCCACGCCTCGGAGAGTCCATCAGCGCACCACCAGGAGGAGGAGAGGCAGGAAGAGGTCGAGGCCCACGCCTCAGAGAGTCCACCGGCGCACCGCCAGGAAGAGGAGAGGCAAGAAGAGGTCGAGGCCCACGCCTTGGAGAGTCCACCAGCGCACTGCCAAGAGGAGGAGAGACAGGAAGAGGTCGAGGCAACCCCCCAGCAGGATTAAGGCCGCGCCTTGGAGAATCCACCTGCGCACCCAAGAGGAGGAGAGACAGGAAGAGGTCGAGGTTCCATCTCAGTAGGAGCAAGACCGCGCCTTGGAGAATCCACCAGCACACCCAGAGGGAGGAGAGGCAGGAAGAGGTCGAGGCTCTGCCTCCACCCCCAGTTATTCAGATAACTCTCGAGACTCTTCGCCAGTTGGTGGACGATGCATCCGCCCAAGCCGCCGGAAGGGTCACAAAGGAAGATAAAGGGTCCCCTTAGAGCCGAAGGAAGTAAGCGTGAATGCGAACATGTGCCCCCGGGGGATTTAGCTCAATACACCCCCCGGACCTCGCGGACTCAAACGCTCGATGCAGCCAAGCGACAAGGATTGGGATCGAGACCATAGCTCGAAGGAATGCCACTACTTGGATAATGAGGTCGAGGAGTTGATCCGTAGAGATTACTAACGAGAATTTGTCGGACAAAGGAAACAAGAGCTCCAAGAAACCGCTCCTGGAGACAGGCACGTGGCACGTGGGAGTGAAGCAGGAAGCAGAATGAGCTAGCAGGGACAACTTTCCAACTGCTTGAGTTATGAGGGTTACCTCGGGAGGCCCAATAGGAAGGGATACGAAGCAAGAGTCGCTCAGAGAGCAAGGCAAGCTGAAGGAGTTGCGTGAGAGCAATAGGACGCAATGCTAAACCGTATCATCTTTGGCGAGAAGGCAGCAGTGTCGCCAGCGGATCCAAAAATAAGTCGGAGTGTGATGCGTTGAGCAAGGGGAGAAAAGCTGACTTGCGTCGCAGGAGCAACGTATGCAAGGGGAGAAAGCTGACTTGCATTGCAGAAGCGACATGCAGGGGGAGAAAGCAGGAGTGACATATGCGAGGGCGAATAGCGATTTCCAACTTGTGGTCAAGCAGTAGGATGGAGGCTGCAAAGCTAGGAGAGCAGATGACCAAGTACATACCAAACATCCAAGCGTTAAGAAGGAAGTTCGGTGAGTTCACCCCAGAACAAATCCCGTGGTTATGCAAGGAAGAGACGAACGGACTCATTAAGTCAGCCAGCTCATTGGCTCCTTCGGAGAGCGAGAGAATAACCCTACTGAGTCAAGAGCGACGCGAAGTAGACGTAGTGTGGGAAGAAGCCTTGACGGTGAAGAGCGTTTCATCAAGCTAGGAAGAAGGTCTGGAAGAAGATTGAGAATTTGGGATTTTTGCTTCAAGAGTCCAAAGAACCCCAAGGAAGCAAGGGTAATTCGAGCTAGGTCAGCAGAACTCATGGTAATTGGAAGTAAGCTGCATAAGAGAGGTTTTTTGCAAACCACATCTTGGATACGTTGGCGAGGATTAAGCAGAGTAGGAGGAGGGAGGCTACTTAATCACTCCAGAGGTAGAGTGTTAGCATGTCAGGCTCCGAAGCGAAGACACATGTGGAAATGCATGGAACTTAGTGAAGAACTCCGAGAGTGCCAAGAGCATGCCGACGTGATTCACGTTCCAGCAGAGAGTATGGACCTTCGCGACTCCCCGTTCTAACTGGTAGACAGAAGTAACCAACAGGATAGTCATCCAAGATTTGAGGACGAGGCTAGAGGAAGCTAAAAGAAGCTGGGTGGAAGGATGCCCGGGAGTCCTAAGAGAATAGCGAGCAACCCCGCGACGAGGTACGGGAGAGCCCCCATTCAATCTAGTCAATGAGACAGGAAACATGGCCAAAGTGGACGCCAAATAAGTATGACTGCATCAAGTCGTGGAAAATGAAGGGGTAAAAATATCCACACACGTGGAATATTGCTGACTTCAAGAAACATTATATTTAATGCTTTGTATTCCTTTATTCAAATGCTTTGTAACCCAAAATTACGGTAATAAAATGCCCATCTTCTATCTACTTGTCGCAGATTCACTATCTATACTTTATTGCGTTAGTACATTTAACACTCTATCTATCTGAAAGAAGGGGATGACCCCTCACATTAATATTCTATCTGAAAGAGGGGGATGGCCCTCACATTAATATTCTATCTAAAAGAGGGGGATTACCCCTCACATTGAAATTCTATCTGAAAAGAGGGGGATGACCCCTCACATTAATATTCTGTCTAAAAGAGGGGGATTGCCCCTCACATTGAAGTTCTATCTGAAAGAGGGGGATGACCCCTCACATTAATATTCTATCTAAAAGAGGGGGATTGCCCCTCACATTGAAGTTCTATCTGAAAGAGGGGGATGGCCCCTCACATTAATATTCTATCTAAAAGAGGGGGATTGCCCCTCACATTGAAGTTCTATCTGAAAGAGGGGGATGGCCCCTCACATTAATATTCTATCTGAAAGAAGGGGATGACCCCAAGCATTAATATTCTATCTAGAATAGGGGATTGCCCCTCATATTGACACTTTATTTAGAAGAGGGGGATGGCCCCTCACCTTAACATCTTGTTTATAAGAGGGGGACTGCCCCTCACAGTAATATTTCATCTAAAAGAGGGGGATGACCCCTCACGTTAATATTTTACCTAAAAGAGGGGGATGACCCCTCACCTTAATATCTTATTTGAAAGAAGGGGATTGCCCCTCACGTTGACATTTTATCCAGAAAAGAGGGGGTTTGCCCTTCACCTTGATATTTAGTTCAACTTATAAGTATTTAGTTTAATATTTTGCTTGTAAGAGGGGGATTGCCCCTTACATTTGAAAGTTAGTTCGAGAAAAAACAACTTAACATAATAAGCAATAGAGAAACAAAGTTTGATAACGTAATAAAAATGAACTCCTACGAAGTCTCCATACGACAAAGACCTCCCACAAAGTTCCAATGTGTTCCAACCAAGGGAACTTCTACAAAGCTTCCGAGGAGCTCAACGGGATGCGTCGCAACGCGGCGCAGCTTGACGCGACGCGGTAGATGACGCGTCGCGGCAGAAGGTGCTTCAAACATGGTGCGACGCAAATTCAACACAAACACAACAGCCATCGAGTAGGCTAGGACCCCCTCGCCTCCATGGCGACCTACGAAGTTGCAAAGGATGAGTCACAAGCAACCTTGTCATCCTTCCGTGATGAAAGGTGAGAACGGACTCGCGAAGCATGATTGTAATCACACTAAGCCCCAGCAGAACTTCTCGTTCCAAGGATTGTTGAAAAAACTGGTCACTCTAAAAAATTTTACAATTGTTGAGAGGAAAAGTTAGGAGAACGAGTCTTTAACAACTCTCCTAAGGATCAACGAAATATCGAAAGTCTCAAGAGAGAAAGGTACACCAAGATCCCAAAAATGTTGGAAGAAACCTCTCAAAGTGCATGAAAGAAATAGGAGCGGAGCGGTTGACGTGCGACATCAAGGTCTAAAACAAGAGCTTGCGTCATTGAAGGGAATCGAGGAGTTTCCAAGCTTTTTTCCTAGCTTCAATTTTTGGAAAAATCCTGCGAATCAGATGAACGCTAGGGCGGATTCCTGGTGCCCAACATCAAAATCATATTTGTGAGGAAGAATTAAAAAGTTTTCTTGCAAAACAGCCATAGAGTGACATACGTATTTAAGCGGCAGACCATCACAGCTGAAAAGAAATGTTAAGGCAAGACGCACCGAGCGCATGTCGAACGGGATTGCATCAGGGGCAAAGTTGGTCGAGGCATTTCGCCTCGGCCAAAGGTGGTCGAGGCAGCCTGCCTCGCCCAGGAAATCTGGCCGAGGCAGGCAGCCTCGGCCGGGATATTTTTGAGTGCGTAATGTCTTAAAATTCTTTCAGATTAACGAGTTGTTTCTATTTTTCCGGATTGACGAAGGATGACCTCTGGAAGTTCAAAAGCAAAAATTACTACAAGAAAAGAGATGAAGAGCTATATACCCAAACCGACACATTTTGACATTTTTCTGGAAGATGATTGGGATCGAGAAGACAGATAAAACGAAGCAAGATGAAGGATATGGGGTATCCCACCAGGTTTACATAGAAGACAAAAGAGTCCCAAGTGGAAAAGGCTTTGCAAAGCAAGAGAATACTGTCAAAAGAAGAAGCAGAGTCAGAATCAACTTATCTACTATTAAAAAGAAAAAGTTGAATCAAAATCAACTTACCCGTTAGAACTTCCTAATTTCAAAGGAAATATTTGGAAGTTGGGGGGCTACTGATAGTGATAGGAAATTAGAGTACGAGAAATTACGAAAATGCCCTCAAGATGTCAAAGAAATTGCGGCAATGCCATCAAAGGAGGTTGGCGGCGGTTACTTGAGGGAAGTTGCAAAGGAAGTGGGGGACGCGGAATGACGAAGGTGCCCTCGCCAATTTAATCTAGATCGTAGGATTGAGGGATAATATTGTATTTTCACCCCCTAAAATTTACTATAAATAGGGGGTGAATCTCATTTTGTAAGGGACTTGAATCATGAATAAAAATTCTACTTTCACTTTTTCTGTCTTTGCATTTCTTTGCGTTGACTCAAGGCAACGTGCTTAGGCTAGTCACCTCCCGAATCTCATACCATCACTTTGTTTACACTCTTTTAATGTAGGACAATGAGCATATTTACAGTGTAAATAGTTATGCTTCCTTATTGTTTTTTCGATGTGGGACAAATGACAAAGTGTTCAATTTTGATTTACACTTTTCCAATGTGGGACAATGAACATATTTATAGTGTAAATAGCTTAAGCTTCCTTATATTTTTTCAATGTGGGACAAATAAGAAAGTGTTCAATCTTGATTTTTAATTTTTTAATGTGGGATAATGAACATATTTATAGTGTAAGTAATTTAAGGTTCCTTATATTTTTTCAATGTGGGACAAATGAGAAAAATATTCAATCTTGGTTTGCACTTTTCTAATGTGGGACAATGAGCATATGTATAGTGTAAATAACTTAAGTTTCTTTATGTTTTTTTAATGTGGGATAAATAAGAAAGTGTTCAATCTTAAGTTATACTTTTCCAATGTGGGACAATGAGAAAGTATTTAAATTACATTTGGTTTATATTTTTTCAATATGGGATAATGAACACTTCTAATAGGCAATAGAGTTTTTATTTATATGAAGGCAATGGTTATTAAAATATTGTTATCAATTGTATTTATTTAATCAATTATATATAATATATTTGGGGGGGTTTCAATTTTAAATATTGTTATCAATTGTATTTATTTAATCAATTATATATAATGTATTTGGGAGGCTTCCTTCATCATTAAGGAAGGACAGACAGCTTTCGCAGGCCTTGAGGCCCTAGCCGTAGCCCAGCAATGATGGCTAAGGCTGATTTGATGTTTTTGGTGCCTAAACGCCTTGAAGTATAGGCACGTGGCATCAAGCACTTGACGGGGGGTGGTTTTTGATAACCGCCCACGTCTGTTACCCCACACTTTCCGTAACCGGGCAGTTACCTGCACATACCTCCAGGAACCGCAATTTTTTCCTTTCCGCCCCTGTAACCCTGCCCATAAGAACCTCCTCTTACCTCATTCCCCTCTTCCCCATGTCTTTTGAAGATGGAGCAGAAGCTTTCATAACTTGTAAGTTTATCTTCTTCATGTTGTCTTTCTACCATTTTCTTCTTTGTTTTTTTTGGAGTGAGAATGTCTTCTTCTTTTACCCCTTCCGATGAGTTTGTACGTTATGTGGGAGCGAGGTATATAGGCGATGATCCCTCCGAGGCTACTTCTAGCAGTGCGGGCCATGGCCTGGCAATGGTCGGAGGTGGAGCCTTAGGCAACTTTCACGGCCTTCTAGACGTCTGATAGACGAATCGGAGGAGGAGGAGGATAAAGAGGACGGAGAGGAGATTGAGGGTTGTAAGGGGGGAAGTCAGGTAGGAGATGAGGCGGAGGGTTCCTCCCCAGGAGAGGCAAGGGTAAGGTTTGAGTAGGAGGAGGAAATGAGAGAGATGAGCCTAGCTGAGATAGGTAGATCCGTTTCCTTCCCCAATGCCGTCGCCCTGAGAGAGGAGTTTGGCATCCCCTATGACTTTGATATTTATATTCCTTCTCCTGTTGATGTGCCCGAGCATCCTCCTAAAGGATGTTTGAGTTTTTTCTTGGCCCAACTACGGGCGGGTCTTAGGTTTCTTGTGCCCTCCTTCTACCAGGAGATTTCTAACTTGTACCAAGTTCCCTTGAACCAATTAAGTCCCAACTCCTTCCGCCGCTTGCTAGTTTTTCTATGATCTTGAGCTACAATGAGGTGCCCGTTATGGGCGATCAATTTTTTTTTTTGTTTTCGTATGAAGAGGTCAAAACTGGGAGTCTTTCATTTCTTCCCCCTTCAGGGAGTTAGTTTTCTGCGGCCCCCAGTGCCCCCAAGTGTTGGCAGGGGACCTTTTTCTTTGTTCGTCCCCCAAGCCTTGGTCCTTTCCCAGTCAATTGATCATGGATCCTCCTCCTGTCCCTTCTTTTTTGATGAAGGAACAACCAACCGCCTTCTCTTCCTCCCTGACAAAGTTGAATCACCAGCCCTATGCTATCAGGGATATGGTTGATGAGAGGCTTCTCTCCTAGTTTGGGCTGACTCCCAAGGAGGTCGCTTTGGAAGAGCCCCTGAGTACTCTTTGATTCCTTGCTGCATTATTCATTCCGAAGTGATGAATGTATTTTGATTTCAATCTTTCTCTTGTAATAGAGGCCATCATGTTTGAAAAGCTGTTAAGAGATAGTGCTCAAGGCAGCCCAACAGGGACCCCTTCCGCGACTAGGACCCTCGAAGAGACCCCAGGTGATGCGAGAGGGAAGCGAGTTGTTCCTACCCCACGAGGGTTGTTCCAAGAGGGCCAATGGGGCTCCTCCAGCCAGCCTCCCCTAGGGAGCTCTCAGAGGGTGGTCACCGCTCTACCATAGCGCCTCCCCCCTCCCTCCTCCTCCTCCAAGGGGTTCATCCCCCTGTCATCACTGGTTCGTCCCTGATTAAGGGGTATACACCCACAAGTCCGTTCTGAGGGAGAAAGAAGGGGAGTGCAACCTTTTCTTAGAATTCTTGAGAGGGTTGGTGCTCCCAAGCGACAAGCGCTCCCTGGTGTTTTAATCCATGGAGGATCTAACCAAAGCCCTATGATGCCATGTTTTTAAGGTAGTGTTTGTTGGTTTTGTTTGGATCATTTTTGCACTAGCCTTGTGATTAATGCTTGTGGCCAATTTGTGTAGGTGACAACGCTGGCGGGGGAACTGCTGAGCCGCCCAATAGAGGCACCTCATCCTCCTCCGATGGACGGGCAAATGAAGAGAATGGAGGAGCGCTGAGAGTGGATGTCTACAGAGGTCGCCAAGCTAAAGGCGTCCAAGAAGGAGGCCTAGGAGAAATTCCACCTGTCCAAGAGAGAGGGGGAGAAGCTGCAGCAGGAATTCTTGGCCTTGTCAAAGGACCAGAAGGAGGCCCTGACTAATGCTGTGGACTAGGCTCGTGGGGAGTTCCCCAACTCACAGTAGGGGAAGAACTTCTTGGCCACCTATTGGGAGAGTCGCCTCCTTGCAGGAAAGAAAGTTACTCTTCATGACGTTCATCGCTTCCGTGAAAGGGAGAATGCTCTAACGCCCCGTAATCCTCCTCCGCCCGCTTCGAGGAGGGGAAAGAGTGGTCGCCGGTTTTCTCCTGCTCGAGCTAGGGATCCCCCTGGTGGCTCAGGACGAAGTGAGGGGGGTTCCTCCCCCCTCACGGGGGCAGTGGCTCTAAACGTCCCCCAGAAGGTGAAGTTGACCCTCCATGTTATGGAGTAGGGAAAGGACACTTCACCTACGGGACTAACAGGCAATGAGAGATTTCATCTTTTTGGGACGCTGCTGACCACGATATTACTTATGAGAAATCAAGGGATCTCGTGAGCCCCTATGATGTAACGCGCCTCGGTACTCTTCCCAGCGGTACTCTTACTAGGCTTCTTCAGGCTGAAGCAGCTAGGGTTTGTTTTCTTCCTTATATTCTATGTTTTATAATACTTCCTTAGCATCTGAGGTTTTTACTAAGGGGTTTCCGTTTCTCAAGTGATTAATCTTACTGAAGCGACTGAGATGCGCTTAGGCAACTATGAGAAGGAGATCCAACAACTGAAGGACACCCTTGAAGATGCGAGAAAAGACCTAAGTCGTTGCCAAGATCTTAAAGTTACTTTAGCCGAGCAGGTTAAGTGGAAAGATAACTTCAACCTGGAGGTTACTTCGGGGAAAACATTCTTCATATCAGATGCCGGCAAGATTTACTTGGAGTGCGTGTGGGATGACTTCAAGGAAAAGTACGTGGGCTCTGATGAGTTCAACCAAGCTATCATTGGCAAGGCGAGCGAGATCTATGACCAGGTGAATATACAATGTCGCGCCACGTTGAGGAACAACGGTCGCTATGGTGATGAAGACTTCATGTTCCTTGATCCCAAGGTTCCAGATGAGGATAGAGATGAAGATGGGGAGGTTGAGGTGGCTGATGACATTCATGTCAATGGGGCTCCCGCCTCTGCGGCGGAAAAGAATTAGAATTTTTCTTTTCGTATGTTCAAATATTAGGACCGTTTATCTTGTTTCTTGAATTCTTATGATATTTTTCCTCCCTTTAAGTTATCAGAATTTGTCAGACTTTGTTTCTCCATTGCTTTATATGTTAAGTTACTTCTTTTATGCTAAACATCAACGTGAGGGGCAATCCCCCTCTCTCAAACAACATACTCATATGAGGGGCAATCCCCCTCTGTTAAAAAAAATTCTTATGTGAGGGGCAATCCCCATCTTTCAAACAAAATTCTAACGTGAGGGGCAATCCCTTCTTTTAAACAAAATTTTCATGTGAGGGGCAATACCCCTCTTTTAAACAAAATATTCATGTGAGGGGCAATCCCCCCTTTTAAACAAAATATGAATTGTGAGGGGCAATCCCCCTCTTTCATAAAGTGAGGTATTAACAACAAACTCACTATTAGTAAACAAAACAAGAACATTTCATTGCCATAACTGAGAGTTACAAAGCGTTCAAACGAAATATATACAACATTAAACAAAATATCTCTTGAGGTTAGCAACGCTCCATGTGTGCGGCACTTCCTTCCATCCAACTTCTGCAGGCGATAAGTTCCTTTTCCCACTATCTCGATTACTTGGTATAGTCCTACCCATTTGGCATCAAGTTTTCCAATGTTTCCTGTTGCGTCAGCTCTTCTTAACACTATGTCTCCAACTTGGAAATCTCGATGTCGTACTTTATCATTGTAGGCCTTTGCCATCAACGTCTTGTAAGCTTCCAACCTAGCGTTCGCGTTGCTCCTCAGGTCTTCCAGAAAATCCAGGTTAACCCGTATTTCACTATCATTACAAGTCGGCTCATATTGTCGTACCCTGAGTGTTTCCTCTCCTATCTCCACCAGGATGACAGCTTCTATCCCGTAAACTAAACTAAACGGGGTTTCCCCCATGCCTCATCGTGGTGTGGTCCGATATGCCCATAGGACTTCCGGGAGCTCTTCCACCCAATTTCCTTTGGCTTCTTCTAACCTTGTCTTCAAATTCAAGAGGATTATTCTATTAGTTACTTCTGCTTGCCTATTAGACCGGGGTATCGCGACCGAGGTATAACACTACTTAATTTTCAGCTCTTGACACCACTGCTGAGACTTGGCTCCTTGAAACTCCGTGCCATTATCCATCACAAAGGCTCTTGGAATGCCAAAGCGGCATATGATGCTCTTCTACACAAACCTTATGACCTCCTTCTCTGTGATTCGACTCAGTGCCCTCTGCCTCTACCCACTTCGAAAATAATCCACGGCAATGAGTAAGTACTCTCGTTGGCCTGTCACTCAGGGGAGTTTCCTTACTATGTCCATTTTTCATTGATCAAATGGGCAGGGGCTCTGCAATGGCTGCATGTATGTCGTTGGGACGTGACTGACGTTCGCATGCTCTTGGCACTTTCGGTATCTCTTTACTAAGCTCCAAGCATCCTCATGCATGGTAGGCCAGAAGTATCCTTGCCGCAGGGCCTTGCGTGCTAACGCCTTTCCCCCAGAATGATTGCCACAGCTTTCTTCGTAGATCTCTCTTAGGACATATCATGCTTTGTCCTTGTCCACACACCTAAGATATGGTCGTGAAAACCCTCTTTTATATAACTCTCATCCAATCAGTGTGAACCTAACAGCCCTTGCGCGAATCGCCCTTGCTTCCTTAGGGTCTTCAGGCAAAGCTCCAAGTCTTAAATATGCCTCCAAATCTTCCTTCCGGCTTGGAGAGGCTCCTTTTGTTAACAAAACTTCCTCCCCATCAACCTCCACATCAGGTCGGTCTTGGCTCAACAAGGTTATTCTTCTGCTCTTTAGCGAGGCTAACGAGCTAGCTAATTTAGCCAGTTGATCTGCTTCTTCATTGCTCGACCGCGGGACTTGTTCCAAGGTGAACTCATCAAACTTCCTTCTCACCACTTGGATATGTGCTAAGTATTTAGCCATCTGTTCCCCCTTAGCTTCGAAGTCTCCATTTACCTGCTTGACAACAAGTTGGGAATCGCCATGTGCCTTTATGCACTTTGCTCTGGCCGCGAAGGCCAAATTCCTCCCGCGATTAATGCCTCATACTCCGACTCATTGTTAGAGCCACGAAGCCAAGTCTGATGGCATAACGCAGTGTATCTCCCTGCGGGCTCTCAATCACAATTCCTGCCCCGCTACCTTGGGAAGCGGATGATCCGTCCACGAACATCTTCCACCATTTATTTCCTTATGCGCCTTCATCCTCTGTTAGCTCAGAAATAAAATCTGCCAAAGCTTGTGCCTTGATTGCAGACCTAGGTTGATACTCAATCCCATGCTCATTTAGCTCTACTGACCACTTTACCATCCTTCCTGATATGTTTGGATCAGCCAACACTTTTTTCAGGGGTTGGTTCGTCAATACAACCACAGGGTATGATTGAAAATACGGTCTCAACTTCCTAGCTGTTGTTATCAAGGCCAAGGCCACCTTCTCTATTTGGGTATATCTCTTCCGACCCCTGAAGGACTTTACTAGCGTAATATATGGGTCGGTGCTCGCGCCCCTCTTCTCTCACGAAAACCGCACTTACTGCCCCTTCCGATACTGATAAATACACAAACAGGGTCTCCCCGAGCCCCGACTTTGTTAAAAGAGGTGGCGAAGTAAGATATTTCTTCAGATCCTCGAAAGCAAACTGACATTGCTCTGTCTAAGAGAAACCCTGTATCTTCTTTAAGACATTGAAGAATGGGAGACCTCGTTCTGAACTTTGAGATGAAACGATTGAGAGCCGCCATCCGTCCTGTCAACTTCTGGACCTCCTTACTCGTTTTGGGAGGCTGCATCTTCTTGATAGCTTCGATTTTCTCTGGGTTGGCCTCTATCCTTCTCTGAGAAACCATGAAATCCAGGAACTTCCCTCCCTAAACTCCAAATGTGCATGTCATGGGGTTCAGCTTCATCCCAAATTCCCTCAAAGTGTCGAAACACTCTGCGAGGTCCTTCACATGATCTTTCCTTCTGCGGCTTTTGACTAGCATATCATCTATGTATACTTCCATATTCCTTCCTTTCTGCTTTTGGAACATGCCATTCACCAACCTCTGATATGTGCTCCCGCGTTTTTCAGCCCAAAAGGCATAACCTTATAGCAATATGTCCATTGCTCGGTGACAAAGCTTGTCTTCTCTTGATCCTCATGTGCCAACCAAATTTGGTTATATCCTTGGAAGGCATCTAGGAAGCTCATCAGCTCACATCTTGAAGTTGAATCAATGAGTGTATCAATCCTTAGCAGGGGATATAAGTCTTTGGGGCAAGCTCGATTTGAGGTCGGTGAAATCGATACACATCCTCCACTTTTCGTTGCTCTTCGGGACCAAGACCACATTGGCCAACCACTCGGGATAGTACACAGGTCGAATGTAGTCGACTTGAAGCAATTTCTCGACTTTTTCTTTTATTATTTTGTTTTTCTCTATCCCAAATGCCTTCCTTTTCTGTCTCACTGGTTTTGCTTAGGGGTTTATGTTAAGCCTATGGACCATCACTTTGGGGCTTATTCCTTTCATGTCCGACATCTCCCACACAAATACCTCGGCAGACTCTTGCAGAAAACTGACTATGACGTGCTCTAGCCGCGGACCCAGCAATGTTCTAATTCACTGTCGTTAGCGGATCCTCCAAGAGCTCCACCATTTTTATCTCCTCAAGGGCCTCCATTCTCTCCTTCTCAACTTCCCATTTTTTTGGCTTCTCGTCGAGACACCTCCCCTTGTCCTTCTTTGGAGCTTCCCCTCCGTGGCTCACCGGGCTTCAACTCGGGCGACCCCCTCGTCGTTACTGAGTTTTTGCCGCCCTCACCCTTCCTCTCAGGGACAACCACTGGTTTTTTCAATATGCTAACATATCACTCTCTCGCCTGCTTCCTATCGCCAACCTCTTCCCCCACCCCTTCAGGTGTCGGGAACTTCACTTTCATGTGATAGGTACATATCATGGCCTGAAAGAGATTTAAACTTGGTCTCTCGAGGATTGCGTTGTGAGCAGAAGGTGCATCTACTACCAGAAACTTGACAAATTTTGTCACTCAACTTGGGTACGTCCTATCGACATGGGCAGCGTAACTTCCCCCAACGGCTCAACTACATCTCCGCTAAAGCTGGTCAATAGCGTATTGATTGGCATGATTTGCACATTATCAATCCTCATTTGAGAGAAAGCTTTGTAGAAAAGGATGTCCGCCGAGCTCCCTCTATCAACTAAGATCTTCTTCACCTAGAAGTTGGATATCGAGGCAGTCACAACTATTGCGTCGTTGTAGGAGGGAAGGCTTCCCTCCAAGTCTTGGTCGTTGAAAACTATCTCACCTGTGGGATATACTTGGGGCGCTACCGTGACCTCACTATAAGCAACATGGTTGGCAGCATGCGCTACTCTCATTGCAGCCTTTCTAGCTCGCCCGAGTCTCCCCCAGCTGGTCCTCCCAAAATGACCCTAATCACACCAGTAGTTAGGAGGTTATCCTTGCTCGCTTTCTCTGCTTCCACTTTCACCCCCATCTCGAGATGGGGTGCAACGTGCTTGCTTTCGTTGGCGGCCTCTTGAGGACCCCGCTTCCTTTGCCCCACAAATTCCTTCAAATAACCTTTTTGGATCAACTTCTCAATTTCATTTCTCAAATGGTGGCACTCTTCTTTACTGTGACCTCGATCCCTATGGAAGTGACAATATTTATCGGACTTCATTCTTTGTGGGTTGTCCTTCATCGGCTAAGGCCATCTTACCAACCCTTGTTGTTTTGCCACAGTGAGAACTTGAGCTCGCAGAGCGTTTAACGGGGTGTATTGAGCCAAATCCCCGGGCAGCATGTGCCTGCATTCACGCTTAATCCCCTCTGCCCTAGGGGGAGCCCTCTTCTCCTCTTCATCTGCCCTCTGTTTGAGGGGATTCGTTGGTCGCACACCTATGGTCTCTTCAATCCTTATATACTTCTCTGCTCTCAACAACAACTCTTCTTGAGTCGAGGGAGGCTTCTCAGTAATCGACTCCTTAAACCGACATCTCCTCAAATTCTGCTGCATGATGCTTGCCAGAAGTTCGGGGTTCACGTGGGGGACTTCCAAAACTGCTTCTAAGAAGCGCTGCACATACTCCCTCAAAATTTCATTCTCTTGCTGGATTATTGTAAACAAATACGATGCGGTTTTGGGATACCACCTATTTATCGCAAATGGTGCAAGAAGCGCTGGGAGAGTTACTCGATGGCTCAATGGTTCCTGGGGGTAATTGGTTAAACCATGCCATCGCCTTCCCCGAAAGGGTAGTCCAAAACAACTTGCAATAGGCCGCATCGCTAATGTCTAGCAAATCGGCCTTGGCCAAGAAGAGATCGAAATGATCCTGAGGATCTCCTACTCCATTATACTCATTGAGGCTTGGGATCTTGATCCCGAGATGGATGGCTTCTACTAGTATGTGGAGGGCGAAAGGACTCCGTCGTGGGGGCTTCATTGCCAAAGGTCGGGTCGGGTACCCCGGAGGTCCTAAGGGATTCGGAAAACCATGTGGGGGAGGAACGCCCATCTCTTGATACCCTCCTTCTTGCACCGACGGCACCTCCTCCGGGCGTGGAGGATGAAAGTAATTGTCTTCACGTCTCCCCTGCGGAGGAGATGGAAAGCAATCTTCTTCGCCTGCATATCTGCGAGAAGGTGTAGGGAAATAGTTGTCCTCTGGTTGCGTGGCCCTGCTGTTGACTTCCTCCTCATAGTCTAAACCTTCATGGGCGTCCCCGGGCCTCTGCTCGCCACCCTCGGGGGCCAAGGGAGCGTCTTGGCCTCTGCGAGGATAGCGAGGGGGTCGTGGGGGTAACGTGTGTCCTGCTATGTACTGGGCCACAGCCCTCTCTGCTGCTTGGGCAAATGCGTCTTCCACTAGTTGGCGGAGTGCCTCTGGAGCTATCTGAATGATTGGGGGTGGGGGTGGAGGTGGAGCCTCGGCATCTTCCTGCCTCTCATTCTGTAGGTCGTGAGCGAGTGGATTCTCCGGGACGTGGTCTTGCACGTGATTCTCCCCTCCTCTCTCGGGTTCGTCTTGCCCCGCATTCGTACTTCTGACTCTCGACCGGGTGTTCATCCTCAATGCTTAGATCAGTTTCCTATAGACGGTGCCAAGCTGATGGGGTGAAATTCGGGAAGTAATTGATCCAAGTACAATCACACAAAACGACATCGTGAGTCAAGAACTTGAGAGTTCTTCTCAAGAATATATTTCTTAAAATAGTAATCAAGTCCCATTACATTAAATTTTGATGACCTATTTATAGTAAATGAGGAAGGGCACAAAGATGATTTTATCCTCCAATCGCCTCTAATCTAACGGCTACAATCTAATCTTCAGGGGCGCCTTGGTAATTGGCTCCACCCCACTAACTTCTAAAAATAACTTCTTTAAAAGAGCATTATTTTTTATTTTAAACTATTCAATTTTAATAAAATAAAAACTATTATCAAAACCCTCAAATAAAGAAATTGAATTTAAATATCAGTGCATATATATGTTCGTACCGAAAATACCTTACAAACAAGGATTATGTGTGGGTGTATTAGGTGGAAAAGGAAAAGAGAATTGAAGGAAAAATATATGTAAAGGTAATAGAGTAAATAAAAATAGAATATATATATATATATTTATCTTTTCAGCCTTATATATCCATTTTTTTCATCCAATTTTAGACATAAACAAAATTTAACTACGGAAAGGTCTCGTATAAATTCAATTTTACTTTTCTTTTTGTTTATTCTCCATAATCAAATAACAAATTTTTTTCTAATATGAATTCTCTTTTATTTCCACTTTTTCTCATCGAATTTTCACCCCAACTCAACAAACACTAAATGTCAATTGGTTAAATTAGCACCACATCTTCTTATGGAGAAAAATATCATTAGTTCAAATTCAAGTTTGCAACTGATGACATTTGGTAGCACAACTTTTAGTGAAAAAACTTAGAAAATTCTTCTATAATTTGTAATATAAAGTAAGAGAAGGATAAAATAAATAGTAGTCAACTAATATTAGGAGTTTCTTCCTCTTCTATTACTTAATATTCATGAAACATAAAAAACTATTCTAAGAATTTATAAAATGTCAAATCTTATTCTAAAATTGTGCAACTCTCGAAATTTCTGATGAAATAATAACACGAGACTTATAAAATGTTACTAATGGCAATTTTATAGTTATAACAAAACGAAATTGTATGGGTTTATATTAAACTTCTAAAAATATGCTAAAAACTCCTTATTTTTTAAAACCTGTAAATTACAACGAGCTCCTCTAAAATTTGGTATAATTACAAATATCTTCTCGTTGTTTGAATACCTCCTAATTTTAACAGTGGTCCAACAACTACCCGAATCCGTTAGTCACTGTTAGGTTTATATCCATTTTTTTTTTGAATTGATCAAAATACCCTTATCGACTATGAATTATAATTTTATATTATTTTTTAAAATTTTCTAAAACTTTTTTACAGACTAAGCAGACAATTTTTTTATAATTTTAAAAAAATTTCCATCTACCTCATCATTTTTTTGTACAATTTTTAAATTATTTTCTTAAAAAAGTAACAAAGTTGATTATTCCAGATCCTCTATTCAATAATCATATAATTTAATCAAACATCAGCGAGTATTGATAATTTTCCAAACAACGATGGGTACTCATATTATGTCAAACCTAAGAGTAACCATTTTCTAAATAAACAAATGTACAATCTCCTAAAGTATTGTTCCGGGGTCTTATAAATTTTATTTTCCTAAAATAATTATCAAGTACTCCACAATATTTTCTAACTAGATCTCAAATACTTTTCAAAATGTTTTGAAAGAGTTTATAAATTGAGTTGATGAAGACATTTCCTTAATCCCAAATAGTGATTTTGAGAAGGGTTGCCTCACAACCACCCATTCCGGCAGGCGACTGGGGAACAATATTTCCATTTATTTCAGCTGCTCTCTGGCCCACTAATTTCAATTTGGCACTTCATATTCATTATTCTAATTTAGATGACTTTGATCATTGACTGGATGGAATTTGTCAAATCTGAGTTGATTGGCATTTCTTGTGATAGCACCTTACTTCTTCAATCTAAAGAAGATTACTTATAATTATTGAAGTTTTTTTTTTAGGTAAATATAAATTACATTAAAATAAATAAAAATGGTACAAATAGGACAAGGTGATGGGTCAAGAGTCCAAAACAGAAGCAAAAATTGGAATATAATTAATGAAGTTTGAGATAATTATCTTTACATCTTGAATATCAAGAAAGATTATTTAATTAATAATTATAAAAAAAGAAAGTTCATTTAATGAAGTTGAGATAGGTATAACGTTGTATAATCATTTAGATGTGGAGGATGGTCTAATGTATGTCGTAAGTTTGCCGTGTGTTGCTTCACTTGTCAACTATATGATCTTGAACCTAGCCTACAAGGCACGAGCATAGCCATGCCCGTGCTGGCAAGTGGCGGTGGCCGTGTGCGTGCAAGCATAGATTTGAGTTTTGAACATATACAGATGTATGTAGGTTTGTCAATAGGTAGCGCAATGCCTTATCCAAGCATATTCTTAAGAAGAAAAAAAATTCAGAGTTGACCCAAATTCAGACCCATAAAAAAAATAGATTTGGATCGGATCGGGCCTATACCCACTAGTACCCATTAAGCCAATATTTACCAAAAAATCACAATCACATTTCCTAAATCCTAATTCCATTAAGATTTCAAACGTTTCTTTCGCGGTTTCAGTTTCACCGCAATGCTTCTTCCCTAGACCCCAACGACCTCTATTGTTATAGTTACCACCAGCAACGTTTGGAAAAAGCCCGATGTATAGAGGAAGTGAAGTGTTTGGTGGATGATTGAGGATCCGTAGTAGGTGTCTTGGACTAGGATTTAGGAGGGGTGGGGTTAATTCTCGTAAGCTCCATTTACTTTGTGATATAAGTTATTTAGATGACATGATTAAAAAAAATTGCATTAATTAAATTATGCTTATTTAAGTTGTTTGGATTGAATAACTCAATCCATTTAATGATCATTAGTACTGGATTATTGAATTAGAAACGGCTCCAAAATGTAAAGCAAACCCTTTACTTGAGTATATTATTTTTCTTATACAACCTAATAATGAAAAGTAAACAGTGCCTTAATGACGAGGAGTGTGGGTGATTGGGTTTGGTGGAAGAGGCGGGAAGGGTGTGCCTCCTACTGTTTGGGCCTACAGGTCAGGTCCAACTCCAATCAAACCCAAAAAACCTGGTCTAGGACAACGCCTTCGAGTTTAAAGACTCATTGGGTCTTAAATTGGGTCGAATTTCAATAATATTTAATTTATTTGAGCCTCTTTTAGACATGAACCTGATAGGATAAAACTCTACTCATTGACAGACCCAAACGTAGGTCTACCCTCATCTAAGGCCCAATGGTGCCACCAATGATTCAACCTGAAAGTATGGTTGTTAAGGTGAGGCTTTAACTTTTAATGTTGCATATTTGATTTCTTTTTATTAAAAAAAAAAGTGATTACAACTAATAGTTGATTATGTAAATGCATATTTTAGCTAAATTTTACAACTAGCGTCATATGTTAAAAGTATGACATAATAAGAAATAAATTAAAAGCTATTATAAGTTAGAAATCTATTAACAACCAATCAAGTATATAAATTTTATTAAAATAAAATTACAGCTAAGATCCTTTGGAGAACAATAGCTACGTGAGAAGGATAGGTTTAAATATGTGTTTTTCTACTCTTAATGTAAATTAAATTAAGCAAACGTAATTGGAGACCCACTTAAATTATTTATTAAATTTGGTAAAAGCCAATATCAATTTCTAATCAATTTATATCAGATCGTGCAAATTATAAAATTATAATTGTTAACAACTTATAATTAAAAGATGTAAGGCTTATAACACTAGAAGAAATTTAACATTTAACCATGACTGATTGTCATAATTAAAGATAAATTAGTTGTATTAAATAATCATTCACCAAGGTCAAGCAATGATTGTTGGTCGTGATTTTTGCGAGTGTGGCTAAAATATTTGTCATGGCTAAAAGTCATGACAAAAATAATTTTTATGGTGGATTGTTTAGGTTTTTGCAATAGATTTTTTTTTTAACCATGATTCATAATAATTATTTACCATAATTTTAATTTATAGCCAATAAAAATGTAGCCAATAGTAACTCTTTTTTTTTCTAGCGTAAGATCACCGTTTAAAATAAGGCTAACAAAATACAATTATAAAATAATAAAATTTGAATTAAAGCTTAGTTTGATTTACATGATCATCAACGAGGCCTCTCCCTAACAATGGTAAGGTCCTATAACTTTATAAGTACGATGTCTTGGATTTGAATTTCATCGAGATAAGTCATTATGTATCTTTGTTTACTTAAATTCGTAATAATTTAAGATGTTTTTGAAATATTAATGTGCTTTACTATATATAGCTACAATTACATTTATAGCCCTTGATCTATAATTTATTTATCATGATTAAAAATGATGGTGTATGATTCGGGAGGTGATTAGCCTAAACACGTTGCCTCGAGTCACCGCAAGGAAATGCAAAGACAGAAAAAGTAGAAAGTAGAATTTTTATTAATGATTCAAGTCCTTTACAAAATGAGATTCACTCCCTATTTATAGTAAATTTCAGGGGGTGAAAATACAATATTATCCCTCAACTTCCCTCAATCCTACGATCTATATTAAATTGGTGAGGGCACCTTCGTCATTCCGCATCCCCCACTTCCTTTGCAACTTCCCTCAAGTAACCGCCGCCAACCTCCTTTGATGGCCTTGCCGTAATTTCTTTGACATCTTGAGGGCATTTTTGGAAATTCTCTTACTCTAATTTCCTATCACTATCAGTAGCCCCCAACTTCCAAATATTTCCTTGAAAATTTGGAAGTTCTAACGGGTAAGTTGATTTTGATTCAACTTCTTCTTTTTAATAATAGATAAGTTGATTCTGACTCTGCCTCTTCTTTTGACAGTATTCTCTTGCTTTGCAATGTCTTTTCCTCTTGGGACTCTTTTGTCTTCTATGTAAACCTGGTGGGATACCCCATCTCCTTCATCTTGCTTCGTTTTATCTGTCTTCTCGATCTCAATCATCTTCCAAAAAAATGTCGAAATGTGTCGGTTTGGGTATACAGCTCTTTGTCTCTTTTCTTGTAGTAATTTTCGCTTTTGGACTTCTAGAGGTCATGCTTCGTCAATTCGAAAAA
Organism: Sesamum alatum; assembly: GCA_034509735.1. Taxonomy (NCBI): domain Eukaryota; kingdom Viridiplantae; phylum Streptophyta; class Magnoliopsida; order Lamiales; family Pedaliaceae; genus Sesamum; species Sesamum alatum. The sequence continues at coordinate 22,031,537 of JACGWO010000011.1, read as the reverse complement.
ATAGAAACAACACGTTAATCCGAAAGAATTTTAAGACGCCATGCACTCAAAAAAATATCTCGAATCCTTGCATGTGGCCGAGGCTGCCTGCCTTGGCCTCGGCTTTCTGGCCGAGGCAGGCCACCTCGGCCAGACTTGCTGGTCGAGGCAAGCTGCCTCGATCGTGCCTGGTCGAGGCAGGCTGCCTCGACCACCATTTCGCCTCGGCCATCTTTGCCCCTGATGCAATCACATTCAACATGCGCTCGGTGCGTCTTACCTTAACATTTCTTGTCAGCTGTGATGGGTTGCCGCTTGAATACGTACATCACCCTATGGTTGTTTTGTAAGAAAACTTTTTAATTCTTCCTCACAGAAATGATTTTGATGTAGGGTACCAGGAATCCAACCAAGCATTCATCCAATTCGCTGGATTTTTTCAAAAATTGAAGCTAGGAAAGAAGTTTGGAAACTGCTCGATTCCCTTCAATGGCCCAAGCTCTTGTTTTAGACCTTGATGTTGCGCGTCAACTGCTCCGCTCCTATTTCTTCACGCACTTTGAGGGGTTTCTTCCGATGTTTTCGGGATCTTGGTGTACCTTTCTCTCTTGAGACTTTCGATATTTCGTTGATCCTTAGGAGAGTTGTTAAGGACTTATTCTTCTAACTTTTCCTCTCAACAGTTGTAAAATTTTTTAGAGTGACCCATTTTTCCAACAATCCTCGAAACGAGAAGTTGTGCTGGGGCTTAGTGTGATTACAAGCATGCTTCGCGAGTCTGTTCTCGCCTTTTATCAAGCAAGGAGGACAAGGTTGCTTGCTCACTCATCCTCTGCAACTTCGTAGGTCGCCATGGAGGCGAGGGGTCCTAGCCCATTCGATGGCTGTTGTGACTGTGTTGAATTTGTGTCGCACTATGTTTGGAACACCTTCTGCCGCGTCGCGTCAAACTGCGTTGCGTTGCGATGCGTCCTGTTGAGCTCCTCGGAAGCTTTATAGAATTTCCATTGGTTGGAACACATTGGAACTTTGTGGGAGGTCTTCGTCGTATGGGGCCTATGTAGGAGTTCCTTTTTATTACATTATCGAACTATGTTTCTCTATTACTTATTATGTTAAGTTGTTTTTTCTCGAACTAAATTTCAAATGTAAGGGGCAATCCCCCTTTTACAAATAAAATATTAAACTAAATATCTTATAAGTTGAACTAAATATCAAGGTGAGGGGCAACCCTCCTCTTTTTTGGATAAAATGTCAACGTGGGGGGCAGTCCCCTCTTTCAAACAAGATACTAAGGTGAGGGGTCATCCCCCTCTTTTAGTTAAAATATTAACGTGAGGAGCCATCCGCCTCTTTTAGATGAAATATTTCTGTGAGGGACAGTCCCCCTCTTTTAGATAAGATGTTAAGGTGTGGGGTCATCCCTCTCTTTTAGGTGAAATATTAATGTGAGGGGCCATCCCCCTCTTCTAAATAAAGTGTCAATGAGAATGTTAATGCGTGGGGTCATCCCCTTCTTTCCTATAGAATATTAATGTGAGGGGTCATCCCCCTCTTTCAGATAGAACTTCAATGTGAGGGGCAATCCCCCTCTTTTAAATAGAATATTAATGTGAGGGGTCATCCCCCTCTTTCAGATAGAATATTAATGTGAGGGGTCATCCCTCTCTTTCAGATAGAATTTCAATGTAAGGAACAATCCCCCTCTTTTAGATAGAATATTAATATGAGGGGTCATCCCCCTCTTTCAGATAGATAGAATGTTAAATGTACTAACGCAATAAAGTGTAGATAGTGAATCTGCAACAAGTAAATAGAAGATGGGCATTTTATTACCGTAATTTTGGGTTACAAATCATTTGAAAAAAGGAATACAAAGCATTAAATATAACATTTCTTGAAATTAGCAATATTCCACGTGTGTGGATATTTCTTTCTCATTCATTTTCCACGATTTGATTCAGTCATACTTATTTGGCATCCACTTTGGCCATGTTTCCTGTCTTATTGACTAGATCGAATGGGGGTTCTCCCATGCCTCGTCGAGGGGTTGCTCGCTATTCCCTTAGGACTCCCGGGCGTCCTTCCACCCAGCTTCTTTTAGCTTTCTCTAGCCTCGTCCTCAATCTTGGATAAATATCCTGCTGGTTACTTCTACCTCCCCGTCAGAACGGGGAGTCGCGAAGGTCCATACTCTCTGCTGGAACGTGAAGCACGTCGGCATGCTCTTGGCACTCTCAGAGTTCTTCACTAAGTTCCGTGCATTTCCACATGTGTCCTCGCTTCGCGGTCTGGCATGCTAACACTCTACCTCCGGAGTGGTTACGCAACCTCCCTCCTCCTACTCTGCTTAATCCTCGCCGACGTATCCAAGATGTGGTTTGCAAAAAGCCTCTCTTATGCAGCTTACTTCCAATTACCATGAGCTCTGCTGACCTAGCTCGAATTACCCTTGCTTCCTTGGGGTTCGTTGGGGTTCTTTGGACTCTTGAAGCAAAATCCCAAATTCTCAATCTTCTTCCAGACCTTCTTCCTAGCTTGATGAAACGCTCTTCACCGTCAAGGCTTCTACCCACACTACGTCCACTTTGTGTCGCTCTTGACTCAGTAGGGTTATTCTCTCGATCTCCGAATGAGCCAATGAACTGGCTGACTTAATGAGTTCGTTCGTCTCTTCCTTGCCTGACCACGGGATTTGTTCTGGGGTGAACTCACCGGACTTCCTTCTTAACGCTTGGATGTTTGGTAGTTACTTGGTCATCTGCTCCCCCAGCTTCATGGCCTCCATTCCACTGCTTGTCCACAAGTTGGAAGACGCTATCCGCGCTCACATATGTCACTCCTGCTTTCTCCCCCTGCATATGTCGCTCCCATGGCGCAAGCCAGCTTTCTCCCCTTGCATACGTCGCTCATGCGACGCAAGTCAGCTTTCTCCTCTTGCATATATCGCTCATGCGATGCAACTCTGCTTTTCTCCTCTTGCTCAGTGCATCACACTCCGACTCGTTCTTGGATCTGCTGGCAACACTGTTGCCTTCTCGCCAAAGATGATATGGTTGGCATCGCGTCCTATTACTCTCTCCGCAACTCCTTCAGCTTGCCTTGCTCTCTGAGCGACTCTCTCAACTTGTTTCGTATCTCTTCCTGTTGGGCCTCCCGAGGTAATCCTCATAAGACAAGCAGTTGGGAGGTTGTCCTTGCTAGCTCGTTCTGCTTCCTGCTTTACTCCCACGTACCACGTGCTTGTCTCCAAAAGCAGTTTCCTGGAGCTCTTGTTTCCTTTGTCCCATGAATTCTTGCAAGTAATCTCTTTGAATCAACTCCTCGACCTCATTCTTCAAGTAGTGGCATTCCTTCGAGCTATGGTCTCGATCCCAATCTATCCTTGTCGCTTGGCTACATTGAGCGTTTGAGTCCGCGAGGTCCCGGGGGTGTATTGAGCTAAATCCCTCGGGGGCACATGTCCGCGTTCACGCTTACTTCCTTCTGCCATAAGGGGACCCTTTATCTTCCTCTGTGGCCCTTCCGGCGGCTTGGGCGGATGCATTCTCCAGCAACTGGCGAAGAGTCTCGAGAGTTATCTGAATAACTGGGGGTGGAGGTGGAGCCTCGACCTCTTCCTGCCTATCCTCCTCCTGCGTGCGCTAGTGGATTCTCCAAGGCGCGGTCTTGCTCCTATTGAGTGGAGCCTCGACCTCTTCTTGCCTCTCCTCCTCCTGGGTGCGCAGGTGGATTCTCCAAGGACCGGCCTTGCTCCTGCTGGGGGGGGAGGGAGCCTCAACCTCTTACTGCCTCTCCTTCTCATGGCGGTGCGCTGGTGGACTCTCCAAGGCGTGGGCCTCGACCTCCTCCTGCCTCTTCTCCTCCTGGCGGTGCGCCGGTGAACTCTCCGAGGCGTGGGCCTCGACCTCTTCCTGCCTCTCCTTCTCCTGGCGGTGTGCTGGTGGACTCTCCGAGGCGTGGGCCTCGACCTCTTCCTGCCTCTTCCTCTTTCGGGATCTTCTTGTCCCACGTTCGCACTCCTTGCTCTTGAACGAGTGTTCATCTTCGATGCCTAGACTAGTTTCCCACAGACGGCGCCAAGCTGATTGTGTGTGATTCGGGAGGTGATTAGCCTAAGCACGTTGCCTCGAGTCACCGCAAGGAAATGCAAAGACAGAAAAAGTAGAAAGTAGAATTTTTATTAATAATTCAAGTCCTTTACAAAATAAGATTCACTCCCTCTTTATAGTAAATTTCAGGGGGTGAAAATACAATATTATCCCTCAACTTCCCTCAATCCTACGATCTATATTAAATTAGCGAGGGCACCTTCGTCATTCCACGTCCCCCACTTCCTTTGCAACTTCCCTCAAGTAACTGCCGCCAACCTCCTTCGATGGCATTGCCGTAATTTCTTTGACATCTTGAGGGCATTTTTGGAATTTCTCTTACTCTAATTTCCTATCACTATCAAAAAAGAAATAACTGTTATAAATAATTATCGATTACAGTCACACAACGTTTATCGATCGTAATTTTTACGAGGGTGGCTAAAACATTCGTCAAGGCCAAAAGCCATAGCAAATGCTTTTGCCATGGCCACGGGGAATAAGGTAAGTTTTTGCATCCGTTTAAATTAACCATGATAAGTAATAATCTGTTACCATGACTTCTAGTCCATACCAATTAAAATGAGGGGGTTTAACGCAATTTACCTCCCTGTGATATTGCAAATGAGCAAATTACTTTTCTATGAAAAACACGGGGAGGTAATTTAGTTCATTTTAAAAACCAAAGGGAGGTAAATTACTATTTTATTTTATATAAGGGGATAATTTACTCATTTGCAATATTGCAGGGGTTGTTTGCATTTTTCCCAAAATTAGGCAATAATAATTCTTTTTCTAGTATGTGTGTAAATTTTTAAAAGATATGGATAATTTGTTTAAATAGACCATAGGTTAGAGAATGTAGTTGTAATTGTCCCTAAAATATATATATGAATTTGTGAAAATAATAATAATAATAAGTTCACTTGACCAGCTCTCAACTTATATTATATATATATATATAAGTTTTTACTCGATCAAACAGGTCTCAATCGGTCAAATGAAGCATATATACATAGATATGATAACTGGATGGGAAATATTTGGTAATTAACAACTTTTTATTTTTCCTTCTAAAATCGTATTTTGGGTATCAATCGATGACATTGCCTAAAGTGGGGGCCTCCAACAACTCTTCTTTTATGGCTAATAGAATACCATAAACCAAGAGAACCGGTAAGAAATTAAGCACCAATGAAAAATATGTAATTTCAAATATGTATAGGTTTTTGTATAAAATGAGAATATATAGTAAAATTTCTATAAATTAATAATGTCGGAACTACATAATTTTATTAATTTAAAGAGGTATTAATTAATAATTTATTAATTTAAAAAGATTCTTTCCGATTCAATTAATCTACATTATTCTTCATAAATAAAACATATTCACCGTATTGACTAATTGAATAATGTTTATGTGCAATGTGACTAATTAAAGATGCGATACTGACTAGTTAAACATGCAGTACTGACTAATTGCAGTTTGGAAACGCAACAGTGAAACTTTTGGATGCAGTAAGGAAAGTTAGACATGAAATATAGTTAGATTTTAATTTTAAGAAGAAACAAACAACAATAGAATCATATTTTAGTAAGTTGTTCTAGTTATATTTGTAAATTTATAAAATTATTAATTTATAATACTGAAAGGACTATAAATTTATATAAAGGTCTTTCGAAAAATTATTATCTAATTATCTTATCAAAATTATTAATTTAGACCTTGGGCCAAGTCGAGATCGAAAAAATTATTATTTTAGAGTAGTTATTAATTTATAGAGGTTCTATTGTATTGGATTAGTTAATGAAATTGTGATTTATATTGAACTGTGGTATCAAATCAATATATTTTCAATAATAATACGTATAAATAAATAGATTTTCACTTTAATTACTGTTTCAAAAATCGATAAGTAAAAATGAAAACACAAACAAACAAGCACTACCAATGATCTCTTGGCCTAGTGGTTGAGGTTGAGGTCCCATGACCTTTAAGGTCATGTGTTTGAACCCCACAAATACATGGGATGATAGTCTACTATATAGTAGGATTGTTTGTATAGTGTAATAGTAAGGAGTTGTTTAGGTTTAATTTATGTAATATTGTTGATCAATGTATGATTGTTGTAATTATCTCTATTAGAGATTGATAGTCGTCAGAACTGATTGTAATCAATTTAATTTAATTAATAATATTTATTACTTTCGCTTAAAAAAAACAAACAAACAAACAATCAGGCCCTAAGTCAATCTTCAAAGCAACCCAATAAGGTCAAATACGAGGAAGTTTCTATAAGAGAAGGAGCAAAGCGGTCCCAAGAATAATCAGTATATAAGCTTTAACCAAAAACTTTGATTAAAGGATATGGGCCGCATCTCGTGAGAATGGGCCCAGTGACTAAATGAAGTACGTTGGGCCTAAGGAGGGTAGGCCCAAAAAAAGACATTGCTAACGGATACCGTTGGTTGGAGGACACGTGGCACTATTTAAAACATCTTAGCTAGCATGCGTCCATTGAAGGAAATATATATAAGTTACTTTATGGGACCAAAGGTATCTTTTATTACAACATTTATTATCGTTTAACTCTGATATATAAATCTAACAATCTTCATTCAACTAACTTAATTGTTGGAGTGCTAACGTTGAATCAAGTTCGATACCCTAATTGTTTGTTTAGATTTTCAACTTATTTCCTTCATCCAACAGAGTCAATGCGTACAATTTTCGGTCCATACTGTCTTGCAATTACCTACTCATTGGAATTCAAGTGCATTCATTATATATTTGTTTTGGATGAGTTCTTTATTTTATGATGCAATCCAACAATATATGTCTAGTATCATCCTACATAATTCAAGTACAATTCATGTTGTAAAATGGGGAATGAGAAATTAAAATATAAAATTTAATTAATAGATTTATTTTGATTAAATTAACAATGATTGATGGTGCTTAATCGTGCGGTTAATGACACTGCTACACAATTTTTTTTATAAAGTTAGAAAGCCCTTCAACCGATAATATAACTAACTTAGTAAACTTACATAACTTCCAAAATTACATTAATTGGTAAATTAGTTTCTTTTCTTTCGTTTTAATGTGATGTATTAATTTATATTTTGCTCTTATTTATAATAATACAATTTAAAGCGCAAAAAAAATATTTATTATATATGCGCAGAGACGGGGTGCCACAACGGCTAGTATATATAAAACTATCTGCATTGGCACGTCTGCCCTATGTGTATATAATAAATAATATTTTACACTTTAAAATATATCTATAGTAATTTAAAGAGGAAAGACCCTCCACACTCACAAGCGGCGGTTAATGACATCGTTACACCATTTTTTTTTTATAAAATTAAAAATGACATTCAACCGATAATATAACTAACTTAGTAAACTTACATAACTTTGAAATTTTAATTGAAATAAATCTATTTATTATCATCCAGCCATGGCTAGTCAATCGAAAATGTATCAATCACTTAAGTGGTGTATCCTTCGAGTGGAATGATGTGTTCATTCTGGTATAATGGTGCGTCTTTTGATTGAAATATGTGTCCATTCGGATAGAAATGTGACTATATATATTCAATTTGAAAACTTATTACCTTTTATAAAAAAAATTCAATTAAACATATCCATTGGATGATATTTTTCTAAGTTTTATAAATAGGATCACCTGTTTTCATTTCATTAAATCAATTTTTGAAAAGCATTTGAAGCACTCTGCAAAATCAATATTTTTGTCTTTTATTAAAAGAGTTCCGAAAATTATTTGGTTCGCCATTTTTTAAAATTTGTAATACTGTTGTCTTGAGATATTATATCCTGAAAGAAAATTATCATTGAACTATAAGGACTTATGTGGGGCAATTTTATTTTAAAGATAAAAAGTTCAACCTTTGCATTGATTTTTTGTTAATACATTATTACCACATTATTTTACTAACAATTCCACCATCCTAAAATTGGATCAAGGAGTGCCTGTATAATTTTTTTCTTTAAAAAACCTCTATAATAGCCAAATTTCAAGTTTGCATGTAAAATAAACTTGTAAAAGGCAAATAAATCATTTATAATTCTAAATCGCAATTCAATTCTAATATTAATATCAAATACAATTTCAATATATAACAAAAATAATTAAACTAAATAAATCATCCAACAAAGGAATCCAATCATGCATGTTTTATTATTTATGTATTTTGCATCATTACAATTTATAAAAACATGATATATGATAAATGAACTAATATCTGAAATCAAATCCAAGTTTGCCACCAGCGAGGCTTGAGCACTTTTCACATTGTTGTATCTTTGATTTGCCATCCAAATTCTTAATCAAAAAACTAAAAGGCAAAACAACACAAATAATTACAACAATAAAAGTTATAATATACCAATATAATATGCAACCGACTATAAATACAAGAAATTCATATCTAATTATAACATGTTTAACACTTTAAAATAGCGGGTTTTTATTCATGAGAGGTGAAAGAGGTGTTATACATGTTTAACACTTTTAAACATGTCCAAAAAAATGTATTTAACACTTCTTTCACATTTTAAAAGTGTTAAACATGTATAACATCAAGATGTACAAGATGCACAATGGGCCGCGTTGAGCCAATCCAATCTAGTACCGGAATAACCCAATAAAAAAATGGGCTAGTTTGTACTAGGCCCCCTTGAGATCGGGCCGGTCCTGGGTGGTCCCAACTTCCAATACTTAGGACCGGCCCAGCCCAATGGCCTAAGACCACCTAGTCTTGGTCGGGGTTTGGGCTGGGCCTACCGGGCTGGGTTAGTGGTCCGACTCAATTGGGTTAATTGATTTTTTTTTTTTAATAATTCATGGTAATTTTTATTTTATTCTTCTAAGTTGATATTACTAAGTTTTTTAAACTTTTCAAACTTTAAAACTTCTATTTTAATTGTTCTACTTCTATGTTTTTTGTACATTAATTCATTAATACACTTTAATTTTTTCAAAGTTTATTTTAAGTGCTTTTTGGGCTTCTTATTATTTAAATTTCTCATTGTAACTTGTAAGCTTGTCAGTCAATTTTGTATTTAAGTTCTTTGTGTATTTTTACTTCTTTTCTAGTTATAAGTTTTATTATAATTTTTAGTTAGATTAATTTACTATCTATCTATTCATAAGACAACCATAAATTTAAGTAATTGTTCAAAATAATACCTCCCAAATTTATTAAATTGAATATAGAAATTTATATGTGGAATTGAAAAAGGAAAATAAATAAATAGAAAATTAACCATAAATATTAAAAAACATATAATACATATTGCAAAAAGTTGTTCGGAAATCATTTCCCACTTATACATATTTGACGATCCTTCCCCATACCAATATTGTCTGCGTGAATAATATAATCCTTCAAAATTGATGTTTGAGATGATGGTGTTGTAAAAGTTTTCAGTAGTCTATTTAAATATTCTATTTTTCAGTATTAAAAACACATTTTGATTTTGCAGTAGTCATAATAAAAGGGTTGGGGGAAGGCCTTCTAGAAGAAGGGGAAGGAGTAGAACTAACACTAGAGGAAAAAGAATTTTTTCAAAATCTACTAATGTTTTTAAAAACTAATATAATAATTAATCAAACAAATAATAACAAATAATATAACAAACATATACAATAAGGGGAAAAAAATTTAAAAGGCCCAAACGGTCCTTGGTTGGTTCAGTCCTGGGCTGGGTCTCAAATGGGTTGGTTCATGGGTTGGGCTTGGGTTAAAAAATGAACCCAATTGGGGCCCATTTAAAGGCTCAGGACCACCCTAGGACCGATCATGAACAGTAGTGTGTTGGTCCTAGGTGGGGCCTTTTCGAGCTGGTCCGTGCCGGTCCTGATCCGGCCCGGTCCACTATGCACCATGATGCACAATGGGCAAGAACCAACTCCAAAAAGCCTAGCCAGGGACCGACCCATACTCTTCATGGTCGGACTTTGGCCGGGGCCAGTCCTAGGCCTCAATTGAGTTCATGTTAAACCCAGGCTTGACCTATAGACCGACCCCATTGAGGCCCGATCCACGCTCGATTGGCCCTGTTATATATATGTATATATATATATATATTTGGATTTGGATCCCATAGAATATTTTATGGTATGGTTCAGCCTAAACAATATTACACTGACAAAACTAAAGATGGGTTGGGTCGGTTTTAGGTATTATTATCTGGACTGGTCCTTGGTATTGATACCTCGGGCCAGCGCAGGACCAGTCTGGTCCTAATCAGGCTTGGTATGGCCCGACCCACTTAAAAAAAATTAGTATTTGTATGTATATGTACTTTTGACACATTTAGTCATGTAACCATATAGTTATTAATTTTAGTCATGTATGTATTTCAATAAAACATATTTAGTTCTTTATATTTACCAAATATGACACTTTTAGTCCTTTTTTGGCTGGGATAAAAATGGTAGCCGGAAAAGATTAAGTGAACCTCATGCAGACTGATGGGAATAAAGACGATATTTTTCACAAGAAAAAAACACATATCCTCAAAATCCCAAACCAAAATTCCCAATTTTTGGCCAAAAAAACACATATCCTCAAAATCTTCAAATAATAGGGTTTGAGAGTGGAAGAGGAGATTGGAAATTTTGGCTTGGGATTTTGAGGATATGTGTTTTTTTCTTGTGAAAATATCGTCTTTATTTCCACCAGTTTGTGCGTGAGGTCCGCTTAATTTTCTTTTACCATCTTTTTTTTCTCTAGCCAAAAAACACAAAGTGTCATACTGTCACATTTGGAAAACATACATGACTAGATGTATTTTATTAAAATATATATATATATATATATATATATATATATGATTAAAATGGATTACTGTATAATTACAAGACTGAATGAGTCCAAAGTATAGAATTTATAGGACCAAATATACTTTAAGAAAATATAAAGGACCAAAAGTAACAATCCTATACTTATAAGACTAAAAGTGAAAATTTGCCATTCTGCACCTAAAAACAAAAGAATAAAGAAATTAAGCAGCCAAAAAAGCCCCAATCTCACCCGCTTCAATACGACGCCGTCAGGCTCGAAGTCGGCAACTCAATCGCTTTCCTGCAACCGTGAGTCCCAAACTTCTGCTTCAACCCCAATTATAAGGTACGCTCAAACAAGAACCAAGTGCAGTGAAATCCTAGAAAATATGTATTCCTGTAGATGAATCATTGTTATATATACAGATATATACATACTTGCGCGTTCTTGAATTTCGGTCAAATTTTTCTGCATATACAGTTTATTGCGTCTTCTGTGTGTGTGTGTGTGTGAGAAGAGATGGGGGCAGAAATTGAAGCAGATGGGTTGAAGAAACTAGAGTACTTATCTCTAGTTTCCAAAGTGTGTTCGGAGTTAGAGACTCATCTAGGGTTTGGTGATAAGGTGTTGGCTGAGTTCATCACGGAGATGGGTCGGAGTTGTGAAACAGTGGACGAATTCGATGTCAGACTGAAGGAGAATGGTGCGGAGATGCCGGATTATTTTGTGCGGACGCTGCTCACTATTATTCATGCGATTTTGCCGCCGAAGCCGAAGTCGAAATCGGAGAAGGGGTCGAAGGAGGGAGAGAAAACCCCATTTGCAGCTTTGAAGATCAAGGATGCTAAGGAGAGGGTGAAGGAGTTGGAGAAGGAGATTGAAGAGGAAGCTAAAAGCCGGAGGAGAATAGAGGAAGAGGATGAGGAAGACAAGTATAGGGATAGAGGGAGGGATAGTGACAGAAGAGAGAGAAGGGACAGAGGGAAGGACAGGGAAAGGGGTAGATATGGGGATAGAGAGGAAAGGGGTAGATATGGGGATAGAGAGGAAAGGAGTAGACATGGGGATAGGGAGGAAAGGGGTAGATATGGGGATAGGGAGGAAAGGGGTAGACACGTCGATAAGGATGGTTATGGCGATGATAGAGGCAGGCGAAGAAACAGTGACAGGGACATAAATAGAGATGAACAGAATTGGAGGAATGGGTATGAGGAAGAGATGGATAATGACAGGGGGGAGACGAGGAAGGAGAGGAGTAAGCGGCCAGAGGAGCCAGAATTGTACAAAGTTTACAAGGGAAGGGTTTCGAGAGTGATGGAGAAGGGATGTTTTGTTCAGTTTCATGAATTTAGAGGGAAAGAGGGTCTGGTACATGTGTCCCAAATGGCAACTAGGAGGATTACCAATGCAAAGGATGTAGTGAAGCGAGATCAGGAAGTCTATGTGAAAGTTATCTCAGTTAGTGGGAATAATCTGAGTTTGTCAATGAGGGATGTGGATCAGAACAGTGGAAAGGATTTGTTGCCATTGAAGAGGACTGATGTGGATGATGGTTTGAGAACAAACCCTTCAAGTAGGAACGAAGGTGGAGGGATGGGGAGTAGGATTGGTCTATCAGGGATCAAAATCATTGAGGAAGATGAAGCTGTGCCATCACGAAGACCACTGAAGAGAATGAGTTCGCCAGAGAGGTGGGAGGCTAAGCAGCTGATTGCTTCTGGTGTTATGAGCGTAAAGGAGTATCCTATGTTTGATGAAGACGGAGATGGAATGCTTTATCAGGAGGAAGGAGCAGAAGAGGAGCTAGAGATTGAATTGAATGAGGATGAACCTGCTTTTTTGCAGGGCCAGAGTAGGTACTCTATTGACATGTCCCCTGTAAAGATATTCAAGAACCCTGAGGGGTCTTTGAGTCGCGCAGCAGCACTTCAATCCGCTCTGATAAAGGAGAGGAGGGAAGTTAGGGAACAACAACAACGGACAATGTTGGACTCCATCCCAAAGGATCTGAATCGACCGTGGGAAGATCCAATGCCAGAAACAGGTGAGAGGCATCTTGCTCAGGAACTGAGAGGAGTTGGTTTGTCCGCATATGACATGCCAGAGTGGAAAAAGGATGCATATGGTAAAGCTTTAACTTTTGGACAGAGATCAAAGCTATCCATACAGGAACAGAGACAAAGTTTGCCCATCTATAAGTTGAAGAATGAACTGGTTAAGGCTTGCCATGAGAATCAGGTTCTGGTTGTCATTGGTGAGACAGGATCAGGCAAGACGACACAGGTAACACAATATCTTGCTGAAGCTGGATATACTACTAAAGGCAAAATAGGATGTACACAACCTCGTAGAGTGGCTGCAATGTCTGTGGCCAAGAGAGTTGCTGAGGAATTTGGTTGTCGTTTAGGGGAAGAAGTTGGGTATGCAATTCGTTTCGAGGATTGTACTAGTCCAGAGACAGTAATCAAGTATATGACTGATGGTATGCTTCTTAGGGAGATTCTGATTGATGAAGATTTGTCTCAGTACTCAGTGATAATGCTTGATGAAGCTCATGAAAGGACAATTCACACAGATGTCCTTTTTGGATTACTGAAGCAACTTGTGAAACGGAGACCTGATCTTCGTCTCATTGTCACATCCGCAACTTTAGATGCAGAAAAGTTTTCTGGGTATTTCTTCAATTGCAATATCTTCACTATTCCTGGGAGAACATTTCCTGTAGAAATACTCTACACCAAGCAGCCCGAAAGTGACTACCTGGACGCATCACTGATCACTGTATTACAGATTCACTTGACTGAACCTGAAGGTGATATACTTCTGTTCTTGACTGGTCAAGAAGAGATCGATTATGCATGTCAATGTCTTTATGAGAGGATGAAGGGTTTAGGTAAAAATGTTCCTGAGTTGATTATTTTACCTGTGTACAGTGCCTTACCTAGTGAAATGCAGTCCAGGATTTTTGATCCTGCACCTCCTGGAAAAAGAAAAGTAGTTGTTGCTACCAATATTGCTGAAGCTTCTTTGACTATTGATGGCATATTCTATGTGATTGATCCTGGTTTTGCAAAGCAAAATGTCTACAATCCTAAGCAGGGGCTTGATTCACTGGTGATAACTCCAATATCACAAGCATCTGCAAAGCAAAGGGCAGGACGAGCTGGGCGAACAGGACCAGGAAAGTGCTATCGTCTCTATACAGAGAGTGCATTCCACAATGAGATGTCTCCCACGTCAATTCCAGAGATACAGAGGATTAATCTTGGAATGACTACTCTTAATTTGAAAGCTATGGGTATTAATGATCTATTATCTTTTGATTTTATGGACCCTCCTTCACCGCAGGCGCTTATATCTGCCATGGAACAGTTATACAGTTTAGGAGCTCTGGATGAAGAGGGTCTCCTTACCAAGTTGGGTAGGAAAATGGCAGAATTTCCTCTAGATCCACCACTGTCCAAAATGCTTCTTGCCAGTGTAGATCTTGGTTGCAGTGATGAGATTCTGACCATCATTGCAATGATTCAGACTGGAAATATATTCTATCGACCAAGAGAAAAACAAGCTCAGGCTGACCAGAAAAGAGCAAAGTTTTTTCAGCCTGAAGGAGACCATTTGACACTACTTGCTGTTTATGAGGCGTGGAAAGCAAAGAATTTCTCAGGTCCATGGTGCTTTGAGAACTTTGTTCAGTCTCGATCATTGAGGAGGGCGCAGGATGTGAGAAAACAGCTTCTCTCCATCATGGACAAGTAAGTGATCATATTCTTCATTATGTTATGGTTTCTGGTTGACTTGAAATGATGCTAAATATCTTATTTCTGTTGATTCTTTGAATATGCTCCTTTAAGATTGCACCTCTTATTGAATTATGCATCTGAAGAGGATTTCATGTGATATTTCAAACTTCTTCGAAAAGGCACATAAAATCTGATAGACTTCTTTGGATAGGTTTCTCTGCTGGAAAACAATTCCTAAAACTTTTTGCTGTTCCCCGCACTGTCCTCACTGGATTAAACTTTTTATCTACTTTCTCTTCCAAACCACTGAGTCCTCCCAACACTAGCTCTATGATTTATATGTAATTTTTTAGCCTCCTGACACTAGTTCTATGATTTACTGTTATTTCTTAACCTTTTAATATGCCAAATCGTTATTTTATGTGATTTTTGACTTTCTGTTTATTTATTAAAATCTTTTTTTCTTTTTAAAATTTTGACCCATTAGTTTACATGGTTCTTTTTCCCATTCTCCTGATGCACTACTAAATGATCAATGGTTCTAGATGAATGTGCCTAAACCATATGAAAACCTTGTAATTTTTCTACTTGATATAGAGGTGTCATTATATAAAGTATCTTTAGCAAGACTCAATGGCTGCTGTATTAACAGGTACAAGTTGGACGTTGTGAGTGCTGGTAAGAATTTTTCAAAGATTCGGAAAGCTATAGCTGCTGGTTTCTTTTTCCATGCTGCTAGAAAGGATCCACAAGAAGGCTACAGAACGCTAGTTGAGAACCAGCCTGTTTATATACATCCAAGCAGTGCTTTGTTCCAAAGACAACCTGACTGGGTTATTTACCACGAATTGGTGATGACCACTAAGGAGTATATGCGTGAGGTCACTGTTATAGATCCCAAGTGGCTTGTTGAACTAGCTCCAAGATTCTTCAAGGTCTCAGATCCTACAAAAATGAGCAAGCGCAAGAGACAAGAGCGTATTGAGCCACTCTATGACAGATATCATGAACCAAATTCTTGGCGTTTGAGCAAAAGGCGTGCTTAGTCTTGCTTGATATTGTTGCTGGTTAGTTTTGCAGTTTTAGTTTTTGGCTTCTTGCTCTAAATATATCTTTATGGCTCTAATATGAGCTAAGTGTTGAAGTTTCGCTGTTGACTGTATCAAGGTGATTGGGTTCCTGTTGCCAATTGCCTGCTGATTGTAACATCATGGTCCTTGTATTGAAGTTTTCCCAGTTAAGTTTCAATTCTGAGTCCACCTTTTCCACTTTTGTGTTTAAAAATATCTCATATTTATAAGAAGAAGAAGAAGAAGAAATGGACCAGTTAATTGCAAACATTGCAAAGGATTTCCCCTTGTTTTGTTTGTTTTTTTAGACATATGCTTGTGATGTTCAGCAGTAGATATTGCTGACTGTGAGTGTGTTCGAGGAAGTTTGTGCTTCTTAAGAAGTGCTAGCTTTTAGAAAAAGTGAAGACATGACCAAAAGAGTAACAAGGGATTGCAAAGTGTTGAAAAGTTGGAATTGGTTGAGATATGTTATCTGGCCAATAAGTTGCACTAGTAGCTTCAACTTGCTAGTCTTTGTAAAAATCTAATAGTGATTTACTGATGTACTCTGGAACTTTGTACACAGCTTACAGGTATTGCAACCAATCATTTCTTGATTAGTACTCTCGAACTCTACATATATGTGTCTTGTGTATATATATTCCTAGTTGTTGGCAGCATAAGGATTTCTTATGGAAAATTAAGAGTCCAAGTTATACGATCTCATAAATATGCTATTGATTCCATGAAGGGCGGGCCCGGAGACACTGTTAATTCTTTAGCTAATTATTTATTTTTGCTGGAGTTGATAGAGCTACTGCAGGCTCTCATCAGAACGTTTTTTGGTTGAGCTTCAGTGAAATGGAAATTTGATGTCATGTGAGCCTGAGAAGTGAAAGGTCTTGGTGACCCTGTTGCATTTTTTCTGCAGCCGAGCATTGCTTTGCAAGTTTATTTTAGGTAGTATTTGCTCAGTACTTCTCATATACATATTACATATTCTCTGCACGAATTTGAACTCACTGTTGTGGTTTTTCTTCTCATATTTTCTGCAGGTGACAGACGTGTACTACAAATATTGCCTAGCTATTTGTTCACTGCATTCTTGTTTAAGTAATGAGTGATAATTCCTCCCAACTAGCAGAAGTGATTTGCTAAGAGTCATGGTAGGTGAATCTTGGTTGGCACATTACCAGAATTTCTTTAGGATGCGACTTTCTTTACTTTTTTGTGCCTGTTGTTTGCTGGTCTAGGTTCATGATTTTCGCTCTTCGTTGAGCTTCAGCTCGTTGCTGCTATTGCTGAATCGTTGTTGGAAATTCAAAGTCGAAACACCACCTAACCTTCCTGTGCCACAGGATTCGTCTTCATGAGCATAACAATGAGGCGACCTAGAAGAAAAATTTGGAGAAGGGGATGGAGAAGTTCTTATACAATGAGGCGACCTAGAAGAAAAATGTGGAGAAGGGGATGGAGAAGTTCTTATACATAGAATTATCTGTAGACTGTTTAAAGATTGGGTAAATTACATCTACCTCCCTAGAGGTTTGACATAATTATAAATACTCACTCATTGTTTGAAAAATTACAAATACCCTCCTAAGATTTGTAATTTTAATTAAAGGCCTAAAATGACCATTTGCCCTTGAATCTTTTATTCAAATTGTAGAAAAGGTAGTCAAGGCAAATTGCATTATTGATCATCTGTGTAAAAAATCTAAAAAACCTCTCATTGCAAATTATAGTTCAACTTGTTTTAAGAATTAAATAAAAATAATTTAGTGCATAAGGGCATTTTGGTTAGTTTACCTATAAAAATTGATGGAAATAGGTTATTTGTTAGACGATCACAAATTTTAGGGGGTATTTGTAATTTTTCAAACAACGAAAGGGTATTTGTAATTATATCAAATCTCAAAAGAGGTAGATGCAATTTACCCTAAAAGATTTTGTTGTAGCTTTCCTTTTCTAAATTTCGGGGTTCATTCAATGGAGCTTTATGTTTGGAATTGGAATAATGGTTTTAGTTAAAGTATCCACTCAACAATCGACTCGATTTTGTTGTTCGTGTTTGTATAATTTTGTATTGCATCCGACACTTGAGAACTCAACTCGTTGTTCCTTTAGGCCGTATTGAGTTTGATGGTCTTGTAGACTACATGGTGCGCCATTGATGGTCTTTTAGATAGGTATCAATGGGCTAAAATTGTTCAGATCCAAATCTATTGTAATGTGCCTAAATTTAGGTCTAGATCCTTCAAATTAATATGATTAACCCAGACATGCTTTTACCCGTCCAGATTCAGATATTCTTACCCATCCTAATTCCCCATCCAAGTTTGGGTAACAACATCCCCATCCCCTACCCACGTCCCCACCCACAACTCCAAACCTGTTGTCGGCGCCGCTGTCGTCGGCCGGTTGTCCCGCCGCTGAAGTTGCCTCCATCTCCCGCCTCTGCGACGCCACCTGTGCCGTTGCCGTCGCTCGGCTGTCCCGCCGCTGAAATTGCCTCCATCGTCCTACCTCTGAAGACGACAGCCGCTGAAGCCGCCTTTGTCGTCCCGCTGCTGAAACATTAATAACCTTGTTTGGCATAATAATTTTTCATCTGCGTTCGGCTTTTCTTACTTCTTTATCTTGTTTTATGAGTATATGAAGAAGGGTTTGTTTATGTTGATGCTGATGTTCTGATACATAGCATTTCATTTGAGTATTGGAACACAGTTTTTCCAAACTCACTAAATTAAACTTAGATCTAATCATAAGTTGATAATACTCTAGTTAAACTTAGCAAGCACTTCTCATGGTATTTCTCTCCAAATGCCCATTTTCTCACACACACATACTCACACAAAAGATACAAAGGGTGCAGAAATAATAACTGGAGAAGGAGATCAGAGGAAATGATGAATATGTATCTATATGATGATCAAAGTTGCTGTAGATTTCTAAAAAAACAAAAAAACCAAATAATAACTTAAGTTTTTTGTTTTTTATTTTTTGTTTTAAAATCAAAAAAATCGAGTCTGATCGGGTCTTTAGACCCATGGGCCTTAAGTTGGGTTCAATAAATTGGGGAGGGCTTGGATAGAATTTTTTTAATTGGAGGGTCTTGCCCTACTCATTGACAAGTCTATTTGTAGATACTACAGTGAGTAATTAAAAAATTGATACATGCGTTATTTTATAAAATTTGAGGGTATTTGACAATTATTCATACTTTCAGTGCACAATACACTGACGATTCAACTCATCTCATGTTGCTTACTGTAGTATGATGTGGAATTATTTTTGTACACCTGACCTCGAGAGTTTTGACTTAGGTCATGTACTGCATAAGGTTTGAATATTCAATATTTGGTAAATATTTGCCTCTATTAATTTCTGGTGAAATATTATTGAAGTCTAAAATGGCCTTATTCTGATACTTACAGGGTCAGGTTTCGGTAAACTCGATCAAATCCAACTATGTATATTTTCATTTTCAGTTTTCAATTTGTGAAATATTAATTTATTTGAGTTTTTATTTTCAGTTTTTAAATTAGTAATTTATTTGTGCTCTTATTTTTATTTTTGAGCTTTTGAAACAGTAATTAAAATAAAAATATATTTGTTATATGTATTTTTATTGAAAATATATTGATTCAACATTACAGCTCAATAGAAAACACAATTTCATTTACGAATATATTCTCATTTCACACAAAAATTATATAAAATTAAAAATACATATTTTCTATTGAAAATAAAAATACAATCAAACAGATTACTGGGGTTGTTCTACAATTTCGACACAAAGACATGAGTTCTTGTGCATTTTATGAAATGAAATGTAAATGCCTAAATAGATGGAAAATATTTTCATATTTTTATATTTTTGGTATTTTTAAATTTTTTATATCTAACTACATAATCAATATTATATCAAATTTATATTCAAAATTCATTATATATTAGAATTATATTTAAATTTAGATAATAACGAAATATGCTATTTTTATTTATATTATCAAATATCTATTTAAAAATAAGCTTCAACAATTTAGTTTTTGATAATTTTATTTTGTAAACAATTATTTAATATACTGCATATAAACTTTATTGTTATATTTTATAATCAATTTGGAACCTCTTTTACTTTTGTAAATTCATAAGTTCAAACAATTAACTTATACTATTTTATATTTATTCATGAGTATATATTTATACCAAGATACATTATATGTTGTATTTCTATTTTACTGTTTGTAACTGATGTTGAAATTTGGTGATCCTTATAAATTAATCTAATGATAATAATAATAATGATGGTTAACAAATTTAGTTATTGTTACTGGTATTGCATTATATATATATATATATATAAATCAGATCAATCACTGCTTGGTTTAATTTTTTTTCTTTAGAAGTGAAAGATTTACAAGTTTAAATTGTTATCATCATATTTTAAAAATGGATTTTCATGACCATTCTCAATTAATTTTACTTTTAAAAAATAACTTATGTTTATTATTTTATTAAAATTAATATAGTATACAATTCAATTATTAAAAAAAAACTTTCTTGGACAAATATATTTCTAAAATCGCATACTATAAATATTATTGGATACTTTTAAATAATTTATCAGTATAATTTAATTTAGTTTATATATAACTATACAAAATTATGTGTAAGTATTTAGATAATTTGATGTATATTTTCTATACTTTTACTAATTATGTTACTATTAAACTAATATTAAATATACAATAAAAATATTATGAAGTCATATATTCATAACATTAAATTAATATTGTAGGACATGTTTTTAACACTTTTTATAATTGATATTTAATATCATATATTATAATAATGTATCTTTATAAAAAAAAATAACAACTTAAAAAAATATGAGCAATAAGCTTGTGAGCTCAAACTCGAAATGGGGTGCTCGAGCTTGAATTTTTGGCCGAGCTCGGCTCGTTCGCACCCCTTTTTAGCCTCAATAGATTTATTGTTGATTTATTGCAGGTTAAACATATTTATTTTTATCATGCTATACTTGTGAAAATATATTTCCTTACATGCATTAGCGCATGTGAGAATATATAAGAGTAGTTTGATCAGAAAAGTTTATTTGATTTATAATAAATTTATACAAAGTTAATTGGGGTGAATATGTATCTCATTCAATTTTATTTTGCTCGTGTTAACAAATTTGGTGAATTTTAAATAAATGAATTTTTGGTTAAAATGCGTAAAACTCCCTTGTGTTTTAAAAAGTAGGTGACACCCCCCCCCCCCCCGGGTCAGCGCACATGTCCTTTTTTTAACTGAGCCCTAACAGCGTTAAATATTTCCCCCGTTTGACCGTTATACCCTCGTTATATTTGTTGACAGCCAAACCTCAGGAAAATGAAGAGAGAGAGAGAGAGAGAAAAAACTTGTGAAGAGGGAAAATTCACAGAGAGGTAAAATTAGGGATTTCGTCGCGTGTGTTTGAGAGGATGAAATCGAAGGACTTGGAGGGAAAAGTTGACATTGTTTGCCACAAATAGGTTAAAATCACAACCATTTTAGGGCTATTAGGGTAGATTTCTGGTTTGCGTTCGAGGAGGAGTTGGATCTGTATAGGGCACGCCGTGTTCTTCAAGAACTGGTAAGTCCCCTATTTTTTTCGTTTTTTTTTGTTTTGCGATTTTATGCTAATTTTGTGTTAGAAGATGTATGTGATTTTGTGTTTTTTGTTGAAAATGTATGGTTTATTTGTTTATTTTGTATGGTTGAGCCACCATTATTCTTCTCCACCCTCCCCCTTTCCCATTTATTTATTGTTTGTTTGCCATGTTTAGTGATTCTGGTCTCCCCCCTCCCAAAAAAAAAATAAATTATTGTTCATTTATGTATTTGTGCTTGTACTGCCCCAAAATGAGAACATATGTATACTGCTGCAAAATTTGTCATTTGTGCTTATCATATAAATGTTTACAAGTTCTGTAGTTATTAATTGTTAATTTTAATGTATGGCTAAGTAAATTTTCTTAATTTATTTGCAGAGAATGGTTTTTGGGGACTATGTAAATTTTTTTGTTTGGTTAGGTCGTGTTATAGAATGGGTACCAAATATTAGGTATGTTGGTGGGTATAAGATATTTTTTCCTGGAGTTGATAAAGAGAGGTTATTCTATGATAACCAAATAATAATGTACACTAAGGTTGGGGGCAAGGGTAGTAATGTGATAATCTATTATTCACTTCCAGAACAAACCTTAGAAATATCTATAAAGATTTTAGAAGGTGATTGGGGTATAAGGGAGTTACTAAGAGACTATAAGAGGTGTCATGTTGTATCAATTTATTTTGAAGAAAAAACAGGACCCTTGTTGTCTATAGATGCAAATGGAAACATCCTTAATCCTAAAGAACAAGTGCCATTGTGACAATATTATCCTGAGGGAGAAGCGGGGGATGGAATGGTTGAGGGTGCAGGGGAGGATGAAATGGTTGAGGGTGCAGGAGTTGAGGAAGGGGTTGATGGTGTAGCGGTTGAAGGAAATCAGGGCATAGGGGATGATGAAATAGTTGTGGACGGGGCTGAGGGTGAAGGGGCTGAGGAAGGGCCTGAGGGTGGGAATGATGAAAGGGTTGAGGGTGTCAATGTGGAAGTGAGGTCTAAGGCAGTAGGGGTTGAGAAAGGGAATGAAACAAGGGTGGAAACTGAGGTCCAGACTGGGGCTGAGGGAGAAAATGTGTCTGATAATGAGGGTGAAAGGGGTAATGATGAATCAGAATCAAAATTTGATTCATCATTAGTCTCTGATTGTCCTTCATGGATGTTAGAGGACTTGGAGGGCCCTTTGGGATGATGATATTTTTATTAGTAGGCCTGCAAATTATACAAGAACCATGCTGAAAACACTAAGGTCTTTACTGAGGGAAAGAAAAAAGAAAAACAAGGGGTGAAGGGAGTAGTAAGGAGGTACAAATTGGTTTAGTGATTGTGGGGATGAAGAGTTAAAATCTATTAGGGGGTCTAATAATGAGAGGGATGGGTGTCCAGTTTGGGATGAGAGGATGGATATGAGTGAAGTGGACTTGGCAGTGGGTATGAAGTTTGAGATGCGAGCCAAATTTAGGGATGTGATGAGGGGATGTGATTTGAAGTTGGCGAAGAATGAAAAACACTTGATAATTACAACATGTAAGAATGAGTGTAATTGGAAGTTGAGAGAATCTTCAGTCATGAAATCTGCACATTTCAGATTAAATCTATCAAGGGGCAAAACACTTGTGCACATAAAGTGGAAAATAAACAGGCCAATTTCAAGTAGATTGGTAGGAGAATTGGAAACTTTGTAAGAGACAATCCAAATTAGTCTATTCAATCATTGAAGAACAAAATCAGAAGAGAATTACAGATTGATGTTTCCATGCATAAGGTATACAGAGCAAAAACATATGCACTTGAATTGATTAGGGGTGATGTAAAAGAACAATATGCAAGACTGTATGACTACTGTCATACAATAGTGAACCATAATCCTGGGAGCTCTCTAATAATGCAACTGAACAGAGAACTCAACCTTTCAGTTTTACAGAGAATGTATTTTTGCTTGAAGGGGCTAGTGATGGTTTCATTGATGGGTGTAGACCATTAATTGGGTTGGATGAGTGTTTTCTGAAGGGGTTATTCAAGGGGCAATTGCTGGCTGCTATTGGGAGAGATCCAAATGATAACATTTATCTAATTGTTGTTGCATTGTTGAGGTTGAGAAGTATGATAGATGGGAATGGTTTTTGAACCTTCTACTCAGGGACATAGGGTCACAAAATGAAAGGGGTTGGGTCTTCATTTCTAATAGGCAGAACGGGTTATTAGAGGCAATTTCTGAATTGGCACCTGGGCTGAACATAGATTCTGTTTAAGGCATATATACAATAATTTTTATGAAAAATTCAAGGGGCAAGAACTGAAAAAACTGTTTTGGAAAGCTGCATCCACATATAGTGTTAACCAACACTTAAAAACTATGGCAGAAATTCAAAGAACACACCCAAAGAGAGGTGGAGAACAGACACCATATATATGAATGGTTGGCTGAGATACCTTCAGTGCACTGGGCAAGATGTTTTTTTTTTTTTTTTTTCCAACAAAGACAAGATGTGATGTGCTAGTGAATAATATGAGTGAATCCTTCGATCATATTATCATGGAGGCAAGAGAATTACCCATTATAGATATGTTTGAGTGGATTAGAAAAAAATTCATGGCAAGAATCCAAGTCAAAAGAGAGGAAATTGAAAAATATGAGGGGATTGTGTGCCCAAACATCATGAACAAAACTAAAATTCAAAGAATAGAAAGTAGAATTGTTTTCCTTCATGGGCTGGAGAAGACAAATATGAAGTAATGCATGGGATGCAAAATCACATAGTATACCTCAAAGAGAAGTTCTGTAGTTGTGGGATGTTTCAGCTGGTGGGATATCCCTATTGTCATGCCATTGCTGCAATTGACTATCACATACTGAAATGGAAGATTTCATTGATGACTGCTTCAAGAAGAAAGTCTACATGAAAGTATACAACCACATGATCCATCTAGTTCCAGGGATGCATGACTTTGAAGATTCAAAGATGGGAAGAGTAGATCCTCCTGATGTGGTAATCAAAATGGGGAGGCCAAAAAAATGTAGAAGGAAAGATGCAAATGATGCAGGAGAAACAACTTCAAGAAATGGTCTTACTCATACTTGTCAAATTTGCTTGAGAAAAGGGCATAATAAGAGAAGTTGCACCAACCCTCCCCACCCTAATTCCAAATTCACACAAGTATAGTTCTGAACATTTGTATATTTGTATTTTAAAAGTGGTCTCCCACTAATACTTTATGATGTCTGTTTTTTATTGATGTATGCAAAATCCCAACCAAAGATCACATGGTGCATCAGGTTTAAGAAGGGGCAGTGGGGCAAGCAGACAAACGGAAAGTACCCCACCCCTTCCACCTTTTGATGAGACTGAGACCATACATGCTGAGGTAGGTCTTTTCAGATTAAATATTTTTGAATATTTCATTAGACTTTTTTGACATATTGTCTTATGCTGCAGATTCCCCCACCATATTCTCAAACGTATGAAGTTTCACAACCTCATGATCCAGAACCAGCCCCAATACTAGAACCACAACACTCAGCCCCAGAACAGGAGCCAATTCCAGAACAGACGCCCCCCGCCCCAACAGGCCGAAGAAAACCCTTTAAGGTCAGTGTTTTCATTCAATAAACCATCATACCTTTTAATTTATTCAATTATGATTTCCTTGTTGTGCTACAAATGCCTCAACAGGCTACCTCTATGGGAATTGATGTGCAACAACCAACACAAAATCAGGTATCAAACTTGCTTCGCATTTATGACCCTGCAACTTTATCACTAATACTTATTAACTCAATTACTGTAATGTAGTTGCAGCAACCACCTAAACCTCCTAGAAAACAGCAAAATCAGTCTCATTGTCAAGTAAACTGGAAAAAAGGAAGCAGCAACTTGCCCCAGATCAGTCTTCCAAATTCAAGAGGAAGTGTTGTACTAAACACAAAGTTTTCATTTCTTCTTTGATCAAGTGAGTTGCCAACTCATACAGGCCAAAACCAACCAATAAGAAAGGGGAGAAAGTTCAGAGACTTCAAATCCCAAATCAATTGTATAATAAGCAATTCTAGTGGTTTTTCTTAGTGTTTTTTTAGCAATGACAAACTATTTTTTTTTTTTTTGAATGGAAAACCGTTTTTGAAGGCAATTATGTATAGGTTGGGTAGACTGCTTTTTTGAATGGCAAACTGTTTTTGAAGGCAATTATGTTTGGCTGAATTGATGTAGAGGTTGGAATGATGTATAGGTTGGTCAAACTTTTATTTTTGTGATGTTGAATTGATGATGTATAGTGCTAAGCTGCAAAATTTTGGGTTGCACATTGCCTTAATGCTGTCTATGAAAGTTCATTATATTTTTGATAAGTTAATTGGTCTCTGTTTTTGCGTTGTAACATTATTATGAATTTGCATCATAAAATAACAACAATTATATTAATAAATCTATACTCTATATAAATGTGTGAATACTCAAGTTGTTTTTTCCCATTGTGAAAGGACAAATATACCCTCATTTAAATATTATTAATCATTATATTACAAATTCTGAAATTTTTAACAATTTAAAATTCTAAATACTATAAACCTCCTCCATATAAATTTAGGATTAAAAGCCCAAATCGTGAATCATGAATGAATCCAATTAAACATAATTTTAATAACCTGCTTCTAATCGCGAATCATGAAAGTGCCCAATTACACAGACCTGTCACACATTAAATTTAATAACATTCACAGAAAATTATTTATAAAATTAGTTATAGAAAAAATAAAATTCTATAAGAAAAATATTTAAGAGTCTTAATTGCTCTAAACTACTTAGAGAATGAATAACATATTCAACTAAGAAAAATTAATATGCCAAATAATATTTCAACACAATTACTTTACTAGAAGAAATCTTAATTATATTAAGAAAGTTTTAATTTACCATGACACATTAAAATTTAAAATAAACTACATATGAATAATATATAAAATACTAATCTAAACTTAACTATATATAATGATGAATAAATATCAAAATTTAATTATAAATTAAAATTGATATATGGATATGACATTATTAAATTGAAATTGCTTGTGAAAATTCAATTATTGAGTCTCTTAGTACTTGATTTTTTTAATATTAGATATAATCTTGAATGCTTTACTTTTACATCTATTATTTTTTATATTAATTAATAGAATAAAAGTATTACAACAACAAATGTGACATAGAAAATTAAGTTGTAACATAATATATTATTGAATAAGAAATAGATTATACCAATCGGTGATATGAAAATAAGATTAAGAAGTTAAACTAAAAGTATATAGAATTAAAAAATTGCAATATAAAGGCAAAAAATAAAATTTTATACAATAATATTTCAAAATTTAGAAGGTAATAAAGCATGTAAATAATACTTTGACAATATTTAAGAGTTGATACTGGAATATAATTAACACTAGGATCTTACAATACAAAATATTGGTAATATTATCCAATTAAATTTTTTTTTTTGTAATAATAGTCAACAAATAATTAGTTTGTAATTATTTAGTGTCAATAAATTAAAAATCAACGACATTTAAAATATAGTAAAAGAAAATATATTACATACACAGACATAATATAGCAAATCAAACAATAGCAAAGAGACACAATAAAACCTACGTATAAAAGTTGATCAATTTTATTAAAATGAAATTCTTCTAAAATGGAATAACGAATAAGTATCAAAATTTTGATTACGAATAAAAATTATCGATCTGATTAAATTAGAAGTTCTATTGAAAATATAAAAAAGAGCTAACTAATTGATTTTATTTCAATATTAATAGGCTAAAAACACCATGTCCCCCTCCCCCTGCACCCCCAAGACATTGACATTGAAAAAGAGTATAGATAGTAATATAATAAATAATTTAATTTAAAACCTTGTCTTATCAAGTAGTAAATTCACTAACATAATTGTAGGTCCTAACACGACATATATAACTATTTTTATGCTTTAGAAGGTGCATAAAAGTTATAACATTTGGTCCCCTTATATTATTATACACTTAAACGCCCACATGACATTTTCATTTGAATATCCAGAGGAAATGTGTTATGCAACCAAAATTGCTACTTTTTAATATTTACGGGACCGAAAGTGAGAATCCCAAAATCAATGGACCAATTAAAATGAAAATGTTCTAAGTTATGGACTGAAGAATGTTATTTCCCTTTATGAAAATGTCAAATGGTGAGTAAACATTAACACAATAACAATTAAAAGTATAAAATTATAAACTAATTATATATAACACATTATTACAATTACATTTTCATATTAAGAAAATTAATAAATTTTGAGAATAAACTTAGTAAAAAAAAATAATAAATAAAAACTGAGTTAGTTATGTTGAAATTAGAAAAAAGATGATAAATAAATAAACCAATGAGATTAATATATTTTTTCAGTAATAAATTTATGAAAATAACTTAAAGGTTTAAAAAGCATGAGTACTAAAGAGAATAAAAATTGATATATTAATAGAATATTATTAAATTGAAACTGCTTATGAAAATTCAACTATTAAGTGAATCTCTTAGCACTTGATTTTTTTAGTATTAGATAATCCTGAATGTCTTACTTATACAACTATTGTTTCTTTTATAAAGGTGAAAATAAAATCTTATACAATAATATTTCAAAATTTAGAAGCTAATAAAGCATGTAAATAATGTTTTGACAATATAAAAAATTTGATACTGTAATATGATTAACATACATTGTAGGATCTTACAATACAAATATTGGTAATATGGTCCAATTTTTATTATAGTTTTATAACAATAGTCAATAAATTATTAGTTTGTAATAGTACCAATAAATTAAAAATAAATGACATTCAACTAGTAGTAAAAGAAAACATACAGCACGCACATACAAAATGTAACAAAATATAAAACAAAATTAAACAACAAAAAATAGGCATCACATATAAAACCTACAAATAAAATTGATCAATTTATTTTATTAAATTAAAATTTCTTCTATCCAAGATAAGGAGCTTTGACTAATTATTTTTATTTTAATATTAATTTTTTAAATATCATTATTTTATATTTTCATAGTAATTGGTTTGATACATAATAATGAAAAAATTATTAATGAATATACAAAATACAAAATTTCAATTTTGGGAATATCATTTTATTCAGCAGTACCAATTAAATTTAGAAAGTGAATTACAAATAATAGAATTGAATAGTTTCCTTAAAAAATTAAATAATTATTATCAATTTGTTTGAAAATATAATTGTATAATTATATTAATGTTTCAATGAAAAAAATATAAATAATATCATGAACTTAACATAAATGATATATTTATTTCTAAAAATATATTTGTACACGTGCATCGCACGTGATGCTTTCCTAGTTACATAAAAAGTGACATAAAAAATGCTGAAAAACAACCCAAAAAAGTTACATAAAAAAATGCTCAAAAAAAGTCCAAATAACCCTAGTATATAAAAAGAAACACTCCAAACAAGTCTTACCCAATTATATATACCATATAAGGGTAATTTGGTTAAAAATGGCAGAAAAAAGCTCAACAAACAGGTAAAAACCAGGCCAAGACGCACAATGAGTGCATTGTGCACACCCTCCATTAACGTTCATTCATAAAGAAAGGGGGGTGTTTTGCTGACTTTATTAAAACGGGGGGAGGGGGGGTTGCCTATATCTAAAACGGGGTTTTTCGCCGACTTTTTAAAATACAAGGATTTTTACGCATTTTAGCTTTTTTTTCTTTTCGTTGGAGGAGACAAACATTAAGATAATGTAATATTTCAAACCATGTGTGTGTGTAAACTCGAGTCCGTCCTAACCACTCATGAGTCATACATATATCACCAGCTTTGCTTTCAACTTTTTTGTTTATCCACTCCATTCAGTTTTTAATTATTCATTCACTCTAAATTCACTATAAAAATATGCTAATTTCTTCAAATTTAGTGCTCCCAAATGTAGCAATTCAAAACAAGAATCCTTTCTCACCATTCTTTGCTCTCCAACATGTCAGGTTTTCTTCTTCACGCATCCACAGCATCAAGTTCAAGAGAAATCTCGTCGTAGCGCAAAATCCAGGTGAGGAGAACTCTTCGTCTCCAAATTTATGACAGATGCGGTAACATTATGTGGAAAGAAAACGTTATTTTTGATGAAAATGAAGTCTCATCACTGATGTAGGCGAATGATTGGCTCTTGAGCATCAAATGTTTCCTTTACTGCATTTTGATTTCTCTTTCACCCCCTTGTGCACTGCAGTGTGAGTGGGTGAGTGATTAGTCATGGTTGAATGGTTTATGGAAGATGACCTGAGTGAAAGCTGGTTGTTCCAATTATGTAATTGTGGTTTTCCCAAATTGAATACAAGTGGGGAGGTCTTCAACAGCCTAACTTTTAGATAATTAATTGATATGGCAAGCATTCTGCTGAATTTCGTATTGCTTCGACATGGGAGTAATTGTTGTATACTGGGGCTTGTAAAGATTTGATAATGTGGGGTCGATGCTTGTGCTCTTAAGTTAATTCATTTTTCTTATTTCGGGGCGAAATGTGCATACTTGAATGATCTCGTTGTTATTGGTGAAAGTATCTTATCTTCTCCAATGTTAAGTTGAGAAGGGTATGGCTGAGCATGCGCCTCTACTGCACGTTTGAGATACAGGGTCCGTTGATGATGTTTCGTGGATGAATCCCAAGTCATTGTGTATTTGCCATAGGTGTCAAAATACCATTTTTTATTTGCTTTAGGGGTTGTAACTTACTACTTGTTATGATATGCTATGGGAAAGGGTTCAACATGAAAAGAAAGCAATTACATGATTCTTCATTTTTCCAATATTGTTCTGCTAGCTAATCTCTTTGCCTGCACCCTTGGGTGCATGCTTTTGATGGATGAAATATGAATACACGAGTCGTTCAGTAAATTGTACGAGCTAAAACCTGATTGTCTCATACTTGGTAGCTAGCCTTGATTGGGATTTGGGGTTGAGAAGCAATTAATAGCATATCTGTCAAGTTGATTGTGTTCAATCTACCTATGGGTTCAAAGGGTCCTAATGCCAATGTTTATTTTCTTTTCTTTTACATATTGCTTTTTGAAGTTTTCAGGAACCCTTAAATCTGCATAAACTTAAAAAATTATGGTGTCCTTCCTAATATTGTTTCTCTCTCCGTTAGATGATAATATTGAGGTTCATAAAACTAACTTGTAGGGTGGATTTATAATATTCCGAAAACCTTTATTTTACTTAGATTTCTGAACTGAATTTGTATAAATTTAAAAAAAATTATTTTCCTGATGTTCTTCCTCTTTCCCTCAGATGAAAATTGTGAGGTCAGTGGAAATTGACTTGCATGGTGAATTTTGATATTCCAGAAACCACTCATTTACTTACATTTCAATTCAGAACTGAATACCCATCTCCTCTATCTTTGCTATCCTACCAGAAAGAGCGAAAGGGGTTTTAAACTTTGACATAGCAGTAGTTACTGGAAAAAAAATTGTAGACTTTGGTGCTTTCCTGGTTACTGTATATTAATTACAATGTTTCAGCAGCTATGCAGCAGAAAATAACAATAGTCAACAAGCGTGGTGAAAAACTTTTTGGTGTGCTGCATGACACCGGATCAGCAAAAATTGTAGTTTTATGTCATGGTTTTCGGGCCTCAAAGGTAAGTGAGCTCCTTTGGCGTGGTTACTCTTATCCTTCCACTTTTCTACACTAAGTAATGCCTTCATTAGAAAAAGAAAAAAGATGAACTGGAAAAAACAAAAGTAAGATTTAATGCCCTTCAAATTTTATAATGAAGAAGTACGGAATAAGGTGTTATATTAAGTAACTCCTTCTAAATTGTTACTAGATAATATGAAGATGAAGACATTACTTCTTGTAGCGCCTCATCTTTAAAAGTAATGGAATTGCTTTTCCTAAGACCATTTTGCATTAGATAGATTAAAAAAAATTAATTTTCTTGTAGTTTGTAAAATAGAAATGGCAGAGAAAGCTATTCGAAACCCCTCTTATTGAGCAGCATTGTATTGTGTTCTTCTGGTGCATTATTCTATCATGTGATTCTGTACTTTACCCCAGGAATCTAGGATAGATACAAATGCCAGAAAAGAAACAATGAAGATTTTACTATACTAGAGGACGTTCTAGCTACAGCCCTCTGCAATCTTTAACGTCGAATGAACATTAATATTGGAAAACCACAGAATAGAAATTTTTGTGAAACTAAAGCTTTACTATTGAATTAAATGAAATATTAGATGCAATATACATATTTTGGTTAACTTTCTCTATCTGCAAACTTAATTTGAATGACCAAGTATTGTACATATAAGGTCAGTGTTCCATCAAGCATTGCAATATTAGGTCCTGATGTGACTTCTGTTTCAGCCACAAAAATTCTCACCGTGTTAGTAAATTTTGTATGGTTAGGTGTTCGACGCAGAACTTGTTACAAATATTATTGTATCACTGCATCTACTAATGCTAAAATAGTGGTCCTCGTAAGAGTGTGACAACAAAATTACAATTCTTTAAAATAATAAAATTGTGGTGTGAGGAATAGTAAAACGCATTGATATGAACAGACATTGAGAGTGAAATGGAAATGTTGGGATTGTTGGTGCAGCTTTACTGTTCTTAATGTCATGGGTAGATGTAGTCAACTTTTGATCTCCATTTGGTCAATGAATTTCAGATTTATGTGCGCAAATCTTTGACTGGCTAGGACTTGAATGAAAGAAGTGTGCTCATTTTTCTTCTCCTCATTTTGATTGTTCTCTCTCGCTCTCCCTCTCCTAACACGGTTCAGTTTTCAGACAGATTATTTGACTTGTACTCCTTGGGTCTGTCGTCACACTATGTTTCATGCTCATAGATAGGTGTTAACCAAGAATTTTGTGGAATTAGTATTCGTAGAAAAACATATAAGCTTATTCAAGATCATAGGCAGCCTGTTTTGCATTCTTGGACTCCAGTCTTACGTTAGGAGCAATTGGCAGATGTCTATCCTGTTGTGTGGTGCTGGGGTACATCTCTTTCCTCCTGAAAACAAACTCATTAATTAGTCAGTTTTATAGTATTGATAGAGTTTCCAAAGTGTGACTTTTAACTGCAAAAGATAAATACTTCACCGAAAAAAGGTATTATCAGTTTTGAAGAAGAGAAGCCAATATTAAATCTGTATTGGGTAATCCTTTGATTGACCAACTACTGCACCACAACTGGATATAAAACAGGCAAAATAACAGATGTAGTTGGGAATGCTGACAATGTTATGACTAATAATAGGTGCCAGTGATGAAGTATTCCTTACTTTTCATAGCCTCATTGTACTGTTGTTCTTTTTTGGTTTTTACTTGACTTTGAGTAAGCTATAGTGCGGGAAGAACTTTTTCTTTTCTACCAATAAGCAGATTAGCAGCTCATTGTCCCTAGTTTATTGGATTCATCCCTAGATCTTTCAATATGCAGGAGAACACCATGATGGTCAACCTTGCTGCTGCTTTCGAAAATGAAGGAATCAGTGCATTTCGCTTCGATTTTTCTGGAAATGGGTAAGGTCTTAGAACAGGGGGTATCCACTTGTGGTTTCTGCAATAATAATATTATTAGAACAATATTTCTTATGGTCATTTGTAACAAACTTTTATGAACTTTTTCTCTTGCTGTCTATCTTATCATGATGAGCTGCCATAAGTTGGTTAACACTGCCAAAGTGAAACTTGCTCCTCTTTTAAGGGAAAACAGAAAATACATTTCTGAAAATAGAAGTTTATCCATATTCAGCTATAAATTTCCCCAAACAGGCACATTTTCCATTAGGATGTGTCCCTGTTTTTTCCAAACAATTGCATCTTTATGCCTTATGGTGGTAGCCCCCGGAATTTGTGATCCTTTGAATTGAGTGCATCGCTGGAAGTTCAGCCAATTATGTCTGTTATGAAACTTTTGATGCACATTGTGTGGTCTTCAACTCATTTTCTTTCTTTGTTTTGGTGATTATCCTGAGCTACACTGGATTTTTGAACTAGTTGTGTTATCGTGTCCATCCAAACCTTCTAGGCAAGCGCATTATATGAGAGTGTTAAAGGAAGTGCCCCAACAATATAAGCGAGTATTATTCTACCATCCATCAGTAATTGGCTCCTACTCTGTATTTGGTTCAAAAGATATATGGACAATTGGACATGTTAACGAATATATGCCTGAGTTCTATTAGATCTGATAAAATAAACACAACATACAGCAGGAGTTACTACACAGAGGCACGAGTATTTACTGTAACTGCTTGTTCCTGGCTGAACTCTTTTCCCTTTTCCATTTTCATCTATATTACTCACTTCCTAGTACGCTACATTTTTCCCCTCTTCCTTGCGCAGCTATATTATTGGTTAATTTATTTAAGTTTCATTCTTTCATGTCCAGTGAAAGTGAAGGCCCTTTTCATTATGGTAACTACTCTGGTGAGGTTGAAGACTTAAGATCTGTGGTTGAATACTTGTCTGGAGTAAACCGTTCGACAGTTGCAGTTCTTGGGCATAGTAAAGGTATATCAGA
Source organism: Sesamum alatum (assembly GCA_034509735.1). NCBI lineage: Eukaryota > Viridiplantae > Streptophyta > Magnoliopsida > Lamiales > Pedaliaceae > Sesamum > Sesamum alatum. The sequence continues at coordinate 21,997,595 of JACGWO010000011.1, read as the reverse complement.
AATAATCTTGGAAATGTTGCAATAAGAATTAGAAATACGGAATGGAATTCTATTCTAATTTGTTGAGTCACCAAAGTTGAAAATTCGTGGATACCGTCTCCTCCCAACAATTTTTAGTTGGTTAGCCCAAGTCAGATTGACAAAATCGAATTTGATAATTATTATAATTTCCTTACAGCTCATCCTCCAGTTTTGCCCTTCAAAACTACACTCTGATATATGCAAAAATACAACACTTGAAATATCAACTTTTTTTTTTTCTTTTGGCAAATGAGAACATCAACATCAATAGCGGAAATGTGCTGATGACCTGTCCATGTCCTCACGCCTTATTCTGGATTTGTTATCAAAATGACACCTTTATTTGTTTCACATTTCAGCTGCCACTTAAGTCTGTGATCAGCTAGCAAGTAGTATTAAATGAATTTAGTTAGAAGTTGTTGGGATTTGTTCAAGTGGGTTGTTACAATAAATAGAAATGAGTCATCTCTCAGTTGTCATGCTTTGTATGAGAAGCACAGTTTCAGTAATTAAATGCATTCTTTGGTGGTCTGCCTAACTATCATGCATCTCCTCTCTCTAGATATATCTTTTTGCTCTGTAATTGATAAACCATCTCCACGACCGATTCTGTTCTTAGCGGCTCTGGTGATTTTTTGCACTTTTTCCTGGTTGAGAAAAGGTTACATTGCACTAGCGCACACATGTCTATCCATTGTTGGTTATCTAATGCATATGCACACTGATGTATGTTTATAGTTTCATAATCAAACAATGTGAAGGCATCTAACTCTACCATAAAACAAAATGCATCTAATTACTAGTTGTGATAATTTGTTTGGCCATCCCGGATGACCAATAACATAGTTATGAGTTAATGCCCTTGGCTCACCTCTGGACGACCATTCTGGCCCTTTCTCTGTGATTCTAGAGATAAGTTATTCTTCTTGAAGTTGTTTTGTTCATATCTCTGTTTCTTTGGGGATCGATCTTTGATAATTTGGAATGATCTGCAATCTTGGTAACTCATTTGAAAACTCAAGATAACATTATATGGGTGAGCGCACTCCATAATAGTTATTCTGGCCCATTTTCAAGATTTGTCTTGAGGATTCTTTAGCTCGCTCAATTTTCAGTGTTTCTGGGAATATATTTTTTTGTTTTTGTTGAAGTTGTCGGACCTAATTACTGGAGTGAGGAGTGGATGTTCTCAATACTGAGAATTACCCTTTTCCTTTTCCTCTTATAAACATAGAACTTCAAAGAGATCCTAAAGGAGATTGGTTATTTTGCCCCACCCCCCCACCCACTTGATTGATATTTTGCTTTGTCGAGCGTTCAGTTCTGCTTGGATTTCGATATGCTGGCCAATTGCATCTTCATTATTCTTGTTTCCACATATTGCAGGTGGCAGTGTAGTCCTCCTTTATGCATCGAAGTATGATACAGGTGCTGTGGTTAATGTCTGTGGTCGTTATGATCTCAAGGGAGGCATCGAAGAACGCCTGGGCAAAGATTTTTTGGAAACAATCAAGAAGGAAGGGTACATTGATGTTAAAACTAAAACTGGTAATAATTTTGCATGTATTTAAAAGTAGCACCTGGTGAAATTTTTAAGCAGGTAATAATCAATTTCACTTAAAGGATGATGACTGCAAATATAGATCACTGTATTGCTAGTTTCCATGTGGAACCCAGCTTCTTTTACCTTTTGTTTTTCAAGTTAGGAGCATGGAAGCAAGCAACTCTTTATGACGCACAAACTTCTTTTGCTATTTTTGAAGGATCAGCCTTGAACTATTTGAATTATTTCTTTTGGGATACAATCACAGTCCACATGCATAGAAGAATGATATAGTTCTTTTCAACATTTTTAGGTCATCAAAGTATCTTACCATAGTACAGAACTGATTGACCTGTCTGTTATTTGTTGCCTTCATTCAGTCGAACTTACGTGTAAATAGCTTGATCTTTCACTAAGAGTTGTACGTGAGTAATATGTGGATACCCTTCCGTCATATTGATTGTATAAGAGCTTTGTTACTAAATAGATTTTGCTGTCTCCTCGATTTTTATAGGAGATTATCGAGTAACTGAGGAGAGTTTGATGGAGCGACTCAATACGAACATGCATGAAGCATGCCTCTCAATTGACAAGAGATGCAGGTAAACATGATGTTAATTTCATCTAATAAGGTATCTCTCATGTTATTTTTTGACCTACTGCAGCATAGTTCAGGAAATCATCTTTATGTTGGATCCCTTATGAATCCAATTTCAACCCTCAAATCTATCGGCCAAATGTTGTCGCGGACTAGTTAATATGGGCTGGTTATTCTACTGAATTTTATATCGACAACTACGAATAAGAAGTTGTGGAATCTATATAACTCTTTTTTTTTTTCCACATAAAGGTGGTGATTTTCAGGGATATTGAGGTTTCAAAGTGTGCTTGTTCCTACGGACTTATCTTATTCGGCTAGTGATGGATGGTAGGATGCAGCAGAGAAAGCATGTAAATAGTGCTTCTCTTTCGAAAGTAATAACTAATATCGCTAGATGTAGACTTTCGCCCTCGTCTTAGGGTTCCTTATGAAATTAACCAAATTGTTTAGTGAAAGGAACCTGCCTATCTATTATTTTGCCTATATTATTGTGCTGGGAAATCTCTGTATTTCACTGGTATTTAGGTCCTATCTGGGCTTTTTCTTATTTTTGAGATTCTGAATGAATACCCTGTAATTCTCAGAAAAATGCCTTGGGTTTCTATATACAGAAAAAATTCGCTAACTTGTTAAATGTATCTACAGGGTGTTAACAGTTCATGGATCAGCCGATAAAACCATCTCAGTACATGATGCACTGGAATTCGACAAGATCATACCAAACCACCGGCTGCAAATAATCGAAGGGGCTGATCATCGTTTTTCTTCACACCAAGACGAATTAGCTTCAGCCGTTTTGAGTTTCATAAAGGAATGCTTGCAATGAGGTGAGGATTATCTTGCAACAGGTCAGTTAATTTCTGAACTCATAGACTTCAACATACCCCGCGATTATTCTTCAAATTTACCTCCCATTTGTGAACAGATGGAGTCCTGCGATTCGCAGTTAGGCCCTCCATCTGGAAGGTCGATAACGTTATTCTTCGCTCAACCGTTAGTTTGGCCGATGGGGGAACTGACGAGATAGAAATACTCTCTGTCGTGTTTGGCTGGCTTGAAGTTGAAGATATGCCTAATTTTTTCTTGTTTGTACCTACCTGCATTGTGCTTTGAAGATGCTCATCACTGCTGACAGTATCCCCAGTTCCCATTGAGCGGGGTTCGTCCGTTGATTAATTCATATTTGCCTAATCTTATGCCTTTTCCAGAAAAGGTATCTCTTTATGTTGGTTAATTAGTTTAAATGCAATTTGATTCTATGGTTAATCAAATATGAAATATATTTTATGGTTCACGTATAACTGTACAATTTGATTATATATATCTTGTGTTAATTACATTTAGATCCCATTTAAAAATGTAAAATTACATTTTCCATAAATTTTTTTTTAAATTACACTTACACCTCCTTCGAGAAATTTTCGTTTACATCTGATCCCCTTCCGTTAGAATTTGAACGAAAGTTGTTTATGTCAACAAAATGAATACATAAATAATCAATTTTGTTCGTCCTTTAACATTCTCATGTACGTTTTATAAAGGGATAAATGTAATGTTTATATAAAAAATTAGGTTAATATTATTATATTTTTTACAAAATTATTACATGAGAATGTTAAATGGGGGTAAAATATTTTATGTAATTTTTTTTTGCTAATGTCAACATTTTTTGTCTAAATCTAACCAAAAGAGGTCACGTGTAAACAGTGAATTTTTGGAGGGAGTGTAAGTGTACTTTTGAATTTTTTTGGGGGAAAAGTATAATTTCATATTTTTAGAGGGGGTCTAAGTGTAATTAACCCTATTATCTATATTCCAAATACGACTTTTAGCTATTCTGGCTAGTTCTTTTGAGCTCACTCCTTATTCGTATGACCTTACTGTTATACATAAATTAAAATTTTGTTTCCAACACATGTTCCGAGTTAATACGTTTTGAAGATGCTACAGAACAATTGTAAAATTAAATATTTATACATAATAATCATAGAAAAAATAAAAATATTACCTTTCTCTTTTTAATTCGAACATGTCTAGTTTAATTTTGTACCATTGAGTTGATTAAAATTATTTTTATGTAGTATAATTATATATTTTGAGTTATTATTTGATGTAGTTGCTGCTGAAATTAGAAATAATATAATATTTATTTTAACTGTGTTGTCGAAAATATCTGTTTTATATTGATATTTATACATATAACATTACTAATTTAGCATAATATTAAATATGTTATCATTAAATAAAATATTTATGCATAACACAAGAATTTATATATTTGTAACTAAAAGCACGAAATAAATCGTTTCGCTAAAAAATTAGGAAAAATAAAAAATTTCTTAGAAAATTCAAGGATTTCGAAAAAAAATTATGAAAAATGAAGTCTTTCAAAGGAAACAAGAAAATTTTGCAACTACCATGTATTTTTATTTTCATAACATAAAAAATAAAAATATTTTCATAATTTCGATGAAAACGTATGAAAATTTTAAACCATGCTGTTATAAATGGGGTTTTGTCGATGTCGTTCTCACAAAACTTATTTTGTAGATTATGTAACCAAATTCTAGTGATATATAAGTAATTTGAACCTTATTATGGATCGATTGAACTAATTAATCCAATTTTAATTTGGACTCAAATGATATCTATATATATATCTTTATATCTATATCTATGTGTATTATAAAAATATGAATGATTTGTCATATTTTTTGTTTTTTATTAGTAACAACACCCCTTTTTCATTTATGATGTACTTATTAAATTTTTAAAATAATATTTATTAATTTATGAATACCTTATAATTTTACTTAAATTTTTAAATAATTTCGTCAAGGTAATAAGTATCACGTGCTGTGGTTCCTACTAGTATGTAAAAATGTAAGAATGTAAATTAATGTAGTCATTAATTTCTACTCATTAATTTTAACTAGTGATATCTACTAATTAACTTTGACCGAAAGCATCATTAGACAATAATTCATCTTTTTGTAGTTCTGTTTTGCTCCTCTAAAAAAGAAAAGAAAAATATAGTTCTATTTTGCTGTCAAGGATTTAAGGAAATTAAATTACACCTTTCCCTAAAGTAATAACCTTTTCACTTAACTGTGAACGTTTAATCCTAAAAATTGACTTAGACATGACAATGAGTTTGGGTAAATTAGGGTCCTATTCTGGACTCGACCCGAATGGAGTGGATTTGAGTTTTAAATTTTGTTCTCAACCCGGCCTGCCCCAAATTCGAACACAATTAGTATTAATAATTAATTTATTTTTTAAAATTTTGAAATTTTAAGTTTTAACTTTTTTATTCATTTGCTTTTTATTAGGGGAATGTAAAGTTCTATTAAAATAAGAGCAACTCAAGGTTACAACAACACTGGTCGACCAGTAAATCATATAATCAACTAGTTCTAGGCAATATGCCATAGCCTAGCAACAACATATTCTCTTTATATTTATTTTTAAAAATTCCTATTGTAAGGAAATGGAAATCTTCCAATTGCGCTATCTCATTGTGTTGTCTCTGAGTTACAGGTCCGAGTGATTACTTCAGTCCATTTATCATTAGACTTACCTCATCGTACTCACTCGTCGTCTCCCAGACCTTCTTGTCTCCGATGAGCTTTTTATTGGTATTTCACAGTAAGAAGAGAAATAGTAGGAATGTCGGTCTATTCAATAAAGTTCACATTTTTTGGATAAAAAATATATTTGATCTTTCCCCGCCAAACAATTTCTTCCTCCTTCTCTCCCTTTGCCCCTCCTCCTTCTTCCTTGTTTGGTGATTTCTTGAACCTTTTTTTCACTTTAGATAGTCCCCGCGGCAACAATTTCCTGGCTAGAAAATCAGGGCCCTTGCTGCTGCTTTTCGTTAACAAGACATATCTCAACAACTCCTCCGCAGATTCTCTTCAGGAGGGATCTTTCACAAGGCACTGATCAACCATTAACATAAAGCTCTTGCTGAATTGCGTGTTCTTATTGCTGCGCTGATCAGAAAATTGAATCGCTTGCTTATTTTCTTGATGAGGGATTTTGATGTGGGGAGAAGGAAGATTGGAGGCCTCCCATGGGGTAATTCCAAGGTAGTAATGCCAAACGACCATATATTTGCCTTGGCATCGATAGTGTGTGATTTCGCCACCTCAAGTGCCATCCAGTACTCGGCTGCAACACAAGTAGATGAAGATGAAGCCTTGTGCACATAACATGAGCCGAAAACCCAAAATCGGTCAACTTGACTGAGCCATTCAAGTCTATCATAATGTTACATGTCTTTATGTCCCCATGCATATGTCCTTGGCATCGATAGTGTGCGTCACCTCAGGTGCCATCCACTATTCGGCTCCGACACAAGTAGATGAAGATGAAGCCTTGCACTCATAAGGTGTCGCCGAAAATCCAAAATCAGCCAACTTGACAGAGCCATACGAGTCTATCATAATGTTACTCGCCTTTATGTCCCCATGCACATTCCCTTGGCCCTGAAGATACAATAGGGTAATCAGTATTTCTCTAAGAATATTAGCATTAATGCATGGTTCTGTAAGACCACAACAGGAATGGATTAAATTCCGTGATGGAATGTGAGGAACCGCCTACAACGGAGGGCATCACCACCCAAAGGCTCCTTTGACGATGAAGGAGCAGTGGGGTTTGAGGATATTTGGGTGGCATATAAGTTTGGTTTTGGCTTTGCTCTGAAAAGATCAAAATTTGCATAAGAACTCAGATTCTTTTTTTTTTTTCCTTTCTTTTTTTTATTTATTTATAAAATTCCTATCTTTGAAGGAGATCTTCAAACAACGCTATCTCATTGTGTTGTCTCTCAGTTATATATATATGAGGGATTGCTTCTGCCTATTTACCATTAGACTTGACTCCTCGTACTCACTTGTCGTCTCCCACTCCTCATTGTCTCCGAGGAGTTCTTTTATAGGTACTTTACAGTAGGCAAAAAAACTGTAGGAGTGCCGGTCTTTTGAATTGCGCAGGAAGGGGTTAGTTCAAATTTTCTAGATAGAAGATCCAATATTTGATCTTCCCCCACCAGGCAATTTCTTCCTCTTCCTCTGCCCCTCCCTCTTCCTCTTTATTGTTCGGTAATATCTTGAACCTTTTTTCCCACTTTAGACAGTCTGTAGTGGCAACAGTTTCTTGGCTAGAAGTTCAACAAATGTTTTATGGGGAGAAAAGGAATTAAATCAAAATTTTTCACATCACTCGTTTATATGTTTGGTGAAACATTATAATGTATGAATAAGTAAAAAATTTTAATAAAAATTATTCATGAAAATATTAATACCGAAACTTGATTAAAAAAAATGAACTCCAGCCCAATTATTTATACATTAGACTTTTCAAATGAACGGTGAAGATTAATCTTAATGTCGTAGTGAGAAGCTTTCAAAAACTCTTTCAAAAATATTTTTAAATATTCTTGATAGGGGTTGTACCCCATATATATGAAAAAGACACAAATAACCCTAAAAGGGTGCTAAATTTGCATATGGACCTTAGGATCCGCGCATAGGGCAGTCGGGTCGCTACCCACGAACCGACCCGCGACCCGACCCGGGTCCGCGACCCGGAACCCGCTAAAAAATACCCAAAATCTAGACCTTTGGTCTCCTGACAGCTGAAGCCTTGAGATGAAGCCACGTGAATTAGGCAAGTACATACGTTTGGCTCTATAAATACTCATGTTTCATTGCATTAATGGTAAGACATTATTGATAACATTTGATCTATCCTTCTACTTAGATCGCATTTTAGCCATCTCGAGCTTGAGCCGACTTAAGCATCGGAGGATCTTTGTCGGGGACGATCCCGGCTAGACGTTTGCTCTCTTCTCAGGTACCTTTACTTTCTAGGTGACAGGTCGAGGTCGCAGGTCTAGACGTTACCCGAGATCGCTATCTGCCACCCGGATCAGTTGGCGCCGTCTGTGGGAAAACTCTGAAAAGAGCATTTAAGATTCGAGATTGAGGGACCATCAGGAGGCGAACAAACACCAAGCGAATGTAACGAAGCCATTCCACGACTTGGAGAGCAAATTCTTCAAATCACAAGAAACGAGTTGCAAAGGATGATCGATGAAGCTACTAGGAACGTGACTAGGAACGCTATAGTTGAATACGATAGACACACTATGACCCCATGTGCGTATGATTCAATGAAACGTCAGTTATTCCAAGGAAAGGAGGTGGAAGGTGACCCGAAGGAGGTAGCAAAGGGATGCCTGAGTAAGGCACAGAAATAGAGCTTTCGGACGAAGCGTTAAGTGAGAAAGGAAGAGCCAGAAGGAGAGAGCCCAGAATATCGAGGGTTGAGGTGGAGAACGTGGGTGGCCAAATCGAGAGATTGGGGTTGCAAATAGATGAACGGACGAGAAAAGGAGAGATCGTGGCCCAAAACAGAAATTCACCATTCTCAAACAAAGTGCTGACCGAGGACGTGGATCCCAGATTCTGGATGCCCGATCTACCTAAATACGATGGGACCAAGGACCCACAGGAACATGTCTCAATGTTTGAACTGGTAATGAACTTGTATGGTCAATCTGATTCAATTAACGCAAAACTTTTCGTGACCACCTTGACAGGAAAAGCACAAGAATGGTTCACCAACTTGCCAAGTGGTGCGATTGACTCGTACAGGCAGTTGATTCAGAAATTCACGTTCCACTTCGTAAGTAAGAAAAAACAGAAGAGGTCAACTACCTACTTGTTCACCACGAACCCACGACCACATGGTCAGCTACCTACTTGTTGACCATAAGAAAAAAAAAGGATGAGTTGTTGAAAAATTTCGTAGGAAGATTCAATAATGAGACCTTAGAAGTCCAAGACCTCCAGATTGACATGATGATAAACATTCTTATCCATGGGTTGAAGAAAGGACCGTTTGCATCAGCACTTGCAAGAGACTCACCCGAGGATGTGGAACAATTGATGAAAATGGCACAAAAATACATAGACGAGGAAGAGATGAACGTGATGAAAGATGGGGAATAGGCGAACAGAGGTCGCGACGCTGGTCGAGATCGCGGAAGAGACAGACGAATTCTTCAAAGAATGGAATCCCGTGACCCTGAGCGAGAGCCGGAGAAAGAGAGAAGGGAAAGATCGAGAAGCAGGTCAAGGACTCGGGAACGATTCCTCAAGAGATAACATAAAGGAAAAAAGTGACGAGGCAGGTGATATCATTAGACAATAATTCATCTTTTCGTAGTTCTGTTTTGCTCCTCTAAAAAAAAAAATATAGTTATTTTGCTGTCAAGGATTTAAGGTAATTAAATTACACCTTTCCCTAAAGTAATAACCTTTTCACTTAACTGTGAACGTTTAACCCTAAAAATTGACTTAGACATGACAATGAGTTTGGGTAAATTAGGGTCCCATTCTGGACTCGACCCGAATGGAGTGGGTTTGAGTTTTAAATTTTGTTCTCGACCCGGCCTGCCCCAAATTCGAACACAATTAGTATTAATAATTAATTTATTTTCTAAAATTTTGAAATTTTAAGTTTTAACTTTTTTATTCATTTGCTTTTTATTAGGGGAATGTAAAGTTCTATTAAAATAAGAGCAACTCAAGGTTACAACAACACTGGTCGACCAGTGAATCACATAATCAACTAGTTCTAGGCAATATGCCATAGCCTAGCAACAACATATTCTCTTTATATTTATTTTTAAAAATTCCTATTGTAAGGAAATGGAAATCTTCCAGTTGCGCTATCTCATTGTGTTGTCTCTCATTACAGGTCCGAGTGATTACTTCAGTCCATTTATCATTAGACTTACCTCATCGTACTCACTCGTCGTCTCCCAAAAGAAAGATAGTGACCGGGCACCTGGTTGAGAAGATGGACACCGTAAAGAATTCCAAGTCCGAGTGGATAGAACCAGCAGGCATAAGACGATTGAACTGGTACAAGGAGAAGCAAGTAAGACGACCAGAATTGGATCGCGTATGACCTCAAGCTTGGAGATGATGGTGATCGAGCTTCTCAAGGATAACACAGGTTCGACCAGTCAAATAGAAGAGGACGTTTGGGGTCGAGGGAATAAGATCATTGAGGTGGAGGCTAACAAATTGCTAGAAGTTGGGTATGTGACAGAGGTGCAATACACCGAATGATTATCAAACGTGGTGATTGTGACAAAGGCATCAGGAAAATGACGAATGTGCACGGATTTCACAGACTTAAACAAAACGTGCCCTACCCGCTACCTCGAAACGACTTGTTGGTAGACTCTACCGTAGGGTATGCGTTATTCAGCGGGATGGATGCATACCAAGGACACAACCAAATTTTCATGGCGGAAAAGATAGAGATAAGACGTCTTTCGTAATCGAAAATGGTATTTACTATTATAATGAAATGTCGTTTGACGTGAAAATGCAGGCGTTATCTACCAAAGAACTTACAGGCTACAAGATCTGAAAAAGGAAAAAAAGACCTCCCGTGACCACGGAACGTTCATAACTTGGAAGAAATTTTACGTGTAGGCGTAGCATGCGATTATGAAGCTAGATGGTCTGTGAAAGACCACTTTTGTGCTAAGTGTCAAGATGCTTGTGGGTGACATGCGACTAGAAAATAGATGGTCTGTGAAAGACCACTTTGGTGCTAAGTTTTGAGATGCTTTCGGAAGACACACGATCAAAAGGTAGATGGTCTGAAAAAGACCACTTTTTGTGCTAAGTCTCAAGACGCTTCTGGGTGACATGCGACCAGAAAATAGATGGTCTGTGAAAGAACACTTTTGTGCTAAGTTTTGAGATGCTTTCGGAAGACATGCGATCAGAAGGCAGATGGTCTGAAAAAGACCACTTTTTGTGCTAAGTCTCAAGACGCTTGTGGGTGACATGCAGCCAGAAAATAGATGGTCTGTGAAAGACCACTTTTGGGCTTAGTTTTTGGGACGCTTATGGAAGTCATGTAAACGATCAGTGACAGATCTAGAATAGCAGGATCTGAAAAAGATCCCTTTTGTGATTAGCTCAAACTTCGAAAGTTTACCAAGTGTAATGATATGTGAGAGATCATTTCAATACAATCGGGCAAGTTAATTTCATGTGCGCAGTTGTTTACTCCTGTGGGTTACGTGACATCATCCAAGTGATCTGAAAAAGATAATCTCAAACGATCTGAAAAAGATCATCTCAAATGATCTGTGAAAGATCACCTCAGAACGATCTGAAAAAGATCGTCACAAGTGACCTGTGAAAGATCACCTCAAAAGATAATCTCAAAACGATCTAAAAAACATCGTCTCAAGTGATCTGTGAAAGATCACCTCAACTCAAAAAGGTCGTCTCAAGTGATCTGTGAAAGATCACCTCAAAACGATCTGAAAAAGATCACCTCAAAAGATAATCTCAAAACAATTTGAAAAAGATCGTCTCAAGTGATCTGTGAAAGATCACCTCAAAACAATATGAAAAAGATTGTATCAAAACGATCTAAAAAAAAGATCACCTCAAAAGATAATCTCAAAACGATCTGAAAAAGATCGTCTCAAGTGATCTGTAAAAGATCACCTCAAAACGATATGAAAAAGATTGTATCAAAACGATCTGAAAAAGATCACATCAAAAGATAATCTCGAAACGATCTGAAAAAGATTGTCTCAAGTGATCTGTGAAAGATAACGTCAAAACGATTTGAAAAAGATTGTATCAAAATGATCTGAAAAAGATCACCTCAAAACATAATATCAAAACGATCTAAAAAGATCGTCTCAAGTGATCTGTGAAAGATCACCTCAAAACGATTTGAAAAAAGATCACCTGAAAATGATCTGAAAAAATCGTCCCAAATGATCTATGAAAGATCACCTCAAAACGATTTGACAAAGTCTCAAGTGATCTGTGAAAGATCTGAAAAAGATCGTCCCTAATGATCAGTGAAAGAGCAAGGTCGCGTACCTCCTGTGAGGTCGCGATATAATCATAAAGGGATTTCTCCAACAAGGTCGCGTACCTCCGGCAAGGTCGCGTTATTGTTTGAAAAATTTATATTCAAGGTCGGCCACCTCCCACGAAGTCACGTTATTATTTGAAAAAAGTTTATGTTCAAGGTCGCGTACCTCCCGCAAGGTTGCGCTATTATCTAAGAAAAGTCTATATTCAAAGTCGTGTAGCTAGAGTTCGCGTTATTAACTGAAGATTTACCTTCAAGAAGGTCACGTACCTCCCGCGAGGTCGCGTTATTAACTGAAGATTTACCTTCAAGATGGTCGCGTACCTCCCGCGAGGTCGCGTTATTATCTGAAAAGTTTATATTCAAGGTCGCGTACCTAGAGGTCGCGTTATTAACTGAAAAGATTTACCTTCAAGAAGGTCGCGTAACTCCCGCGAGGTCGTGTTAATTAAAAGATTTATCTTCAAAGTCGCGTACCTCCCGCGAGATCGCATTATTATCTGGAAAAGATTTATCTTCAAGAAGGTCACGTACCTCCCGTGAGGCTGCGTTATTATCTGAGAAAGATTTTTTGAGTTAAACTCAGCCATGAGAGGTCAAGGTAGAAGGTTTTTGGCAAAATGGGCAAATGACTTACCAAGTTATCAGAAATGGAAAGATCGTCATAATAGCAAGAAGACGCGACTGATCATATGATGCCTGTTCAACTTCTTCCAGTGCAATAACTTACACTAGAAGAAGTGGGGGACTAATGATAGGGGTTGTATCCCATATATATGCAAAAGACAAAAATAACCCTAAAAGGGTGCTAAATTTACATATGGACCTTAGGATCCGCGCACAGGGCAGTCGGGTCACGACCTGCGACCCGACCAGGGTCCGCACCCGGAACCCGCTCAAAAAGACCCAAAATCTGGATCCTTGGTCTCCTGACAGCTGAAGCCTTGAGATGAAGCCACGTGGATTAGGCAAGTACATACTTTTGGCTCTATAAATACTCATGTTCCATTGCACTAATGGTAAGACATTATTGATAGCATTCGACCTATCCTTTTACTTAGATCGCATTTTAGCCATCTCGAGCTTTAGCTAACTTAAGCATCGGAGGGTGTTCGCCGGGGACGATCCCGGCTAGACTCACGTTTGCTCTCTTCTCAAGTACCCTTACTTTCTAGGTGACAGGTCGAGATCACAGGTCCAAATGTTACCCGAGATCACTATCTGCCACCCGAATCAATTCTAAAAGCTTCTTTGACTTATATATAGAATTGTCAGACATTTTATATTTTAACAGTTTATTGCGTTTTTTAGCTAATAATTCTATCTCCTATTCTATTACCAAATTTAAAAAGTTAAGTACTACAAATGCATTATAATGTATGAACATACTCTATACACGTGTTAAATACACTATTCAAACTTTGGATTTACAAACATGATTTTTCATTATATATTAATAATTTATCATGAAAATAACATTTAAGTTATCAATTTAGTATGAAATTATAATCAATATAATTATTATTGTACTCAATAAATTATACATTTTAGAATCGTAATTATATTTTGTAATGCTCTTTTTATTAGATAATTTTCAGTTAAAATTATTAGATCATTTCTTTTAATTATCTACTTATTATTTCGTTGAAAAATGATAAAAAAACAAGAGAAATAGGATAGTTTTTTAATCCCACATGAACTCAATTGCACACTTTTAGTCTTTGTTCTTCTATAAATTTTATTTTTTTTCATTTCGTATAAAATAGAATTTGTACAAAATAGGATTTAATTATGTTGGTATATCGATTTAATGTTTTAATAATTCCTGTGTTAATATTAATTTTAGGAGAAAAGTTAAGAAATATAATTTTGTGATGCTCATACTCTTACAATAGTGTATACAAATGTGTTTATACATAAAATGTAGATAATATAGATAAAAATATTTAGATTTAAATTAGATGTAACCAAGAGATGCACATGGAAAATTAATTACATGAATACAGCAATTTTATAATGGGCTTTAAACAATTCCATGAATTTTTTTAATAACTTTTATTACAAGACTGTCTAAGTTTAATGTTTTAAATTAACATACTTATTAATTCAAGATATTGTCAAATTTAAGTTAGATAATAATAATCTTAATTTACATAAATATCACTAAAATCAACATATTTATAAGGATATTTTCGTTGAATTAAAAACTGAAAGAAACCTTTTAACCTATTTATATTTTTATAAAAGAATAGAAAAGGGATGGACCTAGTGGAAGAGAAAGAGGACAACGGCTGATTTTTGCCCTTAACATAACATATGGATCCTTTGAAGATTTTTGCTCAAATTATATGATCACAACCAACCAATCCCGCAAGTGTTTGGTTATATTCTTTAAGTTGTATACAAATTACATATAATGTATAATACATTCATCATATGATTAATTTTGAATTAATCGATGTTGGGATAGAATTTCTCTAGAAATAAACTTTTAGACTTCCACATCAACAAGTTTATTGATTTGAAGTATGTTTCAAAATACCTCATTGCAAATATATACACATATATATATATAATTTTTTTTTAATCATAAATAGTATTGTAACACTCTATCCGTAATTATATTCCATCTTATAAAAGATTTACATTTAACTCAATAAGATAAACCAAATTTTACTCAATATATAAATATATATTATATGTGTTTAGCGAACACATAAAATTACACATACACACGAAAGATACACACGTACACACTTGCAGGCGAAACCAAATAGGTAAGGACAATTTATTATAAAATATTAATTGATTAGTATATTAATATTATTTGATTACTGCATTTATTAAATGTAATTTACACTATTTGATTTAAAGTTTAACAATTTTTCTTTCATAAGATTGACTAGATTTTTGAAAGTTAACCTCTTGCCCCGATGCCCTCCCCATACACCACCAAAATCTTCCAGATCTCCCTCAACTGATTCTCCTTCGGCCCACAAAAAACCAACGTATCATCAACAAATAAAAGATGAGAGACAAGAGGGGTAGTAGGGGCAACGACGACCCCCTCCAATCTCCCCTCTCGTTCCACAGCTGGAATCAGACAAGAAAGAGCTTCAACACAGAATAAAAACAAATACGGAGGTAAAAGGATCACCCTAATGGATACCCCTCTCCGGTCTAAAGAACCAAATAGCTCCCCGTTAAGAGTAAACGAGTATGACAAGGTGGACACTAACAACATAATAAGATCCACAAATCTATCATTAAACCCAAGCCTAATCAACACCACCCAAGAAACGGTCACTCGACTCGATCATAAGCCTTGCTCATGTCCAATTTAACAGTTGCACATGGCTCATTCAATCGAGTTGAAATTTTAAGATGATACCAAATACAACCATCTTAACCTCAACAACAGTGAACGGAACAACAAGATACTGATTCATGTCCGGAGAGACGTGTGGCTGAATGGTTGCTAGCACCTCATTCACATGCTGATCCAACGGTTGGGTGGAAGCAAAGATCTGTCAAAAGTAATGAAGAAGGATGCCCTGTATAGATCTCTCCACACCCCATCTTCATCCCTAAGTCTGTCTATCATATCATGGTGACGATGCAATGAAGCATAAGCATGAAAAAATTTAGTGTTATCGTCACCATGCCTCAACCAATGAGCCTTGCTTCTCTATTGCCACTTCAGCCTTTCCTGTAATTGTAACTCCTCCAACTGTTTCCTGATAGAGCCCATCTCCTTATGCTCCTCTTCCCCTATAGGCCCCTTCTCCATCTCAACTTATCTATCTTCCAATGACTTAAGATCCTGAAATGGCTTAACAAAATGCTCACGGTTCCAATGTAATAGAACCATTCTGCAATCCTTAATTTTCTGAAACAGTCTAAGTGCCGGATCATTGCCTCCTGGTACACTCCAAGCATCAGCTACTACTTTACCACACTCATCTGACTGCAACCATTTTGCTTCAAACCAGAATGAATGCTTCCTATAAGTACGAACAACACCCCCCGGTAAATTAATTCCTTGCCTATAAGGTGTTAAACACATAAAAAATTAAATGGTAAGACAGAATTGGATAAAAATACAATTTTCGTCCCTTAACAATGTCACTAAAATGATTTTGGTCCCTCTTATTCCACGAGTTACACTTTTGATCCCTGAACTTGCCAATTTTGAATAGAATTGGTCCCAACTTTTAAGTCGGCACCTAACACTAACGAACATGAGCGCGTAAGGAGCACACTGATGTAAAGAAGAGGGGAAATAGGCTTGATTTTGACACAATTTTGCTGGTACTAACAACATATACCTAATTTTAGTGTCAAGATCAAGCCTATTTTTTCTCTTTTTCACTTCCACTACGTTTTATGCACGCATTTTCGTGAGTGTTTGACAAAGACTTACCTGTGGACCAATTCTATTTAAAATTGACAATTTCAGGGACTAAAAGTGTAACTCATGGCCAAAATAGTTTTAGTGATATCGTTGAGGGACCAAAAATGTAATTTTTCGTAGAATTTCAATGGAAATGGAGACAAATTAATTTAGATTCTAATATATGTGTTATATATTGTTAATTGAACAAAATTCTAATATATGCGTAAATTTCTAATGTTATTAGTTTTTTAATTTTTTTTTCTCATGACAAAAATATTTTTATTAAAGTTATATAATAGATACAATTTTACATGGCAATGAGCAATATCATGGATACCTAATTAATTGTGTAATTAGATCAATAACTAGACTCTTAAATATTTAATAAATTAAAGTTTGATTATTAAAATTATATTACATGATTTTTTCAATAATAAGTAATTATTTTTAAATCATCTTATACTTGTTATTCCACTTTAGAACGTTTCATAAATGATTTGATAAATTTAGAAATTTTTTTCCAAAATTTCTTTGGATCACATGATGAATAATATAAAAGTTTGAGAACAAGGTTATTAGTAGAAATTTATGTGATAATTAACTTTAAAGATAGTTCACATAAGAAATAAAAAATTACAATAAAAAATGAAATGGCTTAATAATATAATTTTTCTTTTTAAAATTTGCACAACTCAAAAAATTTAAATATTAATTTGTAAGTGAAACAAGTTTAGAATAACCACAAGTTCAATGAAACTAAAGTTCAATTAGAAACAAGGACTTTTATATGCGCTTATTCCATTTCAATTCATTCCATAAAATACTATTCATCAGTTTAGATTTTTTTCCACCCACATGAGGGAATAAAATGAAAACTAAACTACAGAGATTATTACAAAAAAAATTATATTCTAAACAATTATAGTGATGGTTGTATAAGAATTAAAAAATAAAAAAAATATATCAACTACTACTTTTCTTTTTCCAATTTGTACAACTCGGAAAAAAGAAAGATGAAAACGTAATAAAAAATATGGATTAATTTAAATAGTAATTTTTTCATTATTAAAAAAGGACGCAAAAGGTAAAGTAATTGAGATTCAATTTTTTTTAGTTGTATTTATATATAAGAAATTTAAAACTACCTTTAGTTAGATATTAAACATGTACAAAACTAAATGATAATATGATCCTAATAGAATTGCATATATCTATATTATATTATATAATTATATTTTTTAGACTTTTTTTTAGCAATAATATATTTTAAACATTATATCAAATATTTTTTCGATACTCTAAAATTTCATTCAAGATTTCATATGTTTTCCTTTTGGCGCAACATTTTGAGTACTCTAGAATTTGAAATAAAACCAATGCATATGAAACTAGACTTCAAGGGTTTTTTCATTACTAGGAATATAGGATATGATATTTTTTGGGAGGATTACAATTTCAGTCCTCAACTATACCACTAATTTAATTTTGATCCTCAAACAATTAACGAGGACAGTTTGGTCCTCAAACAATGCATCTTTTGACAGAATTAGTCCTTTCTGTCATCTTGTCATCCAATATAACAGAACGTCTCATGTACCAAGCCCGTGAGGCTGCTTGGATGGAAAAAAACCTACCCTTTCCGCCTAGAAAAGTGGCCCTCTTCAAGGTTTATGAGAAAAACCCTTATTTTTACTCATTTAAAATATTGCACAGGCAAGAATGGGAGTATTGGCAATGAAAGACCTCAAAAAATAAGTTCAAGCTCTCCTTTTTAAAATAAATGTTCTACTCATTCTCAGGTAAATTAGAAGGTTAATCTCCACTATTTTGCAATTGTGGATTTGAGCTATAATTGTTGACATCATGGAATCCTCGCAACGTGAGTAGAAGGGAGAAATTAAAATGTTACCCTTTAATTTGGGCAAACATGATACGTTTTACCCAAGTTGTCCATGATGTCAATAATGGGAACTCAAATCTACAATTGCAAAATAATGGAGATAGACTGTTTGTTTATGTTTTATTTTTAGTTTTTGAAACAGTAATTAAAGTAAAAACTAATTTGTTTTTGTTTTCATTTTCAATTTTTGAAATAGTAATTAAAGTGAAAACTTATTTGTTTATACGTATTCTTATTGAAAATATATTGATATGATAACATAATCCAATATAAAACACGATCTCATTAATTACTGGAATAAAATGAAATATATAGGAAATAAGTGAGAAGGGCATTTTTATCCTTTCAATATCAAATTATTTTGTCAGGGGGCTTTCTGTTACCTTTTATACTTTACTGGCCTACGTGCGAGTACATGCATGAACAGGTGCAAAATATATTTAACCCTATAAAATAATAAATAAAGTGGAGAAAAAAATGGTTTTACTTTTAACTGTATCCTGTTTTGCCCTATAAAAATTAATATTTTTTTTATTTATAAAGTACCTATTGAGTTTTACTTAACATATTTTTATGGAATAATTTCATTTTTGGATCCCAGATTTATCATTAAAATCACTTTTGCTACTGCAAGTTCCAACCTCATCAATTTCGATCCCTAAATTTTCTTAAAGTGATCAAATTTAGTCCTGACCGTTAGTTGATTGTCTAAACTAACGAAGGAACCTTTGTGGTCAACTAACGTTCAATACTAACTTTGACCATTTCCGAAAACTTAGGGATCAAAATTGATGAGGTGGGAACATGAAGTACCAAAAATGATTTAGTGACTAACTTAGGGACCAAAAGTGAAATTTTCTGGATTGGTTATTTCTCACCCAAAATGGTGTCCCACACCACTTTTCCCTATGGCAGGTAAGAAAATGTGAATTTTTGTTTTGTTACCTTTTTTTCCCCTCTAAAAAGGTCTCTCCTTCAATGTTAGCTCAATTTCACTGTCACAATACATTTTTTCCACATAAATGTTCTCATTTGACGAACCCACACTCGTATTTGAGTAAGATTGAAACTGATTTCTCCTCATACCTCTCGTTTTTTTTTCCCAAAATATCCTCAATTTTACTTTTTCAACTCTAGTTTTTGTGGTGTAGTAAATGGTAACCAAACATGTGCTTAAATTGGCAAAAAACTGTCAATTTTCCCGCCAAAATGACTTTGACCGTTAACTTTGACGGTCAACTAGCGGCAGGTACTCAGCTCGGTGAAAAAAGGAAACTTTGGGTATTAACATTGATGACATGGAAACAGGGGGTACCAAAGGTGAAATAAGGTCATACCTGGGGTACCAAAAGTGAAATTATTCCTATAATATATTATGAATATAATATTAAAAAGAACTTAATATGAGGAAATAAGTATAATGTGAGAAGTAATTAATATGAATAAATATGGATAATGTGAAAAGTAAGTAATGATAATAAATAAATGTAATGTGAAAGCAATTAATAGAAATTAATAAGTATATTGTTTTATATTTTTATTCTTAGTAAAATGATATTAGGGTTATAAAAATCAAAAATGAAAGAAACTTTTATGCTCATTCATACTTTTATATAGACTAGTGAGAAACACGTGCATTATGCGTGGTCCGTATTATCTCAATAAATAGTTCAATTATAATAAAAATAAATTTATAATAAAAATAGGGATAGTTTTATTTTTGATCCCCTAAGTTAATCACTAAATTATTGTTGATACCCCATGTTCTGACATCATTAAGTTTGGTCCCCAAATATTTTTCAAATGATCAAAGTTGGTCCTAACCATTAGTTGACTGTCTAAACTAATGGAGAGAACTTTTTAGAGGGGATGAGTACCTGCCGTTAGTTGACCGTCAAAGTTAACGGTCAAAGTCATTTTGGCGGGAAAATTGACAGTTTTTTGCCAATTTAAGCACATGTTTGGCTACCATTTACTACACCACAAAAACTAGAGTTGAAAAAGTAAAATTGAGGATATTTTGGAAAAAAAAACGAGAGGTATGAGGAGAAATCAGTTTCAATCTTACTCAAATACGAGTGTGGGTTCGTCAAATGAGAACATTTATGTGGAAAAAATGTATTGTGACAGTGAAATTGAGCTAACATTGAAGACTTCTTGGACCAAAATAAATCCGGGAAGAAGGTTTTGGGCATGTCCTAATTATGGGGTAAATTAATTAGGACATGCCCAAAATCTTCTTCCTGGATTTATTTTGATTCAAGAAGTCTTCAATGGTAGCTCAATTCACACTCACAATACATTTTTTTTCACATAAATTTTAAAATTTACCATTGATTCTTTGTAATGGTAAATTCTTTGTAAAGGGAATCGACGGAGAAGACACCTAAAAAATTATTATAGTTTTATTTTTTAAAAAATTAAGTAAAATTAATTTAGTTTTTTCAAAATTTAAAAATAATAAAACATATTAATTTTTTAGTTTAAATAATATATTGGGAGTTTTAATTAAAAATATTATTTATAGTAAATAATATAACTTAAAAAAATTATATATTTTTTGGTATTTTAAATTTAATTACTATATTTTGTATTATGATTTTGTAATTTAAATTTTTAACTTTTAGAATTTTTAATATTTTAGGTATTTTTATATTTAGTTAAGGGATAATTTCACTTTTAGGTATTTTTATATTTAGTTAAAGGATATATTTAGTAAATTAATTAGAACATGCCCAAAACCTTTTTTCCCGAATTTATTTTGGTCCAAGAAATCTTCAATGGTAGCTCAATTCCATAGTCACAATATATTTTTTCCACATAAATATTCTCATTAGATGAACCCACACTTGTATTTGAGTAAGATTGAAACTGATTTATCCTCATACCTCTCGTTTTTTTTCTCAAAATATTCTCAATTTTACTTTTTCAACTCTAGTTTTTGTGGTGTAGTAAATGGTAGTCAAACATGTGCTTAAATTGGCAAAAAACTGCCAATTTTCCCGCCAAAATGACTTTGACCGTTAACTTTGACGGTCAACTAACGGCAAGTACTCAACTCGATGAAAAACGAAAACTTTGGGTATCAACATTGATGACATGGAAACAGGGGGTACCAAAGGTGAAATAAGACCATACCTGAGGTACCAAAAGTGAAATTATCCCTATATTATACGTACAAGATAAAAATACCCTTATGATTTAATAGGAAATGACTAAAAGAATTCATTAAAAAGAATTTAATGCATTGAGAAATTTTCTAGCATATATATAAATGATAATCGTGAAAAAATAAGTTGAAAAGAAATAAAAATCAATTAAATGAATTGTCATGTAAAACAAATGTTTTAAAAGGTAAAATACAGCTACTTCTACTCAAGTTTGGCTAATTACAAATACCCCCTTCAAATGGAAAATAATTATGTAATCCTTAGACGGTGATATGAAAAGTACTACAATATCCTTGTTAATTTTTTTGTTTATTGTTTTAAAAAGAAGTTCAAAAAAATATAAAAAACATCTAAGGGTGCCATGGATAAACTAAATGATCCATAGGGAATATTATTTCATAAAATATTTTAATTTTTTTTTAAAAATATATAAAATTATAATTTATATTCCAAAAGGAATTTTTGGGCAGTCCACCACAAAAATCGGATGAAAGCATAACAGAGGCTAACAAAATGAGCTCGTCGTTAGATGAGCGTCAAAATAAGAGGGGTATTATAATTTTTCAAACAATGAGGAGATATTTGTAATTATATCAAATCTCAGGGAGGTGGCTGTAATTTATCTTATTTTAAAAGTAAAAGAGGTTAAAAGATAAATGAGAATCAATCAAATTCCTTCTCCGATAAAGTAAAAGAGGTATAACTATTGTTTGTTATATGATTTGTTATTTGTATATGATATAATAGGGACAAAATGTTAGCATGTAATTTAATCTTTTCAATAATATACGATAAAAATTGTTCCTTGTAAAAAAACTGAAATGTGTAAAAGCTACATCTAAACCATCACCACATATATCTGTTTTCCACAAAAAAAAAAAAAAAAAAAAAAAGAAGAAAAAACGATGGGCATTATCTATACTATTACAAAAAGGTGTGGTGAATGGTTCAAGGATCATTTGAAATTTTTGTATTACATATTATAATTTTATTAATATAATTACTAATAAGATTGTAATAGATATCATAAAAATAACTATTAATTAGGTTATTTAACAAGTTATTAATATATAAGAATGATCAATTTGGTACCTATAAAAATTAAATGAACCACAATTGATCAATCATACTTATTAATCTTCTTTATTTTGTTTCATAAATTTATCTAATGCCTTTTGAGAGGCATATAAATTAATTTTCTTAAAAGCAAAATAATTACTTGATATTAAGCTAAAGCCTATGCAAAAGAACACATTGAATTTCACAAATAGATTTTGATAACAAAATTAGTTATATTTAGTAAATTAAAGCATATGAATTATCATAAATGCATGTTATAATTCCTTAAGTGAACTTAGAATATTTTCATGATAAGTCCATGTAAGCTATGATTTGGTATATTTTGCATAATTCAAGCAACTTTTATTTTTTTAATTCTCGTTATTTATATAAAAAAAATTTACTTAGTGTATATTTTATTTTAACTAAATATGATAAATCAACTTTGACCTTTCAATAATATATTACTTGGTATAGATGAAAAAATTAATTAAGAAAAATAGTTGATCACTTAAAAGTATATTAAAGTAAAACTGAAAAAAATACAAGTTTGAATTTTTATGCAATTAAAAATACCAAAAACTTCTAGACATTTTGATTTCTTTTACATTTAAAAAAGAAAATCAAATCATGTATGAAGAATAAAATGTTAAATTACTATTCAATAGCATCTCCTTGATATAGTTTAACTTAAAACTTAAAAAAGCATAGTCGAACAATATTTTCAAAAACAATTAACTAATTAAATTTTATATTTTGAACTGAATAGATATTTTAAAAAAATATATTTATAGATAATATATACATATATATAAGTATTAAGCATACACAAACAGAAGATATATAATAGATTTATGTAGGTCTCTATGTTATTTGCCAAAGTTATTCCCATTAGATGGCTATTTTTTCGCTATTTAGTTATTTGAAACCATCGAAAAGTTTCAACTAACCAACAACAATAGTTTATGAATTCTTTTTTACATATGGTAAGGACTGAGCTTACAAACTTCTACAGAGTTCCGATTTTTCATTACACTCAACAAAAAGACAGAACTGATCAATGGCATATTGAACGTCATAGTAAAAGCCATTAAAAAGAAACAACATCTACCATAAAATCTTAGAAAACAAAAGGACATCAATTAAACAATACAGAATGATGGACCAAAATAGAACTTATTAGACAAGAAGAAATCAACATTCAAAATTATAATAAAAATTAGGAGGCTTCTATAAAAGAAAACCAGGAGAATAAGAGGACAACGCAAGAAGAAAAAATAAGAACAATTTGATATTCAAATTTGGAGCGATAACGAAAAAATTCTTAGCAATTTGAAAAGAACGTACATGACAAAATCCATTGAGGCAAGAAGAAGACATTGCCAGGGATCAAGATAAAAAAAAAAAAAAAAAGATTAATAAATATCATTGGATTACAAAATATATATTTAAGTTATATTGTTATTAATATTTTCAATATTTTTAATTTTTTTATATATTAAAACAATTTTTCAAGTTGATCAAAAATTTGTGAAGTCATTTATTAGTATTTTGAATTAATTATTATATTTTATATTAATTATTAAATTTAAAAATTATAATATTATTTTAATAAAATAATATGAATCACGTGCAATGCACGTATTTTTTTATTAGTATATATATAAACCTGAAAAAAAAGAAGGTGATAGAATACTTAATTTTAAGATGTGTATAATTAATCTTTCCAAAACTACATGTTCCAAATCTTTTCGTCCCTTTTCTTTTCAAGTTTTTTTTTTAATTATCATTAATAAAGTAATGATGTGAGAACTTGTACTACACAGTCCGACCGACCTAAATTAGCTTGATGCAGCGTGAAATGTATCGGAGCACATGCTGCAGTTCGGGTTTGTAATTACACTTTGCTTTGTAATTAAGGTTTTATTTTTTTTAAAAAAAAATATATCATATAGTTCTAAATCAATCAAACAACATTCAATACTGATGGGGGTACAACCCAATAAATAGTAAAAAGACTAAAATACCCTCAAAAGGGGTCCAGAACTGTGAAGTTTGCAGCAGACCCGCGCACAAGCTTAACGGGTCGGGTCCAGCGACCCGACCCGAATTAACGACCCAGCTCGTACTAGAGGCCAGGTGTCCAGATATAGACCTTTGATGCTAAGATATATCAGACTAAAGAGATGAGGCCACGTGGACCGTGCAGGTACGGACATTTGGTGCTATAAATGAGTCTACCCCATCACATTTAAGGTAAGTTATTCTCGTAATATTTGACCAGTTCTATCTACTAGATCGTCATATATCTATCTCGACCAGAGTTTGACTTAAGCATCGGAGGGTCTACGCCGGGAACACTCCCGGCTAGTCTCACGTGCTTGTTTCTTCTCAGGTTACTTGTCTGGAAGCTTACGAGGTCGAGCTCGAGGGTACCTAAACTAAGGAGATCACAGGAGATCGAGTAAGCGACCCGGATCAAATATGTAATACAGTAATATTTTCTAAATTAATCAACAAATTCAAAGTAAACGAAGAAATAATATATTGCTATTAAAAGTAGACTAAATACCTATATTTATAAGATTCGAACTCATAATTTTTTGATTTTGACACTTAAAGTTTGTTTGCTTTGGGCCAGAATTGAGTGCATAAGAAAAAATAAAAATAAATGTACACGAAAAAGTTTCATATTTTGATTAGAAAGAATAAACAGAAGGAAAATAAAATTGAATATATATATATATATAAAAAAAGTTTTCTTGTAGCCGGATTTTGTTTTCTTCCAAAATTTGAAAAGAAAACTCCTGAGGGTATAAGACTACTTATTATTGTTCAAAATCAGAGTAAATTATATTGACGCTTCCCGAAATTAGATCAAATTATACAAATACCCCCTATCTTTTACAAAATTATAATTAGACCCCTTGAGGGTAGGCCTGTCGATGGGCGGGTATTATCTTACCCGGACTCGGACCCGATAAATACCCATAGTTGTAACTTATGTATTTTACCCAGACCCTACCCATAGAATACCTATTGGATCTTATCCGTTCCATACTCATACTAATTAAGTACATTATGGGTCTTATCCATTGGGTCTTACACATTAAAATGAATAAACTAATTATACATGTTTCTTTGTAAATGATATCACATAAACATATTACTAAATTAGTTTATTAAATATATTTCATGAACTTACTGTCAATAAATCAAATTAAAAGTTAATTGAATTTTTAACATGTGCATACTGAATATTGTTGAAATATATATAACAATATTGATTTTGTTCAAATAATGAATCATATTAATCAATTACACATCAACATAAATTCGATATAGGAACGCAAATTAAATAACCAACAGGAAAAAAAAATATATGAAAATTATATTTTAACTTTTAGAATGATTTTTTTATTGATTTGAAAATTCATTCAACTTTCATTTCATGAGTTTTTTACAATTCAAATTTGAACAAATTTTATTAGTACGATATATTAGGTTAGCTTGACTTATCACTTTACATTCAAATTACTTTTATCAAAAATATAATTCGCAATTGTCACTATGAAAATAAAGATGAAAAACTCTAGTGATTTTTTTTTTCAAAATATTAATACGTAAAAGTAAAAAAAAAAAACTATATACAAAAATTAAGAATTTTAAATGACAAGTAAAATCGACTCAATTAATCTAATAAAAATTTACAAGTTCAATGATTATAAATTAATGATGAATTTTATAGTATTAGATTTTACCCATTCAAGACACATACCCGTGGGTATTTTTGGATTTACACCCTACCCATACCCAAAATACTTATTATAATGGGTATGGATCTGAATCCGGATGTAATATAAAAATAATGGGTCCGGATCCGAATAATACCCGCCCATTGACAAGTTTACTTGAGGATATTAGTGTAATGTTTTTAAGGTTATAGTTGTAATTACAACTATAACCTTAAGAGATATAACTGTAATTGAAAAAAAAAAGTGTTTGTGTATTTTAACTTAAACCTAGAGAGTGTTAATATAATTAACTCTCAAAATTATAATGCATATAATTAAGTTTCAGTAAAAATCTTTCTACTGATGTAACCTTTTTAATTACAGAGACCAACAGCTAAAGCTAACATCAGCAGCAGAGGTGAATCAGTAAGGACTTTGCTTCTCGCAAATTATCCCACCAAAATGAGTTGAATACATCAACAAAAACCACAAACATTCTGTGCAAACAACTTGAAATGCACCATTTATTTCAGAAAGATCGGGCAATTTTAGTCCCTTTCCGGTCGTTCTATTCACAATAGTCATAGTATTCGCATTCAAAAATTGTGAAGAGCCAAGACATTTAGGCTACCTGTCCTGATAGCCCGTTAGATCGACGTGTTGGATGACTCTCACAAGAATGTTTCCTGTTCTCCGAGGACCAAACCTGTTCGAATGCATAAGAACGTGTCTTCGTTTTGAGCATGGGATTTTATGTACATCTTGTCCCGTGTCTCCTTTCTGTCCCTTTGCCCAACAAAAGTGTCTGATCTTGTACCAAGAGACAGCTCGTCCTTAGGAATTCTTGTAGTTGTCCTGCAACATGAACTAAGATTCTTTCAGTCAATAGCAACCAACTGAACGTCCAATCTTACATTTTGAAAGATAATGGGCAATTGTGCCTGAAACAACTCGTTCGATAAACTCAGAGGACTTACGAAAGCAGAATAACTCAGCCAATGCATTTCTACGGAGGAGAGAAGAGGAATCAAAATAAAAGCTAAAGTGAATCTCATCTACCAATTATAAAGCAGGATTTGCCTAGGTTCGACTGCAAGAAATCGGATTACCTCAGCCACTAAAAATCTAAAGAACTAGAATCAGATTGAGTGCCTATAATCAGATGTCCAAACTAACGTAGGATGTGTTAGCAACTAGAATCAGATTGAGTGCCTATAAGGACATAGAAGTCCAAACTGTTTCTCACCGTCTCCTCATCTTCATCACCATGGAAATCAGATGCAGCTGCATCGGTCCTCGAAGCCAAGGCCTCCGCCCCATTATTATTTGCAGACACCATTTCCTCCTGTAAGTTTGTTACCAAAGTATGCAAATTATGTGTTAAAAATCATAGGATCATGAAACTTAACATTGTCAATATTTCTAAAGAATTGCAAGTCATACTAGTTCCCGCTTTAGCTTCTCAAGATCTTCCTCAAGTTCCAAGATGTGGTGCTTTAGCGCCTGCAGATATTTTAATACAGTTTTGTATCAAATTAGTTATCGGTGCATGCAGCTAATGGTGCAACACAGGCTATTTAATGGATAATACCTCGCGTCGCTGAAGTTCAATAGAACGAGCTAATGCCTGTCTTTTTGTGAGAAGATTTCTTGGCCTAAATGCAAGAGGGCTCTGGTAATTTTTTCCACGATAGACTATTATAACATAGCCTTTGGTAGTTTTTTCCACAGATACCAACACCCCACCACTCTCGGCCTCCAGCGAGACTGCAATATGCTTGACTTGTGAAAAAGTTCTGCGTTCTACAATTATTTTCACCAACTCCCGGTACTTCCAGTGCAAGTGCATATTTTCAATAGTACCATCAAAAACCTCTCGCCTCCCTGAGAGTGAAAGAAGTAAATGAGATACAGTCCATTAAGATGAGCCATAAACATAGTACATGAACGTTACCTAGAACCAGATAAGGTTTCATGCTCAAACCAATCCGACGAAACAAAAATCTTTCCTCGTCGGTTAATGTTTCCAGATCAGTGGGTAGACTTTCTGGTTCTTGATTCTGTAGCACTTTCTGCAAGGCCTTCTCAGCCTTCCCGATCTTACTTTTTGCCTACAGATATCATATTGGTAATTAGTGTGAAAACTCGATGTATTCGGACAAACTTCATTAACAATATCTTTTATATAACAACGTACAATAGCTAACTTTCTCTGAAGAGAGTCGACCATAGAAGTATGTCTAGCTACAGCTGCATCTCTCATCATCTTCTCAGTTTCCGCACTGTTAGGTTGGGTACCCCAGCGTGAGGTTGCTGCAATAGTCTCAGCAAGAGTCCCTGCAACTAATGGCTGTTTAGATGCTTTCGCTTTTGGATCAATAAGTGTTGCAGCTCTTTGCCGAGCCTGCTCTTCCTCATCCTGCTGGAGGGCTGTTGATCTCTCTGCTTCAATTAATGCGCTAGAAACACCAGGAGGCAAGAAGTCATTGCCCCTGTAGAAGACGATAAATTCTTTATTCCTGGAAAGTAATGTTCCTCCAGTCAATATCTGCATGAATATCCAAATCAACAATAGTTGAGAATCTAGTCGGCAAAATAATGATGGTCATGAAGTATTGCTTCCGAAAATCTTTTTTACGACCAATCACTTCCATTCCAAAATTTTCTGTATTTTTTATGTTGTAGCTATTGTTGCCTTTTATTCTTGATTTCTTAGTTCTTGTTTTCTTTCCTCCGTTCTGCTTGCAGAAATAATTAGAGGAAACGCAAATAAAGAAGTGCTAGTAATATGTGATATAACAAAACCTTGAGTTCTTCGGCCATTCTTTCATTGGAAGTGTTTGGAACACCACGTTTGATGGCTATTTTCGCAATAGCACTCTTCTCCCATAACTTTACCATGGCCATCGCAAGACCTTGCAGATCTCTGTTTCTCCCTAAATTAATAAGAAACATACAGCCACTAAAAAACAAAAAATAGTTAAACGAATATTACAAGATATCTAATATACTTCCAACATACCAAGGGCAAAATGCGGAGGCAGTGTTCTTGCTGTCCTACGTAAATAAGTCATTTCTTTATTTCTCAAGGCTTGTCTAGTCCCATGAGGAAGAAGTCTAAATGGAGTCTTAAATCCAGGAACAACAGCCGGCAGTAAGTCCGCATCAACAGGAAGTGGTCCACGACCTGACCAATCTATGAACCGTGGGCCAAGGTCATCCAACAGAAGGTCAAGCTCACTTAAATCCATTTGTTCTTCTTCAGATAGACTGTTATAATACTTTGAATTGTACACTCTGGATGATTCTGCAGCTCCATTTAGGCATTTAACTTTGATGCTTTCAGAAGAATCTTCTTGGAACGACCCGGATGCTCCAGCATCACCTTCAACATGCTTGCTATATGAATTTACACAATCAAGCTTGTATGTCATCCCTCTGTATAAGACTACAGAACTTCCTGATCTCCATATTACCAAACCTCCAGTTCTACTCTGACATATAAAACTCAAGTCAGCAGAACAATATAAGAAAACAAAAGATCCAACCACACAGATCCTAGTTGATGAAAACTTTACAGATCATAAAGCAAAACCAACTCTTTTCCATCTACAAGGGAATAAAAACCAACAATTACTGTATAAAGTTGATTCCAATACATAACATGACAGATACTCGGGTAAATTCACCAACAAAACCAAGAGCTCGAATTAGTCATCAGTATTATACTTTTTCATACGGATATGAGCAAGTATATCAGTTCCCAATCAAGGATAATGGAAACTGACCTCAAGAATTTCGTGTGTTCTCCTCATGTTCTTCGAAGGAGGACCTTCAAATTTTAATTTCACCACCTCCTCATCTTTCCACTTCTCATGGATAGCATCAACCAATGCCTGTGTCACACCGGCTGCTCCGACTTTCATTCTCTCCACCATTCTCAACGACACATTTCTAAGCCTCTTTAACTCGGGCTCGGGTATTAATTTCTCTGCCAACTCTGTGTTCCTATTTCTAAACTTCTCCTCTTTCACAAATTCCTCATCAATCTTCCTCTCCCATGGCAATCTCATTAAATCATTTTCATCTGTAGAACACTTCTCACTACTGATATCTAGAGATGTAGTTGATGAATCCTCCATAAAGGCAAAATCTTCCCTCTCCTCATCACCCAAAAACTCATTTTTCTCCTGCAATCCAATTGGGATATCATCAAATTCGCCAACTTTTTCTTCACTTCGGCCATTTAATGGCACTTCCTTTACCAAATCCTCAGAGCCCACAACAACACTGACCAAAGGGTCCTCATTCGCCCAATGTTCTTGAAACCCATCAAGGCCTTCGTCTTTTGGGTGAACATTTGCTTGAAAATTTCTCGAACCCTCAGAATTAAACACATTTTTTCTCCCATTTCCATGAACCCAAGGAGCTAAACTTGACTTATTTATTCTCTGAGATCTCGCTGGCTCACTCACACAACTACTCTTTTCAGTTTCTTCTTGAGAAGAAACATCCTTGGAAAACAGTGACTTCTGTACTTCAAATTCTTGATTTCTACCAGCACTTTCTTCCTCCTGCCAAGGAAAATTTTCCCTTAAAGACGGGGTTTTGACGGACCATTTGTTCTGAACTTGTTCAAGAAAACTTGGCCTGGGCTTTCTCTTCTTCTTCACCAGATAAGCCTTTTGTTCCGTTTCATTGTCGAGCTGAACGGTTTTCTGATAGCACGAAAGTCTAAGTTTTCGAGGTCTGAAGCTTTGCAATGAATGGGTTTGTGGGTGAAATTCAAGAAAGAACAGAGATTGTGAAGGAGAAATTCTTGATGAAGGGGATAGGAAATTCGAAGCCACTGATGAAAAGGCCATCTCAGTGTTAGAATTTTGATAGCATAGCCAAAAACCAGAGAGAAATGAAGAATGAAAAAATCCCGGAGTTTTTTAAGTAAAAATATCAATTTGCTCCTATCAATTTTGCCCCTTTACTGCCGTGGGGTTTAACTTAATTGGCGAAATTAATGTCCTATGATCCTAAAGTTCATGAGTTTGAATCCCTGCTTGGGTTGATGTTATTTCTACTGCACAGTATATATAATTTATTGTTATAGCTAGATGCTAGTTTATGTGATATTATTAATTTGATTGTTTGTAATTGTCTCTGTTCGATATTCATAATCGACATGATTGGATGTAATCACTTTACGTTCAATTTATAAAATTCATCGCTTCCAAATTCAAAAAAATATTCCCCTTTACTAATTTAGTCAATTTCTAAAAAAATCGTCTAATACAATATTAGATATTTTATTTTATAATATTATTTTTTATTTTTAAGTTTTAATTAAAATGTGTCAAAAATTATAAAAAATAAAAACTATAAGGTTAATATTCAATTACACTTTTATATATTGAATTTATTTCATATATAATGGCATTCTAATATTAAACTCTTTTTATTTAAAAATTGGTATATCATTTTTGTTTAGTGTTTTTATAATTATATTATGTTTTTTTTCTTTTTTGAGGGGGAATGTAAATATATAACTGAGGGCAAATCAGCCAACAAAGCATCAAAACAATGAGTTGGAAGGCCCGAGAGGCCTTCGTCAGAAGATAATGCTGAGCGGGCAAGAGAGTGAGCCACACAATTCCCCTCTCTACGAACTAGAGAAAAGGAAAAAGTGCGAAAGGAAGTACAAAGAAATAAGATGTCATGGACAATTGGAACAGAAGAAGAGGAGTTGCATCTCCTGTTATTGAGATCGTAGTGAACACTCGCACAATCTCCTTCAAGGATGATATTAGGCCAGCGATGACGGATAGTGAATTCAGTGGCTGTCCGAGCTGCCCAAGTTTCAGCGACTTCCGGAGTAATGGACCGATGATAACGTCTGGTAGTCCACGCCAAGCAGTGTCCATCGGGGTCCCGAGCAATTACTCCAACTGAGAAATCCCCTGAATCCGAGAAAAGGGCTGCATCGAAGTTGAGCTTGACGAAGCCCGGCTGATGGGGAGTCCATGAAGATGGAATAAGCGGCTGGGAGAGGTTCGGGGCCATCGTCGAGAAGCTGGAAAAAGAGTCCAGATAACTCCAGGCAAAAGATACAATCTGATCTGGTGTTGTGGTCGAACCGTCAGCCCACTTTCTATTACGATGCCACCAAATGCTCCAATAGATGACAAGAAAGAGACTGAATTCTTGGGGATCAAGAGTTTTATGCATATAGAAAATCCAGTCGCGTGAATTTGTTAACCAAGAAGAGATATCTGACCAACGTAAATTCGAAAGACACCATACCATTCGGCTGAAAGGGCAAAGTAAGAACGTGTGACGGACAGTTTCGTCGTGATCATGACAGAATGGGCAGCACGCATCCGATGAGGGGATTCGTTTACGAAGGTTGTTACCACAAGGTAGGGCGCCGTTGCATAGACGCCAGGTGAAGAATTTAACCTTGTTTGGGACCTGAGCATTCCAAAAGCCAAGCCAACCAACCCGATGGTCTAGAGAATTAAGAATGAAGAACTCGGGGATTGTTGGCCCATCAGATTACAAATGAAGTGGTATGCAGACTTAACTGAAAAAAGTCCCGATTTTGTATGGTGCCAAATAAGGTCATCCTGCAAACCTGATCTGCTGAGTGGGATTGAGAGGATTGCCGCGACATCTTGCGGAGGGAAGACAAACTCTATTAGCGGAACATTCCAATCCCCAATATTCGCATCCATGAGTTGATCAACGGTTGTCGGGGGTGGCAAGGGTCCAATCTACAGTGTCGGCAGAAGGATGGACTTTCGGGAATCCACTGATCGATCCAAATCTTGACTGAACGGCCGTCTCCAATACGCCACCGTGCTTCTGCTTTAATGAATGGTTTAGCCGAGAGAATGCTCCTCCAAGTGAGTGAGGGTCGGGACCCTAGTTCCGCTTCAAGAATAGAAGAATCCGGAAAATATCTTGCCTTGAGAAGTCGCCCAAGTAATGAATTCGCATGAAGGAGAAGACGCCAAAATTGTTTGGCCAACATAGCCAAGTTGAAAGCTCTCAAATCTTTGAATCCAAGTCCTCCATGCATTTTAGAAGTGGTAAGTTTGTTCCCAGAAAGCCAATGAATCTTGTGTTTGTCATTATAATTCCATAAAAAATTTGTAGTCATACCTTCTATCTCGCGGATGAGGGATTCTGGAAGACGGAAGACCCCCATAGCATACGTCGGTATGGCCTGAACCACCGCTTTTATAAGTACTTCTTTGTCCACCTGAGAGAGTTGCCGTTCATTCCAAGAATTCATTTGAGTCCAGATTCGGTCCCGAATGAAGGAGAAGACCTCTTTCTTCGAGCGGCCGACAACCGAGGGAAGTCCAAGATATTTATCATGTTTGTCGGCGCATTGAATCCCAAGTCCCGAGGAGACGGAATCCCAAAAGGAGGAAGGGGTATTCTTGCTAAAGACCACCACCGATTTTTCGCAGTTCACTTCTTGCCCCGATGCTTTACCAAAAGTGTGGAGGATAGACTTGACTGAATTCATTGCTTCTAAGGACGCTTGACAACATATGAGGGTGTCGTCGGCGAATAGCAAATGTGAGATACTAGGTGTCCCTCTGCAGATTCGGACTCCCTTCAATGGTCCCTCACTCTCGGCCTTGCTGATGAGGGATGTGAGAGCATCCGTGCAGAACAAAAAGAGGTACGGTGAAAGTGGGTCACCTTGGCGGAGTCCTCCTTCTGGAAAAATATGTCCGAATTGCCTGCTACTGAGAATGATGGAATACGAAACCGAGGAAACACAGAGCATTATGAGATTAATGAAAGAAATATGGAAGCCTAGTTTAAGAAGTACCTGCCGAAGGAACCGCCATTCAACCTTGTCATGCGCCTTGCTTATATCCAGTTTAATGGCCATATTGCCCGAATCACCCCAAGACTTATTTTTAAGAAAATGATTTATTTCGTAGGCGATAAGAACGTTATAAAAAATAAGCCTACCAGGTATGAATACAGATTGGGTGGGAGAGATGATATCATTAAGCAAAGGCTGAAGCCTGTTAGCAATGCATTTCGTGACAATTTTCATAACAACGTTACACAGGCTGATGGGTCTAAATTGGGAAATAGTCACAAGTTTTGTGCATTTTGGGATAAGGACAATATGCGTAAAATTGAAGGAGGTTTCAATATAGTGATCATTGAGAACAGACAAAACACAATTAATCACATCAGTCTTGATGATATGCCAAAATTTATGAAAAAAGATCGATGGCATACCATCAGGTCCGGGGGATATGAATGGGCCATGCAAGAGATGGCGTCAACAACTTCCTTCGCAGTGAAAGGCTTCAATAATTCCGAGTTCATTTCCGGATTAACCTTGCAGGTCATAGCCTCGGTACCCCGTTCTAATTCATCATCCGATGGATTCGCCGAAGTGAAAACCCGTTTAAAGTTATCAGTAATGTGACGCTCCAATTTGGACTCATCTTCAATCCATCTATCCTTCGGATCCAATAGTTTGGTTATGAAGTTCTCTCTGAAAGTGTGACTAGCCTGATTATTGGAAAATCTTGTATTGTGATCGCCCTCTTTTAACCAATGCATTTTCCCGTGTTGTTTCCAAAAGATCTCTTCGGTCTGTAATAAAGCTTCGAGCTCCCGTCGGATGTTGTTCTCCTTGAGTTTGGAAGTCGGGGTAATAGGCTGACTTCTGATTTCCAGCAAAGTCTTTTCCAGGTTCGTGATCTCCTTCTTGAAGATTTTGTTATTTCTGCGTGGTAATCGACAAAGGCTGGCGCGACATTGGGTGAAATGGATTTCCAGGTTTTTCTGCGGAACAGGGTCTGAAAAGTTGTTCCATGAATTCTGGATGAGTTGTTCACAGTCTGGTCTTTTAATGCAAGCCGCCTCAAAGCGCTAAGGTTTGTTTGTTGGTGCGGCTTGTACTAGGAGGTTTCGGGGTGAGCTCGATGAGTAGCGACAGATGGTCCAAATAAATAGAAGGTAGATGATGAACCTTAGCATTCGGGAATAAGGAAGCCCAGTTACGAGTACAACAAGCCCTGTCAAGACGTCAGAAATTGTACCCAGGTAGACGTATCTGTTGCACCAGGTAAATGGATCACCCGAGAAGCCTAAATCGATTAAGCCCGAAGAAACCTATGCCTCTCGAAAATCCCTTATTTGCTAGTTAGGTCGAGGAAGTCCACCACTTTTTTCGGATTGTGCAAGGATTTCATTGAAGTCCCCCGCCACTAACCATTCGCGATCTGACTGTTTTGCCAAGGCTGTTAGTAAAGACCAAGAGAATTTACAGTTCAGTGCGGTGGGATCTCCATAAATCCGGTGAATAACCAATCGAGAGATTCATCGGCTGCTGAGACGGTGACGTCAATATGGTGTTTAGAGAAGTTTCTCAAGTTGCAAGTAACGGATTTATCCCAGAATAAAGCGAGTCCTCCGCTACAGCCTTCACTGTCAACTCCAATACCATTCATACGAAAGCGAGTCCGAAGTTGATCAATCCTAGAGTGAGAACATTTGGTTTCCGAGAGGAGGACCAAAGAGGGGTGATGATCCCGAATAAGGGATTCCAGGCCGTTGACCGTCGAGGACCCCCCCCCAATCCCCGACAGTTCCAAATTAGGAGATTCATAATAAGCGCCGGGGCTGCTCCACAGCCTCCGCCAATTCCATGTCCGGTTCTCCGTTTCTGCCATATCAAGACCTGTCTGTCTACTGTTCTTGAATGGAGATTCTGAATCATCCAGAGTTTCATCGATGAGTTTACGCTTTTTGGGACCGTCACAATTTTGCGTACCGAAGGTTTTTTCCAACGAATGACCAGGGATGAGGATGAGGAGTGAGTTGGGGATTGAGAAGGTAGGGCTTCGGCTGAGAATTGGAGGGGGATGTCGTGAACTGGAGTGAGATGTGTGGGAATTTTTTTAGTAATGGTACCAGACAATGTAAGTGGTGGAGAGAGCTTGGCAAGGGAGGAATTCAGATGGGAGTTATGGATATGAGTTGGATTAGTGTTTATCAAGTGGGAAGGGTTTGTTTGATTGGTAGTTATGGGAGGATATTGAGGTTTGTCCAATGAGAGAGTAGGGTTGAGGGGGATAATTGGTGGTGGGTATAGTGTGTGCGGTTTGGAGGTTGGATGGGATAGGAGGTTTTATGAGTGGGGAATGAGAAAATGGCTGCACCACGGGGGTTGTTCTGAGTTAGCGGTTGAGATCTTGTCGGCCAAATAGAGGGGTTCGGGGTAGTTGATATCATACCCTTAGATTTGAGAGTTGAAGGCGTCGAAGCACGAAACCAAGGGCCGAGGGGAGATGCTCCTGATTATCGTTGAAACCATCTTCATCCTGGCAATCACACTATTTAATAATGTGTCCCAACCGACCACACCAATAGCAGAAATTCGGAAGTCTTTCGTACGTGAAGGAAATAATGGTTTCAGCCCCTTGCACCGATTGAATTTTTCATGATCCTTGGAAGTGGTTTATTGATGTCTAGGCTGACTCGAATGTGTAGAGAGGAACCCCAACCCTGTCCTCCTTTGTCCATATCAACTTCGCGAAAAAATCCTAATTGATTTCCAATAAACGCAGCAACTTCTTTGGTCATACGATTCAGCGGTATATCATGTACATGGATGTGAAAATCAGCCCAATTCAAATCAATCCGTAGGGGGTTATCATCTGCTTCGACTGTGCGGAGAACAAGGAGATGTTTATCGAAAGCCCAAGGTCCATTCTCCAA
This sequence comes from Sesamum alatum, assembly GCA_034509735.1. Lineage (NCBI taxonomy): Eukaryota > Viridiplantae > Streptophyta > Magnoliopsida > Lamiales > Pedaliaceae > Sesamum > Sesamum alatum. The sequence goes on along the minus strand of JACGWO010000011.1, from coordinate 21,960,474 downwards.
TACTCTCCTGCGATCCAGAGTATGATTGAAATGGAACAAGATTCTACCATCCTCAATCTGACGAATATCCAGACCTCTTCCAGGATTGAATGCATTAAACATTGTACTTTTGAAGGCCTCGAAGTTAAATGATCTCTTGCCAAGGAGTTTTCCAACCAAGTAAAAACCTTGATGTGCTGTGTCTGTCTTTCCAAGTTCCGGCGGAAGAATAACCCTCTGATTTTCATCCTCCGTGAGAGATAACCTTTATCCAAGTTTATTCAAATTGACAGCCATAACGGATGATGAAGTAGAACGGGGGAAGCAATGAACCAATGGTAGAATCGGTCACGTTCTCGTCAAAGGAAGTCTTCCCCTGCAAAAGAGAGGCACAAGACCTGGTAGGAGAAGGGTTAATATAGAAATAAAGCAGATCCAAAAAAATAAGACAAATGGGAATTCGAAAACCGGTGAAATAAGTCGGGCGTATGAGCGTTGGGCGAGTCCTATCGGCCGGTGGAGAAGCAACAGAAAACCTACGAAAAGGAGAATATCAGTAGAGGATGGAAGGAAAAGAAAGTAAGAACGTATGTAAGGTAACATATATGCAAATGCAAGGAAAGGAATATAATAAGGAGGGAAAGTCAACGCAGTGGAGAATCTCTCATGTTGAGAGGAAAAGCTCTCACGCTGAGAGGAAAAAATTAATAATCGACATCTTAAAATAGGCTTAAAAGTCAAGCCAAATGCTTTAATTATATTATGTTTTGAAATTATGAGTTTTCAATAAGTAAACAAAAAGATAGATACAGTAAAAGAATCAAAAATTTTAGTTCTTAACATAATTGAATAAACAACAAGAAGAAAAAAATTTAATGGACAATAAAAAAAAGTCTCATTTCTAACTATTGATGATTGGTTATTATTTTATCTACCCTATATTATTAAAATTGAGAAGGTGTTGAGTAATTATGTTGATATGCATTATGTATATGAACTAAATTATCCCTCAATTTTAATAATATAGTATAAATTTACCTTTAGGAATCTCCATTCCTTAAAACATTCTTATATTTACCCAAAGTTAAGAACATTAATTAAAAAAATACTACAGTCATATTATTGTAAAATTAATTTTTTTATCTAATATTTATCGCAACATTTTAGTGTTTATCTATATATATGGGTGTGTATATCTTAGATGTACTCTTATCATATACTTATTTTAAATAATTCAATATCATATCATGTTTGTATTCTCACATTTGTATCCATCCGTGCAACCGGAGGACTAGGATTCAATGATGTTTGGGGTAAAAGAAATTTAGACCCTAAATTTTTATTGCAATTGTAGAAAAATTCATGTTTTTTATGTTTTTAATTTTCTTTGTGATATTTGAACAGTGACTTTGTGCCAAGACATTAGACTTTGTTCGCGGTATTCTTTGGAGTGAATTTAGTTAGCTTGGGACAATGAATAAAGTAAAGAGGTTTCAAGAAGTGTATTAGTGTCAGTATATTGAGATGTAATGTCTAGCGCGACAAGTTAACACGGTGGACTTGAAAATGGATGCTAGTATGGAGCAACATTGTGTTAGGACGAGGTGTTGGTGCCATGACATGGGCTGTCAAGCAACACATGTCATGATAATGAAAAACGCTCGATAGCTGAAAAATGTTGGGTCTTGGGTGATGTGCATGACCTGGTTGCACATTGACTGAACATGTGAGGACTTCAAGGGCAAGATGGGGCACTGTTAGTTGGTTGTTGGCATCATATGGACATTGGAGGCTGTTGTCTCGATAGGTAGGGACTAAGTGTGCTAGGCATTGTGAGACAATGGCGGGATGTGCATGATGCTACATGGGTGATGTTGGGTGCCAATGTGCGGGAGAAATAATGTTGTGCGTGCGAGCAACACCCGATTTGTGGGATTCCTCGATAGAGAGTCCCTGCATGCACCGTCTAATGTCTTGTCAAGAAATCTCGCACATCAAATTTTGCTTGTGCATGCCTTCTGTCATCTTGAGCAGGAATCTAGCTTATCAAGTGCTACCCGTGCATTGATGCCAACATATGGTTACATGTTGGTTCAAGAAAGTTGAGTAGTTTTAATTAGTTCTTTGGCAGTTTTTTTTTAGCAGTTGGGTGTCAACCACAACTTGTTATCTCTTGTTTAAAATAGACCCAAACTTGCAAGTGTTTGTAGAGTTAGTGAGGGTTTAATTTCATGCAAGCAGGCTCATTGTACTGAAATTGCGGAATAAATGTAGTGTTGAGTATTTTGTACATATATCTCTTTTGTTGCTTACATTTTTGCATCTATTGACATATTTACATCCCATTATTGGATAATTTTTTTGCAAACTCGAACTTCATGCACTAGACGTGTATGTGCCAAAGGTTGACTGGTGTACAGAGCCAAGCCGCATAGTGAGCACTAAAATTATTTCTGTTGTGCAAGCCCCTATGACAACTAGGAATGTGATGACTGACTTGCATTATTTGTGGAATTATTTCAAAATAAAAAAATGTGTTTGATATTGTTTATTTAAACATAAAAAAACTGTAGATGTCAAATTTATATCTTATATTCATACAAATACATATTACGTCTGATATTTATCAAATTTTCATTATAAAAAAACTTGTAGCATGAGCGACATGATACAATAATTTTTGCAGCCAATGTTCAGCAAGTTGAAGTATGATGGGAAATTAAACCCAACTTTCCTAGAAGGTCCATTTCAACTTTCAATATCCACCAATACGGGCTTACATAAAGGAGCCTATCACTTCTAGATTCATTGATAAAATTTATGTTTCATATAACTGTTGTATATTAAAAGTTGAGTTATATTGAATCTTTGGTCTCTGTTTTTTTTAGCCGCGTAACATCTCATATTTGTGCACGTGACCTTAGTTGGTGTCACAAGACATGATAGGATAGGACTTGATTAAGCAAGCAGCCTCCAACTGTCCATTTGAACATTGAATTGGGTTTCATCCTAACGTACAAGTTGAAGGTTCTTCATCATTTGGTTCTGTCCTTAAAATAATATATACTAGTATTTGGTCAATTCAAGTAATGCAAATTTTCTTGTTTAAACATCCAACTTTTTCTCCTCGGTAGCCTTTTGCTTGATACGTTTGGGATGGTAGGACAATAGTGAAGGTTAATCAGAGTAATGGAAATCTTTCCTAATCAGTTTTATGCAATTAAAAAGAGGTTGTTGCATATACTCCAACATGGTATATATCGATGTTGGAGTATGGGTAAACTTGCATGATTGATATTTTTCCTAATCATTATTTTTCAATTAAAGCTGAGATGTATATATACTAATAGAGCTAACTCCCAATCATCTGAACATGTCATACATTAGTTAGTGCTATAACTAAATTTTCACTCTTTTACTCGTCTCAATAAATGTGATGGTTAGAGGAGTTCTTAGCCTATCCAGCATAACCCTTATTCAATCTTCTACTGATGTTATCTGTATGCAACCCACGTGATGGCTTAACATGCAAACATTGTACTTGCCTTATCCAATCTTATGTTGATACGTGTAAGTGGCCAAACTTTGTTTTGTATAGCAATTGATTCATCGTCTCATCATGCAATTATCATGAACCCGTAATTGAAGCAAATTCAAAAATGTTATGCAACTACGAAATGTAAACCTCAGTATGGGTAAATTATTTATAATTTTATTGATAATCTTAACCTTTTGGTCTGCACATGCTTGTTTCTACTAGGTCATGCTCGAATTGAATGTCGTCTATGTTTCTTTACAAAGAGCGACCACCTTTTCCCCTGCTCCCAATTGGTTTATGTACTAAGTCTAGATAAGTATTGTACACAATTAGTTATTTTGTCAAAACAAAAACTTCATATTCGTGGTTGTTCTACTTGCCTTTCACCTTGCACACATTGATCTAGTTGGTTTAACTAGAATGGGCATCACAGATATTTTTGCCCTACCTTATGTTTAGGGGTGGCGCTCGAGCTAGGTATTTCAGATCCCAACCCAACCTGAACGGGTTCGGGTTTTTTTTTTTCTTGAAAACATCGGGTATCGGGTTACCCGATATCTAGTTTTAAAACATCGGGTTGGGGTTCAGCTAGGATTTTCCTACCCGAACTACCAGATCAGGTACCCGAATTTTTTTAAAATAAGAGAAAAATATGTTTAAAGTACTAAGTAAGACTAGGGTTAGTTTTACACACACACACTTTACAACTTGTACTTCTTTCCTCAATCTCTTCTTCTTTCCCTCCAACTTCAAAATCCCAATACTCCCAACCCAACATAAATCCCTCTTTCTAACCCTAAAGTTCTAAGATGTCACAATAAGATGATGGAACAAGATTACCAAAGCCAAATGTTAGTATTACTTTTCTTTTCTTTTTGTTGTTTAGTTATTGGTATATTCAAATTTTTATGATTCTATTTCTATTACTTATTGTTAATATAAACTCAAGATTCAAACACATTTTAAAAAAAAAAAAAAAAAAGAAACTGTCAAAACAAAGGCTGTTTGAAAACAACCTTTGTTTTTTTGTTGTAAATTCACAAATGCAGAAGCTGTCGCAGCTTATGTTTGATTTAAATGTATTTTATATATATATATATATATATATTAATTTATATTATGTTAAAAATATTTGCGACAGCTTCTGTTTAATTGATAGAAGCTGAAACAACTTCTATTTATCTAAATAGAAGCTGAAACAACTTCTATTTATCTAAATAGAAGCTGAAAAACATCTTCTGTTGGATTTAAATATTATATATATATATATATATATTAATTTATATTATGTTAAACTATGACATTAAATTTTATGATAATTTTCAGATGTCGAGGTCAACTTCTCAAGATTGTGGTGATAGAAATTCAAGAAAAATGCAATTAAAACAGTTTCGAAAGTTACAAGATCTGAAGAAGTTAGTCCAAGTAGTAGTGGTGGATCCGTTAATATTAGTTGTAATATTAATATTGGTGTTGATGATGATGATGATGATGATATGAATTTTGATCTTGATTGTATCCCTGAGGATGATGTTTGTGGTGGTGAACACGATGATATTAAATCAAGAAAAAGAAAAGATAGGAAAGAAATTGCATCTAGCTTGGTGTATTGGGATCATTTTGATAAGTATGTATGTGATATTGAAAAGGTACAAAAAGCAAGATGCAAATACTGTCAAAGATAGATTAAGGTGGATCCAAGGGTTCATGGGACTAGACCTCTGAAAAACCATTATGAGTCTTGCAAAACGAAACCTCATGAAGTTGCAACAAATCAAGCTCGTGCTTCATTTTAATTTAATCATGGGGGGTGTTGAGTGATAAAGAATCACCTCTTATTAATTGGAGGTTTGATCAAGATAAAGTTAGAGATGCATTATGTGTTATGCTGCTTTTTGATGAACTTCCATTTAAGGCAGTGAAAATCCGAGTTTCAAGTACTTTTTGTTAAATGCATGTCCTATGTTCTTGATTCCATCACGAAAGACCATAACCAAGGACATTTACAATATGTACTTGAATGAAAGGGAAAAATTAAAGTCTTACTTGAAAAAACATTCCCAATGAGTTTGCATCACGACCGACACATGGACTTCTCTACAAAAAGTTAATTACATGTGTCTCACAGCTCACTTTATTGATGATGATTGGAAATTATAAAAGAGAATATTGAATTTTTATCCTATTTCTGGTCATAAGAGTGAAGAATTCGTCGCTATGGGTGTTGAAACATGTTTGCTTGACTAGGGAACTGATAAGGTTTTTACAGTGACAGTTGATAATGCTTCTTCAAATGATGGTGCAATTTTGTATTTGCAAAAAAAGTTTGATAATTGGTGTACAAACATTTTGGGTGGAAAATACGTACATATGAGGTGCATTGCGCATATTGTTAATATCATTGTACAAGATGGCTTGAGAAACAAAGAAGAGCATGATGGAGTTCCGGTAGACTATGATTGGAATAGAGTCGCATTATTGTTGAATTTTTTGGAGCATTTTTACAAGTTGACTTTGAGCTTTCTGGTTCTTTATATGTGACTTCCAATAACATATATCACCAATATATGTGATGTTAACTTGCTTCTCAAACAGTGGATGGAGAGTGATGATTTTGAGTTGTGTGAGATGTCCAAGAGGATGAAACAAAAATCTGACAAATATTAAAGGTCAAGTGAGAAAATGAACATGGTCATATATTATGTTGTTATTCTTATCCACGTCACAAGTTTGAGTATATTGAATTTTCATTTGGTACACTATATGAGAATGCGCATGGATGAGTTGTTTAATGCTTATAAGGCGATGTATGAATCTCCGGGAAGCTCAATTTCATCTTCAAGTTTGTCAAATCCTAGTTCCTCCTCAAGTTTGGCTTCTAGTATTCCTTTGGACATGACATCTAGAACTTGTATGCAAGAACGATTGCAAAGGCACAAAATCGGAGGAAAAAGTGATGTTGTAAAGCCGGAGTTAGATAAATACTTGGGTGAAGATCTTCAGATGTTTCGGAAAGAGTTTGATATACTAAATTGGTGGAAATTAAACTCACATAAATTTCCAATTCTTTCCAAGATAGCTCATGATATATTGGCGGTCTCACTCTCTATCATTGCTTTAGAGTCTGCATTTAGCACCAGTGGTTGTGTTCTTGATGCATTTAGGAGTTCGTTGTCTCCTAAATATTACAAGCCCTAATTTGTGCTCAAGATTCTCTTTGTATGGATTCTAAGCCGATAGATGTCGAAGAAGATTTATACGAAATTGAAACAATTGAGAAATGTATTTCTGTTCGTTCTTTCTATTTTTATATTTATTTTCTAATTTGGAAAATACTTGACTTATTAATGATTATTATTTTTTTTTATAACAATACTCAATTTGGGGAAGATTCAAGTAACTATTGCTCCGTTTAAAAAGAAAACAAAACTGTAGAACACCTCTTCCTCTAATGCCCCTGTGCAACAAAGGCATGTTCCTTGTTCAAATGGAACCTCAAAAAGTGATCAACACTTCAAGAGTATATCTATTAAGCTATTACTAAATTGGTTAAATTGGAATTACTCTCCTATTTTAAGAAAAGAATCTTGGGATCAATTTCAACTTATTCCCGCCCCAATTATACTAAAGCAAAAAAGAATATATATATATATATATATATTATTGTATTTTATATGAGAAGTCTAGGCTCAGGAATTAAGGAGAGGTCTCGTAAATATTTTATAAATAGAGTAAATTGTGTCGACACCCTTTAAGATTAAATTTAATTGCTCAAACACCCCATATCCTTTAAAATTACAGGTACACCCCCGTAAGGGAGTGTTAGTGTAATGTATCTCACGGGGGTGTTTGTTTAAAATTTCACCACTGAACATAGAGTGTACTTATAATTACAACTATAACTTCAAAATGTGTACAAGTACCTTTGAAAATGACATAAAGATTGTGTAATTAGACCTAACTTAAAGGGGTCTTAATATAATTTACACCCGTAAATATGGTAATTTTGGAATTAAGTTCCAATATTTTATAGATATGTGTCACTTATGCTAACTTGTTTCTATAATTTTGTAATTTGTTAATCATTGGTAGATGTATTGCATTGATCATTAACCTAAATCTTGATATGAAAAATCATTTCTCCCAAAAGAAAAAAGTTTCCATTCAAGGAAATTGAGGGATAATATATATAATATTGATGGGGTGTAATTCGGGAAGTATTAGATCCAAGTACTATCACACAAAACAACGTCGCGAGTCAAGAAACTGGAGAGCTCTTCTCAAGAATCAATTTCTCAAAATAGTAAAAAATTGTCCTTATATAGGATTTTGATGGCCTATTTATAGTAAATGAGCAGGGGCATATATACTATTTTACCCTCCAACTGCTTCCAATCTAACGGTTGTAATCTAATCTTCAGTGGCACCTTGGTAATTTGGCTCCACCCCACTAACCACTAACAATAACTACCTCTAATGGCATTTCGGTAAATATATATACATTTGAGGGTATTTTGGTAATTTGCTAATCTGATATATTCTATCTCCATCAGTAGCCCCCCAACTTCCAAATGTATCAGGAAAATTTGGAAGTTATGACAAATAGTCTATATTTGATGCAGCTTCTTCTTTTGGTAGTTCTCTTCTGCCATGAACTCCTTCCCTCTTTGGACTCTTCTTACACATGAATTCTTCTTCCATTAGGGCTCCTTTTAATATAAGTTCTTCTTTTGCTATGACTCTTTTTGTCTTCTATATATAAATTTGGTGGGATATTCTGACTTCTTCATCTTGCTTTATTTTGTCTGTCTTCTTAGCCTCAGCCATATCCTAGAAAAATATCGAAACGTGTTGGTTCGGGTATATAGCTCTTCGTCTCTTTTCTTATAGTAATTTTCATTTTTAGACTTCCAAAGGTCATCCCTCGTCAGTCAGAAAAAAAAAAAACAATTATGTCAGTCCGAAAAAAAATTTAGGATGTCGGGTACTCAAGGAAATTTTCAACGAGGCATCGCCGTGAGTTCATCGGTACCGGGTCAAGGCGAGGCGCCTTGACCGGGATCCAACCGAGGCATTTCGCCTCGGCCAGAGTCTGGCCATGGCCCCACGCCTCGGCCGGATTTTGGCCGAGGGTGGCCCGCTCCCCCTCCTTCCACCTCTCTTGCACGTCCTCATGTCGTCAACTTTGATCACAAGGTGATTGAAGCGATCAGAAATTTGCCCGTGTGTCCTTCGATTTCGTTAAGTCCTTCTATAGAGTCTAGCTCCAAAGAAGCTTCTCCACTTCTCTCTCCCCTTGAGGTTGATTTAGATGATTCTGGTATAGATGGAACTGAGTCTTCGTCAGCCCCCCAATCTAAGTCTCGTTGTCGCATTATGGACGTTTAAAATTTCCATAGTTGCGTGAGTCCTGAGGAGTTTCATATCCTTGAGACCAAAATCAACCCTTCTTCCGAGTTTACCCTCCTTCTTCCTAGTGTCGATGATAGGATCAAGCATCCACCATTGGGATTTTCACGGCTTATTTGTCTTTCTTCGCCTCTGGTTTTACACTTCCCCCACCCTCTAATATTAGAGATCATCACCCGTACTACTCTGAGTATTAGCCAGTTTATCCGCAACTCCGTCGAATGCTTCGAGGGGTTCCTTCAGCGCTTTGAGGATCTCGACCTGACCCCCTCATTCGAGGTTTTCTACAAATTATTCACAGTTATGAAGGTCGCCAATGCTCCTACTTCTACTTCTATCCCCGGTGTGGCCGTAAATTTTTTGAGGGTGGCGTTTCCTCGAAAGGTCCTTGGAAGGAGAAATTCCTATATGTAAAAGACCTAACCTGGGGGTTGGCGGCTCCTTAGGGGAGTTGCCCCTTGTGCCTGATCCTGTCCATGATCTTCGTATGTCATTTATTGGGGTAGGGTTATTTGATCAACTCTTTGATGTCAAAACTTTAATGTCTGTTGGTACTTGATTTTGTCTTTTGCAAACTCTTACCTGTTTAAAAAAAATTTTCCTTGTCATCTCATTGTTTCTTTGTTGACTTCTTGCAGGAAAAAAAGTTACTCTTCATGACGTTCATCGCTTCCGTGAGAGGAAAAATGCTTCGAGGCCTCGTAATCATCCTCCACCCTCGTCGAGGAGGGGGGAAAGCAGTCGTCGGCGTTCCCCTCCTGCTCGAGCTAGGGATCCCCCTGGTGGCTCAGGACGAAGTGAGGGGCGTTCCTCCCCCCCACAGGGGCAGTGGCTCTAAATGTCCCCGCGAAGGTGAAGCTGACCCTCCACGTTATGGAGTAGGGAAAGGACTCTTCACTTATGAGACTAACAAGCAAGGAGATATATTTCATCCTTTTGGGACGCTGTTGACCACGATATTGCGTATGAAAAATCGAGGGATCTCGTGAGCCCCTATGATGTAACGCGCCTCGGCGCTCTCCCCAGTGGTACTCTTACTAGGCTTCTTCAGGCTGAAGCTGCTAGGGTGTGTTTTCTCCCTTATACTTCATGCTTTATATTATTTCCTTAGCCTCTGAGGTTTTTATTGAGGGGTTTCCTGTTTTCTCAGGTGATCAATCTTGCTGAATCAACTAAGATGCGTCTAGGCAACTATGAGAAGGAAATCCAACAACTGAAGGATGCTCTTAAGGATGCGAGAAAAGACTTCGGATGTTGCCAAGAAGAGCTTAAAGTTGCTACAAGCCGAGCAGGTTAAGTGGAAGGATAACTTCAACCGGGAGGTCGCTTTGGGGAAGACATTCCTAAAATCAGACGCCGGCAAGATTTATTTGGAATGCGTATGGGACGACTTCAAGGAGAAGTACGAGGGCTTGACAAGTTAAACCAAGGTGTCCTTGGCAAGGCGAGTGAGATCTATGGCCAGGTGATTAGACAATGTCGCGCCACGTTGAGGAACACCGGTCGCTATGGCGATGAAGACTTCATGTTCCTTGATCCCAAGGTTCCCGATGAGGATGGAGATGAAGATGGGGAGGGCGAGGTGGCTGACAACATTCCTACCAACGGGGCCCTCGCCTCCACCGCGGAAAAGAAATAGAATTAAGCTAGTACCGTTTATCTTATTTCTTGAATTTTCCTTTTCGTATGTTCAAATGTTAGGACCATTTATTTTGTTTTCTTGAATTCTTAGGATGTTTTTCCTCCCTTTAAGTTATCAAACTTTGACAAACTTTATTTCTCCATTGCTTTGCATGTTAAGTTATTTCTTTTATGCTAAACATCAACATGAGGGGGCAACCCCCCTTTCTTAGAAATAAAATTCTAAATGTGTGGGGCAATCCCCATTTTTCCAACAAAATTCTAAATGTGAGGGGCAATCCCCCCTTTCCAATAAAATTCTAAATGTGAGGGGCAATCCCCCTCTTTTAAGCAAAATTCTAGATGTGAGGGGCAATCCCCCTCTTCTAAACAAAATTCTAGATATGAGGGGCAATCCCCCTCTTTTAAACAAAGTATTAAGGTGAGGGGCAATCCCCCTCATTCAAACAAAATATTACTTACGAGGGGCAATCCCCCTCTTTCATAAAGTGCAGTATTTAACAACAGATTCATCATCAGTAAACAAAACAAGAACATTTTGTTGCCATAACCGAAGGTTACAAAGTGTTTAAACAAAAAATATATATAACACATGGACAAAATATCTCTTGAGGTTAACAACGTTCCATGTGCGTGGCATTTCCTTTCCATCCATCTTTTGCAGGCGGTAAGTTCCATTCCCTACTATCTCGATTACTCGGTATGGTCCTACCCGTTTGGCATCGAGTTTCCCAATGTTTCCTGTCGCGTCAACTCTTCTTAACACTAGGTCGCCCACTTGAAAATCCCAATGCCATACTCTGTCATTGTAAGCTCTTGCCATCAACGTCTTGTAAGCTTCCATCCTGGCGTTTGCGTTGCTCCTCAGCTCTTCTAGGAAGTCCAGGTCAACTCATCTTTCATTATCATTGCTAGTCGGCTCATATTGTCGCACCCTGAATGTTTCCGCTCCTATCTCTACCAGGATGACAGCTTCTTTTCCGTAAACCAAACTAAACGGGGTTTCTCACAGGAGAAGTCGCGGTGTGGTCCGATATGCCCATAGGACTCCCAAGAGCTCTTCCACCCAATTTCCTTTGGCTTTTACCAACCTCGTCTTCAAACTCTGGAGGATTATTCTATTGGTTATCTTTGCTTGCCCATTAGATTGGGGTGTTGCTACCGAGGCATAACATTGCTTTATCTTCAGCTCCTGACACAACTGCCGAAATTTGGCCCCCTAAAACTGCGTGCTATTATCCATCACAAAGGCTTTGGGAATGCCGAAGCGGCATATGATGTTCTTCCATACGAACTTTATGACCTCCTTATTTGTGATTCTATTCAGTGCCTCTGCCTCTACCCACTTCGAGAAGTAGTCCATAGCTACGAGTAAGTATTCTCATTGGCCTGTCGCTCGGGGGAGTTTCTCTACTATGTCCATTCCCCACTGATCAAATGGGCAAGGGATGTGCAACGACTGCATGTCTGTTGCTGGAACGTAAGTGACATTAGCATGTTCTTGGCACTTTCGGCATTTCTTTACTAAGTGTCGAGCATCCTACTGCATGGTTGGCCAAAAGTATCCTTGTTGCAGGGCCTTGTGTGCTAACGCCCTTCCCCTAGAGTGATTGCCACAACTTCCTTTGTGAATCTCCCTCAGGACATATTCTGCTCTGTCCCTGTCCACGCACTTAAGGTACGGTTGTGAAAATCCTCTTTTATATAATTCTCCTCCAATCAGTGTGAACCTGACGGATCTTGTGCGAATCGCCCTTGCTTCCCTAGGGTCTTGAGGCACAACTCCGAATTTCAAATATGCCTCCAAATCTTCTTTCCAACTCGGTGAGGTTCCCTTCGTTGATAAGACTTTGCCCCATCTATATCCACATCAGGTCGTTCCTGGTTCAATAAAGTTATTCTTCTGCTCTTTAATGGGGCCAACGAGCTAGCTAACTTAGCAAGTTGATCTGCTTCTTCATTACTCGCTCGCGGGACTTGTTACAAGGTGAACTCATGAAACTTCTTTCTCACCGCTTGAATATTTGCTAAGTATTTGGCCATCTGTTCCCCCTTGGCTTCAAAGTCCCCATTTACTTGCTTGACCACAAGCTGGGAATCACTATGTGCCTTTACGAACTTTGCTCCGGCCACGAAAGCCAATTTTCCTCCCGTGATGAGTGCTTCATACTCCGAGTCGTTGATAGAGGCCACGAAGCCAAGTCTGACGGCATAACGCAGTATATCTCCCTGCGGGCTCTCAATCACAATTCCCGCCCCGCTGCCTTGGGATGTGGATGATCCGTCCGCGAACGTCTTCCACCATTTCTTTCCTTGTGCGTCTTCCTCTTCTGGTAGCTCGAAAATAAAATCCGCCAAAGCTTGTGCCTTGATTGCAGGCCTAGGCTGATACTCAATCCCGTGCTCACTTAGCTCTACTGACCACTTTACCATCCTCCTCGATATGTTGGGATCAGCCAGCACCTTCTTCAGGGGTTGGTTCATTAATACAACCACTGGGTGCGATTGGAAATATGGTCTCAACTTCCTAGCTGTTGTTATCAAGGCCAAGGCCACCTTCTCTATTTGGGCGTATCTCTCTTCCGGTCCCTGAAGGGCCTTGCTAGTGTAATATATAGGTCGGTGCTCGCGCCCCTCGTTTCTCATGAGAACTACACTTACTGCCCCTTCTGATACTAATAAATACACAACAGGGTCTTCCCGGGTTCTGGCTTTGTTAAAAGAGGTGGCGAAGTAAGATATTTCTTCAGATCCTCGAAAGCAGCCTGACACTGCTCCGTCCAAGAGAAACCCTCTATCTTTCTCAAAACTTTGAAGCATGGGATTCCTCGTTCTGAGGACTTCGAGATGAAACGATTAAGGGCCGCTATCCATCCTGTCAACTTTTGGACCTCCGTAATCATTTTGGGAGGTTGCATCTTCATGATAGCTTCAATTTTCTCTGGGTTGGCCTATATTCCTCTCTGAGAGACCATGAACCCCAGGAACTTCCCCACTTGAACTCTGAATGTGCATTTCGCGGGGTTCAGCTTCATCCCAAATTCCTCAAAGTGTCGAAACACTCTGCGAGGTCTTTCACATGGTCTTCCCTCACACGGCTCTTGACCAACATATCATCTATGTACACCTCCATATTCCTTCCTATCTGCTTCTGGAACATGCCATTCACCGACTTTTGATATGTGGCACCTGCGTTCTTCAGCCCGAAAGGCATAACCTTATAGCAATACGTTCCTTGCTCGGTGACGAAGCTTGTTTCTCTTGATCCTCATGTGCCAACCAAATTTGGTTATACCCTTGGAAGGCATCCAGGAAGCTCATCAGCTCACATCCTGAAGTTGAATCAATGAGTGCGTCAATCCTTGACAGAGGATATGAGTCTTTGGGGCAGGCTCGATTGAGGTCGGTGAATCAATACATATCCTCCACTTTCCATTGCTCTTCGGGACCAAGACCACATTAGCCAACCACTCGGGATAGTGCACAGGTCGAATGTAGTTAAACTTGGAGTAGTTTCTCGACTTCTTCTTTTATTATTTTATTTCTCTCTATCCCAAACGCCCTTATTTTCTGCCTCACTGGTTCTTCTTTAGGGTTTATGTTAAGCCTGTGGACCATCATATCCACCACCTCCCATGCAAATACCTCAGCAGATTCTTGCAAAAAACTAACGATGATGCGCTCCAGCTGCGAGCCTAGCAATGTTTCGATCTTCACCATTTTTCGCGGATTCTCCAGGAACTCCACCATTTTTATCTCCTCGAATGCCTCCATTATCTCTTCCTCAACCTTCATTTTTTTAGCCTCCCTTCGAGACTCCTCCCCCTGTCCCTCTTGGGAGCTTCCTCTATGTGGCTCGCCAGGCTTCAACTCAAGCGACCCCTAGCTGTAACTGAGTTTCCGCCGGCCTCAAACTTTTCCTCAGGGATCACCACTGGCTTTTTCAGTATGCTAGCCTAGCACTCTCTCGCTTGCTTCCTGTCACCGACCACTTTTCCTACCCTTTCGGCGTTGGGAACTTCACTTTCATGTGATAGGTAGATATTACAGCCTGAAAGAGATTCAAATTCGGCCTTCCAAGGATTGCGTTGTAAGCAGAAGGTGCATCCACTACCAGAAATTTGATAAATTTTGTCACTCGCCTGGGTACGTCCCTATCGACATTGGCAACGTAACTTCTCCCAATGGCACAACTACATCTTCGCTAACGACGGTCAATGGTGTATTAACTGGCGTGAGTTGCACATTATCAATCCTCATCTGGGAGCAGACTTTATAGAAAAGGATGTCCGCCGAGCTCCCGCTATCAACTAAAATCTTCTTCACCCAGAAGTTTGATATTGGGGCAATCACAACTATCGCGTCGTTGTATGAGGGAAGGCTTCCCTCCAAATCTTTGTCGTTAAAACTTATCTCTTCTGCGGGATATACTCGAGGTACTACAGTGACCTCACTATAAGCAACATTGTTGGCAGCATGTCCTGCTGCTCTCACGGCAGCCTTTCTAGCTCGCCCCAAGTCTCTCCCAATTGTTCCTCCTGAAATGACCCCAATCACACCAACGGTTGGGAGGTTATCCTTACTTGCTTGCTCCGCTTCCACTTTAACCCCCATCTCGAGATAGGGTGTCATGTGCTTGCTTTTATGGGCGGCCTCCTGAGGGCCCTGCTTCATTTTCCCCACAAATTTCTTCAAATAACCTCTTCGCATCAACGTCTCAATTTCGTTTCTCAAGTGGTGGCACTCCTCGGTGTTGTGGCCTCGATCTCTGTGAAAGTGGCAGTATTTATCAGACTTCATTCTCTGTTGGTTGTCCTTCATCGGGTAAGGCTATCTTACTAACCCTTGTTGTTTGGCCACAACGAGAACTTGAGCTTGCGGAGCATTCAACGGGGTAGACCGAACCAAATCCCCGGGCAACATGTGCTTGCGTTCTCGTTTAACCAGCTCTACCCTAGGGGAAACCTCTTCTCCTCTTCATTAGCCCTCCGCTTGAGGGGATTTGTTGGTCGCACACCTATGGCCTCTTCTATCCTTATATACTTCTCTGCTCTCAACAGCAACTCTTCTTGAGTCGAGGGAGGCTTCCCCCGCAATCGACTCCTCAAACCGTCCTCTTCTCAAATTCTGCTGCAGGATGCTTGCCAGAAGTTCAGGGTTCACGTGGGAGACTTCCAAAACTGCTTTTGAGAAGCGCTGCACGTACTCCCTCAAAATTTCATTCTCCCGCTGGACTATTGTAAACAAATACTAGGCGGTCTTGGGATACTGCCTATTTATCGCGAAATGGTGCAAGAAGCGCTGAGAGAGTTGTTCGAATGATTCAATGGTTCCTGGGGGTAGCTGGTCAAACCACGCCATCGCCTTTCCTGAGAGGGTAGTCCGAAACAACTTGCAGTAGGCCGCATCGCTAATGTCTAGCAAATCGGCCCTAGCCATGAAGCGATCAAAATGATCCTGAAGATCTCCTACTCCGTTATACTCATTGAGGCTTGGGATCTTGACCCCTGGATGGATGGCTTCTGCTAGAATATGGGGGCCAAAAGGACTCTGCCATAGGGCGCCATTGCCAAGGGTCGCGCTGGGTATTCTGGAGGTCCCAAGGGATTCGAAAAACCGTGTGGGGAAGGAACTCCCATCTCGTGATACCCACCTTCTTGCACCGGCGGCACCTCCTCCGTGCGAGGAGGTTGAAAGTAATTGTCTTCACGTCCTCCCTGCGGAGGAGGTGGGAAGTAATCTTCTTCGCCTGCACACCTGTGAGGAGGTGAGGGGAAATAGTTATCCTCTGGCTGCGTGGCCCTTCTGTTGACTTCCTCCTCATAATCCACACCTTCAAAGGCGTCCCCTGGGCCTCTGCTCGCCAGCCTGGGGGGCCAAGGGGAGCGTCTTGGCCTCTGTAAGGACAACGAGGGGGTCGTGGGGGTAACGCGCGTCCGACTATATACTGGGCCACAATCCTTTCTGCTGCTTGGGCTGATGCGTCCTCCACCAACTAGCGAAGTGCCTCGGGCGTTATCTGAATAACTGAGGGTGGAGGTGGAACATCGGCATCCTCCCGCCTCTCACTCTGCAAGTTGTGCGCAGGTGGATATTTCGGGGTGTGGCCTTGCCCATGCTCTTCCCCTCCTCTCTCGGGTTCGTCTTGCCCTGCATTAACACTCCTGACTCTTGACCCGGTGTTTATCCTCAATGCCTAGATCTGTTTTCCACAGACGGCGCCAAGTTGATGGGGTGTAATTCAGGAAGTATTAGATCCAAGCACTATTACACAAAACGACGTCGCGAGTGAAGAAACTTGAGAGCTCTTCTCAAGAATCAATTTCTCAAATAGTAAAAAAGTGTCCTTACATAGGATTTTGATGGCCTATTTATAGTAAATGAGGAGGGGCATAAATACTATTTTACCCTCCAACCGCTTTTAATCTAACGGCTGTAATATAATTTTCAGGGGCACCTTGGTAATTTGGCTCCACCCCACTAACCACTAACAATAACCACCTCTGATGGCATTTCGGTAAATATATATACATTTGAGGGTATTTTGGTAATTTGCTAATATGATATATTCTATCTCCATCAAATATATATATTACTACTAACTATAAATGTTGAGCGGGTTTTCAACAATGTTAATTTTGGTCTAATGTTTAAGTTTTTTATTGTTTTTTCCATGTGCGCATGAAATGACAACATTTTGAGCGTTGTTCATTTTTAGTGCGCTCGTTTCGGTTGTTTTGCCCCTTGTCGCGATAACAGTTGCTTTAGTTTTTTTTTTTCCTCGAGTGTAAATGAAACGACGACGTTTTAAGCCACGTTGATGGAAGCGTGAATGTTTTCGTTGCTTCACCCTTGTGGCGATAGTCATATGCTACCATTTTACATTTATATCTATACACCATGATATCTAGCATGACAAATCTTAGTTTAATTAACGTTTATAAAGTTACTATGAACGCATTAAACATGAGGGAAACTAGTTCACAAAGACCTTCAATCTTTTTATTCAAGTACTTTAATCAAATGGCCTAAAACAATCTTAGTTCGACTGCTATTCAGGCAGAGTTGAAAATTCTTTGTCCTGGTGATAATATGAATTTTGGGTCAAAGGTTGATTTCCTTTGTCGGAAAGTTGGCCATTTGGGGCCAAAATGCTTTATCCACTCTGCTTGAGATTTGTAATTAGGAAGATACTGCTTCACCTTGATCCCAACCTTCTCGCAAAATCCAAGAATTTGACTGTTGAATTCATCATAAATTTGGTATGCATTGGGTGGACTCGAATGCAGTACTCCAAGTGTGTAGAACACATCCTCCTCTGGTATTACTACAGACGTTCGATCATCCCATCTGCACAAATTTGAGATTTTAACACTTCAGAAAATAACAAAATTAAGTATTTTTTTTAAGAAATTAAGTGATGCTATTTAACCCCATATTTGATGTATAAGAAAAATGGGCACTGACGGAACCAAAAGAGTTTTCTTGTTCTGATTAATGGTAAGACTTCAAGCCCCAAAATTTGATGTTATGTATTTGATTATTATAAACTGATGATTGACGGATGTTATGTAATAATACAGGGAGATAGCATTTTTCGTCTTATATACTAGGGTTAGTCCATTTTTAATCCCATTAATCATGAAATTCTCATTAATGATTCCATAAGTTAGGAAAAAATTTCACTTTTAGTGCTTTCGTCATATTCTATTAGTATTTTAACAAAAAAGACACTCTTCGGCGTTCTGGATAACGGTCACGTGCCTTCTCTGTTAAAATACTAATAAAATCTGACTAAAAGTGAGAATTTTTGTAACTTATGTGAGACTAATAATGAAAATCTCATAACTAATGGAACGAAAATTGTACTAACCCTAAAATACTAGACAAAAAATATGATCTCCCTTAATAAAATAGACGATTGATATTTGAGAAATGGGGTGTACTTTTTCCGGTTAAGTGGATAGAAGAGGAAAATGCCGGAGGGCTCGTTGAGTTTGGGAAACAACGAAGCCAAGACTCCAGCATTGAAGTCAGAAATCTGGGACTTGGGTATGAAGAGATTCAGCCATGGATGAGCTTCCAATGGCCCTGTCGGGCTGTCCAAATCTCCAACTCTATTAAGGAAGTCGAAGAGGGAAGTATCTGCACTGAAGATGAGTCCTGGAATGAAGTTCAACTCCTTAAGCAACGTCTCAAAGTCCTGGAAATTACAAAACAACGTTACATGTCGTCCTGCATATAAAATTTCCGGAAAATTGCAAAAGAGGTGGTAGTTTTGATCCCACAACTAGAAAAACCAAACCGGCAATTTAAGGACAATCATGTCTGGAAATTCATAAATTGGCTGAAAATCTCAACACATGCACTTATCGGACCAATTTATGATTCCATCCAGAATGGTTCTCAAATTGCCAATTCTTTTTTAATAACAGGACCAAATTACCAAAATTAATTTTAATATGACCAAAATTGCCACCACTATTCCAAAACTTTCCAAAACAACTACACGCAATATTGAAATCGAACGGGTTGTACATACATATTAAAAACCAAGAACTGGAACAGATAAAATAAATTGAGGACGATGAAATTAAATAGTAGTAAGTATATCTATACCTTGTCAATGGTTGAAGCTGTCTGATTGTCGTAGTACTTGACCAGTTCGATGGAGTAGAGGATGCCTTGTTTCTTTAACAATGCAACGATGTCGGATTGATTGGAAGGAGAGGAGAAGGAAGACCTCCACTGATTTGTTGTATTCTCATTTGTAATGAGGATACCTTCCACATAGTTTGGAGAATTGATTGAGATAAGATGTTCTTGGTCTCTTGTGAATGTGGAGAAATTGCTATAAATCAATCTAACCCATTTTACCTGTGGACACAACATGAAATGAAGTGAGCAAACAATAGGAATTAGACATGGAGGATTTGCCAAAAAAAAAAAATAATCCAAGATTTAGTGAATATAACCTATAGTTTATTAAATATTTAGTTCCTTGATAATAAAATGTAGTAGAATGCGGACGACGTTATATTAAAAGAATGGTTTGAGCAGACTGATTAGGAAAAATTATAAAAAATTTGGTTCACGCCTCCAAAATCTTATAATCAATAGAAATGAGGTATTACGACTTATATTACACTGCATATATATTATATGTATTAAATGTTGGGCCGGCTAGAAGTCAAGTTTTCTTTGGATTATTATATGATTTGACTTAGATTTATAATTAAGAATTGGTTCATAAGTTGTGTTGCCCATGACTTGTAATAATAAATTTTGGCAAAATAATATTTTTGATCCTATAACAATAGGTCGTTAGTATTTTTAATCATATAATTGACTTCATTTAAATATTTAATCTTTTTTTTTTTTTGTGATGTTTAGTCCCAAAAATTTTATATTTGGTCATTTTTTTTGCAGATTTAATCATTTGTTGACAATTTTGGTCCATTTTCACCGGAGTAGGATATCTTTACAGTCTTATAACTATAAGTCGTTAAGATCAAAATCGTCAACACAGGACTAAAATTTACCAAGAAAGCACCAAATATGATATGCTTAAGACTACATTTGTCAAAAAAAGAACTAAATATGTAAATAAATTAAGTTACATGACCAAAATACTACCGACCTATAGTCATGAAACCAAAAATATAACTTTTCCATAATAATTTATTTTATACACATATGCATATGTAATTAATTAGCCTAGCTAGGATAAAAAATATATATGTACTTACTCTAGTTGGTGCTTTCTCTAGGATAATTCTTGCTCTGGTTATGATGCCGAATTGCCCTAGACCACCCAGAACCCCGAAAAATAGCTCAGGGTTCTTATCTCTGGAGCAAGTGATGAATTTCCCTTTACCTAATCAAAAGGATGGAAAAACGTCATTAGTTAAAATTGTACAAAAATTACTAACATATATGTATATCCCTAATATCATATGTTCAAAGAGAGTAAATGCATCCCAAATACCTTAGTAGAATAAATGATTTTCTCCCCCTCCAAAAAAAAAAATAAACTTTTAAGTAGTTTCGAAATTCGGGTTTCATTTTATATTATATACACTTTATTTTATCAAATTTTATTTAAGAAAAGATTTACATGTTTATACGTGTGAAATGGAATAGATAATGCAAACGGAAACTGCAACAAGAAATCCAGTTCGTTCAAAATTGTGAATTTTAAGCTTGAACTTTTAATAAATAATTATAATCTTCCCAATAGTCTGAATTTGAAATAATATATTTTGTACTTGTACCGGTAATAACGTCAAGTTCAAGAACATTGTCGATCTGAGGGCCGCGCTGAAACGCCTGCCCACTAATCCCAGCATTAGACAGCGTTCCGCCCACACTCAAGTACAAATAGTCCGTCCACGAGACCGGCGCCAGCCCACGCTTCAGCGTCGCCGGCAGCACATCAATCCACAGCTGCTCACCCCCGACATCCGCATAAAACCCCGACGACTCCTTCCCGGAAACCCTGATACGGCTCCCGGTTTTATTGAGAGCAGTCATGTCCACCACCACGCCTCCGCGCGCCATCGCCTGCCCCCTCACCGAATGGCCACGCCCTCTCGCCGCCACCGTGAACGGAGGGGAGCGCTCGTTCGACGACCTGACGAGATCAGAAATCTCTTTGATGGAAGACGGGAAAAGAACTGCTGACGGGATTTCGTGGACGATGTTTCCGTAGTCGTTGGAGGCTTTTCTGATGGAGACGGAATCGTTCCGTAGCACTTTCTCGTCGTAGAATGATTGCGCAGAAGGGTTTGCTGAAATTCGGGTGAAACAGATTATGATGAGAAATAGTAGAGAGATTCGTGAAGGGATTCCCATTTCACAAGGAGAAGATGAGAGAATTGCACTGTGCAAGACAGTTTTCAACCATACTGAAGAGGGTTTATATATATATATGTATAGTGAAGGAAGGAATGTATATAATACAAGAAAATCAAGATTGTTTGAACTATTTATTATAACTGATTATGGATTGAAAACATCTAATCTATGGCTACTTGCAATTGATGAATTGTTTCTCAGATAGCAATAGATGATTTTTCTGCTTATTTCCTGCGCGCGATTACATCATTGTATTTTTTGGTAGTAAAAATCATGGATAATCAATATACCAATTATAAATATAAAATACTTATAATTAACCAATCAATATATTATAAACAAGATTAAATGCATTTTTTGTCTCGTAACTTATGTCATTTAGCGTTTTCGTCTTTTAACTTTCTACGTTAGCATTTTGGTTCTGCATCTTTTAAATTTTTGCAATTTCAGTAGTTTTGTTCGCCGGAGTCACCTCCACCGGCGAGAATGGTGAACTCCAGCGAAAAAAAGGCTGAAATCGTGAAAATTAAAAAGATGCAGCACTAAAATGCTACTCTTGAAAGTTAAAGGATAAAAATACTGACAAAAATGAGTCAGTAGGAACACAAGCCCAATTTTAAAATGTCACATGAGAGACACATGAATTTTTTTTTGCAAGAAGGGTGAACTCCGACGAAAAAGGACTAAAATCTCAAAAAATAAAAAGACATGAACAAATTGCTGACCTATAAATTTAAAAGGATCAAAATTGCATATGACCTAATTTATGGGAGCAAGAACTATTTAAGCCTTATAAACAACTACTGCTAGAAGAAATTTAACATTTAATCATGAATAATTGTCGTGGTTGAGAATAAATAGCCTTAGGAAGTTTGTCATTCATCGCGGGCATAGAACGGTTTTTATCCAGCATGGTTTTTGTGACTGTAGCTAAAATATTTGTCATGCTAAAGCCACAAAAATATTTGCTATGATTCATAACCATGGCAAAACTTATTCTCATGGTGGATAATCTAGATTTTTGCAAAGGGTTTTTATTCAACTATGATTAATAATAATTCATTACACTGGTTCTAGTCCATAACCAATAAAATTATAACCAATAGTAATTTTTCTTCTAGTGTACTATATAGTAAAGTATTTCAACAGCTATACATTAGTAAGATCCAAAACCAAGGCTAGTTTTATCTAGAGCTGTAAAATGATTTGAGTGAGTCAAAAACATCATTGTTCAAGTTTATTTGAATTATTATTGAGCTCTAATAATATGTTTGAATTTGATTTGATTATTGATCTAATCGAGCTTATACGAGTTTTAATGTGATCAAATATGAATCGAGCTCGAATAATTTGATATATTTAAGTATATTTTGTTATTTTTGCACTCAAATCGAGTTCGAGCCTACCTTAAATTTTTTAGAACAATAAATTATTTAAGCTTAATTTATTAAGCTTAACAAATCAAATTCATACGAGATTTTATGATCGGCCTTTTCAATTGAGTATCGAATAATTTAATTTTATTTTTTAGCCCTAGTTTCATCAACCAAGTCTTGTAAAGTAGCTTACGATGAACGAAAAGTAGAGAGATCGAGATCCTGTTAAAAGGGAAAGAATGAGAGCTTGCCATTTTACATAGATTAATGTAATTGTTCGACATATATAGTAATAATAGCTGATTATGGACTCAACAAATCTAGCTGGCGAGTTTATTACTTTGACTTGACGAATTAAAAATTATCCTAATTATCCATAATCAGATAATTTTTCTGCTCACTACCCTTTTGGGCTAAATGTAATTTACCTCCCAGTTATATTACAAATGTACAAATTACTCTTATATATAAAAAAAAGTAGCAATTTAGATCCTCGTATTCTTTAAAATTGAACAATTTACCTCTGTAGATAGTGAGGTAAATTGCTCCATTTTAAAAAGGGATAATTAAATTTATACCCCCTAACCTATGGTCTGTTTACACAAATCACCCCAGCCTTTTGAATAATTACATATACACCCACTAGAAATGTAAGCATTATTTACACAAACCATCCCTATTTTTTAGAAAATTACACTTACATCTCTCAAAAGTATCGACATTATTACACAAACTATCCCTATTTTTTTGACTATCAATGGTAGTTTCTGTAATTATGCAAAAGGCATGGGTGGTTTGTATAAATAAACTATAGGTCAGGGGGTGTAAATATAATTATTCCTTTTAAAAAACACAGGGAGGTAAATTGCTATTTTATTTTTCATAGAGGGCAATTTGCTCATTTACAATATTATAAGGGGGTTGCTTGCATTTTTCCCGACTCTTTTTCTTTTCCAAATTTTTGATTTAGGATTGTAAATGATCTGAATCGAGCCAATCATATCATTGATCAAATTTATTTAAATTATTATTAAGCTTGAAAATTTGAATTTGAATTTATCTAATTATTAATTTAATCGACCTCGAGATGAATTTTGATTGGATTAAATATGAATTGATGTCGAGTAAATTAATATTTTCAAATATATTGTGGTCAAACATGAATCGGCTAATTAATCATTAATTAAGCTTGTGATTCTTCTAACAAACGATTCAAGCATATTGTAATATCATATTGTGAGGGATTTGCTTGGAACTAGGAAAGATGTGTGAAATCTAAGGCTAGTAGGAAAAATATATCTTTGACATTCGATACAAAAATTTATTATAAAATCAAATAATAACAAATTAAGGTTGCGTTTACCTTGATTTCTAATTGCAAATGATGACATTAGAGATTCTCATGCCAAAAAAATTCAAATGATGATTTAATTATAATGTATATATACATAAATAATTGATTATAATTAAGATCAAATGATATGACAATATTTGATGCGTTTACCCTTTAACTTTTTTATTTCCAAATGACATGAGATTCTCATGCCAAAAAATTCCAATTGATTTTTTTTTTTTTTGTTTGGTAGTCAAATTAATTATATATATATATATATATGGGTCATTAATTTCAAAATGAGTTGCAGGTTCATGTATCTAACAAATTTGAACAAAATAGTCTGGATGTAATACACCAAGAGGGAAAAGGAAATATAATTAGTTATAAGCTCTTATCTGAAATGTCAAAATTGAATATGCTTTAGGGTAAACTACAACTACTTCATCTAAAATTTGATATAATTATGAGGAAAAATAATATTTTTGGTTTCATAATTAGACTTTTTCACTTTTGATCCCGATTGTTACGGGATGGACTTTAGGTCCCGTAATTTATAAAAATTCTTATTTTTAGTTTGCGCATTTTTCCAGCTTGGCAACATTTTGGGCGGAAAATATAACTACCTTTGAGGAAAAAAGAACAATTCTTGAAGGAAATAATTAGGGCAATAAAAGGGGAATTTCTCTCTTATCTCACAAAAAATTAAATTTATGGGAAGGTTGGATTCAATTTTTATGAAAGAAGAGAGAAATCCCCTTTCCTTCCCCTAATTTTTTTCAAGATTTGTTCTTTTTCGCTCAAAGAGTTATATTTTCGCCCCAAAATTGTTGTCAAGCAGGAAAAGGCTCTAATTTTTTTCCTCAAAAAAAAAAAAAAATTACTTATCAGCCATATGTTGGGGAAGTGACATTCACCGTTAAATTATAGATGAAAAAGTGGATGAGGATTAAAAGTGCAAATTTTTATAATTTAGGGGATAAAAAATACTAATACCGTAACGAATGAGACCAAAAGGGAAATGGGTCTAACTTATGGGACTAAAAATGCTATTTTTCTCTAATTACGAATACACCCTCGTTTTTTGTGAAAATTACAAATATTCCCTAAAATAGAAAATAATTGTGTAGCCTCTAGAAGGTCAGATGAAAAGTTACTATTCCACCCTTGCTTTTTTTTTTTGAAAAAACATTTTAAAATATAAAAGAATTTGAGGTGGGTAAAGTAAATAATTCATATGGCATACTAGTCCATAAAAATATTTTATAAATTTTAAAAAAATATAAAATATGATTCATAATTCAAAATGACATTTAGGATAATTCACCACAAAAATTGAATGAAAAACTAACAAAATCTCACACAATGAATTCGTTGTTAGATGACTGTTACAATTAAGGATATTTGTAATTTGCGAAATTTAAGGAGAGGTGACTGTCTTGATCATAATGAAAAATGTTTGACAATTTTAATTTAAAGGATCTGAAAAAGCATTCCTGCCGGCAAATTAATCATTAATTAAGTTTGTGATTCTTCTAACAAAGGGTTCAAGTAATTAAGCATATTGTAATATCATATTATGAGGGATTTGTGTGAAACCTTATACTAAGCAGCAAAAATATGTCTATATATATATATATACATAAATAATTAATTAGAAGATCAAATGATAAAGAAACTATTTTATGCGTTTACCCTTAATTTTGTTTTTCCCAAATGACATGAGATTCTCATGCCAAAAAAATTCAATGATTTTTGTTTTGTTTGGTAGTCCATTTACAGGGGAAATAACATTTTTCGTTCTGTAACTTAAGGCCCTCCCACTTTTGATCTCATTGATTACGAGATTCTTAGTTTTGGTCCCGTAAATTCTAAAAAATAACACTTTTGGTCCCATGCCACATTTCCGTTAAAATTTTTAACGGAAAACACTACGTAGTTAGCACGTGGCCATTAGGGCCGTTACACTTTTGGTCCCGTATGTTATGAGATTCTCACTTTTTGTCTCATATGTTATGAAAGTTTCACTTTTGGTTCCATAACTTTAAAAAAGTAACACTTTTGGTTCCATACACTTAACGGCCACGTGGCACTTTCCGTTAAATATCTAATGGAAAGTATCATGGGATCGAAAATGCTACTTTTGAAAGTTACAGGACCAAAAATGAGAATCCCGTATCCAATGAGACCAAAAGTGGAAAGGCCCTAAATTATGGAATGAAAAATGCTATTTCTCCATTTATATATAGAAACATATATATATATATATGTATATATATGGTCATTTCAAAATGAATTGTAGTTTCATGTACCTAACGAATTTGAACAAATTGTCTGAATATAATACGCCAAGAGGGGAAAGGAAATATATATTAGTGATAAGATTTTTACTTAAAATGTCAAAATTGAATTAATATGTTTTAGGGTGAATTCCAATAACTTTCGTCCATGAGGTTTTGTTATAATTACGAATATCTCTTATTGTTCGAGAAATTATAAGTACCTTCCTTAAATGAAAAATAATTATGTAGCCTGTAGATGGTGAGGTAAAATTACTACTTTTCCCTTGTTAAGATTTTTTCCTTAAAAATGACATTTGAGAAAATGTAAAAACATCTGAGGCTATGTAAAGTAATTAAATAATCCATAGAGCATATAAGTCCATAAAAATACATAAAATTATATAATGGAAATGGACATTCGAATGATTTACTACAAAAATTAGATGAAAACCTAACACAGGCTAAAGCAATGAGCTTGTTGTCAGACGACACTTAAAATTAGCGGGATATTTGTAATTATCAAATAATGAGAAGATGTTTAAATTGGATTGATGTCTTGTTCAATTTATCGAAATGTTAATGTAATTATGTACGTAAAACCAGTTCACAAAAGAATTATCCTTAATTGTTAGTGAAATACATATACAAGGAAAGCAGAAAAACACTACAGATAGACGATTTTTTATTTTATTTATTGGTTTTATTTAAATAAGCATGTTTAAGCCTTAATTAAAAAACTTGACCAAGACAAAATGGACGAAACCACATTAGAAGACATGTAAACTTGTCAAGCGTGGACTTAATGATATAGATGTCATAGCTCATAAGAAATTATATCTATGGTTCAAATTCAACAATTAATTAACTAAAGATTTGAAAATTTTCCTGACAAAACATTTCAAGGAGGATATGTATACAAAACTCTAATGTAGCTAATTTGCAATTAGGGTAAATTACATCTACCTCCTTTATAATTGGCATAATTACGAATACTTTTTTGTTGTTTGAGAAATTATAAATACCTCTAATAATCGTCTAATAACTAGGTCAATCTGTTAGTATTTGTTAGGTTTCCATCCATTTTCTATAGTAAACTGACCAAATCCCGTCTTTGTGCACTATAAATTAAAAATTCATTCATTTTTTAATTTTTCTGAAACTGTTTTTATGGGCTAAGTGGATAATTTTTGTATAATTTTTCACAATTTTCCAACCACCTTGTCTGTTGTTTTAAATATTTTTTTATTTTTTTTCCAAAAAAGAAAAAATACAGCAAGGACAAAATTGATAATTTTAGGCCTCCATCCAATGATTTCATAATTTCATCAAACATCAACGAGTATTCGTAATTTTTCAAACAACGAGGGAGTATTCATACTTATACCAAACATCGTGAAAGTTTGTTGTAATTGACCCTCGCAATTATTTTCCCATTTTGTCCGAGTAAGAGAATCTTTGGAGTAATTAACTTTAGATTCATGGAACTATCTATGACGTATGTTTTAATATCACACTAGATCTATTTATGGATTTTTCTTTGTTTAATTATCATATGATGGAATATTACACGCATTTATGTTTTGCTAATAGGGGAAACATTGAACTCGTTCGAGATATAATAGACATTGACTAACTTGTTCTATTTTTTATTTTGGTGGAGTTAACAAACTAATTTTTTATTTGGGGTGTTTACGGTAACTTCCGCTTTGTTAGTAAGAATAAATCGTAAAAATATTTATAAGTTAAACAATAGTAAAAGTTAGGAGTTTCATACCAATAGTAAAAGGCAAAAAAGTTGGATAATGGTTTAATATTTAGAATTTTACTGATAAGTTACAAAAGTTGACAGGAAACTAATTGTTTATAATTTTTCAATTAGATCAATTTGATTTAAGCAATTCAAAAAACAAAAGTTCTAAAATAAAAAGTATTATTTTTCGTTTATTTGTGATGGCATAGAGTCGATCGGAGTTGCATTTGAGAGGAGTGGCTACGTTTTATTGAGAGGAATTCTGTTTCTCGTATGTTAATTGTGGGGAGAGAGTTCTTGTTGAGTGTTTTTGGTTGTGTTGTCTGAGAGATTGGCTTAGTCCGCTTTAGCATGGGTTACTTCTTCGATGTCTCCACTTAAATCTCCAGGTTCCGATGATTTTTCTTCTTTCTTCTTTCAAAGATATTGGGAAGTTGTTGGGCAAGTTTTGAATTGTTGTGTAATGCCTCTGGCTTGGAACTACACTCATATTGTTTTCATACCAAAAGTTTAAAATCCAAAACTTGTTTCTCATTTTTTTACCTATTAATTTATGTAATAGTATTTATAAGTTTATGCAAATAGATTGAACTTGTGTTTGAACGATATTATATCTCCATCGAAGTCAGCATATATTTGTGGGCGTCTCATCTCCGATAATATTCTGTTGGTTTTATATGTATTCATTTTCTTAAGAAGAAGAGATATGGTAAAAGGGGTTTGCTGCACTTAAGTTGGACATAAGTAAAACGTACAACCGCTTAAAGTAGTCTTTTGTTGCTTTCTCACTTGGAAAATTGGATTTTCCGTAATAGTTTATTCCTCTTGTTATGCTGTGTATCTCTCCGGCGACCCTGTCCTTTGTTATGAATGGTGAAACAATTAGGTATATTAAACCCCAAAGAGGTGTTCGGGAGGGAGATCCTCTTTCTCCCTATCTATTTTTTTTCAAATTTCGAATGTGTATCTAAGTGAACTACATTATATGATCATAGAATTTCGGTGGGGTCTTTGAATGAAAAGAAGGTACATTGGGTGGCATGGAATCGATTGTGTGGAACTAAAAGGGAGAAGGTATTGGTTTTGGAGATTTGAGATCCTTCTAACTTAACACTTTTGCCAAAACAGACTTGGAGATTAATTATTACGCCACATAGCCTTCCTGCTCAGGGTCTTTAAAGCTAGAAAATTTCCTCGTATGAGTTTTTCGGCAAGGTTGGATCATAATTCATAGACAAGGGTTGTCAGTGGAGGTGGGGGATGGCCGTGATATTCGTATTTGGTATGATAAGTGGGTTTCAAGACCAATTCAATTTCAACTGATTTCTGGCCATGGTGGGTTGATGCCGACCCTCCAAGGTGAGTGATCCCCTAGTCTAGAATGGATTGGGGTAGAATTTGAGCTTACTTTGACAACATTTTTGTGATGAGGATATTGCTTAGGTTATATTGGGTTTGCTCCATCCTAGTAGCTAAATTTCTGGTGAGTGATCGTATTGTATGGCATTATTTGCAAAAGGGCACATTTAGTGTCCGTAGTGCATATTATTTAGTAGTTCGAAATTGTGGATGCGTTGGAATTCATTTTTATATGCTTTTAGTTACGGTCTAGACCTAATTTGGATTATTTTTTTATACGGTTATAGGAACGGTCGCTTCATTAAATCGGTCTATAATTGGAACGGTAACCACGGTTTATATGAGCTCCATGACCGTTTAAATTACCATTCCTAAATAATGAATTATTTTTTTTTTATAATAATAATAATAATTATTAAAATATATATTAAATTATTAATAATATTTTTTGAATTTCATTTTATAACTATTATTTAAATATGAAAAAAAATTCATAATTTGAAAATAAAAATTATATCAAATAAAAATATTATCCGATTTAATTACAAAAATTATATCAAATAAAAATATTATCCGATTTAATTACAAAAATTATATCAAATAAAAAATATTATCCGATTTAATAACTCCATCTGCTTGATTGGCCGATCGAGTTGCGTCTCCTATAAAAGAAATGAGAAACAGTTATTACAATTTTAATTTAATAATGATAAATACCTTTTATAAGATAAAATTTCTTACCATCTTCCTCTTGTGCATACCAACGGAGGCAGAACCCCTGCAGTACACAGTAGAGGATGCGGCTGGGTTGGCGGACCGGTTGGCCTTGTTCTTGGCGCACTCTTCATTGAACTCCTTGTTGTACCAGTAGAGCAGGAGCTGCCGCCAGACTTCATTCGTCAGCCAAAGAGGCTTCACCAGAGATTGTCTGGCGAGGACGAACTTCTTACGGAGGAACTTCCCCGCAAACATGTGGAAGCTCTTGAACATGGACTCGTCGTCGCAGTCCCACCAGTACATCATCTGTATTAAATATAAAAAAAAAAAGAAAATATATACTCAGATTGTTAAAATATTTAACAAAAAATTTGATTGATACCATTTAACTGAAATTAGTGTTACCTTCAAGCTCTCGAACCAGAAATGTTGGTGCTCTGGCGGCACCTGGCGCAAATAGCCCCAAGGGTGGGGATAGTGTCCTCGCACCACCGCGTTCATGCGCTTGTGTATCTTTCGATCCATCCTGAAATTATATAATAATTAGTGTGACATAAAAATAATAATTTAAATTACAGAAATATTTAAAAAAAAAATATACATATACCTCGCGTGGGCGAGTGTGATATACTGGCGCGCGGATGGTGGCGGGAGTGGTGGGGGGTGATGGGGGTGGGGCAGCCCATGGACGGGCCGGATCTACTACCGGTGCGGGATTAGATGGTCTGGCAACCTCCCCGACGGGTGCAGTAGTAGATGGATCGGACTGCTGATCGGGCGCTGGTGCTGCAGGTGCCTGCTCTGCCGGTGGTGGGGGTGGGGGTGGTCGGAACACTACTTCCCCACCCTGGGAAGCAACACTCGCCAGCGGTGAGGCCGCTGAGCCACGACCACGGCCGCGCGGTACCGATAAAAGTATCTTATAAATACTTTTTTATAAGATAAAATTTCTTACCATCTTACTCTTGTGCATACCGACGGAGGCAGAACCCCCGCGGTACACAATAGAGGATGCGGCTGGATTGGCTGACCGGTTGGCCTTGTTCTTGGCGCTCTCTTCCTTGAACTCCTTGCTGTCCCAGTAGAGCAGGAGCTGCCGCCAGACTTCATTCGTCAGCCAAAGAGGCTTCACCAGAGATTGTCTGGTGAGTACGAACTTCTTGCGGAAGAACTTCCCCACAAACATGTGGAAGATCTTGAACATGGACTCGTCGTCGCAGTCCCACTAGTACGTTATCTGTATTAAATAAAAAAGAAAATATATACTCAGATTGTTAAAATATTTAACATAAAAATTTAATTGATACAATTTAACTGAAATTAATGTTACCTTCAAGCTCTCGAACCAGAAATGTTGGTGCTCTGGCGGCACTTGGCGCAAACAACCCCAAGGGTGGGATAGTGTCCTCGCACCATCGCATTCATGCGCTCGTGTATCTTCCGATCCATCCTGAAATTATATAATAATTAGTGTGACATAAAATAATAATTTAAATTATAGAAATATTTAAAAAAAATATACATATACCTCGCGTAGGCGAGTGTGATATACTGGCGCGCGGATGGTGGCGGGAGTGGTGGGGCAGCCCATGGATGGGTTGGATCCGTGTGGGAGTAGATGGTCCGGCAGCGTCCCCGACGGGTGCAGTAGTAGACGGATCGGGCTGTTGATCCGGCGCTGGTGCTGCACGTGCTTGCTCTGCCCGTAGTGGTGGTCGGAACACTACTTCCCCACCCTGGAAGCAACACCCGCCGACGGTGTGGGCGCTGAGCCACGACCACAGCCGCGGCCACGTCCACCTCCTCTAGGTGGGAAATCCTGACCAGACATGATCTACATGTCTTTTTAAAAAATATTAATGGTATGAATTTTCTACAAAATATAAGTATCAATTTATTTTATTTTTACAAAGAATTACAGAATTATCAGAAATGTTTTTTTTTTCTTCTGAAAATTACATAAAATTTTCGACGAATATACATAAAAATGCTAGAAATTTTATAATAATTCCAAAAAATAAAGTTATTTTTTTTCAGAAAAAATTACTTAATTTACAGGGTTTTTTATACAAATTACAGAAAATTTTTAAAAAAAGCACATAAAAATGACAGAAATTTTCTAAAAGTTACCGAAATTACATTTTTTTTTCAAAAAAAATTACTTAATACAGGGTTATTTTTTTTTATAAAAATTACAGAAAATTTTAACAAATTAGATTAAAATGACAGAAAATTTCTAATTATTACTAAAATTGCAGTTTTTTTCACCTTTAAAATACATAAAAATGATTTAAATTTTCTAAAAATACAGAAAAAGAAGGAGGAAATATTTTCTTGATGTTGCACAGGATGACGGCTACACTATCCTCCAATTCTTTTACCTTGGCCACATGTAGTGTTGTTGAGCATAGGATCTGGATAGAAGGCTCACTTCCATCAAGGCCCCCCACACGTGCTCTGGAAGCATTTCACGGAAGGCAATCGGAATCAACTTCTGCATGAATACATGACAATCATGGCTCTTCATGCCGTGCATCCTTAACTCTTTCATATCAACGCAACGACCAAGTTAGAGGCATACCCATTAGGAAACCTAAGACAACGAATCCACTCATATATCTTCTTCTTTTGATCCTTCATCAGTGTATATACCGCTTTGGGCATCACGTTCGGTCTCCTTTCGTCCACCTCTAGCTCCAGCAGATTATATATGATCTTGAGATTCATCCTTGCATTCAGATTGTCCTTCGTTTTTCCCTTGATGTCCATCACAGTATTGCGTATATTATCGAACACATTCATCTCAATATGCATTACATCAAGATTGTGTCGTATCAGATGCGTCCCCCAATATTCAAGCTCCCAGAAGATGCTTTTCTTCGTCGACTTATGGTCGACACCATAGCCTTCCTGTTCACTCAACGGTTGTTCGACTGCAACACTAAACGCATCGACACGGGTTCGGATCTGTTCTCCAGTCAGCCTCGGACGTGCAACCTTCCTCTCCATTCGATTTTTAGTGAAGACTTTCTTGTTCCTGTGAGAAGGATGGTCCGGTGGTAGGAACTGCCTGTGGCAGTCAAAATAGCATGCCTTCCAACCGTGCTGTAAATAGAATGCCCGTGTGTCCCCATACAAACTGGACACCCCATAACACCGGCGGTACTCCATCCAGACGCCATCCCATAAGCAGGAAGGTCGTTCACTGTCCACATTAATGCGGTCCGTATCATGAATGCCTGGTTTGTCGCAGTGTCGTGCGTACGTACACCCACATGCCATAAATTATGCAACTCCTTGATCAACCGCTCCAAGTAGACATCGATAAGATGTTTGGGATTCAGTGGGCCAGAGATCACCATCATTAGGAACATAACTCAGACTTCATGCACATTCCTGGTGGAAATTGTACGGTGTAAGTATCACGGCCCAACATGAGTAAGTTTTACCATACTGGTCTTGCGGTGCAAATCCATTCGCGCACAACCCAAGTCTAACATTACGAGGCTCAGCTGCAAAATCAGGATACGTCTGGTCAAAATACTTCCAAGCCTCTGCATCGGACGGATGACACATGGATCCTTCCTCCATCTGATGGCTCGCATGCCAAGTCAAATGCTCTGTTGTGGCCTCCAACACATACAACCTTTGCAACCGAGGGGTAAATGGTAGATACCTAAGAATGGCATACGGGGACTTCTTGCGTTTAGGATTTTTGTCGCTGATGGCTTGTACCTAGCGTATCCACAAAACTTACAATATTCCAAATTAATATCGTCCTTCCAGTACAACATGCAACCATTTTTGTAAGCATCAATCTTCTGAACTGGTAAATCCAATTCTCTTATCAATTTCTTCGTATTGTAATAATCGGTAGGGAAAGTGTGATCGCGGGGCATTACAGTATCAACCCACTGGCATAAACGATCATATGTATGCTCGGAAAAACCCCCTTCGCCCTTGATATTCATCAAAGAAGCAATTGACGCCAACTCAAAGGTGGTGCAACCGTTCCACAACTGTTGGTCCGCAGCATGAACTAATAAAAAAAAGGTCTGACAAGCCAGATACATAATCATAAGGCCCCGAATAGTAATATGAACTAGGACCCACATCAGATGGGCAATACTGAGTACCATCATCAGCCGGTCCCTCCTAGTTATACGAAGACCAGAAAGACGGCCCGGCGGCATCGAATACCATCATCTGCGCCCAATCCATCTGAGCCGCATCACCCCAATACGAACTACCCTCCTCCTGAATGGGTGGCATTTGCTGCTGCTGCACAGGGGGCTGTGAATGCTTCAAAGTATTCCTGCACCCTATCCTCACCATGTGAAGTCCAATTATAATACTCTGGCATAAACTCTTTCATACACAAGTCAAAATTTACCTTGTCTGGTGTTTTGAACCGTTTGTTTTTGCACTTCCGGTAGGGACACCTAATCTTCTCCCCGTCCATATATGCACGCTGAGACTGGTGCCATTCTAGAAATGTTGTAACACCATCCTCAAACTCTAGCGTCATACCCAGTACGTCTCGATCATACATCCATCTCCACAACTGTCTTAACATGATTGGTCCTACGTACACAAACAATTCACAAAAGTAATTAAATGACGAGAACAAATTATATATATATGTATAACTAACCATTCCAGAATTTTAACGTCTTACCTGAGCAAAACACCTATCAATATCAATGCAAAATTAGCGCAGATAATTGATATGTTTGATTTTACGTATAAAGAATCAATAGGGGGAGTTAGAACAAATGAGTTGGAGAGTAATTATAAGAACAATAAGAATGAATGGGGACATATATATAGAAAAATATTGGAACGAGCATTGGAATATTATTTGGAACACTCAACTAGCCATTGAAATATAGCTGTTGATCCTGCTTTAGGGACGGTCGCCGGAACGGATGTAACAACGGTAATATTACCTTTGTAATATAGCCGTTGTGGCATATTAGGAACAGGATTAGTCACACATAATCGTTCATGTTAACTGCCCGTTCCTACTTGGAGCACAATTGGGAACGGTTATTGTAACAACACTGGATTTCCTAAATACCCATAATTTGGAATGGTCATTGTATTACATTGTTCGCTCATGGTGTAAAAGGGTCTCATTTAACACTACATATTGGAACGGTCGAGCAATCGGTCCAAATAGACCCGAGTTTTGGAACATATAAAGGAACGGTACGTGTTCCCGTCAACTAACCGTTCCAATTCTCAAAGATATGTTCCAAATGGAATACCAAAATATAACCAGTCCCATTTTGGAACGGTATTGGGTTTACCTATTGGCACACATATGTTGGCACACAAATAGGAACGGTCGTGCCGTTTCTACACGTTTCGACTATCATTCACGCGAAAGTGACGTCATCAACGGTTTCCAATTCCACAACAATTCCATTAACCGTTCCTATTAGGAACGGTAGTTGGAACGGTCGTTTTATCCGTTCCAATTCCCGTATTTTTTGTAGTGAAAGTTTTTGCTGGTCGGATGGCGCTGGGGATTGCTGATGTTATTCAAGGTGAGCGATTATCTTCCAATGCCACTGTAAGGATTATCGACAGGATGAAGAAGAACACAAGTGCATTGGAGTCTGGTGGATCGATTTTTTGATGATATTTGTATTATGTTACAATCCTTTTCACATGTTAAATTTGAATTGTTGCGAAAGAAGCTAATAGGGGTTCGAGAATGACTATAATTGCTAGGTGTATTGGAGGGAATGATGGTTTCCCTAATGCTCTCGTGAACTTTGTACAAGGAAACTCGTATTTTGAATGAAAGAAAGTATGATTGGTCTTTAAAAAAATAAATAAAAATATAGACGTGCCTAGCTAACAAATGTGAAATATCAGGGCTGTCAATATAATTTACCCTTATATAGACGTCCCTTAATTAGATAAATATATTTAACATTTGAAATAATTTAATTAAGGGTAAGTTATATTGACAGCCCTGAAATTGGTCTCTTCCAAAAGTCCCCCCCTCCCCTTACGATGAAATTAACTAAGGGCGTATTTATATTATTCTAGGATAATAAATGTCGGGGGTGTAAAATTATTTTTACCCCTCACCAACCATAAATGAATGGATACAATTTTCTAACTAGGGATAATTCTAATCGTACGGTCTTGATCTAGTCAAAAAATGTACGGTCATGATATCTCGTTGCTTTTATAGAAATGACGATTTTCCTTTTGATTTCTACTTTCATTGAACTTTGTCTCCATCAGCAACCCCCTAACTCCTAAATATGCGAGAAAATATTTGGGAGTTAAACAGACAAGTCCTTCAAATGCGGACTTAAGCCTATTTGTTTCCTTGCTGAGGCTCAAGGTGACGTTTCTCCAAATTCTGTGTAGAGCTTACTCTTCTTACCTTTTTTTTTTTTTGGATCTTTTGTCTTCGTCTAACTAAGTTATATGATCTTGAGGATCTCCTGAAATTGTATCCATTATAAATGTAAAAAGATCATAAAGAAATAATTCATGTTTATCTGGGACACCTCGGGGCGTACCACTTGGAGCCTTTGCCTTAACTTCGTTTGTCGCAATATTAATTATAAGTAAGACTTTGTCACTGTATCACTGAAAAATTGTATCAGCACAAGATAAATTGAAAATAATATGACGTGATCTAATTAAAGGATATTAAAGAGAATCACTTTAATTATTGATTGACTCATTAAGAAAAACCCAACTCGATTGTACATTGACTCACTAGGCAGTCGACACAAGACACTCCTATCAGATCAAATGATAACAAATTGATTGTTCAAACACCAAAAAGCTTAAACACTTGATCTCATACAAATATTTATGGTTTTTATTTAAGTGATTATTTATCCATAGGGTTAACTAGTGGCTATATGCTATAGCCATTATCTATATAAAATAGAGAAAGTAAAAATGTAATGGGTAAATGAGTGTGCACTTTGAGTGACAAGGTGGAGGGGCGGCAAAGTGTAATTTACACTTCTTCAATTGCATAATGCAAAGATCCATGTTGAGTCTCTATGCCTCGACCAAATTTTGCTCCGTGTTGAGGCACTATGCCTCGTCCAGCTCCATGTCGAGGCAATTTGCCTAGACCATATTTTGGTCGAGGCATCCTACCTCGGCACGCCTCAGACAATTGGCCGAAGCAAACACCGTCATTCTCTTTGATCATTTCCTCCACAATCTGATTCTTTAGGTAAAGAAGATGATTTTTGTTGCGGTTTTTTGTATTGTGAAGTTTGAATGCCACGAGGAATTCTAGTTAGAAGCCATTCTGACTTATTGGAAATTTCATTTCATTCTCTTAAGGTGGGTTGTATCATGATCGATGAAGCTTATAATTTTAACTCATTTGAGGGAACTTCGTAGGAGCCCTCGAGTTGAGAATTTTTTTGGCTTCAGGATGTCACCTTATAATTTTGTCATAAACTATCTTTCTTTTTTTACTTGTGTAATTTTCTCCCATTTGGGAATTTCTTATGACTTGTTGCATTCACATCTAGCTTAGGGGCGTTCTATTATGAACCACAAGGAAGCTTGATTATTAATAGATTTGGGGCGTTATATTATGCGCTTCAAGGAAGCTTGATCATTACATGCTTCTATGCATTCTATTATGCACCTCATGGAAGCTTAGATTACTAGCTTTGGGGCTTTCTATTATGTGCCTCATGGAAGATTAGTTATCATTAGCTTGAGCATGAGAGTTCATTTCTCCTACACCTTAGTCGTGGTTATATATGTTTTTCTCTTGGGGGCCAACAGTATGGATCTCTATGGGGAGATAAATTTTTATACATACCATCAACCTGATAAAGTAAACTCGAAAATAATTTAAACAAGAGGATCAGTTGCCCATCATTTATTAATCGAGATTTTTTCCGTTCAAAGCTTGACATCTACACACTTTATGTTTGAAATTATCAACGTCATGAGTGCTTCCCTTTTCCATAGGCGATGAGTTCCACTTAACTATCTTGACCACCTTTGCCTCTTATGCGGCTTCTATGTTTTGTTTTTGAATGTTCTTTTATTTACGTCCTCCTGCCATGTCTTCTCATCTTTTCCATGGGAAGATTCTCCTCGTTGAGTTTCATCAGGTGTCTATTAACGTGACTTCTGCTGGTCGGGTCGTTTGACATTTTCTACTTTCCCATTAGAAATGACTGTCAGTCTTCTCCGCATGCTAGTGTAGCACTCTCTCGCTTGTTTCCTATCGCCAATCTCCTCTCCAATCCACCTGGGCATTGGGAATTTTATCTTTGATTTGATAGGTGGATGCTACAGCTTGAAATAGGTTCAGTTCAAACTTGGCCTGCCTAGGATTACATTGTATGCTGAGGGAGAATCCACCACTAGGAATTTCACAAGTTTTGTTGCTCGCTTTGGCTAAGAACCCAGGGATACAAGCAACATGATCTCTTATAGTAGCTCAAGTACATCCGCACTAAAGCTGGTGAGTGGAGTTGACCGTCGTTAATCGTGCATTGTCATTCCCATTTTGGAGAAGACCTTGTGAAAGATGATGTCAATTAAACTTCCACTATCTATCAGGACATTTTTAACCCAAAAATTCGATATAGTGGTTGTCACTACTATTGCGTTGTTGTTGGGAGGAATGTTTCCCTTCGAAACCTAGTGATTGTAAAATATCTCACTTTCAGAATTCTTCTGGTAGGTCATTGCGACTTTACTGAATGCAACATAGTTGGTTGCCTCACTACCTTTTCTTATGGCGACCCTTCTTGCTCGCGTCAGGTCTCCTTCGGTGGGGCCTCCTGAGATGATTTCAATAACACCTGCAGTGGGGAAGCTATCTTTCATTGCCTGTTCTCCTCTTGATCTTTCTCACATCTTGATATAGACCGCAGTGCATCTTTCCTCAACAATGTACTCTTGGGCCTTTGGCTTCCTTTGGTCTACAAACTCTTTTGGGTATCCTCCCTGGATGAGCTTTTCAATTTTATTTTTTAAATGATGATATACCTTTATGATATGGCATTGATCTATGTGGAAATGACAGTATTTGTCGGTTTCACCCTCTCAGGATTGTCTTCCATGGTGAAGGGCCATCGTACCAAACCTTGTTACTTTTCACCGAGAGAGATTTCTGCGAGCGGGGAGTTTAATAGGGTATATCTCACTAAGTCACCCCGAGGAATGCACTTGCGTTCCCGTCTACTTCCTTATACCCGGGGGAGGGGGGGGTACCATTTCCTCTTCTTGATCAAATCTTCGTTTTCATGGATTCATCGACCTTGAGACACATATTTCTCGATTCTTATGTATTTCTCTACTCTTAACAGTAATCCTCCTAGGTTGCCAGGGGTTTTCGAACTATCGATTCCTTGAATTTACCTTTTCTTAGGTTCTGTTGCATGATGCTTGCTATGAATTCTGGGCTTACGTGGGACACCTCTAGCACAACTTCTGAGAAGCATTGAACATACTCCCTTAAGCTTCCACTTTCTTGTTGGATTATGGTGAAGAGATACGATGCGGTTTTAGGGTACTGCTTGCTGATTGTGAAAATGGTGCAGAAAACGTTGCTGTAGTTGCTCAAAAGCTTCAATGGTCCCTGGGGACAACTGGTTAAACCATGTCATTGCTTTCCGGGAGAGAATGGCTCAGAATAGTTTGCAGTAAGCCGCATCACTAATGTCCAATAAATAGGCCCTAGCCAGGAAACGGTCCAAGTAGTCTTAAGGGTCGCTCACCTCATTATATTCACTCAGGTTTTGGATATTGACTCTGGTTGGATAGCTTCCGCTAATATATGAGGAGTGAATAGACTGCGTCTTGGGGGTGAGATTACCAACGGGCGAACTGGAAGTCCCCCTACTCTCATGGGACTTGGGAATTTGGGTGGAGGAGGCACTTGACTGCCATCTCTCTCTAAGATTCTTCCCTTCTTGGTGGCATCCCCTCTGGAGAAGGGGGAGGGGGGAGTAATTGTCTTCATGCATGCTTCTCGGGAGGTGGTGAGGGAAATAATCGTCTTCATACAGACCTCCTTGAGGAGGAGGTGGAGGGAAATAGTTGTCTTTAGTCTTGCGAGCCCTATTGTTCACTTCTTCCTCGTAGTCCACACTTTTCTGAGTGTCCCGGGCCTCTACTAGTAGTCCTCAAGAGCCAAGGGAGCGTCTTGGCCTCTAGGAGGATGGCGAGGGGGTCGTGGGGGCAACGCGTGTTCTGCGATGTACTGAGCCACATCCTTGTTTGCCGCTTGATCAGAGGCGTGTTCCACCAGTTGGCGAAGCGCCTCGGAGTTATCTGAATCAGTGGTGGCAGAGGTGGAACACCAAAGCCTTCACGATCCCGCTCATCTTGATAATTATCCGTTCGTTCTGAGGGTTGTGAATATGTGGGTTCTCCGAGACATTGCCAGTATGTACATGGTTTTCACAACCTTCTTAAAGTTCTTCATGCCCAGCGTTCCCATTCCTAGCTAGCGATCGGGTATTCATCTTTAACGCTTAGATCATTTTCCCATAGGCCACACCAAGGTTGATTGGGAATAAACAGAAGTTCGTGACAAAAGCACATTACACACTTCGCAAGCTAGAAACTTTTAGCTCTTCTCTTCAATCCTCTATTTTCAATTGTTCTCCTCCCAAAGTCTTCTCCTTTTACAATGATACTGAGGGGGTATTTATACTATTTTAGATAATAAATGTGGGGGTGTAAAATCATATTTACCCCTCACCAACCATAAATGAATGGATACAATTTTTTAACTAGGGGTAATCTAGTAATTACAAATTAATTCCAATTGTACGGTCTTGATCTGTCCAAATTGTACGATCTTGATCTCTCGCTACTTTCATGGAAAGGATTTGATTTTTCCTTTGATTGAGCTTTGTCCCATAATCTAGCAAGACAAATCTTGGATGAAAGAAATTTACCCTTCCGTGTTTCCCAAAAAGATTAAAAAACCCCCTATGATAAATTAATTAGCAAAAACCCCCATATAAAAAAAAAGTAAATAAGCAGACTACCCCCTCACATGATGAGTGCACCATGCACGCCCATTTTCAAATTTTTATTTCTATTTTTAATTAGATAATTACATTTATATCCTTTATCATCAACTTTAGGATTTTAATTAGTTAAAATCAACGATCCGGATTTTATCTCTTTAAATTAAAAAAAACTATATAAATGCAAATAAATAAATAATTATGGATAATTATGTAGTATTAAATAGTTTTATATAAAATAAAATAAATTTATAATTCCAATTAAATTAAAAATTTTAAAAACTAAAAAATAATTGAAAACATTCTTTCCCCCTGCCCACGCCTCCCTCGACGGCAAACCACCTCTCCTCATCCACCCTTTTCTCGACAGTAGCCCACCTCACTCCATTCTTATCCCACGCTGCCGCCATCATCTTCTTTAGCCTTCATCGTTGTCCCCCCCTCATTGCTGCACCACACTCCCTATCGCAATCCTCTTCCCCTTTCCCCTTCAGCCAACGCCTCCTTCCCGATCCCCCTCAGCTCCTCGTTGCTGCCACCGCTCCCTATTGCAATCGTCTTCCCGTTTCCCTTCAGCCAACACCTCTTCCCGATCCCTCTCAGCCCCTCGTCTTCCCTGTCCTTCCTGAACTCCTCAGCTCTTCGCCGCCCCCTTTTCTCTTATTGTATATATAGTTATATATATATATCTTCATATATATATATTGATATAATATTTTAGTTGTTTATACATATATATATATATTAATTATAATACGTATATATTATATATGCAATTCTAAATCTAAACCGTTGATTTAAATTATATTGAATCTGGGCCGCTCATTTTGATCAAAGAAAATATAGACCGTTGATTCACGTATAGCAATATCCAGCGGTTGATAAATAAGGGAATTTTTATCATTTTTTACAAAAACAAAAAAATGAAAAATCCGCGCCATCATTGGCGCGTGTACCACAAATCCAACATTGGGGGATGGGGGTGTTTTGCCTATTTATTTTTTTTCACAGGGGGGTTTTTTGCTAATTAATTTATCACATGAGGGTTTTTTTTTTAATCTTTTCTGAAAATACAGTGGGGTAAATTGCTTTGTACCCATTTACTTTTGAAAATGGCTACGTCTTCTGCTGGGCCATCCCTCCTTCAGGCAAATTGGCTTCCTCTGTTGTTCCTCAGTTAGTGGCATCTGAGGGTCTCATCACAGTTTCGCTACGGGCTACGTCTCCAGTGGATTCTCCAACTTACTCTTTCTCTTTCGGTGGTTAGTGGCGAGGTGCTCACACAGGTCATCAGCCTAGGTGAGGTCGGGGGTGTGCGGGTTGTAAATGTAAGCGGTGTGTTGGGGTTATGTGGGTTTCCTCTCCGAAGCGGATCCAACAAGATCCACTTGGTTCACTTTCTCTTTTTGGCAAATTCAAGCTTTTCAACATGCTTTGATCCATAGTAGGCTGGTGGATATTGGCTTCA
The DNA here is from genome assembly GCA_034509735.1 of Sesamum alatum. NCBI lineage: Eukaryota > Viridiplantae > Streptophyta > Magnoliopsida > Lamiales > Pedaliaceae > Sesamum > Sesamum alatum. The sequence continues at coordinate 21,917,756 of JACGWO010000011.1, read as the reverse complement.
GAGGTCCCCATTTCACGTGGCCGAATCATCGTTAAACGCCTTTTACCGTTCGCTAGCGTCTTGATCATGCTATTGTAAATTTACAATGGCGTAGTCGTTTTCCGAATGCTCGATCATCAGCCTTCCCATGTCATTATTCTAATCATGATCCCATGTTCATTCATCCTGGGGGTCTTTTCTGTTAATCCGCAACAGCGCCGTCGTCGGCCTTTTCGTTTTGAAGTTTGGTGGCTTCGAACAAATTCTTGTCATGATGCTGTATGGAGTAGTTGGTTACCTCTCATTCACGTATTGTTACAGAGAGGGTTCAACAACGATTTAAAAATTGTTAAGAGGGTCTGTTATCATGGAGTCGCTCAATCTCTTCTCCACAACAACGATTATGGAAGATTGAACAAGAACTGATCTCTCTTCGTACAGGGGTGATTACGATGGCTACTAAACATCAAGAAAAAGCTCTGTTATGTGAGTTTGAAGAGATAGGTGCACGTGAAGAATTAAAATGGCAGCAGAGGGGTAAAACAGATTGGATGAAGGTCGTGGATCGTACTACGAAGTACTTTCACGCCAAGGCTTCCCATCGGTAAAAGAAAAACTAGGTTTCAAGGCTTCGGGATCATAATGGCACATGGGTTGAGGATCTTCCGCATGTTCAGGCAGTGGTCTATACTTATTTCTCTCATATTTTCCATTCTGAGGCGCCGACTATGGCTGAGCTAAACACTACCGTTGAATGTTTGAACCCGCAAGTGAACCCGGCGATGAACGCACTATTAAAACGACCATATACGGGGGATGAGGTTACATCTTCTTTATCTCAAATTTCTTCTTCAAAATCCCCCGGCCCAGATGGATTTCCTCCCATTTTTTACAATAATTTTTGATCTGTTGTACGTGAGGATGTTGCTGAGCTTGTGTTGCATATTCTGAATAATCACACCATGCCTCCTGATCTTAATCACACTAATATTGTTTTAATTCCTAAATGTGCTAATCCCGAAGATATGACTTAATTTAGGCCTATTAGTTTATGCAATGTGCTTTATAAATTAATGTCTAAAATAATTGCTAGTGGACTTATGCCTATTTTCGATGATATTATCTCTCCTTTTCAGTCGACTTTTGTCCCGAGTCGTTTTATCTCTGATAACATCTTGATTGCTTTCGAACTTAATCATTTCTTACGTACAAAAGGTAGAGGGAAGGATGGTTATGCTTCTATTAAACTTGATATAAGTAAGGCTTACGACAGAGTGAATGGTTCTTTTTTAGAGGCTGTTATGCTTAAATTAGGTTTGATAGTAGTTTTCGTCTCCCTTGTGCTTATGTGTGTTTCATTAGTCTCTTACTCATAAATCTTGAATAGTGATTGTTTTTTTACAACCTACGAGAGGACTCCATCAGGGGTGTCCATTTTCATCGTATCTTTTCCTCTTGTGTTCAGAAAAGCTTAGTTGCTTGATTGGTTCGGAGGTAGATCGTGGTCCACTAAGTGGAGTTCGTAATTGCACAGGTGCGCCGGTCATTTCTCATCTTATTTTTGTTGATGACACTTTGCTTTTTTGTCCAGCTTATGCAGGAAATATGAGAAGTGTTGTCGATTTATTGTCTACTTATGCTCGGGTTTTGGGATAGGTCATTAATTTGAAAAAATCTTCTTTAGCTTGTAGTCTTAATGTTCACCCAGCCCTTTGGAGGAATTGGCCCAATTATTAGGAGTTAGAGTCCTAGAATTTGGCGGTAATTATCTTGGACTTCCATCGGTCCTTGGCAAATCCAAGCGTGCCCTTTATCGTGTTGTTGGTGAAGTTAAACGGCGCCTTGAAGGTTGGACTCAAAAATTACTATCACAAGTGGCCCGTGAGGTTCTTCTCAAATCAGTTATCCAGGCCATCCCCACGTACATGATGAGTTGTTTCAGACTACCTCATTACTTAATTAAGGAGTTGGAGCGGTTAATGGCGTCCTTTTGGTGGGATTCTTCTGGTCGTAAACGAATTCATTGGCTCTCCTGGCAAGAGTTATGTAGACAAAAGTCTGTGGCTGGACATGGATTTCAGAGTTTGCACGCTTTAAATTCAGCTTTATGAGCAAAGTAACTGTGGCGGATCTTATTGAAGCCGGATTTTGTTCTTGCTCGTATGTGGCGGGCTCGTTACTTCCCCTCTTCACATGCCTTAGATGCTGATCGTGGTGGAAATCTATCTTATTGCTGGTCTAGTGTTTGGAGCGCAAGAGAAGTGATTTTAGCAGGCTCTAGGTGGGAAATTTTGTCGAGCAGTAGTGTGAAGATATGGCATGATCCATGGCTGCCTCGTCCTCATTCATTAAAAGTGCTTACCCCTCTGAATTTGCTAGGAAATGAGGCCCGTGTATGTGATCTTACCTTGTCTAATCCGTTCAGATGGAATAGGGACCTTATCACTCAAATATTTTGCGAGGATGATGCTACTCTCATTTGTTCTTTTCCATTAGGGTGTTCAACTCTAGGAGATCGACGGGTGTGGCATTATGATAGCCGTGGCCTATTTACCGTGAGAAGTGCTTACCATGTTACACTCGGGTTAGAGGAGAGGGAGCATCATTCTGAAGGGGTTGCAAGGGCGATGGGCAACTTTCTTGGGATTTCATTTGGAGCTCTAATGTTCCCCCTAAAGTTAAATTGTTTGCTTGGCGTGTTTGTCGAAATGCTCTACCAACAATTTGTTAACCTTCGGAGACGTGGCTATTATGGTCCTCTATTTGTCCTTACTGTGAATCTGAGGATGAAGACATCTTTCACTTTATTCTCCTTTGTCCTGTTGCTCGACAATCATGGGCTTTGTCTAATTTACCTTGGTTGATTCTTTCACAGGTTCATTCGGACGTGGAAGATTGGCTTCCGCACTTGGCGCACAAGTTGCTGCACGATCAATTCTCTTTGGTCGTAGTCATCATTTGGGCCATGTGGTGGAAGTAGCAATCAACGTTTGTGGAAGGGTTCGCTGGTTTTACCATTGGAGACGATCCAGTTCGCGTCACGCTTCCTAGCAACTTTCCTCAACTTGGAACCATTTTTTCCAACGCCTGGAATTGTGTCAATTCTATCTCGTTGGATGCCTCCCTCGCATGGTTTTATCAAAGTTAATTTGGATGGAGCCATCCACAATGATCTCCGTGCTGTCGGTGTTGGTGTGGTGGCGCGGGACTAGATAGGGCAATGCATCCAATGGGGACACTAGGCAAACTTGCAGGTTCGTTGGATGTAGAACACACGGAGGTGTTTGCTGCTTTGGTTGTGGTGCAGATGGTTATTCGACAAGGCTGGCACACGGTGATCTTAGAAGGCGAATGTTTAAACGTTGTTCTGAAGCTTCGTTGGGGTGGTGTTGATGCCTCTTGGGTAGGACCTTTGATAGATGAATCCCGCACTCTTTTTGCTCGTCTGCACAGTGTTGAGATCAAATACACTCCAAGAGCTGCAAATGGGGTGGCACACTCTCTTGCTAAACTGTCTCACTCTTTGGAACTTTGGGGATCTTATCCCCTCCCTTGCATGTTAAATGTGTTGTCTTTGGACTCTTTTAATGAATGAAATTATGTTTCTTTCAAAAAAAAAAAGTTACTATTAACACATTAAACATGAGCGAAACTAGTGTAATCACAAAGAGTTTCAACCTTTTTATTCAAGTACTTTAACCAAATGGCCTAAATCAATATTTATTCAACTGATATTCAGGCGGAGTTGAAAATTCTTTGGCCTGGTGACAATATGAATCTTGGGTCAAACTTTGATTTCCTTTTTCGAATCATTGCCCATTTGGGGCCAAAATGCTTTATCCACTCTGCCTGGGATTTGTAATGAGGAAGATACCGCTTCACCTTGATGCCAGCCCTTTCGCAGAATTCAAGAATTTGATTGTTAAATTCATCATATATCTGGTATTCATTGGCCGGACTTGAATGCAGCATTTCAACTATGTAGAACACATCCTCCTCTGGTATTACTACAGACATTCGATCATCCCATCTGCACAAATTTGAGATTTCAACACTTAAGGAAATAGCAATATCTATTATATATAATAAAAAAAAATGAAGTATTTTCTTAAGAAATTAAGTGTTGTGATTTAACCCCATTGATTTAAAGAAAAATGGGCTGAGAAATGCCCAAAAAAGTTTAGTTACTCTAATTAATGGTAAGACTGAAGCTTCATAATTTGATGTTATGAATTCGAGTTTCACTAAAAGTTATGAACTTGCATGTATATTATTATAACGGTTGTTCATTTATTAATAGTTGGTTAGTATAAATTGATGATTGATGAATTAATGTCACGTAATTAATTAATATTGAGGAAATAGCATTAATTTTCGTCTTGTACGTTAAAATCAGTACATTTTTCATCCTATGAATTACGAGATTCTCATTAATCATCCGATAAGTTATAAATTCTCACTTTTAACAGTTGATTAGTATTTTGATGGAAAAGGTATGTGCTAAATACATGACTGTTCTCCACAAAGTTAACTGCCACGTGTTTAGCTCATACTTTTTTCGTCAAAATACTAAAAGCGAGAAAATTATTTAACTTACGAGACATTAATGAGAACTCTATAACTAATGGGACGAAAAATCTACTAACCCTAAAGACGAAAAATACAATTTTCCCTGACGATCGGTATCTGAGAAACGAGGTGTACTTTTTCCGGTTAAGTGGGTAGAAATGGAAGACGCCGGAGGGCTCGTTGAGTTTGGGTAACAAGGTTGCCAAGACTCCAGAATTGAAATCAGAAATTCGGGACTTGGGTACGAAGAGATTGAGCCATGGATGAGATTCAACTGGTCCTGTCGGGCTTTCCAAATCTCCAACTCTATGAAGGAAGTTGAAGAGGGAAATATCTGCACTGAAGATGAGTCCTGGAATGAAGTTTAACTCCTTAAGCAACGTCTCAAAGTCCTGGAAAGAGCAAGACAACGTTACACATGTCGTCCCGCATACGAATTTTCCGGGAAAATTGCAATTTTAATTAGTCTTGTAAGTATAGAGGATGGCAATTTTGATCCTGTTAAAATTATGGTATTTTGGCCTTACAAATGGCAGTTTGAGGACAATTCTGGCTGGAAATTCATAAATTGGCCGAAACCCCTGATTTACATGTCACGTGCACAATACATACACTTGTCCGATCAATTTATGAATTTCTGGCCAAAGTTGTCTTTAAATTGCTATTTTTTTTTTTAAATTGGAGAACCAAATTGCCAATATCGATTTCAACATGACCAAAATTGCCACCACTATACTTGCATGACCAAAAATTACAATTTCCACGAATTTTCCGATGCAACTGCACATAGGGCAAAATGCTTTTTTGGTCCCGTAAGACCAGAGCATTATTTGTTTTGATACCACAACTTAAGTAGGTGGCTGTTTTAGTCCCATAAAATACGTTTTTTCAGTTTTTTGATCCCAAAATGTCATGTGGGACCAAAAAAATTGAAAAACGTGTTTTATGGAGTTAAAACAACCACTAAACCTAAGTTGTGGTACCAAAACAAATAATAACCTAATTTTACAGGACCAAAAAAGTATTTTGCTCACTGCACATAATAATGAAATTGAACGAGTCGTATATACATACTAAAACAAGAACTGGAATAGATAAAATAATTGAGACGATGAAATTAAATAATAGTATGTATATATATACCTTATCAATGGTTGAAGCTGTCCGGTTGTCGTAGTACTTGACTAGATCAATGGCGTAGAGAATGCCTTGCTTCTTTAACAATGCAATGATGTCGGATTGATTGGAAGGAGAGGAGAAGGAAGACCTCCACAGATTTGTTGTATTCTCATTTGTGATGAGGATACCTACCACATAGTTTGGGGAATTGCTTGCGATAAGATGTTCTTGGTCTCTTGTGAATGTGGAGAAATTACTGTAAATCAATCTGACCCATTTTACCTATGGACACAACAAGAAAGGAATTAGACATTGGAGGATTTGCACAAAAATTTCCAAACTTTAGCTGAGGCACCATGTCCTTATATTCGGCCGCGATGAGCCCTAGTTTAATTGGCGAAATAAAAGCCTCATAACCTTATAGTCATGGGTTCGAACCCACCAACTTATGGGGTGCTATTATACTTTAATAGTAGTTGTTGATTAGGTATAGTTATATAATATTGACAAATAAGATATGATTGTTATAGTTGTCAATAGTTGTTAGATATAGATATTTAATATTGATGATTGTAATAAATTTACTAAAAAAAATAATAGTTAATTATTTTCAACTAAAAAAAACACCAAAATTTAGAGAATATAACTTATAGTATATTATATATTTAGTTCCTCACCTTACATAATAAGTAGTAGAATGAGGCGTTTAGGTATATGGATGGTTTGGCCTAATTGATTAGGATAAAATAGTGAAACGTAACTACTTATATGGTTTAGATGCATTTTTCGTTCTGTATCTTTTGTATTTAATTCTTATTATTTCTAGATAGGTTAGCGAATAGTTCCTATAAGTTTTTAATTTTTTGCGATTTTGGTCGTTCAAGCATCGGAGTTTGCAAATGTTACCGGATTTTTTTTTTTTAATTTGGGGTTTTTTGTTCCCATTGGTCAAATTACTGCCAGCATGGAACCAAATTTTCATTTTATATCTTTTATATTTTGACGTTTTAGCTTTTATCTTTCTAGTATAGCAAATAGGTCTTGTAACTTATAATTTTTTGCGATTTTGGTCCATTAAATTGACCAATGGGAACAAAAGCTCCAAATTAAAAAAAAAAAAAATTCCGACAATATTTGCAAGCTCCGGCCACTGAAGGACCAAAATAGCGAAAAATTAAAAAACTACAGGACCAATTTGCTACCCTAGAAAGATAAATGAATAAAATGCCAAAACGCAAAAGATACATGGCGAAAATTATATTTAGAGGGTGTTTGGCTAAGCTTATTAGCTCCTCAAAATATCTTATAAGATGTTTGAGAGCTTATAGGCTCTAAAAAATCGTTTGGCAAATTTTTCTTGAAAGAGCTTATAAGATGTTAAAATAAGATGTTTTGGATCTTATAAGCTCTTTAGAAAAAAGTTAACCTCCTCTAACTTTTTTTTTAAAAATCTTATAAGCTCTATAAGATTAATGTGTAATTAGACAAAAATACCCTCATTCACACACACACACACTCTCTCTCTCTCTCTCTCTCTCTCTCACACACACACACACACACACACACACTCTCATCACCACACACACCCTCACACACACAAATACACTTTCTTTTTCTTAAGATTTTAAAGCATTTTATTGGTATTTAATTTTTCTTTCAATTGAAAATGAGAAATTATTTCATTACTTAATAAATTATTATTTATGAAACAAAAAAACATGCTACTGATATTATATTTACTGAACAAATATAAATTAACGACATTAAAAATTATACGACTAGAAAATAGTCATTTCGTTAACAAAGAGAAAAATAATTATACATCAATGTCAATATTTGACTAACATTAATGTACATATATATTATTTTTATTCAAAAAAATTAGGTAATAATTATAATTATTTTCTTATATTTTTAAAAAATATTATCTAATAAATTTTTGTTTGAAGTTAAACTAATGTGTACTATTTATAAAATTATTTTAAAAACATTTAAAAACAAAATATGTCAACAAAAATAACAATTTATTTGATTCTAATAGTATCATGTCCTTTTTTCGGTCATTTTACCAATTAAAGGCCTTATTATGCCCAAACACCCTAACATCTTATAAGATGTTTTACATCTTATAAGTTTTAACATCTTATTTTATCCAAACACTTCAAGAGCTTATTTTTAAAATAAGATCCAACATCTTATAAGCTCGTAAAACATCTTATAAGATTTAGGAGCTTATAAGATATTTTAAAAAAGCTTAGTCAAACACCCTCTTAATCCTACTTATATTACGATGCACATATTACATTGTTTGACTTAGATTTATTATTAATAATTGGTTCATAAGTTATGTAATTAGCCTAGCTAGAATCAAGAATATATATATACTTACTCTTGTTGGTGCTTTCTCTAGGATAATTCTTGCTCTGGTTATGATGCCGAATTGTCCTAGACCACCTAGAACTGCAAAAAATAGCTCGGGGTTCTTATGTCTGGAGCAAGTGATGGATTTTCCTTTACCTAATCAAAAGGATGGAAAAGCATCAATTAGTTAAAAATGTACAAAAATCACTAACATATATCACTAGTATCATATGCATTCAAAGGGAATAAATAGGGAAATAACATTTTCGTCCTGTAATTTAGGGTTTTTCACTTTTAATCCTATTGATTACGGGATTCTCACTTTTGGTCTCGTAACTTTTATAAAGTAGTATTTTTGGTCCCATGTCACCTCTCCGTTAGATTTTTTAATGGAAAACACCACGTGCTTAATATGTAGCCGTTAGGGCCTTTACACTTTTTGTCCTATATGTTATGAAATTTTCATTTTTTGGTCCCCTCACATTAAAAAAGTAACACTTTTGGTCCCATGCACTAGCGGAAAGTGCCATTGGATCGAAAGTGTTACTTTTTTGAAAGTTACATGACCAAAAGTGAGAATCTCGTAACCAATGAGACCAAAAATGAAAAGACCTTAAATTATATGATGAAAAATATTATTTCTCGGGAATAAATGCATCCCAAATACCTTATAGTAGAATAAAAGATTTTCTCTTTGATTTGATTTAAATAGTTGTGAACCCCTCCCCCTCCTCTTCAATTAAAATTTTTAGGAAGCTTCCAAATTCAGATTGGATTTCTTATTTGCAACTTAAATTTCATTTCACATATATACACAATGTGTAAAAAGATTACCACATAGTGTGTAGGAGCCCAAAATTCTGAACTTATGCTCGAACTTTAAATAAATAATTTTAATTTTCAGAATTTTGTACTTGTACCAGTAATAACTTTAAGTTTAAGAACATTGGCGATCTGAGGGCCGCGCTGAAACGTCTGCCCACCAATCCCAGCATTAGACAGCGTTCCGCCCACACTCAAGTGCAAATAATCCGTCCACGAGACCGGCGCCAGCCCACGCTTCAGCGTCGCCCGCAGCACATCAATCCACAGCTGCTCAGCCCCGACATCCGCATAAAACCCTGACGACTTCTTCCCGGAAACCCTGATCCGGCCCCGGGTTTTATTGAGAGCAGCCATGTCCACCACCACCCCGCCGCGCGCCATCGCCTGCCCCCTCGCAGAATGCCCACGCCCTCTTGCCGCCACCGTGAACGGAGGGGAGCGCTTGTTCGACGACCTGACGAGATGAGAAATCTGTTTGATCGAAGACGGGAAAAGAACTGCTGACGGGATTTCGTGAACGATGTTTCCGTAGTCATTGGAGGCTTTTCTGATGGAGAAGGAATCGTTCCGCAGCACTTTTTCGTCGTAGAATAATTGTGCAGAAGGGTTTGCTGAAATTGCCGTAGAACAGCTGATGAAGAGTAATACTAGAGAGATTCGTGAAGGGATTCCCATTTTACTGCAGGGAGAAAATCAAGATTGTTTAATTGTTTGATATATATATTGCAACTGATTATATATTAAAACTATCTAGTGATGAATTTGTTCTCAGATAGCAATAATTGGTTTTTTCTCCTTATTTTTCAACCATTATGTATATACATAATGTATTTCAATCATCAAAAATCTATTTACAGATTATTGATATCAAATAATTATAATTATCAAATTATTATACTATTACAGACAATCACTACATATTAAAAGTAAACAAATATCCATGCACTGGTAGGATTTATCAACTAAGTCTTGTAAATTAAAAGGGAAAGAACCAGAGGTTGTTATAATTTACACTATTGTAATAGTTTGACCAATATATTAGTTATAGTTAATTATTGACTCAACAAATCTAGCTGGCGAGTCTATTACTTTGACTTGACCAATAAATAATTATGTTAATATATTCAGATTTTTCTGCTCACTACCCCTTTTCTTTTCCAGGCTAGCGGTAGAAGATTTGAATCGAACATATCTATTATCTACTATCTATTATATATTAGGTCAAATTTCTTCATTAGTCACTCATCTTCACTTTTTATCTCATTTTAGTCTTCCATCCCTCTTATATATCATAATGAAAAAATTGCAATTTACGTTCCATAACTTACTTCATTTGCAATTTTAGACCAACTATTTTAGGACTCAACAAATTTAGTCCCACAAGTCAAAAAAGTTGCGATTTACGTCTCATCAACACTTTTCGTTAAATCGTTAACGGATGGACCGTTATCTTAAGAAACAAAGTTAACGGAGCATGTGCTTGGCACGTGCACTTTCAGTTAACCATTTAACAGAAAGTGTTATGGGACGTAATTTGCAACTCTTTTGGACTTGTGGAACTAAATTTGTTGGCTCGTAAAATAATGGGACCAAAATCGCAAATGAGATAAATTATGGAACGTAAATTGCAATTTTCCCGTGTCATAATAGTTCTTCATCTTTTAAATATGTCTCACTATGATCCCTACCCGTTAAATTTAAAGCATTCTAATTAAAGTTGATGGAATATTCCATTAACGAGGGATAAAAAACTCATGTACTTTAATAATTTGCCAACTATTAAAAAATATCATGTTATAACTAAACAAAAATACAAATATTAATAAAAAACTACTAATTATTCAAAAGGAAATCAGTGCAACAAATATATTTTACGTCTAGGTATTAAATTGCAAAATATATAACAAAAAGATTTTGCATGAATCTTAATGATCCGCGGATATTCTAGAAACACCTAGAATACCTTCAAGCACACGATAAAAGTACCAAGTTCGAAGACATGTATGAGAAAGGCTCCAAACAGACCCCCAGCAGGGGCTCCTCAACCTAAGGTCACCTTCGGAATATCGTTGGCAATTTATCTAAGTCCAAAGGTATCGCAGGGACTTTCATACTTGGCGGATAGGACAACCGTCCTTCTCTACCATTGTACTGGCTACCTCTTGGCAGTGGCGTACCCTTATTTTCCTGGACCACCGTCTTACACTATTACTGTGGATATGTGCGGTCCAGTGCACACCATTGATCTAATATCTGATCTAGGTTGTACATGTAACCCTACAATCCACCATCATCTATAAATATAGACACTCAACCCTCAGGTATAACTTTTGCTTCCCAAACCATTGCTCTTATCTCTCCAGATACCTTCACAAACTGACTTCAGCGTCAGAGTGCCTAGGCCAAAGACCCCTCTAGCTTGGCCCTAATGCGGTCTTGTTGTGCAGGCATTGCCCAACCATTAGAGCACTTACCCGAGCATTTGGAGCAGACAGAATAACTTACCTTCACTATAAAACCCTAAAATACCTACCTACATTTATGTGGTAAAACAATCCCTAATCTCTTAAATGCACTATAAAGTCCCTTATCTTTTAGAGAGATCTCATTATGGTCCCTAGTCGTTCAATTTTAATGGAATCTAATTAAATTGGATGGAATATTCCACTAATGGAAGGTAAAATTTAAATAAATCATTTATTATAATAATTCATCAATAATTAAAAAATATCATGTACTTCAAAATAAAAAAAAATACAATTTTGGTCCACTTTCTTAGGAGTAGTGACACTTTTAGTCCAGGTCCATTTGAAAATAGCAATTTAAAACAGTAATTTTTAAAAATTCGGCAATTTCAGTCCAAAAAATCCTAATTTGGCCAGAATTAGTCACCTTTCCGGTGACCATTTTACACGTGGACTCAAAAAATAAAAATTTTCTTACATAGCAGGTGATTTGGCAAGCATAGTGAGGTGGCATGGTGACATGTTTTATTTAAAGCTAAAATCCATTTAAATAGATAATTTTTTTCTTAAATATATATTATTTAAATATCAAAATAAAATTTAAAATTTTATACCAAATTGATAAATTAAATAAAAGTCACATTTAAAAGATTAAAATACTAAAATGCAATTTTCAAATTTAAATATCTATATCAATATAAGATTTAATCAATTTTAATTATTTTTTAATTAACTTAATTTAAGATATTTAAAAAAATTAAATAAAATATTGAATTATTAAAAAGTTTTAAGGAAAAAAGAAAAGAAAGTTAAAAAAATATTTTAAAAAAATTTAATAAATTTCATTTAATGTTTTAAAGAAAAATAGTAATTTTTTAATATTTCAACATTTTATAGTAAATAATATAATTTATTAAATATATTCAAATTTAATTATAATTATCATATTTTTAATAAGATATAATTGTTATAATTGATTAAAATTTATATTGATATATATATATTGAAAATTGAAAATTGAATTTTAGTATATTAATATTTTAAATGTGATTTTAATTTAATTTATCAATTTGGTATAAAATTTTAAATTTTAAATTTTATTTTGATATTTAAATAAAATATATTTAAGAAAAAATTTATCTATTTAAATGGATTTTAGCCTAAAATAAAACATGTCACCATGCCGCCTCACTATGGTTGCCAAATCACCTGCCATGTAAGAAAATTTTTATTTTTTTAATTCATGTGTAAAATGGTCGTCGAACAGGTGACCAATTCCGGCCAAATTATGATTTGTTGGCCTCAAATTGCTATTTTTTTTAAAATTACTATCCTAAATAGTTATTTTCAAATGGACCTGAACTAAAAGTGTCACCACCCTTAAGAAAGTGGACCAAAAATACATTTTTCCCACTTCAATAATATTATCTTTTATATATAGAAATACTAATAAAAGAACTATTAATTATTCAAAAAAAGGAAATAAATTTATCAAATGCAAGTTGAATATATTATTTAAATTTCGCACTGCATTTTGAATTTAACTTTGAATATAACTTACTAAACAATCAGTCTCCCGTAAACATTCAGACATAAAGATAGTAGAAAATAACAAATAATAAAAATATTATATCCAAGTTTCATAATGTGAAAAAGAAAAATCAATTAGTAATAATAATGAAAAAAATATGTTGATTGAGATTTGTTTTACCATAGAAATCTAGGTTGGTATTTTAGAGTTTTATACTGAAGGTAAAGGTATTCTGTCTGCTCCAAATACTAAGGTAAGTGCTCGAATGGCTGGGTAATGCCTGCAAACTAAGAACGTTTTAGGGCCAAGCGGGAGGGGTCTCCAGCATAGGCACTCCGACGCTCATGTCAATATGTGATGGTATCTCGAGATAAGAGCAATAGTTGGGGAGACAAAAGTTATACTTGATGGTAGAGTTCCTATATTTATAGATGATGGTGGATTGTACGGTTACATGTACACCCTAAATCAGATATTAGATCAATGGTATGCAATGAGCCGTATACATCCGCAGCAACAGTGACAGACGGTGGTCTAGGCAGATAAAAGCTGCGGCACTGCAAAAAGGGAGTCGGTACAGTGGCAGAGAAGGACGGATGTCCTATCCACCAAGTATGAAGGTGTCTGCGTGACCTCTGGACTTAGATAAATTACCAATGATATTCCAGAGGTGACCTTAGGTTGAGGAGCCCCTACTGGGGGTTCGTCTAGAGCCTTTCTCATACAGGTCTTCAAACTTGGTGCTTTATCGTGTGCTTGAAGGTATCTTGGACATTTCTAGAATATCCTCGAATTAGAAGTCCCCCCACTTATCAAGGTTTGAAGGTCAAGGCTTCGTAAGTAGAGTCACAGTGACCTTTAAGCTACTCCTATACTTGGTCGTTTTTGGAGGTCTCCCTGGACCTTGTTACTTAGTCGAATTATGGTGTCGAACTCAACCTGACATCACTAGCGTTTGAAATTAAAAAAATTTCCACATCACTAAAGTGACTCTTGCACGCCACTGATCGCGCCCTTACAGGTGTTAGCGCTAGGTGCTTCCAACAGAATCACGTTCGATGGGAGTCAAGGCGACTTTCTTGGTTCCAAAGATCGTCCCGACTGTTAAATATAGGGTTTTTCCACTGCATAACCTCTCACCTTCTTGCACTAATCCCACCTTCACTTCGAAGAGTCGTCATTTTTCCGAATCTCTAGCTTTCCAATCTCGTCCAGGTTAGTGATTCTGTCATACCTTGTGAAAATTTTGCATTTTTCACAATGAACTCATCAAGCGATTCCATAGAGAGAACCATTAGCAATATACCATCGAGCACCAAGGAGATTATCGAGCACCAAGGAGATTTGGGGGATACCATCTCTATTCCCTTATAGAACGATACCGCTATAGTCTTAGTAGGAGGAGCTCCTTGGCCCCTAGGTATAAATCATGAAAACACTAATTTGTTCCCAGAGGAAACCCTAACTTTTGACTGTCCCAGCTTGCTTCTTCCTACTGCTCTGGTAGGTCAAGATCTAGTATACATTTAGTCTAGATACTTTATCCCTGATGAGTACAAATTCTTACTCCCTTCTCCTAGTGATAGGATTCATCTTCCTCCGCCAGGCTACAGGACTCTGTTTCTAGTTGATTTTGATGTTGGTCTAAGGTTCCCTTTGCACCCCTTGGTTGAGGAGATCCTCCTTAGTCTGAACTTATGCATACCCTAACAGAGCCTAGGGTCTTTTGGGAACATTACGTCATTCGTAGTATTGATGCGGTTCCTTAAGATAGAACCCACCTTTGAAAATTTCTTTGACTTGCATCAGGTAAACCATAGCGTGGGGGTTAAGGGGTTCTTCTTTCTTACTAGTCAAAGGGGTTGTAGATTCGTGACGCTTAATAGAATCTCTTATGACCACTAGAAAGAGTGTTTCTTCTACGTCCGTTGCACTCCCCTTAATGACTAGCACAGTCCTGGTCGATGGGCCTTAGATAAGCCCTGTTTTTCTTCCCCTAACTCTCCCAATTGGGATGAAGGCTTTGTGCTGAGCACCCTTCTAGCATACGAGTATGAATATAAAACCCTTATGAATGAACAGATTTTATCCTTTGTGGGTTGGTCCCCAGCTACATTCTATCTGGGTGCCTCTTATCTGTGTATTTATTTTATGCTTTGTATTTCTTTCCCACTAGTTGTCGTATGTGCTAACTTGGTGTCTTTCAACATTTTCAACTCGTACAATCATGTTTTCACGAACTTCCAGAATGGGAGCTTTGGTATAATCTCAAAGGACTGCTTTCCGCACTCCTTCTCAGGTTGGTGCATCTTCCTCAAACCCTGGTCAAGGTTTTTCTAGGAGTGGTACCTCCGCTACTCAGGGTCTTGGCATTCGGCTAGCACTGATGTTGTGGTCGTTTCTCGCCCCACTTCCAGGTCTGAGAGGGAGGTAGATCCTTTTATCATCCCCATTGATGTAGATTCTGGGGGATCACCAAGGTTCCCCTATTGCAGCGATCCCTTCACACCGAAAGAGAAGCTGATCAGGGCAGATGATTTAGACGAAAAACAGGTTGAGCATGATGCCGACAACTTGCCTATTCACGCTCTTTAGAAAGGGATTATATTTTCTGAGCCTTTTCCTAAGGCTCCTGCTAAGAAAGTTTACAAGTCTGGGTAGGAATACTCTGGCAAAGATAAGGAGAAGGTGGACCCAAGCTTGGATCCCCTTAAAGTGTAGCTCGAGGAGAGCTTCATTTCGATGCCAGTGGAAAAATATGTTGTTATGAAAAAACAACTGAACGAGAATGAGAGAATTCTTTCTGCCATGAGGGAGACATGGTTGGCTACCCAGGAGCCCTTGCCGAAGGTTAGCAACCCTGGTCGTATTCTGCACCCTTAGTGGGATGTTTATGAGAACTCCTCTGTTCTGACTTCTGTGACGGGGGGTGTTTCATTTAATCTCCACCAAGGGATCCTTATGAGCCAAGACTAGTTGAAATTAATCATGAGTTTCGTTCCCCAAATGGAATCGCATGCTGCGAAGCACATTAGCTGTGTAAGTATCCTATTACTGTTCCTTTGTTTTCACTCTTGTCCTTGGCGATTTTGTACGTCTTTTCTCTGACACTTTTCATTCTGTGCAGCTGAGTCATATAGTGCACGGGTCCCCAAATGGAATCGCATGCTGTGAAGCACATTAGCTGTGTAAGTATCCTATTACTGTTCCTTTGTTTTCACTCTTGTCCTTGGCGATTTTCTACGTCTTTTCTCTGACACTTTTCATTCTGTGCAGCTGAGTCATATAGTGCACGGGTTGTGCTTGCAATGCGCCAGTTTGTATGAAAATGCCGCTCGCCTCAAGGAAAAGCTTAAGAAGGTTACCCAGAGCTTGAAAAGCACCGGGAGGAGAGTGAGCGTCTTAAAGCCAAGAGTTTAAGTTACAAAGAGTCTGTTGCCAAGGAGAGGCAGGACCTGGAGGTTGAGAGGCAAAACTTCATGCAAATTATGGAGAAATACAGCAAGCTCTGGGAGGAATGTGATGTTAAATATCAACTATTTTTGTCCTCCGACGCCGGTGACTGCGAAGAGGCGTGCCAAAAAGGCTATTTGGCAGGACTGCAATGCTTCTGGGTAACCGATTATTGAAAAGCCCTCGTGAGGGATAATAGGGCCAAAGGGTTCAAAATGTTTTTAGAGTCTCCCATCTTTGAGGATTGTGGATGGCACAGTATTCGAGGAGCTCCAAATTACATGGGATAAGTATATTGCTCAAGCTCACAATTTTGATGGGTTTAAAAAAGATTTTGATACTTACCTTTGGACCTGACCAAAGAAGAGCATGGGAACTTTTATCTTGCAGAAGCAGCAGCGTTCGAGGTCCCTGCTGGTGATGAGTTTTATGTTTTTATGCCTCCTCCTCCACCGGAGCCTGTTCATGAGCCCTTGGATAAAGAGGTGCAGGTTGCAGCCGAGACCTTGATTGAGGCAGCGGATACCTCAACTCCCATTGAAATTCCTTTTGCAGAAACTACCCAGGTGGAGTCTTTTGAGGATCCAACGAAGGTCGCCCTAGACCAAGTCCTTTTTGAACTTAACATTGGCGATGCCTCCGCTGAACCGCCTGCCGAGCTTCCTGCTGATAAAGAGATCTTCAACCTGTAGAATTTTCCAGGTATTAATAGTGTTGAGGAGGGTGTTCCTCCTTTTGACAATTGATTTTATGTCCATTCCATCGATGCTTGGCCTGTGTGCCTTAAGACTATTTCGATACTTTTAATCGGGCGTGTGTGCTCTTGAATATTTTATATGTGTTTTTGAATGGGCCTGAGTGCCTTTGGATAATTTTTACTATGTTTATTATCGGCCTAAGTTCCCTTGAATGATTTTTCTCATGCTATCATGGGTGTGTATGCCCTTTCCATGGTTTGATGTTATCTTTCTTGCTGCCATATATCCTTGTTGATATTTTTTTTTATTGCATTTACTTAATGCATAAGTGCTTACCTAGGCTCTGTTAGATTACAAGCTTCTAGGAAAATTTAGTAATTCTGGGTTTTATCCATTATCTTTATTCCTCCCAGACATTCGAGTAAAAAAAAACCTTGTTTTTCAGGGGCATAGAACTAGAAATTCAACATTGTGGCTTTGTTCTATCCTGTTTTTTAGTCGACTATGGAGTATTTCTAAGACTTCCTTTTTAATAGCCCTGTTACAACTCTTTGGGCTTGATTGTCTACTTGTATGATTATTGTATTATTCATGTTCCAATAGCAATGTCTCTGTCTTTTTGAGACACTTATATTACCTTTGAATGTTTTTCTATCTTTGGGAGATACATGTCTTTTTTTCAGATACTTTGATGTTTGAGGCATCTTTTTCAAGTAATGCCTTTTTCCTTTAATACCGGCATGTCTTTTTCATACGTCCTATTTCTCAGACACCTTGAATTTAAAGATCTCTTTCCCACAAAATTGAGTTTTTAACGTCTTTCCAGAAAGTACCTTTCTCAAACACTTTCCAATTAAAGGCCTTTTTCAAACAGTGTCTTTCTCAAACACTTTGATTTTTGGCAAAAACAAATTCGTCATTCCTTAAAGTTGTTTACAGCTTCACAGTAGATACACGTTTTTCATGAATAGAACCGCCTAAGAATATGAGCGTTCCATGGTCGCGAGAGATCTATTCCTGATAAATCTTTCAGTCGATATGCTCCATTTCTTACCAATTCTACTACCTTTGAAGGCACCTTCCAAGTTTAGATCCAATTTTCCAATATTCTTGGAAGCTTCAAGTGTTTTCAACACCAAGTCCCCCACTTGGAAGGCTCTAACTTTCACTTTCTTATTTTACATCTATTATATTTGTTTTTGGTACCTGAGGATGCATACATATGCCGCCTCTCTTTTTTCTGGTAACTGGATTGAATCCATTTCTCGCTGCTTTTCAAAATTTGCAACATCATACATTCCACTCTGGCCGATTGTATCCCAATTTCTGCAGGTATTACTACTTCTGAACCATACACCATACAAAAGGGAGTTTCTCTCGTGGCCTCTTTTGGAGTAGTGCGATAAGCCCATATACTCTTAGTAACTCACCAGCCTAATTGCCTTTGAGCCCTTCAATTCGGGTTTCTAATATAGTGTAAAATAATTCTGTTTACTACCTCAAATTGCCTGTTGGCTTGTGGATGTGCCACTGAGGTGAAATTCTGTCAAGTCCCCATCTCTTCGCATAGATCCTGCATCTTTTCATGGATGACACACAGACATTCCATCTGTAGCACGGTAGGAAGGTGAGCTACTTTTACTGGCACAAACAGTTTCTCCCCCCGGACCATCGGTACCGTAGGAATAAGAAAGCCTTCACTAAAAATTAGGTGTGAAGGAAGATTGAACGTCCGAAGTGAGTGGAGAGCAAATCCACAATTGGGTGGCAGAGTTGAGTCATGTAGTTGAAGAACTGTTGACATTTCCATCAGGCTATGGTAGCGACCATAAGTGGACGAAGAAAAGCATATTCTGGGATGTCCATACTGGGCAACACATTTGATACGACACAATCTTGATGTCTTGCATATTGAGAATAATGTGTTTAACAACATATTCAACACCGTGATGGACATAAAGGGAAAAATGAAGGACAATCTGAATTCACGGAAGGACTTGAAGATCATATGTAATGGGCCGGAGCTTGAGGTGGACAAACGGAGGTCGAAAGTTATTCCTAAAGCGGTATGTACCCTGACGAAGGAGCAAAAGTGGAGGATATATGATTGGTTGTCTAAGATTTCCTGACAGGTAGGCATCTAACATTCCCCGTTGCATTGACACGACCGAGTTGAGGATGCACGGCATAAAGAGCCACGATTGTCACATATTCATGGAGAAATTGATCCCGGTTGCCTTCCGAGAGATGCAACCTGAGCATGTGTGGAGCGCATTAACGAAGGTGAGTCTTCTATTCTAGGTCCTAAGCTCAACCACGTTTGATGTCACCAAGTACAAGTGTTGGGAAGTCAGTGTAGGTCATCGTGTGCAACCTTGAGAAAATATTTCCTCCAGCTTTCTTCAACTTAATCGAGCACCTCATTGGTCACCTGCCATACGAGGCTCGCGTGGGAGGGCCAGTGCAATACATGTGGATGTACCTATTTGAGATGTAACTACTATTGAGTAAGATATTTAATTGTGTTTGATTTTTATAGTGTCAGTCGCACTTATGAAGCAATGTTAGTATTAATTTCTATAGGTTCCTTCGTGATTTGGAGAAGAAGGTGAAGAACAAAGCACACGTCGAGGCGTACATTATCAAAGAAATAGGACTATTCACTTCCCACTACTTTGAGTTGCACGTTCTTTGCAAACAAAACAGACTCGGTAGAAATAATGATCTCACGAGCAACGATGATAGAATCCAATGGTCTATTTTCAACCACTCTGGCTGGGCCAGTGGGGCCTCAAAGAAGAGATGGCTTTGCGGTTCAAAACGCCACATGATCGAGACGTATGTGTTGTGCAAATGTGAAGTACTCACGCCACATTACGAGTAAATATATACATATTTTTTGTAAATCTTGATTGTGATATGCATATTTATTTAGATATATTTAACGAAATTTGCAAATATGTCATTCTTGAATGAAGTATACCAGCACCACCATTCAGAAGACCCAATTATTGATCAACTTGTAGCTACTGATTTAAAGGATTGGTTCAAACATCGTGTAAGTTGACGATTTTTATAACTATGAATGGTTTAAAACTCTCATAAACTAAAATTATATATGAACTGACGTCTTGTCCCGAATTGAAGTACACGGACAATGAGCTCATGAAGTGTCATTATTAGGGTTCGAGCGCAGAGGTGATGGTGTTTTCGTGTTACTTTGTGAATGGTTATAATTTCCGCACTGAACGTCACAATGTTGGTAAGTCACAATGAATTGTGGGGTGTGTGTGAAAAGCTCATCATATATAGAAACTGGCAATGACTTCTACGGGTTACTCGAAGAGATAATTCAGTTGGATTACCCATTTATTACGAACTTGCATGGCGTTCTGTTCAAGTGATGTTGGGTCGATCCGATAAAAGGCATTACACCTCGTTGATGTTAATTTAAAAAGGTGTACCAAAAAAATGAACCATACATACGGTCACAACAAGCAGTACAAGTTTAATATATAGAGCACCCAGGCATGAAGAGAGACAAAGCGGATTGGATGGTTGTTTGCAAAACCAAGGCTCAATGAGTAGTTGATGACTCTTTTAATTTCGGTAATTTTTAGTTAATTTCTAAATGTATGTATTTTCTGTTAATTTCTCTAATTTTCTGTTAATTTCTTTAATTTTATGTATTTTCTATTTTTATTTTTTTGCATTTTCCTGCAATTTATTGTATTTTGTGTCATTTTTAAAAAATTAAAAGATTTTAGAAAGCTAGAAAAATTGAAAAATATGTTTGGATTTAGTACACATTTTAGGAAAATTATTGGTTAGTACACATTTTAGGAAATTATTGGGTTTTAGTCTCAATTTAGAAAAAATGTTGGGTTTTAGCCTAATAATAGGAAAAATAAATATTATTTAGGAAAACTATTGGGATTTAAACCACTTAGTTATAATGTAGTTTATCATAAATATATTATAAAAATTAATGGACTTATAATAACATTATATAATCAGATTCTAAATATTATATAGACTTTAATAATTTTATATATAATATAATATTTATAGATAGTCCAGTTTTGAGAGAGGGACACACATGAGGGAGTGTGTAGGACGTAGTCCTTGTATGCAAGCTTATGGATTCCTTGTACCTTTGATTGATAGCAATAAAGATATAAGGTTGGCTTCAGCCGTATGTGCTTGCGTTGTTGAAGTTCTTTAATTCCTATGGTTTGTATGCATGGTGTGGGATGTTGTCCAAGCCCTTCTCAAGTGTCGTGCGCGGAGCATGTGTGGACAAGGCTGACTAGTCTTAGGGAAGGCTAGTGCCACACAGGGGACTCTGACCGAAATTCATTGCGTGAAAAAATTCCCCTATGACAATTACAATGTAGTTTTATAATTTTATAATATTCAAAATTAATTCATAACAACAATTTCATTTAGTGAAATTCTTAGGAAAAACAATATTTATAATGAAAACAAAATGTAATCTATAATAATATTTGAAAATAAATGTAAGTATATATAATAAATTATATAATCAATATAATATAAAATTTTCATGAATTTTTAATTCACGTTATAGATCGATGATGATTAGTGGTCCCCACCCTCCTGGACATGGACGAGGTCATATTCGTGGCCCGCGCACTCATGTTCTCGCTGTTGATGGGCAAGCACCATTTCGACCACCCCGCACCATCGGAGCCTGTATCAATAGCACAGACCCCACTAGTGGATCCAACCACGACGGGGTTATCAGATGCGGGCCTAGCAGTTCACAGGCCCCCCATCAGCCGTGGGCTGAACCACCACACCACCAGTAGCACCAGTGCCACCACCTTCTCTCTGTCACTATATTAGCCTCTAAGACGTGAGGTAACAGAAAAAATTGTGTTAAATTCTTTTCATTGTATTTTTCTACCTGTATTTCTGATAATTTAATTGTGACAATTGTTATGGTGCGTGGCCATTAACTGAAAATTACTGAAATTAACAAAGTCATCAACTACTCTCTGAGCCTTGGAGTTAGTACACATTTTAGAAAAATTTTTGGGTTGTAGTCTCATTTTAGGAAATTTATTAGGTTTTAGTCTCATTTTAGAAAAAATTGTTGGGTTTTTGCCTAAATCATAGGAGAAAATAAATATAATTTAGGGAAATTATTGGGATTTAAACAACTTAACTATAATTTATTTTATCCTCATCCTTGGGTACGTAAATCCCAAATTCCACTGGAGCACAAGCTCTTCTGGTTTAATAATCTGAAGGTAAGAATTCTAAAAAAATTTAATTATGTTTTCAAATGTAAACCTGTATTTTATCAATTAATTACAATTTTATTTTTGCCTATGTGAATTTGCAACTTACTTATTGGTGCGATTGCAACGACGAATTCGTTGGTAGATTCCTGCAGAAGCAGTTCGCTGACGCTAGGGCTTAACTGGACTAGCCGCTGTGGCTGGCTGAAAAGATTTGGCGGCAATTGCTGGAGTACTGGGTGAGCCTAGACTTCAAAAAGGAAGCTGCCAAGAATAAGGCCAACCGGGCGGCAACAACTACTGTCTACCACAGGGGATCAGCCTCCGCTGGCATGCACAAACTGAAGATGGTAAGTGTCTCCTTTTTTTTTTTTTTTCTTTTTTTTTTGGTTTTTAAGTTTTATGAATAATTAATTACTTACATATTTTTTTTGATTCTTAGACAGGAGGCACAACGTGGTGGCCTGTCAAGCACAAGGAGGTATTTTTCAGATGCTACAAGAAGAAAGGACGACGAGAACTGAAGCGACCCGAGGGCAGAGCAAGTCGCGGTAAGTTGTTTTATAGAAATGCCTTTTGTTTTCAATTCTAATTAATTAAAATTTCTTTTACTAATCAGCTAATCTGTTTCACAGGAGATCTTCCAAAAAGATGCTGGAGGACCAACAAGCCTAGGCATCGATCGATGGACAAGATCTTCCAACTCTTTCTCAAGGCTAGATGAACATGACCAAGCAACAGTTGTGGATGTCGGCAGCGAGCGGCCGAAAGAAGGGTCGTGTCATCGGACTGGATTCTAAGGCCCACAACTCACTTGCTGGACCATCATAGCCCACCCGTTCGCATACATCGACACCACCTTTGCCACCGCCATCGAACGCCCAAATATCAATCATCGGCTCACGAGGATAGAGGACATGCTCACACATATTGTTAACACTCTACCTGTCCCTCCGTTGCCCGAACCATCCGAGCCTCCAGCTGATCCCAGACCCCGACGACGATGCACAAGACGATGCGGACGTTGCCGATGGGGAGGCCGATCTAGATTATGGATCTTCTTAATTTTTTTAAAGTTGTATTAAAATACAATTTTTAAATTATTTTTATTTTGTTAATTATATTATTTATATTTACTTGCATCATAATCTATTTAAATATTTCACATTTAAGAAATTCAACAAACTATTTGTAACTTAAAATTCAAAGAAAATATTATAATAATAAATATTATAATAATTTAAATGTAAAAAAAATATTTGAAGGTTATAAAATATTTTTAAAAAATATATATATTATTAGGATATGTTTTACCAACATAAAATCTGAAAATAATTACAAAAATCGTCCCAATAAAATTACAGAGCCGTTTAAAATACTGCAATAGTACCGGCTCCAAGATGAGATACAAATCCAATGAGCGAAGCATTACAACAACCTTTCCTAAAAGGGAACAACAACCATTCCAAAATGAGTTATAACAACTATTGCAACATGAGGTACAGAAACTGTACATAAAAGAGTCATAATAGCCGTTAGAACATGTGTTACAAAGAATGTTACAATCTGAGGTACAAAAACTGATACACATAATAGGTCAGTTACCATTCTCAAAACGGTCCAAAAGACCGTTCAAAAAATGCTGTAAACCTAAAACTATTAATGTTTCAACAAGTGTTACAACATGTGGTCCAATTTTTTTTAATGAATGCCGTCTTAAAACAAGTTACAACGTCAATTTCATTTATCGGTCAAATATTGCAACAATTTGCTATACTTTTATAATATTCGATTCAAATTAGGAACATGTTGTCAAAAGTCGTTACAAATTATTTGTAACGCCTGTATAAGGAACAAAAAGATGGCCATTACAATGATCGTTACAAATTCTAAAAACCAATTCTAAATTTAATAACGCGTTCCAATTTTCGGTTTCAAAAAAATATTTTTTTGTAGTGTTAATGGCAAGCATTAATGACATGTTAATATTTTCTTAATTGATATGTAAACATTAATGATGAGAAAAAATTACAATTTTGATCCTCTAAGTATGGAACAATGGCTGAAGGTTCTTGGCTTGCAAGGGGCTAAATAAAAGAGGGGGAAGTGATGAGTAGCTTTCCCTCCAACATCTTCCTACATCTCAAGTTTTAGGGGCAAAACAAGTTGACTTGGCAATACTAATCCAACTATGATAAATTTTCATGTAATTTCAGTTTAAAAAATATTGAATGCTAGGTGGAAATTCAAGTTATCAAATTGGCCGGAATTTTTTTAAATATGGTCATGTGCTACGCACATGACTTTTTCCGACCATTTTCTTCGGAGTAGGACCAAAAATGCAAAAATTCAAACTTACAAGACCAAAATGCGAAAGTACAATTATACAGGATTAAAATGCTAACTGCTCATACTTACATGATTACAGCTAATTTGAGGAGGCAGGAAGAAGTTGCCCTAACAGTCTTCAATTTATTTGGCCTCTAGAAATTACATCCCCTTTTTATTGTTATATTTTATGATTTTGAAATATTGATTCTAAAATATATATATATATATATATATATACACATATAATCCCCACCCCCACCCCTCGCATATATTTGTGGTACTATATATGTTTTTGTTATATTTTAAGTACTTTTTTACTGTATTATAATTTTTAATTTTTTTAAGGGTTAATTACACTTACACCCCCTCTGAGAATGTATAATTACACTTTCCCCCAAAAAGGTTTTGAAATTACACTTACACCCCCTCCGAAAATTCTCTGTTTACACCTGACCCCCCATCCGTTAGAGTTTGGACGAAAAATGTTCACGTGAACAAAAATAATTACAAAAATTTTCAATTTTTCCCATCATTTAACATTCTCATGTATATTTTTGTATTTATAAGAGGATAAGTGTAATGTATATGTATGGAGTGAGGCCAATATTATTATATTTTTTCCTTATAAGTACAAAATTATTGCACGAGAATGTTAAATGAGAGGTAAAATTGATAATTTATGTAATTATTTTTGTTAAAATGAACATTTTCCGCCCAAACTTTAACGAATGGAGGTCAGGTGTAAACAAAGAATTTTTAGAGGGGGTGTAAATGTAATTTCAAAACTTTTTTGGGGGAAAATGTAATTATGCATTTTCAGAGGGGGTCTAAATGTAATTAACCCTTTTTTTAATGCATAGTGAACTTAGCTTTGTTGTAGGATTAAAAAATATATAGTTAATTAACTTTTATCTAAATTTATCAGTATTATTTATCTTAAACTCATAATTCTGAATATGATCTCCGCTCAACGCCAAAAGTTTTACAACTTAAAAAAGTTGTTTAAATTCAAATTAGTGATAAACTATACATTACTAATAAATATAATATTGTAGGTTAAAAATATTTTACACCTCTAAAGTATGCCAATATGATCAATTACCCCCCTAAAATAAAAGAACCTTCACTTACCCCCCCCCCCCTTCCCCATCTTTGTGATAATCCTTTAAATTAAATGAAAATGGACAAAATCCCCTTGACTATTAATAATATGATATATTCACTTTAGTACCAGCTATAGTAAAATATATCAATCAATTTGAGGGAGAATTACACTTTTGGTCCCTCCATAATACCTAAAGTAGTTTTGGTCCCCTTCATTCTCGAGTAACACTTTTGGTCCCAATTAGATACATTTTTTAACACTTTTGGTCCTACCGTCAACTCTCCGTTAAGAGTTAACGAAAAACGCACATGTTGCACATGTGAGGCTGATTTTGGGGGAAAATTTGTTGCATTTTGACGCATAAATTGGTTGGCCTTGACTATAAAGCCATTCTGGCACTAAATCCTCTCTAAAAAAATTACAACCCCATCCCTATTCTCACTTTCATAATTTGACCAAAATTTTGTTGTTCAATAACTTCAAAATCAAATTTCTAGCCGTGAGTAGAAATTATTCAAATACTGATTTGGCCAATTTGATAATATAGTATAACTAATTAGTACCCGTGCCAAGACACGAAAAATTTTACTTTCAATAAAATAAAGAAATATGTTTATTACTAATTTTAAAATTTGAAATATAAACAATAAAAAATCTAAAAGCTTAAAGTTAAAGTAATGATAAGTACAATACAAACGTGTATTGAATATAAAAATGAAGTTAAAATTTTACTAACTAATTATCTTAAATAATAAGTGAATTTTTTTTGGATAAAGGTAAATAATAAATATGAGCCTTAAAATGAATCATGAATATGTGCTTCAAAATAAAAATAAATAAGGTAAATAACTTCCTAAATAAAAGATACTTTTTTTCATTAAGTGGTAAAAAAAAAAAAAAAAGACTACCATAAAGCAAACATGTGCATTAATAATGAATATGTGCTTCAAAATAAAAATAAATAAGGTAAATAACGCTAAATAAAAGATACTTTTTTTCATTAAGTGGTAAAAAAAATAAAAAAAGACTACCATAAAGCAAACATGTGCATTAATAATAAATAAATAAATAATATAAATAATTTCAATTTTAAAACAATAATTGATATTTATATTAATGATATATTGAATCAAATGAACTTTTATTTGTTGGATAAACATATATATATATATATATTGGATAAACATGTTTTTTATATACTTTAAGAAATAGATAAACAAATAATATTGATTAGATTCTTTTGGATAAGTATAAATATTTTTTTTTTTAATCTGAAAACTTGTAAATTTCATTTGGCAGAATGGAGTTCATTGAGGTTGTCCACGTCTACGTATATATGGCGCTTAGGTGGATAGTTTCAATGATTCTGTTTTATTATATATAGATGTTAACTTTTGTGAGTTTTGTTTCCTGTAAGCTATTGTGGATGATGATAATGTAATGTTGTTGAATTTCTGTACTAGTAATTTGATGTTGTGGGATGGTTGTGAATTCTGATTTCTAACATGGTTTGTTGGTTTTTCTATTTTTTGTGTGTGTTTTTTTAAATAAACTAACTTCTCCTCATAGCTAGAAATCAGTACAACATCAGTATTTAAATAACTTCTACTCATGACTAGAAATCTGATTTTGAAGTTATTAAACAACGAAATTTCGGTCTAATTATGAAAGTGAGAATAAGGATGCGGTTGTAATTTTTTTTAGAGAGGATTTGGTGTCAAAATGGCTTTATAGTCAATGCCAACCAATTCAGGTGCCAAAATGCAATAAATTCCCCCAAAATCAGCCTCACATGCGCAACACATGCGTTTCCCGTTAACTCTTAATGGAGAGTTGACGGTAGGGCCAAAAGTGTTGAAAAATATGTCTAATTAAGACCAAAAGTGTAACTCGCAAATGAAGGTGGAGCAAAACTGTTTTCGTGGTATTATTGAGGGACCAAAAGTGCCATTCTCCGATCAATTTGACTTCAGTTTTATTCACTTATGATGTTTATAAATCAATATTGGGTTAATCACATATTGATAAGATCAATGTTAGTACTTTTGGATTAAAATAAATTTATAATCTTGTGTTTGTGCATTGCACTAGATGTAATTTTAATTTAAAAAAAAATATTGCAAGTGACCGTCAAGCTTACTGTTTTGGCACCAAATGTCAATTGGGGTAGTTTGGGAGTGAACGAGGTAATTTTTTTCAAGTAGTAACTTTATTTCATCCCTTAACCTAACCCTAGGTTCGACGTGTTAGGTCGGTCAATTGGTGGCGTATTACCTGGACTCAAACTCATTTGATAGTTATACTTAATCTTGTGCCCAATTTTTTTTTATATTAGATACTACAAAAAAATGCGGGAATTGGAACGGATGAACCGCCCGTTCCAACTTCCGTTCCAAATAGGAACGGTACATGGAATTGTTGTGGAACGAAAAACCGTTGATGACATCACTGTCGTGGTAATTGTAATACAAATTAATAGGAACGGCACGACCATTCCTATTTGAGTGCCAACATATGTGAGCCAATTTGTACACCTATTACCGTTCCTAAAAGGGCCTGATATATTTTGGACTTCAATTTGGAACACATGTGTGAAATTGGGAACGGTTAGTCGACCAGGAATACTTACCGTTTCTATATGAGTTCCTATGGCCGCGTCTATTTGGACTGGTCATCTGACCGTTCCAACATGTAGTCCTACATAAGACCCTTTTACGCCATGGGCAAAATGTAATGCAGTTATCATTCCAAAATGTGGGTATATAGTAAGATGCAATATTGTTACAATTACCGTTCCCAATTATGCTCCAATTAGGAATGGTCCTGTTGCGTGTGCCTCATACCGTTCCTAATATGCCCTAACGGCTATATTACAATGGTAATATTACCGTTCCTGTCACCCCACCTGCGACTGTTCCTAAAGCTGGGACAACGGCTATATTTCAACGGCTAGTTGTGTTCCAAATAATATTCCAATTCCTGTTCCAATATTTTCTATATATATGTCCCCCTTCTTTCTCATTGTTCTTATAATTACTTTTCCAACTCATTTTGTTGTAACTCCCCCCTTTGATTCTTTATACGGAAAATCGAATATATCTATTACCGGGCGTGAATTTTGCATTGATATCGCTAGGTGTTTTGCTCAGGTAAGTATACAAAATTTATGTAATTGTTAGTTATATATATAATATATATTCTCATCATTTAATTACGTAGTGTTGTGAATTATACGTAGGACCAATCATGTTAAGACAGTTGAGGAAATGGATGTATGATCGAGACGTCCTCGGTGTGACGCTGGAGTTTGAGGACGGTGTTACAACATTTTTAGAATGGGCCCAGTCTCAACGTGTATATATGGACGGAGAGAAGATTAGGTGTCCCTGCCGAAAGTGCAAAAACGAACGGTTCAAAACACCGGACGAGGTAAATTTCGACTTGTGTATGAAAGGGTTTATGCCAGAGTATTATAATTGGACTTCGCATGGTGAGGAGAGGGTGCAGGAATACTTTGAAGCATTGACAGCGCTCCCTGTGCAGCAGCAGCAAACGCCACCCGTTCAGGAGGAGGGTAGTTTGCATTGGGGTGATGCGAAGGATTGGGCGCAGAGGATGGTATCCGATGCCGCTGGGCCGTCTTCTGGTCTTCGTATAACCAGGAGGGACCGACTGATGATGGTACTCGGTATTGTCCATCTGATGTGGGTCCTAGTTCATATTACGCTTCGGGGCCCTATGATTATGTGTCTGGCTTGTTAGACCGTTTTTTTGATGTAGTTCATGCTGCGGACCAACCGTTGTGGAACGGTTGCACCACCTCTCCGTTGGCGTCAATTGCCTCTTTGGTGAATATCAAGGTCGAAGGGGGTTTTTCCGAGCATACATATGATCGGTTATGCCAGTGGGCTGATACTGTAATGCCCGCGATCACACTTTCCCCGCCGATTATTACAATACGAAGAAAATTGAGAAGAAAATTGGGTTTACCAGTTCAAAAGATTGATGCTTGAAAAAAACGGTTGCATGTTGTGCTAGAAGGACGATATTGATTTAGAATATTGCAAAGTTCTGTGGAGACGCTAGTACAAGCCCACCAGGGGCAGAAATCCTAAAAGCAAGAAGTCCTCGTACGCCATTCTTAGGTATCTACGGCTTTACCCCTCGGCTGCAGAGGTTGTATGCGTCGGAGGCCACAACAGAGCATATGACTTGGCATGCGAGCCATCAGACGGAGGAAGGATCCATGTGTCATCCGTCCGATGTAGAGGCTTGGAAGCATTTTGACCGGACGTATCCTAATTTTGCAGTTGAGCCTCGTAATGTTAGACTTGGGTTGTGCACGGATGGATTTGCACCGCACGGCCAGTATGGTAAAACTTATTCATGTTGGCCCGTGATACTTACACCGTACAATCTCTCACCGGGAATGTGCATGAAGTCTGAGTATATGTTCCTAACGATGGTGATCCCTAGCCCATCGAATCCGAAACGTCTTATCGATGTCTACTTGGAGCTGTTGATCGAGTAGTTGCAGAATTTATGGCTTGTGGGTGTACGTACGCACGATACTGCGACAAACCAGGCATTCATGATGCATGACGCATTGATGTGGACAGTGAACGACTTTCCTGCTTATGGGATGGCATTTGGATGGAGTACCGCCGGTGTTATGGGGTGTCCAGTTTGTATGGAGGACACACGGGCATTCTATTTACAGCACGATCGGAAGGCATGCTATTTTGACTGCCATAGGCAGTTCCTACCACCGGATCATCCTTATCGCAGGAACAAGAAAGCCTTCACTAAAAATCAACTGGAGAGGAAGGTTGCACGTTCGAGGGCTGACTGGAGAACAGATCCGAACCCGTGTTGATGCGTTTAGTGGGCTGTCGACAACCGTTGAGTGAACTGGAAGGCTACGGTGTCGACCATAAGTAGACGAAGTAAAGAATATTCTAGGAGTTTGAATACTAGTGGGCGCATATGATACGACACAATCTTGATTCATGCATATTGAGAAGAATGTGTTATATAATATATTCAATACTGTGATGGACATCAAGGGGAAAACAAAGGACAATCTAAATGCACAGAAGGAT
Source organism: Sesamum alatum (assembly GCA_034509735.1). Classification (NCBI taxonomy): domain Eukaryota; kingdom Viridiplantae; phylum Streptophyta; class Magnoliopsida; order Lamiales; family Pedaliaceae; genus Sesamum; species Sesamum alatum. The sequence continues at coordinate 21,886,951 of JACGWO010000011.1, read as the reverse complement.
CTGAAGACCATATGTAATCGATCGGACTTGAGGTGGACGAAGGGAGACCGAACGTGATGCCCAAGGCGGTATATACACTGACGAAGAGTAAAAGAAGAAAGATATATGAGTGGATTTTGTTGTCTTAGGTTTCCTGATGGGTATGCTCTAACTTGGCCCATTGCTCGACATGAAGGAGTTGAGGATGCACGGCATGAAGAGCTATGATTGTCATGTATTCATGCAGAAATTGATTCCGATTGCCTTCCGTGAAATGCTTCTAGAGCACGTGTGGGGGCCTTGACGGAAGTAAGCCTTCAATTCCAGATCCTATGCTCAACACACTAGATGTGGCCAAGGTATAAGAATTGGAAGATAGTGTAAGCCGTCATCCTGTTGCAAACCTCAAGAAAAATTTTCCTCCTTTTTTCGACTTAACTGGAGCATGTCATTGTTCACCTTCCATATGAGGCGCGCGTTGGGGCCCGTACAATACAGGTGGATGTACCCATTTGAAAGGTAATTAAATAAATACTGTTAAATATATATATTATTTTTAAGTAGCAATTAATTTGCATTTTAATAAATACTCGTATGAATAGATTCCTACGCGATTTGAAAAAAAAGGTGAAAAACAAAGCACGCGTCGAGGCGTCAATTGTAGAGGCTTATAGTGTCGAAGAAATCGGGCTTTTCTCCTCTCACTACTTCGAACCACACATTCTCAGCAAGCGAAACAGACCCGGTCGGAACGATGATCTCACGAGCAAAGACGATCGAATAGTTCGGTCCATTTTCAATTACCCAGGCCGAGCAAGTGGCGCCTCGAATTTTTTTATTAACTTTATTGAAAAAATTGTATTCGATATATGTATTTTGATTATTTTAAGAAATTAGAATAAATTTTAAAATAGGACAGATATTTTATACTACGACCGTTCCTAATCCAGGTACAACTTTTTGAATAAGCGCCAAACAAAAAAAAAGGGGGAAATTTGAATTAGAAACGGTCAAAATTTTATCCAAGCCGTTCCTATTCTGGTATAATTTTTAAAATATGGCAGCTATTTAAAAACGAATTGAGGAAAATTTGAATTAGGAACAGTCAGTGAAAACCTAGGACCGTTCCTAATCTAGGTACAATTTTTCAAATGGCGCCTATTGAGAAAATTGCTCCAAGTTCGAATTAGGAAACGTATACCAATGGTAAGACCGTTCCAACTAGAGGTCCAATATTTTTGTTTTGGAGTCAATGAAAAATTGTGGAAAATCAACTTTTGGAGCAGTCCATTTATAGATGACCGTTCCTACAGAAATTAGGAACGGTAATTGTGTTGCTTGTCTAAAAGCGGTGTCGTTTTTTTTTTAGGAACGATATGGAACATTTTGTCTATTAGATGACCGTTCCTGATAGTGCAATTCTAACTAATTTTGATGATATCTTAATATCCGTGAGTCGGATAGACACTATTTTTAAACACATAACAGATTATGAATATAAATTGATATCCAACGGTTTGATTTTCAATCAGCACGTCGAATTTTAAGGATGCATCTGTTTTTACTACGTTGAATACTGGTCGGATACGATATCTTGAGAACCACACACCTAAAGATGACAAAACTACATATAATGTATTCTTTTGTGTGTTATATCATATCTAACGGTCTGATTGTAATTTTGACGGTCTTATTATGCCGTGCAGTACAACAATATAGGATGCTAGTTACATCTGTGAAATACTAACAAACATACAGTTAACAAATATACTTCATATTACGAACGGTATTCTATTTCTTGAAAATTACTATATATTTTCAAATTCTTTATACACCCAATTGTATATGTTTATTCAACCTTAGCATAAGTGTTCGAAACGTATTTTTTTTTTAATTTTTATTTATTGTCTAAGAAGATATAAAAAAATTTGGAATACATTATAGGAACCGGGATTCTGAAACTAGAACGGTTAACATAGGGAAACCAAGCATACGACCGAAGTTGATGTTTAGGAACGGATTAGTACCACATTACATCATTAAAACGACCGCTTCCCTATTTCAGGTCAAATCCAGTACTCAGTAGGACAAAACGCTGTCGTTTAAGTTTTTAGGAACTGTAGTAGTACCATAGTACATAATAATAATCGTTCCTATAGGAACGGTAGTTGTAAACGGGCATTGTACACGATCGTTCGGCTATTTAGGGTCAATTGTTATTACCTTAGTTTCAAAACGTTCGTCGTTTTGTTTAAAAATCTTATGATCCAGACGGACGACGTTTTGTCTTTTTGTGGAACCGTTTATAATTCGGGAACGGTTTTATACATATGATCGACCGTTTCCAAAAACAGTGTTAAAAGTGTATTAAGGGTACAACACTTGGCAATTTCTCACAGGTTGTTGTCTTACCCTCAATCAAATATAACAAAAATAATCTTAAATCTCTTTCTCTCTCTCTCATGAATAGAATACACACATCCTGATGTTCCAACCACTCTGCCCACGCCCACCTCTGACGCCCCTGTATTGAAGACCATCCGCCACATGTTGAAGCCACGCGCCTCCGCCATCCGCCAGAAATTATGTGGTTTTTCCAAAAAATCCTTAAATTATTAATTTATTTTTATTTGTTATTATGATGTTCTGTAATATATTATCCTAAAACTAGTAGGATTTGTGATGATTGTAATTTTTGTAAGACATGGAGCTGTAATTGTAATCTCTCTGTCATATGTTGTTTTTGTTTATTATATGGGTTTGCCAATTGTAATTTCTTGTAAATTTTTGTTGCGCTTTGTGTATTGTGTACACAATTTATGACATTTTTATCATAGGTTCTTTAATTTGTGTGAAATTTCTGACCAACTTTTGTAATCAATTTATGTTGGCGATTACTAATTATTTTCTGCACATTTTTCATGCAATAATTTATAATATCTGTGTATGATTTTGTAATGTGGTATTTTTGTGATCTTAAAAACTGTTTATGTATTTCTGTAATTGTAGGGAATTTGTACACAATTTTCTTTTTTAAATTTGAACAATGTTAATTTTGTATCTTAAAATGCAGTTCTGTAAATTTTCTAGAATATAGGATATATTTACTAATATTATTAAAAAAATTTGGAAAAATTTCTTGTTTTAAAATGATAATTATGTATTTTTTAAAAATATCTGAAAATTCGGATAAAATTTTATTCATTTATTCTCTAAAATTTAAAGAACAAATTCTACGAATTAAATGTAAAATTATAGAAATATGAAATATGGAAAATTCAAAAATTTTCGACAAATTTTTTGTAAACTTTTTTGTGTATCTTGGATATTTTTTCTTGTGAATTATTTAAAATATTATTTCATTTCGCACTCATAAATTAAAATAAAATATTTTCAGATTTTATGTATGCTAATTTTAAAAAAATTATGTATTTTTTAACAAAATTTAACAATCTAATATATATGAATTGTTACATTTTATTGACAATTTTAAAAAAATTGGGGTAATTTTCAAAAATTAAATATTCTTAAGGCTTAATAGGCAAAATATTGAAAGCTAATTTAGTAGAAATATATACGGAACAACCACAGACTTAGTTTCAATAGTTAGGATGACAACTATTAGTGTGTAGTATAAATATATAGAAATTTAGAAGATTTAGTGCAAATTTTTTGCGAAATTTTGGAACCTTAGTATAGGATAATATCAGATAGAAAATAGTAAAGGATAGTGCAATATATAGAAATTAAAGATTGATTGCAATTTTTGGGTAAATTTGAATAGTATAAATTATATAGAAAAATTAAAGATTTAGTGCAATAGTTAGACAATATTTAAGGAAAATTTTTTAATTATTTGGCGACCTTTAAGGCCAGGGAGTAGCTATAATTGAGGGGATGTAGTTTTGCATAATTATTTTTTTCAATTTCAACGATAGATAATTTTAAAATATTGTAATCTATGTCTGGTCAGGAATTTCCCACCTCAAGGATGACGTACTGACTGCCAAACGCGGTCGTGGTCGTGGCCCGTGATCGCGGGCTCACCGCTCATACCGCCGGCGATGTTGCTTCCAGGATGGAAGCTCAGTTGATATTCGACCACACTACCATCTTTTCCCACTGAGCACAAGCGCGTCGGCACTGCGTGCCCACCTCGGCCGCCGCTACTCTGGCAAGAACCGCGCCTCCCAGTTTGACCCAATAACCACGAACTAACACGCCAATTTGACCCACTAGACACCGAGATACCTGACGCGAAGTGTCGGGTCTCGAGCCCATCCTACTTGATCGCATCATTGGTCGATCCTCTCAGTACCAGGCGGTGCTTTGTTCATGACCACCACCACCACCACCAGCCCCACCACTACCCACCACCATCCCGCGCGTACCAGATCATCACACTCGCCGATGGCGAGATAGGTTATTTTACATTTTTTAATTTTTTTTTAATATAATTTATATAATTTTTTTATATATATACAATTATTTTAAATTCAGGATTTGGGATGAATCCACGGAACGGCATTGTACGCCGGTTACCTTCGTGACGAGGGACACTATCCCCATCCTTGGGGTTGGCATTATGCGAAGCGGGGAGCGTGCCGCCAGCCAGTCACCAGCATTTCTGGTTTGAGAGTTGAAGGTAAATGTACGATTAAACTTTTTATTTTTAATTACTTTAACCCAACTCACTTCTGACTATAAATAGTATATATATACATATATATTTTTCAATACAGGATGACGTACTGGAGGGGACACCCAACGACGAGTCGCATTGTTCAAGATCTTCCATTGTTTGGCGCAAAGGGAGTTCCTCCAAGGACAGAAAAGTTTCGTCTCCTCGCCAGACAAGTCCGCGTTGCCACAAGACTCCCTCATGGCTGTCGAGCACAACCCAACCGCCTGAACAAGCCCGCTCAGCCCCTCTACCGCGGACTAGCGCTCCTCTTGTACTGAGCGAAGTCCGCCGGGAGTTCAGGATGCAGATGCATGAAGAACAAGGCAAACCTGAACACCAACCCCAGCCAGCATCCGCTACTGTGACCGCGGGGATCTGTCTCTGTCGGTATGCACAAGGAGGACAGAAGTGTCAAGATATTTCATGTTGCTTATTTCAAGTATTTATTTACTCATTAAATTAAAATGAATAACTATTTCCATTTCTTTTACAGCTAGGAGCAAGCTCGGCCGCGCAGTGAAGCGATGGAGTTATTCCTCTATGATGCCTACAAGAGAAAGGCCCGACGGCGGCCTGAGAGCGGGCTCTAGACCCTATGCACCTAACACCAATCGAGTGCGGCCAGCGAGGGTTCTGTCGCGGTGGCCGGAATTAGTTGTACTTAAACATTCTAATTTATTTTCTTTTTATCGTGAAAAAATTCTAATTTTATTTCTAACTACTTTTTGCAGGAGACGTTTTCAAGATGATGGAGGATCACCAAATCTCAGGGCGCAAGAACGGCCCTCCCTAGGGATCCTTCACGATAACCGAATTACCGCAGGCTTTGCGTTGGCGCAGACCCCGAAGTAGAAGAGATGTGCGTGGCCTAGTCGCGCGTGTTCGTGGGCAATGAACAAGGCGTCATTTCTCACCCATCCCCTCCTACCTGAGTATTCGTTCTTGAGTTTCTGGCCCTGGGTCTCAGCCAGACCGTTTACCTCGCCAGTCACTACCGCCACCGGCCACCACCACCGCACACCGGCTCTAGAGCCAGAAGTCCTTCGTTAAAACCAGGAGGGTCGCATGTCCGCCTCGAGGAGATGATTGATGGACCTGACCTCTAGCGAGATGGTCTGCTCTATAGCAAACCAAGTACATCCTAGGGCGCGAGCCCGATCAGAGCGAGCACTGTGGCGTCCCCCTTTTCCAACATTGAAACGAGATTGCGACAAGGACGATGGGCAGACGATGAGTAGACGGGGGGTTTATGCTAGCTATTTTTTAATTATTTATTTTCTAATTAATTGGTATATATTTACTCCTAATATATTCTTTTTTCTAAATTATGCACTTTTTTTCATATTTTAAATATTAATTTAAAAGCAGCAAATTTTTAATAACTTTAATTTAATATTTTTAATGATAAATACAGTTTTACTTTTATAAAAAAAAATTAATAATTTCATTGTTAGCGGAACGGTTACTTTAGACGGCCCGTTACTAGAGCCGCCAAAAAATTATTCCAATCATTTGCACTTTTTTAACATCATCGTTGTACCAGTCTCCTATACCGAGAGAAAAACGACAGCCACATTCCAAATTTAGAGGACAACCGTTTCCTAAAAGTAGGTAAAATGAATTCCCAAATTCTAGACAGACCATTCCTGATGATATCTCCAAAATCATATGCTTTCGTTAGTTTCGTTTTAAAGAAAATACCAAATAAGAGGGTCCAACTCGATATTCAAATTGGCAGTGCAAAAATCATTCCCCAATACCGCGAGCAACCCGAGTGCCTAAAAATGTATGTGCGTACATAGACTCGCTGACAAATATTCCAAAAGATGTATTCCTGACCTACCATTCGCTTATAATTAACGCGCGGATTTACTATTTAATTTTGGTCCTCCGGCTGTTCCCAAAAAAATTTAATAAGGTGTTCCCTAAAGCCACCAATAATTATGATATTATACCAAAATTAATAATTACAAGGTAATTAGGGAACGGTACAGAGGATGTGCAGAAGACCGATTGTCCCAATATTTTTGATAGGCACGACGGGCTGCTTTTTACCCATCCTAGTCCTATTCGTATCGGCCTCTTATGCTATTGAGGGTCACGGCTCGGGGCACCTGTCATCTCGAAACCGCGCCTTCCTGCATACAGTCCCAAAAAAGAATTCCGTGAACGTGAAACTATTTTACGTGTCAAAAAATTAAAAACCGTTCCTTGTTACCGTTTTAATTCCCGACATTATTCTGTGGTAGTGGAGAATCAGAACTCGGACCACATATTATAACTTGTTAATGGGTATGGGTAAAAGAGCCATATACCCCTGAAATCACCCTTGAGTATGAAATTATCAGATGAGTAAAAAATTAAATATTGAAAAGAAGATAATATTTTGATCCATTTAGTTAAGATTAAGTTACAATTCTTATACACTTTTCATAAATCATATGAACGATATTTAATACACTTCCGATTTCAAATCATTAATTTTGTACTTACATTAATTTATACAAATTACCCGTAGTTGGAGAAACAATTTTCAAACAAATTGATTGACATCGATTTACTTGGGAAGGCATTTAGTGTATATAATTAATGTAATAATCAATGGTATTTTTTTGTCCATTTCCATTTAATTTTAGACAGAGAGGGCAAGAAAGAACCTTGTGTTTTTAATTTTTTAGTACAAACTTCCATTGTGTTTCCGAAATAAAACATCACTCTCCCCTGCTCCATTAGTTGTTGGTTAACACAGTTTAAAATTTTTTGAAGTGGAGTTGACTATAAGGTCGCCTTTTTATGATAGCTGATATGATTCTTTCACTCAATTTAAAAAGAAAGTCCAGAGATTTTAATACAGTGATAGAGAGTATAACTAATAACTAATTTAAGTACCATACAACTCGATCTATATAAATATAGTATAAATTTCTTTCGATCCATCTAAACAAATAGATGTTAGAGTTGATTTTGCATATGAACCAATCATAGAGACGTAATACGAACATAATTGAAGAACTCCAACCTACCCACTCTCTCTCTTGGTGATACCTTGACCCTTAACGTTCCCAGATCATATATATATTTCTACCGCGCCGCCGGATTCGGTCGCCCCAGACCGGGCCGTCCATTCCTGTGCAGCCCCTCCAGCCAATGAATACGGGCGATGGCCCGCTGGCATCTCTCTTCCCACAGACCCGGCTAAGAAGATAATTCGCTTCTTGAAGAGACCACCGACTCTACTATCGGGCAAAGTTTGCTTCAACAGGGGGCCGACGGAACGAGCGTATCAATTTTCTCATCCGATGAGATGTGAGGAGAGGTTCCTGGCCAGATCCAGCCCTCCCAGGTTTTGCACAGTGGCTTGGTTAAGTCTCTCGCCATGGCCCCTCCCCAGGCATGCAAGCTATCCCTGGAGCGCATCTGGCACAAAGCTTGGGCTCCAAGGCGCCTATTCGTAGGCGTTATCAATGTCAAGCCACCATCTATGATTAAACTGAGACATCAAGAGGATTTGTCCCGGCTATATAGCTAAAAGCAGATTCCATGTTCCGCGAAATTGAGTTTCACGATTTGAGAATGGTTAGGTTTGGTCCTTTTTCCCTGACTTTTTATCCAAAGATTGAATTTCCCTCGAACTACCCTATTCTGGATTCGACTACCGGAGTTTGCCCATTCATCTGTTCCACAGAAAGGCCCTTTACGGCATCGCGAGCCTTGTCAGTACGCTGCTAAAATTGGATGAGGCGACAACAGAAGGACTCCGGCCTAGCGTCGCCCGCGTTTCTGTTGAAGTTGGATCTGATGAACCAGGTCTCAACTCGATCTTGATTGGCTGCTGATGGCACAATTTCATGCCCCAGGGTCCTTTCTTTATACAGAACGGTGCCCTAAATATTGCTAATCAGTGCTTTTTCAACGTTGGCCACGGGGTGGGGACAATTGTCGAGGGGCGAAGAAACCCGGAAAATGGCCTAGAGAAACCCCAACCAGAGAACCTACGAACAACTTATCGCGAAGCGGCAATGGAGGCATCCACGTGCCAACCAACACACCGGTTGAGTTGCTGTCACTGGTAAACTCGGTAGCGTCAACTGGCAGGGGTTCGCGCTAACCAGTTGCACGGAGATGTCTTCCACACAAGGCCTGAAAGCTGAACGCTGACCGCGCGATACACACTTCTTTGACGATCCCATGGGGCCCCATATAACCAACCTGAAGCACGGGGGGGCGGGACAAACACGAGAGTGGGTTGACAAGCCCATGATCAAGGCAGCGAAGAGGGGAATCTGCGAATATGCCGGGGCTTGAAGAATATGCCCGAGAATGGAAGCCGCTCGCGGACTGCCTGAATCCCGTTTCGCCGGCAGACGTTTGTTGTAGGTGTATCGCTCGTCCTGTGGTAAGCAATGATGCCGACACTTAACACATTCCGTACAATTTGTTTATTTGCTCCTTGCAGGGCCCCAAATTGATTGATGTTGTTCAGGCAGATGAGGCCCGTCGTCCTGGACGAGCGTCCTGATGCACGACATGTAATCAACTCCATCTAACTACAACCTTTTCTTAATGATAACTTTGAGATCGTTTCAAGAATAGAAGGCCGTCACCACAGGTGTGAAAATCTCTGTCTAAACCGAATAAAGTTATTTGAACATGGCAGCCATTCCCGAGCTTAAGTCCTCTTCCACCCTAAAGTTGCGGATGAAAATCTCTGCATATTGGAATGCGCGTGGATTCGGAAAATAAAAAACCAAAACTGTGAAGAGATTAAAAAAGGCAGTTATACCAACTGAATTTTTCGGTCTATTTATTTAGACCCCTGTGTTCATCTGAACGCTGTAGGCGGGAAAAAATTAATCGCCAAACTATCATTTATTGAGATGTGCTACAAATTTCTCCATTAATTTTATTTTAAGTAAAATTAAAATATTTATTGATGATGAAATCAAATATTTGGCCCCTGTATGGAATTGAAACGTATTTAAGGCAAATTTGAATTTCTGCTGATTGAACAAAGGAAGTAAATACACACCTGATTGGTAAAATTCTAGATCACAGTCTTGTGATTAGCGAAAATAAATCCAATAATTTTTAAATCATGATAGGCCAATCAAATCGCGCCACGTTCAATCAAGAAATATGGCAAACCTTTTTCTTCCAACCCTACAACTATAAATAGGGTGCTTTTCCAGCCAAATGCAACAACACAAACAGTTGAAGACACAAATAATTGGAAAGCCACCAAAGAAAGAAGCTTCAAAATCCTCATCAAAGCATAAATCAAGGAGACTCCACGGCTTTCAATGCAAAGTTCAAGGCGTTCATCGCGGAAATCATCCAAATCAACGTTTAATTCGAGAACAAGCAAAGGACCCGCAATTTTATGTTCTCCAAAGTACAACCATCCACCCTTTGGCAGAATATCAAAGGCTTCAATATCCACCAAGAAACACAAAAGAAGTTCAAGTCAGGTCTTCCAGAAATGCTATTAGCGTTAATTCGGAATAAGTCCAAAGACCCCCCAATTAACATTATTGAAGATCCAAGTCACGTCAAAGGGAGATCAATAACGTCAAGTTCCGCCTTCGAAGTTGCCGAAATTGAAGATTGTGGAGAATCAGAGGCTTAAATTAGAGATTTCGCACCCACAAAGACATTTGATTAAATTCAAAAATCATTTGTAATATTTTTCTTGTTTCAATAAATTCAGAAACACGAAATTTGCGTTTACAAATTTCTGGCACGCCCAGTGGGACAATCTCTACCTCTCATCTCTTCGTCAAAGTTTTAAAGTTTCGCAATGGCCGCCAACAAGATTCCGGTGCTCAAAGTTGCTGCTTCAAGTTCAAATGACAGTATCGGAGTCATCACCAGAAGTGTGTCGAAGAAGTTACAAACATACCCTGAGATGACTTTCCATGATGTTGAGAAAAGCCTACTCCATCTCAACAAGACTAATGAAGATGGCAGAGACCTGAAGGATGACTCCTCTTTGTCTACTCCTCGCTCGACATCAAGTGTTGCTCCCATCATGGTGAAAAATATGATAACCTTGGAGGAAACAAATTGCAAGCTTGACGAAAGCCATAGAGGGTCTAGCAAAGCATGTTCAGCAGCAAGACTCTCAAATCAGCAAATTAATGAACAAGATTGACAATACTGACGCCAGTCATGCGGCCGAAAAACAAGTTAAGGGCCATGATGAAGCTGAAACATCTCTAAAGCAACAACCCAAAGAAAGGGATAATGCATCAACAAAAGAGTTGCATGTCTCCTCAGATGGGTTGATTCATGTTGACCAATTGCAAGAGTTCATCATGGGGACTATTAAAGACAAACTCGATGGAGGCTCTAAATCGTCTATGACTTATACGAAGCCATATACACAAAGAATGTAGAATCTGAAGATGCCAGTTGGCTATCAACCTCCAAGTCAACTGTTTGATGGCAAGGGCAATCCAAACAACATGTGGCTCAATTCATCAAAACATGCAACAATGCGGGGACTTACAGAGATCATCTCGTGAAACAATTTGTCCAATCTTTGAAAGGGAATGCATTTGACTGGTACACTGACTGGAAGCCAACTCAATTGATAGTTGGGGGTAATTGGAACAAGAGTTCCTCAACTGCTTTTACAGCACCAGAAGAACAGTCAGCATGATCGAGCTCACAAACTCGCACCAATGGAAGGAAGAGTCAGTCACTGACTATATCGACCGTTGGAGAAATTTGAGCCTTAGTTTGCAAAGATACTTTGTCTGAAACTTTTGCAATTGAGATATGCATCCAAGGAATGCATTGGGTACTTTGCTACATACTTCAGAAATCAACCAAAAACTTTTGTGAGAATTAGCCACCCATGCACATGCCATTGAGATAAGCATGAATATTGATGAACAAGAATACTTAAGTGTTGGCACAGATGAAGATGGACAAGAAAGAAGAAGAAGATGTCGCATCACAGTGAAAATCTTAATTATGTTCCTCGATAAGATCCTAAACTGTCAATTATGTTCCTCGATAAGAGCCTAAACAGTCAATTATGCTCCCTGATAAGAGCCTAAACTGTCAATAATGCTCCTAGATATGAGGTTAAACTATCGAAACTCCCAACTAAAATTTCTTCAAGCACTCCTTGATACAAGTGTAAACTATCTACAAATTCAAATGAAGACTCCTTGATACGAGTATAAACTATCTACAAATTCAAATAAAAACTCCTTGATACGAGTATAAACTATCTACAAATTCAGACGAAGACTCCTATACGAGTATAAACTATCTACAAATTCAAGTGAAGACTACTTGATACAAGTATAAACTATCTACCATCTACAAATTCAAATGAAGACTCCTTGATATGAGTATAAACTATCTATCAAGTTCAAAAAGTCAAATGAAGACTCCTTGAACAAGTATAAACTATCTACCAAGTTCAAAAAGGTCAAATGAAGACTCATTGATACGAGTATATACTATCTATCAAATTCAAAAAGGTCAAATGAGGCTCCTTGATATGAGTATAAAACTATCTACAAATTCAAAATTGAAGGCTCCTTGATACGAGTCTAACTATCTATATATTTCGAGACATGTTCACTCTTTCGTTTTGTTGCAATTCGTGAACAAGTCTCGAGGGGACATTTGTAGGCGGGCCAAATTTAATGTCAATTATTTATTGACATGTGCTAATATATTTTCCATCAATTTTATTTTTATAAAATAAAATATTTATTGATGGATAAAATCAAATATTGCCCTGTATAGAATTAAAGTATTTAAGGCAATCGAATCTTGCCTTGCCAAACAAAGGAAACAAATACCACTGATTTGGTAATTCTAGATCACATCTTGTGATTAGGAAAATAAATGCCAAATAAATCATGAAGGGCCAATCAAATCGCGCCACGTCATCAAGTAAATATGGCAACCTCTTCCACCTTACAACTATAAATAGGGGTGCTTTTCCAGCAATTGAACACACTCAAACAGTTGAAGACACAAATAATTGAAAGCACAAGAAAAGAGAATCAAGAAGCTTCAAAATCCTCTCAAGCATAAATCAAGGAGAATCCACGGCGTTAAAGCAAAGTTCAAGGCGTTCGTTGCGGAAATCTTCCAAATCCAACGTTTAATTCGAGAACAAGTCAAAGGACCCGCGGATTAACGTTCTCAAAGTACAAATCCACCTTGGCGGAAGATCAAAGCTTCAATTCCACCAAAAAACACAAAGAGTTCAAGCCAAGTCTTCCAAAATTATAGCGTTTAATTCGGGAATAAGTCAAATGACCCCCCAATTAACTTATTGAAGATCTAAGTCAATGTCAAAAGGAGATCAAAACGTCAAGTTCCGCCTTCGAAGTTGCCGAAATTGAAGATTGCGGAGAATCAGAGGCTTAAATTAGAGATTTCGCACCCACAAGACATTTGATTAATTCAAAAATCATTTTTAATATTTTTCTTGTTTCAATGAATTCAGAAAACACGAAATTTGCGTTACAGACGCCCGGTTGATCTGCCGCCGCCTCGGTTTCCCGGCGTAGTAAAAAATTGCAACAACAAAAATTTTAGTTTCTTGCTCGTGATCTAGATGCAGTGGATGTGTTGATTGATGATGAACAGTTCTTACATTTGCGGGTGAGGCTTCCAGCGTTTTAAAGATCCTTTTCTCTTTACCGTTGTATATGGCAAGGGTGATAAGGTGGCAAGACGGCCAATTTGGACTCTCATGCGATCGATAGTCGAGCTTGGCGCCCCTTAGGCGATTGGCGGTGATTTTAACTCGGTAGTCTCCGCCTCTTAGAGGTCGTCGGGGTCGTATCCACATCATCACTCCATTGAGGATTTTTCTGAGGCTATTTTTTATTGTGCTTTTGTTTGACATGGATTCAAGCAGTGTGTTCACATAGACGGACCATCGGTTGTGGCAACGACTGGACCGCATCCTTTTTTCTAGCGAGTGGGTCGACAACATGTCTCGGACCTCCGTCCACCACCTATCGAGGTTTGGCTCCGATCATGCCCCACTGTATGTGTGCCGTCACCGAATTCCTTATAGGTGGACTCGAGTGTTGGACCCTCCCAGTACACCTTTCTGGTATGCTTCGTTTAAAGGAAAAACTGTTGGCCTCAAGCAGAAACTTCGACACTGGAACAAAACGATTTTTGGTTGATTTGTTTCGAAATTTGTCGATTCTGAGGCCGCTGTGCGCATCGCCGAAGGGGTTTATTTGATCGAAATCCATCAGACGCCAATCTGGTGGAACTGAATTGGGTAACGACACTCTTTCAGCGGGCTCTCTCTATTGAAGTGGACTTTTGGTAGCAGAAATCCGCCTGTAAAATGGGTTGCCGGCGGGGGCGGAATACTCAGTATTTTTACTCCCTGGTAAAGAAGAAACGCACCTGCCACTACTATCACGGTAGTGGAGCACGCTGGCGAGGTGCTCATGGCTCCAAGCGCCATCAGCTAGTCCGTTGTTGAGAGTTTCGACTCGCTGCTTTCGGCCGAACAGGGTAGCAACGTTCCGCCCGATCTGTCCAATGTTCCGAGGGTGCTAAGCTCGATCCAACATGAGGCGCTATGTGCCCCACCACCATGGAGGAGGGGCATAGGGTGATTTTTGCGATGGATGCTACAAGTGTGGCAGGGCCTGATGGCTTTAACGCGGTGTTTTATCAGCGGTGTTGGGAGATCGTCGAAACAGATGTCTATGAGGTTATCCTGGATTTCTTTGCTGGAACCCCCTTGCCAAAGAGCTTCACTGCCACATCAATTGTCCTCATATCTAAAGTCAAAAGCCCCACCAACTGGAGTCAGTTTCGCCCCATCAGTTTGTGCAATACAACTAATAAGATCATGTCCAAGCTGCTAAACGATCGCTGCAAAGTTTGGCTCCCGTCTATAATTTCCCCGAATCAAAGTAGTTTTGTTCCCACTCGGATCATTCGAGACAACATTTTACTGGCACAGGAACTCATGCAATCCATTGGCGTTAATAAACAAAATTGGAACGGGCTCTTAAGCTTGATATGGGAAGCATATTGGGTGAGTTGGCCATTCTTGCAGCGCATGCTTGTTCAGTTGGGTTTCCCGGACCACTGGCTATGCCTTATTCGCAATTACACGGAGAATTGTTGGTTTTCTATAATCGTTAATGGAGCCATGTGTGGCTTTTTCCTATTGTCGCGGGGACTCAGACAGGGGGGACCCTTTTTCACCCACCATGTTCGCTCTAGCCTCCGAATTCCTTTCGCGGGGGCTGAATCATCTATTTCATATGCAGCCTTCGCTGGCATTCGCCGGTGCTCATGGCCTAAGCCACTTGGCGTATGCGGATGATTGTCTCATTTTTACAAAATCTCGGAGCGCAGTTTGCAGTGTGTTATGGATTTACTTGCTCGCTTTTCTAAAGGGTCCGATTAGTGCTTGAATGTAGAAAAGAGCTCCTTCATTGTAGCCCCAAAGCCCCATGTTTAGTCCTTCGGGGATTAAGCGTATTACGGGTTTCTTTCACGAGAATTTCCCCTTCACCTATTTGGGAGCGCCTTTGTACTGTGGCCGGCAGAAGGCTGAGGTTTTCAACCCTCTTATTGAAGCAATGGCTAGCAAGATTGCTGGATGGAAAAATAAGGTTTTGTCCTCTGGTGGCCAACTGCAATTCATCAAATCCGTACTGCTATCCATGCCTATACACCTCCTTTATGTCCTTAAACCGTCGAATTCCGTGATACTTCGCATTGAATGGATCTTGAATAAATTTTTTGGGGGTCCTGTGGAGCGGAACGCAAGCTGCATTGGACGTCGGGGTCCCGACTTAGCATCTCCGTCGCGGAGGGGGGCCTCGGCCCAAGGAAGCTCTCGAACATGGCGAAGCCTTCTCTGTTAAACTTTGGTGGCGCTTTTGTACCTCGTATTCTTTGTGGTCGGACTTCCTTCATAAGAAATATTGCAAGCGCAGCTGCGCGGCATGAGCTCAGATCTTCACCACCGGCACAGCTATGTGGCGTCGGATGCTCCGGATTTGGCCGCAATCAGAGATGCACATATACTAGTCCTTGGGTATAGGGGAGCTTTGTTTTTGGCACGATGATTGGTTGGGCGAGGGGCCTCTAGCAAGCATTATTGGCCCCCCTTCATCTACACATAAGCCCGTTAACTCATATTGGTGCAATGGCGGGTGGGACGAGGCCAAGTTCCGGACGGTTGTCCCAAGCCCGGTGGTCGAGAGGATCCTCCAAGTGCCTTTTGACGTCGGCTTCAGTGATCGGGCTTGGCGAAAAGCGGGACCGATTGGGGCGTTCACTACAAAACCAACATGGGGCTAACCCGTGCCCCCTCCAACCTACAGCCTAATCTGGCAGAGCTATGGCACCCTGCTATCTGGCTGACAAGTTCGATATTTTCTGTGGCGCCTTCTGCATGACCTGGTGTCAGTTGACGAGCGCATGAGGGCTAAGGGACTTCCACTGGTCTCCCGATGCCCATGATGCAGCGAGGTTGAGAGTATTCCCCACCTCTTCCTGGAGAATCGCCACACACGGGCTGCCTAGGCCTTCTTCGCGGCCTTGTTCGACATTCCCCTGCCTAATTCCTCCTCAGTTTATGTGATGTTGCACGTATAGAGATCATCTTCCCCTTTTGTGGGGTGGGGGCACATCCGTCTACTTATCCCTGCCCTAATTAATTAAGTAAAACAACCAGCGCTTCTCAACAGGGGCCATAATACACCAGGTCCGGGCTCAACTCACCCTCCTCTATCAGGCACGAAAGATGGATTACGGCATGTGGAAAGCGGATTTGACTGTGGTTGCCGCCTTTGGTTTCTTCATGAAGAAACCCCCTCTGCCGCGGGTGATGATGGTATGGTGGACGCCCCCTGACGCGGTCTCACGGGGCGCCTTCCGCAATGCGGGGAAAGGGGCACCGTGTGGCTAGTAGTCCACAGCCAACGACTACTTCCGCCAACCGAACAGCAACACCAACCAAATTCCCACCGACGTCTCGCACAGGCCGTCGACAAGAACAACACAGTTTCCAACAATCAACAATATAATGCAGCGGAATCAGGAAATCAACACGTCGTGCAGCAAATGCGTTTTATATTGATAGCAGAAATACTGAAGATTACAACAAGCTAGCCATGGGGATCGCCGTGAGGGGGATACTAGCACTGCACACCAAGCTTCGAGTGGTCATTCCCCCCTATAATAGGCTTAAAAAGAAATTTCCTATTGACATAACTAGACACTAGAAAAAGCTGAAAATTGCATCTCATAGGGCATAAAGGGCCACATGAGCAAAAGTAAATATTACAGTAATGACTCACGCCTAAGACTCTAATAACCTGCGGAGGCCTAGTGCCTGTCGGCGGAAGTGTTGGTCGGCCGGATGGAACATGGCCGAAATTGGGTCAAGGGGGCCGAGAGTGCGGGCGGCCCTTGACATTCTCCCCAACTTGAGATGGTGACGTCCTCGGCGGCATGGAAGCATGGTACGCTTCAATCAGAGGTAGGAAGGCCTTAAGGTCCGTCACCCGTTCCCAAGTATTCTCCTCGCTGCTGCATCCCCTCTACTTCACCAGGTACTCAGTAACATCTTTCTTTGCAGTACGTGTGGCTCGATGGTTCAGGATAGCTTCGGCCACCCTCTTCTGGGTCTTCTTCAATTCAAGTTGGGGGCGGCTCGACTGATTGCGGGTTGTCATCCTCCTTGTCTGCTGTATATTTCTTCAATTGGCTCACATGGAGGACATTGTGAATCTTCCACCAGGAAGGCAACTCTACCTTGTAGGCTACCGTCCCAATACGCTTGATGATTGGTAAAGGACCGATGTACTTCTCCATAAGGCGAGGGTCTCTCCCCCTGGCCGACTTTGATAATCTCGGGTCCGGAACCTTCACCATCACAAGGTCTCCCGCGGTAAACTCGATGAAGCGGCGATTCTTATCTGCATACTTCTTCATCCGCTTCTGTGCTTTCTCGAGGCAACTTCTGGCTATCTCAACATTTCTTTTCCATTCCTCAGAGAAGCTTCGAGCAAGTGGGGATCTCACACTCTGTGGGGAGTCAATAGTGTGAGGGAGGAGCGGCTGCTGCCTAGTGACAATTTCAAAAGCGCTCTTGTTGGTGGAAGAGCTCTTTTGGGCGTTGAAACACAGCTGAGCGACATCCAACAGCTTCACCCAATCCTTCTGAGTGCCACGTACATAGTATCGGAGATATTCCTCCAACATAGAATTAAAGCGCTCCATCTGGCCGTCGGATTGTGGATGATAGCTGGAGCTAATATTCAGTTGGACCGAGGAGTTTGAACAGCTCGGTCCAGAAGACGCTAGTGAACCGGGAGTCCCGATCGCTGACGATGTCTTTCGGCAGTCCCAGTATTTGACAATATGCTTGAAGAAGAGATGAGCCGTCCTTTCGCCGTAACATGTTTTGGGGCTGCAATAAATGTAGCGTATTTGGACAAAACGGTCTACCACGATGATAATGCTCCCTAAGTCTCCCACCTTAGGCAAGCCAGAAATGTTAGTCCATGGAAACACTTTCCCACGGTCTCTTTGGGATGGGCAGTGGTTGCAGCAAACCAGCCTTCTTCTGATGGTCTGCCTTGTCCTGCTGACAAATCAAACAGGTGCGGACATATGTCTCTACATCATCTCGGCATCTGTGGCCAATTAATAGGCCCTCTGCGCCAACGCATAGGTGCGCTCTTCTCCCGGATGTCCCGCCCAAAGAGTGTCATGGCATTCCGAAATAAGTGATTTCCGCAGGTCCCCGCCCTTTGGTATATATACGTGGTTTCCCTTGGTCATCAGAAGTCCGTTTTCTAACCAGAAACCGTCGAGCTTTGCCCTGCTCGACCAAATAAACCAGGCCCTGCGCAGCTGGATCTTTCGGTAATAGCTCACGCACTCGGTCCTTCACCGAGGTGGCAACAACACTCGAGGAAAGTGCCGCTACCGACCCCAAAGTAGCCAAATCTGCCCTGCGGCTCAGCGCATCTGCCGCAAGGTTGCTAGAGCCGGCCCGGTACTCTAACAGAAAGTGAAATTCTGACAGCATTTCCTGCCAGCGTGCCTGCCTACTGGTCAACTTCGGCTGCGACATGAAATGACTCACTGCAGTATTGTCCGTCTTGACCACGAAGGGAGAGCCCAATAAATAATGCCGCCATAGTCTAAGGCAATGAACTACGGCCAGCAACTCTTTCTCGTGCACTGAATAGCGCCTCTCAACATCTTTAAGCTTCCTGCTCTCATAGGCAACTGGGTGGCCGTCTTGCATTAGGATGCCTCCTAAGGCAAAGTCTGAAGCATCGTCTCCACCTCGAAAGGTTTCGACATATCTGGTAAGGCCAACACAGGATCTGTCACCATTGCCTCCTTAAGGCTGTCGAAGGCCACTTGGCATTGGGGGTGTCCAAATTCCAAGTCTCCGTCTTCTTCGTCAAGTCTGTCATGGCCATGCTATCTCAGAGTAGCCCCTTTACAAAGCGCCGATAATAATTAGCCAGGTCGAGAAATGACCGCAACTCATGTACATTACTCGGTGGCTACCACTTCCTGGATAGCCTGCACCTTCTTGGGATCCATTCGTATCTGCCCGGTCCCCACAATGTGTCCCAAGAAGCTGATAGTTTCCTGAGCAAACGAGCATTTCGACACCTTCGCATATAGCTCGTGCTCGCGGAGTCTCGCAAGAACCTGCCGCAAGTGCCCAACGTGCTCGGCCAAGGTCTTGCTGTATACAACAATATCGTCCAAGTACACAACCACGAACTCATCAAGAAAACCATGGAGTACTTGTTCATCAAAGTGCTGAAGGTAGTTGAGCATTCGTCAGGCCGAAAGGCATGACAAGGAACTCAAAAGCTCCATACCTCGTGACCACTGTCGTCTTTGCCTCATCGCCCTCCTTGATCCGGACCTGCCAATAGCCCGACCTCAAGTCAATCTTCGTAAAATACTTCGCCTGGCATAAACGGTCAAAGCAGTCCGCCACGAACAGTATAGGATACTTGTTCTTCACAGTAATTTTGTTCAGGGCCCGGTAGTCACAACACATCCGTAGGGAGCCGTCAGCCTTCTTCTGAAACAGGACTGGCGCTCCATACGGCGACTTCGCGGGCTTAATAATGCCACTCTCCAACATATCCTTCAGCTGCGTCCTAAGCTCCATAAGCTCAGGCTGCGTCATTCTGTAAGGTGCCCTGGCAGGAGGCTTCGTGCCAGGCACCAACTCAATCTCGTGATCCACTGCCTCTCGGCGTAGCTTCCGAGGCAGCTCATCGGGCATCACGTCTTCGAACTCTCTCAAGAGCTTCTTCACCACGCCGGGTATGGAGCCCGACGCCTTTTCAACTTCATCAAGGCGAAGAGTGCACAAGTAGGATGGTTCATTCCGCTTGTGCCCCTTCTCAAACTGCATGGCCAAAAAATTTCTCCCACCGGTCTGCCCGGCCAGCACTGGGATGATGCAAGGTTTGGCGCCCAACATCATCAAGGAATCCGCATAGGGTAACACCGCCGTCCGTGTATCCCGCAAAAACTCAAGCCCGAGGATGAGCTTGAAGTCGTCCATCACGACCACAGAAAGATTAGTTCTTGCCTTCGAACGGACCAATCTTAATCGTCACAGATTTCGCCACGCCAGCAATGGGCTGCCCGGCCGAATTGATGGCCTTCACTCGACCAACTCCCTTCTCTAGCACAAGCCCGAGTCTCTCTACTTCGGCGCTCGCTAGGTAGTTGTGAGAAGCACCACTATCGATCATAGCACGAACTGGCTTGCCATGAATCTTCACATCCACATACATCAACCCATTCTTCCGAAAAGACCTGGATTGTGTCTTGTCTTCAGTCTGGCTCCCCTCAAGAGCCGGGGCAGTCTTTCCTGCCCGGGGAAGCACTGTCTTCTTTGCTGCCACATGGGACAACGTGTTGCACCATTTTGATATTGCACCCAGGTTGTCCTCATCCTCCTCAGAATCATTCCCCCACTCGTCGTCTCGGGTGGCTCTGCTGACTTTGCGGGTGGCACCTTCTCAGTATAGGTCGCCAGCGCATTCAACAGCTGTTTCTTCGGGCAATCCCGATATCGATGCGGGCCATCGCACAGAAAGCACCCACTACTTCTCCGTGCGCCCCTTGCCTGTTGTCCAAGGGCTTCCCCCTGCTGGAGTTCCCTTGCGAACTGGAGGGAGTGTGGGACCTTCGCTCTCCCCCACTCCTGTTCGAGTTACTCTTGAACGGTTTCGACCCTCCCGGCCTATTCTGTGGGGGACTAGGCGTCGTCTGCCTATCCCTCCGAGACTCTGGGTTGAAATCTGCTAAGCGTTCGCCGCAGCCATCGCTGATCCCAAATCAGCCACACGTTGACGCTGTAACTCAAGTCGCGCCCACGGTTTCAGGCCCTCCATAAAGGTGAAGAGCTTGTCCTTCTCCGACATATCCCTGATGTCCAACATCAGTGCCGAAAAGGCCTTGACATAATCCCGCACGGAGCCGGTGTGTTCTAGCTTCCGCAGCGCCCGTCGGGTATTATATTCAACATTCTCTGCGAAGAACTGCTCACGAATGGCTTCCCGCAGAAGGTCCCAAGTATCCAGGCGTATGTGGTTTACTTGAATCTCGGCATACTTGGTACGCCACCGTAGCTTGGCATCACCAGTCAGATACATGGTTGCAGTAGACACCCTCCTTGCCTCGTCGACCACATTAGCCGCAAGGAAGTACTGTTCCATGTCAAACAGGAAGTTCTCGACCTCCTTCCGCAATGCGGGGAAAGGGGCACCGTGTGGCTAGTAGTCCACAGCCAACGACTACTTCCGCCAACCGAACAGCAACACCAACCAAATTCCCACCGACGCCTCGCACAGGCCATCGACAAGAACAACACAGTTTCCAACAATCAATAATGTAATGCAGTGGAATCAGTAAATCAACACGTCGTGCAGCAAATGCGTTTTATATTGATAGCAGAAATACTGAAGATTACAGCAAGCTAGCCACGGGGATCGCCGTGAGGGGGATACTAGCAATGCACACCAAGCTTCGAGTGGTCATTCCCCCCTATAATAGGCTTAAAAAGAATTTCCTATTGACAAAACTAGACACTAGAAAATCTGAAAATTGCATCTCATGGGGCATAAAGGGCCATATGAGCAAAAATAAATATTACAGTAATTACTCACGCCTAAGACTCTAATAACCTGCGGAGGCCTAGTGCCATCAACATCCTGGAAGCGAGCCAGGCAATAATTGTGCCATCAACATCACGAGCAACCACTCTGATGCCACATTAATTTCCATTATCAAACAATGTTGTCGAAATTTTAGCTTGATGAATCCAGTAAGTGGTCGCCTCCTTCTCTCAGGCTTTGTCTTAGGAAGGTACACCCCCAACTACACATTTGATTGAGAGTAGGCAAGCAACAAAGAGAGAGCAGAATTTGATGACTTGGTTAGTATTACTCTCAACAGCTTCCATGCATTTCTTATTTCTACTCGCTCCACAAAGACCAATAAATGATGAGGAACAGCTCAAAATCCGACTTCCCGAGAGACTCTATGACATGAGCAAATCCAAGAAGAGCCATCATTCTGCCAAGCTGAAATCAATGCAGATTTCCCATACTTGTCTAGCAAACGAGCAATGCAAGAAAGCGTGGGAGATATCTTCATAACCTGCATCACATCGGGTGCACTAAAGGGACGAGCTGCGAATGCTTCTGTTCAAGTTACTCGTCGTGGGAAGAGCATTTAAACAAATTTTTCCATTCAAGCATGCGGAGCTTTCCCAGTAGTTTAGTATTCCAAATCAACTTGTAGCACTGGTTTTGTGGATTCCGCAAAAAGGAGCTAATGGAAACGTTATCCTGACAATCAAAAGCAAAAAAAGAGGAGCTACGAACAACAAAGCGGCCGTTGTTTGTATGATACTGTCGGATGGAATCTTCAGTGATAGCCAGCGCGAGTGGAATCCAAAAAATTGCCTCACAATCCTCCTGCCAAAACAACGATTCAATAAGCGGGCTGATCGCAATCCTTAGTAGCTGGGTCAATGAGAGTAGCCAACAACAAAATCCTTAAAGCCTGCTGGTAGTGACGTAATAATTCTTAACGTGCTAGGCCTGGGAATCCAGCGGTCTCTTCTAGATTCTAATAGCAGTGCCCGTACCAACCTGCACTGATACTCCGCTTGAATAACATCTTTTGAGTTGAGGATCGATCTCCATGTAGTTTGATGGCATGTAACCAAGAGAAGCATCCATAATTGAGTCGTTAGGAAAATATTTCGCCTTTAAGACCTGTGCAACAAGAGAGCTTGGTATCATGAAAAAGCGCTAAAACTATTTTGCAAGCATAGCCACATTGAAAGCTTTTAAAAAACAAAAGCCAAAACCACCCTAAATTTTTGTCTTACATAGCCTATCCCATGCAATCTAATGTATTCTCCGTTGATCTTTATTGTTCCAAAAGTAATCCACTGTTATTGATTGAATTTGTTTAGAAAAGTGTTCGGGAGACAAAACACGCTCATCACATACTTCGGGATTGCTTGAACAACTGCTTTAATAAGAATCTGTTTTCACGCTTGCGAAATACTCTTTTTTTCATTCCAACCATGCATCCGAGACCAGATCTATCTTTTATGTATGCAAAAATACCTTTTTTGGATCAACCAACGATCGAGGGAAGGCCCAAGTACCTCTAAGTTGATTCTCCAATTGAAGGTCGAGAATAGCAGGTATGTCCGTCCTCAATTGTAGAGAAGAATTGTTGCTTAGCACCACGGTTGACTGACTCAGATTAATCACTTGTTCCGTTGCCTTGGCGTAGGTCTCCAAAATTCCTTTGATTCATAGCATAGCAGGGATTGTGGCTTGGCAATAGATCTGAGTGTCGTCAACAAACAAGAGATGAGAAATACTAGGTGCTCAACGACAAACAACAACTTCTTTGATCGAACCATCACGTTCAGCTGACTGCAATAATGAGTTAAAAGCTTCTGTACAAAGTAAGAACAAGTATGGGAAAAGGAGATTTCCTTGACGGAATTCTCTTGTTGGGGTAAGGGAACCAAACTTGCAACCATTGAGTATAAAAGAATAAGAGATTGCAGACACATAAGACGTAATAAGTTTACAACCCTAGCATCAAATCCTAGTCTAAGGAGCATCCTCTCAAGAAAGCACCATTCAACTTTATCATACGCCTTACTAATGTCAAGTTTGATGGTTGCATGTCTTCTTTTACCCCAAGATTTAGTCCAAATATGGTGATTGATCTCACCACTCCATTTTGGTGATCAACTCAGTCACCCGCAAGTCATTTTGATATTGCACCCAGGTTGTCCTCATCCTCCTCAGAATCATTCCCGCCACTCGTCGTCTCGGGTGGCTCTGCTGACTTTGCGGGTGGCACCTTCTCAGTATAGGTCGCCAACGCATTCAACAGCTGTTTCTTCGGGCAATCCCGATATCGATGCGGGCCATCGCACAGAAAGCACCCACTACTTCTCCGTGACGCCCCTTGCCTGTTGTCCAAGGGCTTCCCCCTGCTGGAGTTCCCTTGCGAACTGGAGGGAGTGTGGGACCTTCGCTCTCCCCCACTCCTGTTCGAGTTACTCTTGAACGGTTTCGACCCTCCCGGCCTATTCTGTGCGGGACTAGGCGTCGTTTGCCTATCCCTCCGAGACTCTGGGTTGAAATCTGCTAAGCGTTCGGCCGCAGCCATCGCTGATCCCAAATCAGCCACACGTTGACGCTGTAACTCAAGTCGCGCCCACGGTTTCAGGCCCTCCATAAAGGTGAAGAGCTTTGTCCTTCTCCGACATATCCCTGATGTCCAACATCAGTGCCGAAAAGGCCTTGACATAATCCCGCACGGAGCCGGTGTGTTCTAGCTTCCGCAGCGCCCGTCGGGTATTATATTCAACATTCTCTGCGAAGAACTGCTCACGAATGGCTTCCCGCAGAAGGTCCCAAGTATCCAGGCGTATGTGGTTTACCTGAATCTCGGCATACTTGGTACGCCACCGTAGCTTGGCATCACCAGTCAGATACATGGTTGCAGTAGACACCCTCCTTGCCTCGTCGACCACATTAGCCGCAAGGAAGTACTGTTCCATGTCAAACAGGAAGTTCTCGACCTCCTTCGCATCTCGAGCACCGCCGTAGGCCTTCGGTTCAGGAATCCGAAGCCTAGCACCACTATCAGGAGCAACAAGTGCATTGCCCACCGCCCGTTGGAGAATTCCAATCTGTAGGGCCATCTCCTCCATCTTGCGTTGTATATCAACAACACCGCCCTGGCCATAAGCATCCCGGACCGCATGCTGGCATTCCCTCAGGTCGGAACGCAGCTCCGAGATCTCATGCTCCAGTGTGGCAACATGATCTTCCAAATTCTCGACCACCTCAGTCAATCGGGAGATTTCGGCCTCCGGGTCTGTGATCCTTTCGCGGGCACCTCGGCCCCTCTCGGACTCTCAGGGTCCTGGTCCGACATTCTAGCAGAACTGGCTCTCGTAACCCGCCTCGGCCCCATCAGGCAACCGAGGCTCTGATACCACCTCTCACGGGGCGCCTTCCGCAATGCGGGGAAAGGGGCACCGTGTGGCTAGTAGTCCACAGCCAACGACTACTTCCGCCAACCGAACAGCAACACCAACCAAATTCCCACCGACGCCTCGCACAGGCCGTCGACAAGAACAACACAGTTTCCAACAATCAATAATGTAATGCAGTGGAATCAGTAAATCAACACGTCGTGCAGCAAATGCGTTTTATATTGATAGCAGAAATACTGAAGATTACAGCAAGCTAGCCACGGGGATCGCCGTGAGGGGGATACTTGCAATGCACACCAAGCTTCGAGTGGTCATTCCCCCCTATAATAGGCTTAAAAAGAAATTTCCTATTGACAAAACTAGACACTAGAAAAGCTGAAATTGCATCTCATGGGGCATAAAGGGCCATATGAGCAAAAATAAATATTACAGTAATTACTCACGCCTAAGACTCTAATAACCTGCGGAGGCCTAGTGCCTGTCGGCAGAAGTGTTGGTCGGCCGGATAGAACATGCCCGAAATTGGGTCAAGGGGGCCGAGAGTGCGGGCAGCCCTTGACACGCGGGTTGGGTGAAGCTGAATAGCGACGGGGTGGCCAAAGGAAATCCGGGCATGGTTAGAAGAGGGGGGCTGATCCGAGGCCCGAATGGGGCCATGCTTTTGGCTTTTTACGAGCCTCTAGGCATGCGAAGGGGTGTATATGCAGAGTTGTTCGCGATCGTTAAGGGACTGAAACTGGCTACACAACGGGGTTTCACCCGGATTTGGGTCAAGATGGACGCCTCGACGGTCATCCGAATCGTGCATGAAGACAAGGGGGTGGCTTTTGTAGCCGTTTCTGACTCGATTGTGACAGCTACATCACGGCCTGGAGGTGCGTTGGACGCACATCTACCGTGAAAGGAATCAGGCAGTGGATCTTTTGGCTAATATGGCGTGTTCAGCATCAAAGCCGGCGGTTTGGGACGACGTCGGTGGCTTCTTGCCGGGCACATTTACACGGATATACGGTTCCCTAATTTTCGTGGTTAGGTCTAGCGATAGGAAAACTGTAAAGGGAGTAAGTACTCCTCGTTTAATATTTCTCAATATGTACAGACATCCTTTGATTCTTTAATAAACGAGTAGGGGTTCGCCAAACCCCCCGCCACGGCACCGACAACTTCAACAAAAATATATATATTTATATATACACAGTTAATGCATATATTATGCGGCGGGACTGACCTGCTTTGCAGCCCAGACTCTGGGTGACAGCGAGGTCACCCAGAACAGTGACGTCGCCCAACGCACGGCTTTGGGACGGCACAACCGTCCCAAAATTTGGTGCAAAGTGAGGGTTCGTCTTATTTTGTCGCAAAAAATCATCTCAAAAGTGTCATGTCCCGTCCTACATTTGGCAAGGCTTAAATAGCGAGAGATGTCATCATTTAAATTTAACGGACAAAAGTTACTGCAAGTTACTATGGCATATAGTTAGGAAGAGTTGGATTTGCATTAATTTCGATTGAACTTGTGTTTGAATGATATTATACCTCCATCTCAGTCGGCATTTATTAGTGGGTGTCTCATCTCCAATAATGTTTTGTTGGCTTTCGAATGTAATCATGTTCTTAAAAATAAAAGATATGGTAAAAAGGGGTTTGTTACGCTTAAGTTGGATACATAAGTAAAGCTTATGATTGCCTAGAGTGGTATTTTGTTGCGTTCTCACTTGCAAAGTTCGAGTTTCCAAAAATCGTTTATTTCTTTTATTATGCTCCGTATTTCTTCAGCGACCTTCTCCTTTATTACCAATGATGAACAATTTGGGTATATTAAACCCCAAAGAAGTGTACGTGGCTATTTGAGAAGTTGGATGAGGAGCAAGTTTGTCTTGCATTAATATTGGCCTCGGCAATATGGAAACAAATGATCGAACAGACTTGTTTTTGAAGTCTGCAACACCAGCGGTTCAAAGGCTTATTTACAAGCTTTTAATGAGGTGATTATTTATAACACTCCGCCAATGCTGAGACCGGATTAGAGAGAAATGGTTGAATGAATGAAAATATGATTTTTCTTTCAAAAAAATAAAAAGTAAAGAAAAGATAGACGTGCCTACCTAACAAATGTGATATAATTTACCCTTAAATATTTGTCTAAATTTTAGGGTGTCAATGTAATTTACCCATATAAATATGATATGTTTTGACCTAAGTTTCAATATTATGTAGATATATATCTTTTTCTGCTAACTAATTGTTTAATTTTTTAATTTTGTAATTTGTCAATCACTTATAATGTATTGAATTCATCATTAACCTAAATCTTGATATGAAAAATTAGGGTAGATATTACTTTTTGATCCCTCGACTATGCCACTTATCTAGATTAATTTGGTCCCCTTTCCTCCTCATCAAACTTAGTCCATCAAGTTTAAAAATTCCATCAACTTTGGTCTTTCTGCTAAATATCCGTTAGATTTAACGAATTTGTTTCAAAAAAAAAAAATAAATGGGGCTCACAAAAATTCAAACACGTATCCTTGCTAATGTTAGTGTCCTCACCGCTCCACCAAGTTCATTTCTTGGTTAATTTACTACATGAATTGTTACTTATACGTAACAATAATATTAAAAAATATCTTACAACCATACAAATTCATGTAAATTTCTATATACCTAATAACAAAAAATCAAAATATAACCAACCAAATAACACAAACACCAAACAATGTCATAAATCACAACACATAAAAATACATAAAAAGGGATTATTTTCATTTTAGTCCCTATGTTTTAGTTGATTTTCAAAAGCATCTAATTCTTTTTGTTATTTTTTAACTTCGTCCTTCTAGTGGAATTCCGGCCAATTTTCCCTCCGACTGAAGAGTATCTCATACTTTCCTCTATATTTAAAGAAGAACAAGAAAAAATTGTGTTAATATTATGGCATTATCTTATATACTTTTTGAATTGCTAGTAGGGTGTACACTATTTGATTTACTGGTTCGAAACATGCTTTGAACCAAAAATTCGGTTATTATCGAGTGCCGAACCCAGAATTGGGTTTGGTATTCGGTTATTTTTTTTTAGCAAAAATTAGTTTTTGATTCGATTTTGATTTTTTGTACCAATTAACCGACAATAATTGAATATCAATTTTTTTAAATATATATTATATTATAAATATATATAATAAATTAAAATTATACGTAAACTTAGTTTTATTTATTTTATTATTTAACTAATTAACTTAAATAAAATAAATTGTCATTAATATTGAATTGTTGAATATGAATTGCACTCGTAATATATTATATTATTGATGGGTGCATTTGAAACTTTTATTTGGATTTGTTTTCTGTTATACATTTTGTTTTATAAATTTTTATATTCAATTTTTTTTGGAGTTTGTACAGATAATTTTGGATAAAAGCAATTGCAGACTTTCTTTTTAAAAATTCAATTAGTTCAGTACAAAATTGAACCAAATCAAAAATAAATTCGGTTTTTACAAAACCGAATCGATTATTTCGGTTCGGTATTCGGTACGCCATTTTGGCATACCAAATTTTCGATTTGATTAACCGAACTGAACACCTCTAGCTACTAGACAAATTTAAATATATATACTAGCATAGTATATATGATGACAAATCTTATATATTATTTATCGTTGCTACATTGATGTCGTTGTTATTGGTTGAACTTGAAGAAGCCATGACCAATTTATAAATATTATTGGTTTACGTGTTTCATGACTGATTTTTATATGAGATAGGTGAAAAAAATTGGATTGGTTGCTATTGAATACTTACAAACCTCTTGGTATGAAATTTTCTTGCTTTTGTCAAATTTTATTTGTGCATTTCATTTCTAATTGCACAACATATTATAAGGGAGTATGTTTGGCAAAAGGTCAAATTCCAACTGTTAATTACGGCCTTCAAACAGTAAAATCCCAACGGTCATAAAGGACGACATTGAAATTGATTTTGAAAATAAAGGGATGTTTTTGCAATTATGCATATTTTACCAAAATTTTTGGGGGTATTTTTGATAAAGACCATTTTTTTGACTGAAAAATTAGTCAGAATTCCATCTGAAGGATGAAATTGAAAAATAACAAAAAAGAATTGGAAAATTTTTAAAAATCAATTAAAAACACAGGGACTAAAATAAAAACAGCCCTAAAAAAAGACATAAAAGTCATAAACAAATACATAAATTCATGTCATCAATTACATAAACATAGTCTCGAAAATATTTTTAACATTAGTTAAAATATAATTAAAAAATTGTTACTCATAACAAGAATATTTATTGCTTGTCTTTTTTCTTCTCCTTATTTTCACTATCCTTGCTTTAAGATGTTTTTTAATGTATTTTACTTTACTGTTACGTATAAGTAACATTCATCTCAGTAAAATAATTAAGAAATGAATTTGCTGGAGTGGTAAGGACACTAACATCTTTAATCAAAGACATAGGTTTGAATTTCATTGAGCCCATTTTTTTTTTTTTAACATATCCGTTAACTCTAACGGATATTTAATGGAAGGACCAAAGTTGATTGAATCTGTAAACTTGAGGGACGAAGTTTGACGATGAAGATACATGAGGGACCACATCGAATTAGTGGCATAATTGAGGGACCAAAAGTGATATTTACCCAAAAAAGTACCTCTCCCAAAAAAAAGAATCCATTCAAGAAACCTGACAATATAACATATACTAGTAAGTGGGACACATTTTATGTAGGTGCATAAATTTAAAAAAATATTTAGAAGAAAATATTTTGATAAGTTATATTATTTATGTTTTACAGTGAAAAATTACCTAATATATATATATATATATAATATAATATAAGATAAAAATGCATGAGAAAAAAAACTATCAAAAAGTAGTTATGGAAGATTATGATGGATGAAGAAGTTAAAAATAATTATTTAATTTATTCTTTTAAATGACAGACCAAATTAATTTGGACACTAAAATGGCCATCTCCAATAGTATATAGTATATAGATATACACACCATGATATCTAGCATGACAAATCGTAATTTAATTAACGTTGTATTAAGTTACTATTAACGTGGGTTCGCATACTACGAATGTAGGGAGTTGTTTAATTTATAGGACGTTTTGTATTATTTCTTTAATTGGTGTTGGTAAATGTGGATATGTTATTATACCGTGTACTGAATAGATGTTGTTATATACGGTGCCCTAAATATTGTAATAACAATTAGTCGCTTTAAAAACATTGTTATATACTTTCAGATTAATAGTTCGCCACTCAATTAAAAAAAAAAAAAAAAAAAGAACAAAACGCATTAAATATGAGCGAAGCTAGTTCACATAGAGCTTCAACTTTTTTATTCAAGCACTTTAAACCAAATGGCCTAAAGCGAAGCTAGTTCACATAGAGTTTCAACTTTTTTATTCAAGTACTTTAAATCAAATGGCCTAAAGTCAATCTTAATTCGACTGATATTCAGGCAGAGTTGAAAATTCTTTGGCCTGGTGACAATATGAATTTTAGATCAAACTTTGATTTCCTTTGTTGAATAGTTGGCCATTTGGGGCCAAAATGCTTTATCCACTCTGCCTGGGATTTGTAATAAGGAAGATACTGCTTCACCTTGATGCCAGACCTTTCGCAAAATTCAAGAATTTGATTATTAAATTCATCATAAATCTGGTATGCATTGGGGGGACTTGAATGCAGTAGTGTAAGTATGTAGAACACATCCTCCTCTGGTATTACTGCAGACATTCGATCATCCCATCTGCACAAATTTGAGATTTCTAATGCTTTAGGAAATAACAATATCTACTATATATATATATATATATATATATAAAGGAAAGGGAAATAACACTTTTCGTTCTATAATTTAAGGCCTTCTCACTGTTGATTTCATTGATTACGCGATTCTCACTTTTGGTCCCGTAACTTTTAAAAAGTAGCACTTTTGGTCCCATGCCACCTTTATGTTAAATTTTTTAACGAAAAACATCACGTGCTTAGCACGTGGCCTTTAGGGCCTTTACACTTTTGGTTCCATATGTTATGGGAATCTTACTTTTGGTCCCATATGTTAAGAACTTTTTACTTTTGGTCCCATAACTTTCAAAAAGTAACACTTTTTGTCCCATGCACTTAACGGCCACGTGGCACTTTCCGTTGAATATCTAACGGAAAGTATCATGCGATCAAAAGTGCCACTTTTTGAAAGTCACAAGACCAAAAGTAAGAATCTCGTATTCAATGTGACCAAAAGTGGAACTGCCCTAAGTTATGAGATGAAAAATGCTATTTCCCCAATAATGAAACAAAACTAAGTAATTTTTTAAGAAATTAAGTGATCCAACCCCACTGATTTAAAGAAGAATGGGATGTGAAATGCCCAAAAAAGTTTAGTTATTTTGATTAATCGTAAGACTGAAGCCTCATAATTTGATGTTATGAATTTGAATTTTGATGTTGATTAGTATAAGTTGATGACTGATGAATGTTACGAAATAACATTGAAAAAATAACATTTTTCGTCTTGTATGTTAGGGTTAATACTTTTTTCATCCTATTAATTACGAGATTCTCGTTAATCATCGCATAAGTTTTCTCACTTTTATCCTTTCATCAGATTTTGTTAGTATTTTGATGATAAAAGCATATGCTCAACACGTGGCCATTATTCATAACGCCTAAGAGTTAACCGCCACGTTCTTTACACGTGCCTTTTCCGTCAAAATACTAAAAGTGAGAATTTTTGTAACTTATGATACGTTAGTGAGAATTCCATAATTAATGGATTGAAAAGTCTACTGGCCGTAAAATATAAGATGAAAAATACGATTTCCCCTAACGATAGATACTTGAGAAACGGGATGTACTTTTTCCGGTTAAGCGGGTAGAGAACAAAGACGCCGGAGGGCTCGTTGAGTTTGGGAAACAAGGTTGCCAAGACTCCAGCATTGAAATCAGAAATTCGGGACTTGGGTATGAAGAGATTGAGCCATGGATGAGATTGCAATGGCCCTGTCGGACGGTCCAAAGCTTCAAATCTATTAAGGAAGTCTAAGAGAGAGGTATCTGCACTGAAGATGAATCCTGGAATGAAGTTCAACTCCTTAAGCAACGTCTCAAAGTCCTAAAAATTGCAAAACAACGTTACATGTCGTCCTACATACGAATTTTCCGGGAGAATTGCAATTTTAATTAGTCTTGTAAGTCTATGTAATTATACATAGACTCGCTGTAGTTTAAAAGTTTACATCTAATATCCCTGAAGTTTGCTTCCGTTTAATAAATATGTCTCCCCGTTTGTCAAAATTAACTGAATTTATTGATATTAACTAAATAAATTAAATGAAAATTGATATTTACCCTCGATTGACTTATTACTGACTTATTGCGGGTCAAACAATTTTTTTTTTTCTGATTAAGCTACCCTTATAAAAGTGGAGATATACTTACTCACATGCATTAACGTGTGGAGATATATAAGGGTAGTTTGATTTTTAAAAAAAATTGTTTGACCTACAATTGTTCAGTAATAAGTCAATCGATAGTAAATAACGAGTCGCATTCAGTTTTTTTGCCAATATCAATAAATTCGGTGAATTTTGAATAACCGAGGGACCTATTTGTTAGACAAAAGCAAACCTCAGGGTTATTAGATGTAATTTTCCAAACCACATGGGGTTTGTATATAATTACACCAAACCTCAAGAGAGTGGAGTGTAATTATCCTTAAAATCAATTATGGTAATTAATTTGGTCCTACAATTGGCAATTTGAGGACAATTTTGGCTGACAATTCATAAATTGGCCGAAAACCCCAAATTAATGTGTCACATGCATGACAGGAAAACTGTATTTTACGTCCCATAATTTACATCGTTTGCGATTTTGGTCCCATTAATTTTTGACGTAGCAATTTTAGTCCCATAAGTCCACAAACGTTGCAATTTTAGTCACATTGATGAAATCCATTAAAATTTTAACAGAAGGAGCACGTGCATGAGACTAAAATTGCAACGTTTGTGGACTTATGGGACTAAAATTGCAACGTTTGAGAACTTATGGAACTAAAATTGCAACATTTCATTAGATGTGACTTGTGGCACGTGCTCCTTCCGTTAAAATTTTAACGGATTTTGTTAATGGGACTAAAATTGCAACGTTTGTGGACTTATGGGACCAAAATTGCTACGTCAAAAATTAATGGGATCAAATTCGAAAATAGTGTAAATTATGGGACGTAAAATGCAATTTTTCTCATGCATAACACATGCAGTTGTCCGACCAATTTATGAATTTTCAGGCAAAATTTAAATTGCCATTTCTTTTTAATTGCAGAATCAAATTGTCAAAATTGATTTCAACATGATCAAAATTGCCACCATTATACTTACTTGACCAGAAATACAATTTTTTTCAAATTTTCCAAAACAACTACACACAAAATTGAAATTGAACGAATCGTACATACATATTAAAACAAGAACTGGAACAGAAAAAATAATTGGCGAGGATGAAATCAAATAGTAAGTATATATATAATATATATACCTTGCCAGTGACGCTTAGCGCAGTTGACGACGCTGAGGCTCTATAACCTCGAGGTCATGGGTTCGAACTTCATCGAATACGTGTGATATTATTCTACTGTATAGTAGGTAAAGGTCTTTCTACTGTAATCAGTAGGTATTGTTTGAAAGTAGGTGTAATTGTTTAGACTGTTAATCAAGATATAGTTGTGTAATCGTCTTTATTCAGATATTCATATTCGATAGGACGGATTGCAATAATATTTATTTTAATATTTAATAATATTTCATGGCTTTCACTTAAATATATATATATATATATATACCTTGTCAATGGTTGAAGCTGTCTGATTGTCGTAGTACTTGACCAGTTCGATGGAGTAGAGGATGCCTTGCTTCTTTAACAACGCATCGATGTCGGATTGATTGGAAGGGGAGGAGAAGGAAGACCTCCACTGGTTTGTCGTATTCTCATTTGTGATGAGGATACCTACCACATAGTTTGGGGAATTGCTTGCGATAAGATGTTCTTGGTCTCTTCTGAATGTGGAGAAATCACTGTAAATCAATCTAACCCATTTCACCTGTGGACACAACAAGAAATGAAGTAATCAAACGAAAGCAAGACATGGAGGATAGGCACAAAAGTTTCAAAAATTTAGAGAATATGACTTGTAGTTTATTATATATATTTAGTTCCTCGCCGCGACGTTCCTCCGCCCCCTATCCTCGTGTAAAATATATAACTAACACATCACATAAAAAAAAGAAGAAAAGAAAGAAAAAACTAATTTATCAATTAATATAAAATATGGAAAATTGAATAAAGTAGTTATTATATCAATTGAGGGTTATTTTTAGCATTACAAAAAATTGGTGTGACGGTGTCATTAACCGCCATTTTTTTAGTAAAAAAATGGTTTCTTTTATATAATAGTATAAATATATATAACTGTAATTATATATATAAATACATTACATCTAATATATTTTAAATTAATAAATATTTGCATAAACATATATTAGGTAAATTTACAATTTTAAATCTAGACCATCAATTTGAATTACGTTAGATCTAAGCCATTAATCTACTAATTAAATTTGGACCTTCGATTCAAATTAAATCCAACGGTTTTTAAATAATTTAAAATTTTAAAAAAAAAAGTAAAAAGCGCGTGTAGTACATGACATCGCATGAGAGGGTAAAATTGCTCTATTTACACAAACACGGGAAGATAATTTGGTAAAGTTTCTTTATAAAGGTGTAATTTACTCATTTTCAATATCATACGAGGACAATTTGCATTAACCCTTTTTTTAATACACATGTAATCAGCGTAGGATCAAGAATATATATATACTAGTAAGTGTGGCACATCCTATGTGTGTGCATAATTTTTTGAAAATATTTAATATAAAATACTTTTGTAAATTATATTGTTTACTTTTTTGTAAAGTTCAAAATTACTTAAAATAAGATAAAATGCATGATGGAAAAAAAAAACTACCAAAGGTAGTTAGGAAAGATCATGGGAAAGTTAAAAATAATTAATTAATTATTTTTTTAAAAAAAATGGCAGATCAAATTAATTTGGACATCAAAGAGGCCCTCTCCAATAATAATATGGTATATATATATATATATATAGGGAAAACTGCAATTTTGGTCCACTTTCTTAGGGGTGGTGGCACTTTTAGTCCAGGTCCATTTCAAAATAGCAATTTAGGACAGTAATTTAAAAAGTGGCAATTTCAAGCCAAAAACCCCTAATTTGGCCGGAATTTGTAACCTTTCCGACAATCATTTTACACATGGACTAAAAATTAAAAATTTTCTTACACGGCAGGTAATTTGGCAACCATAGTGAGGTAGCATGGTAACATGTTTTATTTAATGTTAAAATCCATTTAAATAGATGATTTTTTCTTAAATATATATTATTTAAGTATCAAATTATTATTATTATTTTTTTTGCTTCTGTTGAATTAAATATTATTTAAGTATCAAAATAAAATTAAATTAAAATCACATAATAAAATTTAAATATATATTAATTTATCATATTTAATTTCATTTTGATTTTGATTTAAATTCCAGTTGCAGGCTAAATTTTAATTTGATACTTAAATAATATATATTTAAGAAAAAAGTCATCTATTTAAATGGATTTTTGTCTTAAATAAAATATGTCACCATACCACCTCACTATAGTTGCCAAAACATGTCAACATGTAAGAATATTTTTATTTTTTTAGTCCATGTGTAAAATGGTCGCCGGAAAGGTGATCAATTCTAGCCAAATTAGGGTTTTTTTGGTCTGAAACTGCCACTTTTTTAAAAATTGCTTTCTTAAATTGCTATTTTCAAATAAACCTGGACTAAAAGTGCCACCGCCCTTAAAAAAATGGACCAAAATTATATTTTTCCCATATATATATATATACATGTATATACTTACTCTTGTTGGTGCTTTCTCTAGGATAATTCTTGCTCTGGTTATGATGCCGAATTGTCCGAGACCACCTAGAACTGAGAAAAATAGCTCGGGGTTCCTATCTCGGGAGCAAGTGATGAATTCGCCTTTACCTGATCAAAATGATAGAAATAAATATTGGGAGTATTTGATGTAATTTCTCATGTTAAAACGAGTTTACATATAATTATACCAAATTTCAAGGGAAGGCGGTTTAATGGAAAAAATGTTTTTTTAGTCCCGTTAAATATGGACAAACTCGTTTTTTGTATTATTATTTATCCAAGTATAGGTTTTGATCCCATTAAACCAAAATTCAGGTTTATTTGGTCTTAATAAGTCATGTGTAGAGCACATGACTTATTAACTCCGTTTATGTCCGTTAGAAATTCCAGAATTATTGGAATCAGCTAATCTCAAATTCAGGCTTATTTGGTCCCAATAAGTCACATGTAGAGCATGACAAATGACTTATTGGGACCAAATAAGCCTGAATTTGGGTTTAATAAGACTAAAATCTACATTTGGATAAATAATGATACAAAAAACGAGTTTGACCCTGTTTAACGGAACTAAAAAAATATTTTGACCGCAGTTTAATTATGGCTTCAAAAATAATTATAATATTTCCAATAGTCTGAATTTGAAAAAACTATATTTTGTACTTATACCGGTAATAACGTCGAGTTCAAGAACATTGGCGATCTGAGGGCCGCGCTGAAACGTCTGCCCACCAATCCCAGCATTAGACAGCGTTCCGCCCACACTCAAGTACAAATAATTCGTCCACGAAACCGGCGCCAGCCCAAGTTTCAGCGTCGCCCGCAGCACATCAATCCACAGCTGCTCACCCCCGACATCCGCATAAAACCCTGACGACTCCTTCCCAGAAACCCTGATCCGGCTCCGGGTTTTATTGAGAGCAGACATGTCCACTACCACCCCGCCGCGCGCCATTGCCTGCCCCCTCACCGAATGCCCATGTCCTCTCGCCGCCACCGTGAACGGAGGGGAGCACTCGTTCGACGACCTGACGAGATCAGAAATCTCTTTGATCGAAGACGGGAAAAGAACTGCTGACGGGATTTCGTGAACGATGTTTCCGTAGTCGTTGGAGGCTTTCCCGATGGAGATGGAATCGTTCCGCAGCACTTTTATGTCATAGAATGATTGCGCAGAAGGGTTTGCTGAAATTTGCGTAAGACAGTGGATGATGAGTAATAGTAGAGAGATTCGTGAAGGAATTCCCATTTTTTACAGGGAGAAGATCAGAGAGTTGCACTGCTTTGATGGGTCAACCATGCTGAAGATAGTTTACATATGTATAGTGCTGGTCCTGCTGGAAATGAATGTTCAATTCAACCTCGATAAATTAATACTCAATAAATTAATAATTTTTCTAAAATAATAATTTTTTTTATTTGATTTGACCCCAATATCTAAATTTATACTTTTGATAAATTAATAAGATAATAATTTTCTGAAAGAGCCTTAAATGATCCCTTCAATATTATAAATTAATAATTTTATAAAATTACAAATATAACTAACACAATTTAATAAAATATGATTATATTATTACAGTAAAACCTCTATAAATTAATAATATCGGGACCACATAATTTTATTAATTCAAAGAGATATTAATTAATCGATAAATTAGTAATGTATCAATTTAAGGAGATTTTTCTTATTCAACGAACCTACATTGTTCTTCATGAATAAAACATATACATTGTACTGACTAATTGAATAATATTCATGTACAATGTCACTAATTAAATATAATGCATCCCCTAAAAAAAAGTTCATTGTAGTACGTAATATTAGTCAAAACTTGATGCAAGTTCATGTATGGTACAGATGAAAATGATACATATTCAAAAGTCTAAGTTTAGAAGAAATTATAGCTAGTGTTGTTGAAAATTCTATTGATGATGGAACTGAAGATGATATAATGCCTTTGCAACCAATTACGCGGAAGGAAGCACTCATAGCGACAACAAATTTTCGCAAATTTTTGTTGCAGTATGAGAACGCAACATCGGAGCTTTTGGATGCAGTAAGGAAAGTTAGTGATGTAATACAACTAGATTTAAATTTTATATTAGTATAGATATATTATAAAAAAAGAATATATATATATATATATATAAGTCAACACATCACATTTAAAAAAAAAAAGAAGAAAGAAAGAAAGAAAGAAAGAAATAAAGAAAGAAAATAAACCAACTTGGGGGTATTATTAACATAACAAAAATTTGATGTTGTAGTGTAAGTAAGTGCTCTTTATGTATATAAACGTGATTTTCTTTTTATTTTTTTGAAAGAAAAATCAATATTCCATATATTAAGGAAAGTCTTTGTCCGTCAACTGGAAGCAGAAAGCATAAGCCAAAGTTGATTATTAGACAACATGAGAGAATTAACAATATTGATCATAGGCTTAGGAGTTCATGTTGTAAAGGAGTAGTACTCCATATTTATGCTTCTTTCAAATATTATAAGGGAGTAGTACTCCTTATTTACGCTTTCTGGACCTCTTTTTGTAAGGGAGTAAGTACTCCTTATTTAATGCTTACTAGACAAAACTAGGGAGTTAGTACTCTCCGATGTACTTTGATCCTTTTGGGTTGGTAATATAGAAGGGACGGATACCCCGACAAGCTCCCCCCACCGCTGGGTGGTTTTTTTTTTTAAAAAAAAAGAAAAAAGTCAAAGCAAAGCATGAACCTCTGATCAGGTACCTGCAAATCGAGCCAATTTATGGGCAATAACATTGCCAGTTCGACCAATATGACAAAACTTAACAGAAGAAAGGAGTAGATTAGGGACTTAATGTCATAAAAGGGCGAGTATCATACATGTCTTCCTCACATGACTTCAATTTTCGAAATGACACTCAAGCAATCCCTTTCAAGGACTATGTGCTGGAACTCACGACGATGAGCCAAACCAATCGCTTCCCTCGCAGCACGAGCTTCGGCAAGTTCAGGAGACAAGGATTTTTCAATCCTGGAAGCGAGCCAGGCAATAATTGTGCCATCAACATCACGAGCAACCACTCTGATGCCACATTAATTTCCATTATCAAACAATGTTGTCGAAATTTAGCTTGATGAATCCAGTAAGTGGTCGCCTCCTTCTCTCAGGCTTTGTCTTAGGAAGGTACACCCCCAACTACACATTTGATTGAGAGTAGGCAAGCAACAAAGAGAGAGCAGAATTGATGACTTGGTTAGTATTACTCTCAACAGCTTCCATGCATTTCTTATTTCTACTCGCTCACAAAGACCAATAAATGATGAGGAACAGCTCAAAATCC
This sequence comes from Sesamum alatum, assembly GCA_034509735.1. Classification (NCBI taxonomy): domain Eukaryota; kingdom Viridiplantae; phylum Streptophyta; class Magnoliopsida; order Lamiales; family Pedaliaceae; genus Sesamum; species Sesamum alatum. The sequence continues at coordinate 21,847,363 of JACGWO010000011.1, read as the reverse complement.
GACTTCCCGAGAGACTCTATGACATGAGCAATCCAAGAAGAGCCATCATTCTGCCAAGCTGAAATCAATGGAGATTTCCCATACTTGTCTAGCAAACGAGCAATGCAAGAAAGCGTGGGAGATATCTTCATAACCTGCATCACATCGGGTGCACTAAAGGGACGAGCTGCGAATGCTTCTGTTCAAGTTACTCGTCGTAGGAAGAGCATTTAAAACAAATTTTCCATTCAAGCATGCGGAGCTTTCCCAGTAGTTTAGTATTCCAAATCAACTTGTAGCACTGGTTTTGTGGATTCCGCAAAAAGGAGCTAATGGAAACGTTATCCTGACAATCAAAAGCAAAAAAAGAGGAGCTACGAACAACAAAGCGGCCGTTGTTTGTATGATGCTGTCGGATGGAATCTTCAGTGACAGCCAGCGCGAGTGGAATCCAAAAAATTGCCTCACAATCCTCCTGCCAAAACAACGATTCAATAAGCGGCTGATCGCAATCCTTAGTAGCTGGGTCAATGAGAGTAGCCACAACAAAATCCTTAAAGCCTGCTGGTAGTGACGTAATAATTCTTAACGTGCTAGGCCTGGGAATCCAGCGGTCTCTCTAGATTCTAATAGCAGTGCCCGTACCAACCTGCACTGATACTCCGCTTGAATAACATCTTTTGAGTTGAGGATCGATCTCCATGTAGTTGATGGCATGTAACCAAGAGAAGCATCCATAATTGAGTCGTTAGGAAAATATTTCGCCTTTAAGACCTGTGCAACAAGAGAGCTTGGTATCATGAAAAAGCGCTAAAACTATTTTGCAAGCATAGCCACATTGAAAGCTTTTAAAAAACAAAAGCCAAAACCACCCTAAATTTTGTCTTACATAGCCTATCCCATGCAATCTAATGTATTCTCCGTTGATCTTTATTGTTCCAAAAGTAATCCACTGTTATTGATTGAATTTGTTTAGAAAAGTGTTCGGGAGACAAAACACGCTCATCACATACTTCGGGATTGCTTGAACAACTGCTTTAATAAGAATCTGTTTTCACGCTTGCGAAATATTTTTTTCATTCCAACCATGCATCCGAGACCAGATCTATCTTTTATGTATGCAAAAATACCTTTTTTGGATCAACCAACGATCGAGGGAAGGCCCAAGTACCTCTAAGTTGATTCTCCAATTGAAGGTCGAGAATAGCAGGTATGTCCGTCCTCAATTGTAGAGAAGAATTGTTGCTTAGCACCACGGTTGACTGACTCAGATTAATCACTTGTTCCGTTGCCTTGGCGTAGGTCTCCAAAATTCCTTTGATTCATAGCATAGCAGGGATTGTGGCTTGGCAATAGATCTGAGTGTCGTCAACAAACAAGAGATGAGAAATACTAGGTGCTCAACGACAAACAACAACTTCTTTGATCGAACCATCACGTTCAGCTGACTGCAATAATGAGTTAAAAGCTTCTGTACAAAGTAAGAACAAGTATGGGAAAAGGAGATTTCCTTGACGGAATTCTCTTGTTGGGGTAAGGGAACCAAACTTGCAACCATTGAGTATAAAAGAATAAGAGATTGCAGACACATAAGACGTAATAAGTTTACAACCCTAGCATCAAATCCTAGTCTAAGGAGCATCCTCTCAAGAAAGCACCATTCAACTTTATCATACGCCTTACTAATGTCAAGTTTGATGGTTGCATGTCTTCTTTTACCCCAAGATTTAGTCCAAATATGGTGATTGATCTCACCACTCCATTTTGGTGATCAACTCAGTCACCCGTAAGTCAGGTACAAACAGGTTCTGTGGAGTGATAGGTTTGCAAGTAGTTGGTCGTGGTGGCCATCCATCTTCCCAGACGTGAACGCTCCCAACATCACCAATTTGCCATTGTAGTCCCACTTCCAACATCGGCCTTGCATCCAGCACACTTCGCCACGTGAAGGACAGATTAGAACCCTTCAATCCACTAAGAAAATCACCTCAAGGAAAATATCGCGCTTTCCAAATCTGGCGGATAAGTAGATCCAAATTTTTCATAACCTTGTTTAGAGAATAATACTAGATTGAAAGCACATAAATTTTGGAATCCCATCCCTCCTTCTTTCTTGCTCGAGCATATTTTATCCCACGCCAACCAGTGGATTTTATATTTATCACCATTGTTCCAAAAAAAGTCTGAGGTGATACCTTTTATTTCGTTGACTAGAATATCCGGATGTTGAAAGCAACTCATATAGTACGAAGGGATCGACTGTATAATTGCATTAATCACAATCTCCTACCCCGCTCGGGATAAAAATCTTCTCCTTTCATCCATTAACCTGCTTCCAAACTCACTCACTAATGCAACTAAATAGATCTCTATTATTTCGTCCCACCAAAAACGAAAGTCCAAGGTACATCTCGTGAATGGCGTTATGTGAACACCCAAAGTTGCGGCCGAAAAACTTATGTGATCAGGTGGGACATTTCAGTTAAAAACAACCAACGACTTTGCCATGTTGATCAACTGACCCGTAGCCCCCCCCCCCCAACACCTTTTTAATACACTGGAGAGCCTCATTAATTACTTGGCAAAAGATCAACATGCCATCAGCAAAGAGCAAGTGAGCACCGAAGGAGCATGCCTAGCCACCGGAACACCCAAATCTCCCCTAAATTCTCCTTTGACTGCAAGATACAGCTAAGTGCTTCTGCACATAAAATGAAAAGATAAGAAGATAGGGGGTCTCTTTGACGAATATCCTACCTGGACAAAGATAACCTAATTGCGAGTTACTGAGCATAAAAGCATAAAAATATACCCTTACCCAGACAAAGACACCACATTGTCATGAAACCCTAATCTAGACAAAATACAATGAAAGAACCACCACACAATTGTATCATATGCCTAACTCATATCGAGTTTGATATCAACCTGACCCTCACTCCCTCCTTTTTTGTTTTTCGAAAAATGGTTGACTTTAAAAGCTACTAATACATTATCAGTGATAAGCCTCTCGGGGATGAATGCAGATTGGGTAGGGAAATGATATGATTAGGGAAAGGTTTCAATCGATTGACACCTTAGAAACTAACTTGACAACAACGTTGCACAAGCTAATTGGGAGGAATTGAGTAATAGTTTTCGGTTTTTGACATTTAGGGATCAACATAATGTGAATAAATTTAATCATCAAAGAAATTGTGAGTATTAAGAATAAGTACGCAATTACTCATGGCTTTACCTACAATATTCCAAAACCGTTGGTAGAAAACTGGTGGCATGCCATCGGTGCCGAGGGATTTGTACGGAAAAAAATTGGGTTACGGTTAGTTTTACCTCATCAACTGAATAATCCTCGAGTAACCATTGGTTCATCAACTCAGTGACATGCCTCATAACAACACAATCGCTTCCTCGAGGTCATCATGTGTAGGATGTTCAAAAGAAAAATATATTGAAAATAACGTTTAATCACCCATTAAACCTCATCTTCCTCATCACACCACCTCTCTAATTCATAACGAATCCAATCAATTTGATTAACGTTACGTCTTTGAGATGCTTTGGCATGAAAAAAATGACGTATTCCTATTTCCCTCCACTAACTAGTCTGCCTTCCCTCTTTGCTTCCATTTAAATTTCTCCGCCGAAAGAAGCTAGTCGAGTTCAATCTTTAGGGTCCTAAACCGTGATTGTGATTCTGTTGTGAGGCGTTGAGATTGAATTAAGCACAACTCATTCTCCAACATCTCTATCCTTCTATGGATGTCTTATACTGTTTTGTATTCCAATTAATCAAGACAAATTTGCAGTGTTCAATATTCCTCATAAGCTTACTGTTTGGATCAAATCATCCGAATTATGCCACAAATTCGCAAGGAGCTTCTCACAATTCTTGGACTTAAACTAGCATGCCTCGAAAAATGTGGGTCTAATCCTACCTTTCTTTCACCAAACTTTTTGCTGACATCGATTGACAAGGAGTGGAGTATGGTCCGAGTAGAGGCAACCAAGATGAATGACCTGCATATTTGGCCAAGAAGCTAGCCATCTTGAACTTAAGCATACTCGATCCAAACATTTTCGAACCTTATGCGAGTACTCCCTGTTGTTAGCTCAAGTAAATAGATCTCTTATGAAACCCAGCATTAATAAGGCCACTGTTTGTTAATGTTGAATGAAACTCTCGTAATTGCCGTTAGGGTCTAATGGCGGTACCTTCTTTTCAGAATCCGAAACAATTTCCTTAAATTCCTTCCCTCACCTCGCACAACTAAGGAATGCTCGATACCATGCTCAACCAAAGGAGAAGCTGCAAAGATTGAGAACGCTTACTTACCTCCAGAGTGCCATAGAATCCAGTAAACCACCCATACTCCTGGTCATCTATAGTCCAAATCCAAGAGTTGGTATGATTCAATGAGAACCTTATTAGATCCACGAAATATCATTTTTCCAAAGCAACGCCAATCCTTCGCTTTTGCCATTAGAATCAACCACGACACCAAACATATCAAGACTTTTTTTCACCAACTCTATCTTCCTTGAGCCACATTTGGTCTCCATCCAGAAAACCATTAGGGCTTGTATTTTTTGACAAGTTCCCTGAGATTACGAATTGTCCAAGGGCCCCCTAACCCTTGGCAATTCCAAATTAAGCAACTCATAATGGTCGGCGGGACTGCGAGGCAATCTCCGCCAAAAAATATTCTTCTTTTATATACCAACAACGTCATCTATGGTCACATCTTTTTGGGCTCAGCCTGAAACAATGAAGGAGGGTAGGGTGAACCAATTAACAAGGGTTATAATGAGAAGCATACAAACGAATCTGCAAGAGCTAGAAAACAGGTGGAAGGTTGCAAATATAATAACTAGGTTGTTCAGAGTGGGGTAAGGGGCTAAAATCCATACCTGAGGGAATCTCCAGGATGTGGGGGAAGAAACAAGAAAAAAATGGTGTTTCCACTCCTCCACGGAGGATTTAGTAGGAAGAAATTAAGTGTCCCCTCAGGAAGTGAAGTAAAACAGGCCAAAACTCATCTTTTTCAGCAAGAAAAAAGAATGAAATTGGACAGCAGAAGGGATCTCTCCTAAATTCTTTACTAAATGTAAAAAACACAGCAGACTGAAGGACTTAGGAATCAGTTGGTTTAAGGAAATCTTAAAAAGTATGGCAACATCAGCAAAGAAGTCCGGGATGGGGAAACGCAAACCAACCTTTAACTGGGCCAAAAAGAAAGAAAGACATCCTTCAGGAGGAAAGTTTGGGTGATCATTACAAGCAGGGACTTGAATCACGTGGTCAGCAGGTATCCCATACTTCTCTCTAATAATCACCATATTTTTTTTATTAAAGCGAGAATAGTAGGCTCTAAAGGATTCCACCCTCGATACCACTAGCCTATGCTCAACCTTCCTCTCATCCTTCTCTCTACTATTGCCCTCCTCATTGCTATCACCTCTATGATGGGAAGCAGAGTTAGAAGCAAGAAGTCTTACCAGAAGACGACTAGGAAATATAACAAGGCTAAGTGCAGAAAGAAGCTCCAGAAATTTGAAACCTATAGAAATTATCAAAAACGGGGTTAGATTTTCTGATCTTGAAAAGAAGAAGAAAGTGAAAAAAGAAAAAAGAGAAACTTACTCAAAAGCGAAGGAGGCGTGTGAATGGCAAGAGGAGAAAATTGCCTTAAATACGAAAGCAGCCCAACAATCCCATCTGCACAGGACTCAACGCCCCTCTCTCCTAGTTGTTGAGGCACCACAAATCACGGAGCGCATGTTTTGTAAGTAGGAAAAGGACTCTCTCTCCTCTATGTAATCATAACTAACTACCTTTTGCAGATATGTTCAAATCTTCCTCAATCTGTGTGCATGAGATTTCTTCGAACGAAAGGACTCTCCTTCAATAAAAGCTATGCAAGTCGAGGCCTCCCACAGCCTAGTAGGACTTCCCCAGCTGGATTAGCACAGACGAAAAAAATCTTTTTTTTTTTCAGGATTATTTGGCCTACTCCAGCTATCCAACACTACGTCTTGCACTCCTAAAGGAGGCGGGGGGAGTGATGATACCCCTCTAATATTTTTTTCTCAAAAAGTGGGCCACCAAGCAGCCCAGCAGGTTCGGACCTGCTATCCTATGAGCAGGGTGGTAAAGCTCATAAAACTGATTTTAACTTACTAACCTGGCAACCCTAAGAACAAACCCACTTAGCAGGATGAGTCAACATCTTACAATGATGACATGTCATGTGGATACCTGACACCTTGTGACATGTCATATTAAAAGATTTCCAGCAAACTACTAATAATCCGGCTGTAATCCAACTCTTAAGTTGTTGTAACCAACTTTCGGATTCTTAAGCAGACTGGGCAACACCTAATAAAACGATCATATCTCCATCAATATGAGTCCAAATCATGAACACATTCTTCGTTGGATAGCCAACATAATAAGAGTTCAAACGACATATGACTCAACCATAACCGCCTTCCGTATCTTGCTCCACTGTCACTTATAAAGAGACCATTTGTGCAGTCATTTCGGTAAAAACATCTTACATTTTTTCTACTCTCACACTCTCACTTGCACTCTCTCTCGACTTTCAAGTTATTTTCAGTTTACCATACACAATTTTATCATATCACTATCACCTTCAACCATTATTCTCACTTCGATTCAAGTTTTCTTCTCATTTTATGCAGTAAAGAACATTACTGACTTAAGTATCAAAGTGCTCACCTCTATTTTACAGGTTAGTCTTCCCTTGATACTTCGACCTTTGTGGTGTTGTTGGGCTCTGATATGTATCAATAATAATATAAAAGATATTAACTTTGCACGATAAAAAATTTACACAAAATTTAATAGAAGGAAAAAGATGTGCATCTGTTGTGATTATTGACAGGTCAACTATCTATACTATATATTATTGGAGATGGCCTTTCTGGTGTCCAAATTAAATTGGTCTTTCATTTTTTGAAAAAAATCAATTAATTAATTAATTAATTTTAACTTGTCCACTCATCATTCACAACTACTTTTGGTAGTTTTTTCTCATGCATTTTATTTTATATATATTTTTAGGTAATTGTTAACTCTATAAAATATAAATAATATAATTTATAAAAATATTTTAATTTTAATATTTTAAAAAGTATGCACATACATAATATGTGCCACACTTACTAGTTTAAATAAAGCTACAGAAAAATTGCAGCTAATTATGACAATGTAGTCCCAATTATTAACATTAACAATCTAGTCATGACTTTTGCTATTAATTAAATTTTTGTCCGATAAAATAAAAAAATTGTAGGAGTAAAATAGACGTTAGTATCATTTATTAAATATTATTGATTGATAATCTCTACAATATTACATATATATATAATACTTTATAGTGAGATCAATCATCAACAGTTATCATGTCAAAATCAATGATATAATTTAGGCTGCAAGAGGTGCTATTCGAGGTCGACTTCCTTTAATTATACAAACACCCCTGAAGCAAGGGGATTGACTTTCTGATTAAAGTATATATCATTCCACATGAACAAATCTTACATTATTAATTACACATCACATAATTCCTTAATTGTCGCTTGAAGTTATCGATTGGTCTGAGTTGACTTTTCTTATAAAATTTCGTTTCGAGTTAATGAAAATATACTCGTTGCTTGAAATTGGGACCCCATGATCCTAAAGGTCATGGGTTCGAATCCCCTAAATGGGATAATTTGTTTATACTGTATAATAGATTTATTTATTATTGTAATAGCAAGATGTTAGTTTCTGTGATATATCTATATGATTGTTGTATTTGTCTTCGTCTAATATTGATACTGACAGGACTGATTGTAATCGCTTTATTTGAATTAATAAAAATTCATCGCTTCCAACTCAAAAAGAGAAAATATACTCTTGTTGTTAGACTCTCTCTCTCTCTCTCTCTCTCTAGTATGTGATTCATTACATTTCAATTACAAAATTTATTCAACACATAAATAATTCAAATCAAGAAATACATTCAAACAAGATAAAGAAACTATACTTGTGTCTGCATCCGTGGATCTCGAACTCACAACTTTTTGATTGAGATGACTCAACCTTACCAATTATAAATCTCTTAAATCTATACTATATATATATAAGTGTGAATCTTTTATGTGTTTGTTCCCCATTGTGAAAAGGCATTTATACCCTTACTTAAGTTATATTTTTAATAATAAATAAAAATTAGTTATAAAAAAATAAAATTCTATCAAAGAAGACTATTTAAGAGTCCTAATACCTCTAAACTACTTGGACAATGATAAATATATTCTACTAAAAAAAATAGGCTAATAATATGTCCATGTGATTAATTTGTTAGAAGATAATTTTAAATACTTTAAAAAGATTATTTTACTAGGGCACGATATAATTTAAAATGAAAAGCATTGAGATAATTCATAAAACACTAAACATCAAAATCAATATATATATATATATATATGAAATAAATATAATGAAATTTTAAATAAAATTTATCAATCTTATTAAATTAGAAATGCTTATGAAAAAATTAACATGGCTAATTGATTTTATTGTAATATTAGTAGTAGAAAATGTTCGGAGATTATACTTTCATGTACTTTTGATATTTACAATAATATATTGGAGATGAAATAATACTACTAAGTGCAATTTATAATTAAATATATAATGGTGAGAATCTCTTGAGTGTTTATTCCTATTGCGAGAAGATATTCGATCCTTACTGTGGTACTCCTTTCAATAATAAAATAGAGGGATAATTACATATACACCCCTTGATTTATGGCATGTTTACACAAAGCACCCATGTCTTTTATATAATTACAGAAACCACCCCTAAAAGATCTTGTATGCACATAAAGATCAATATTTCCAAAAACATAAAATACTGTTAAATAAGAAATAGATAATACCAATTAACTTTGTATGAATAAATAAATCAAGAAATCACACTGAAAATATGAAGTTAAAAAAAAAATTCAATTTATGAAATAATATTTCAAATTTAAAAGTGAATGAAGAATGTAACCAATATTTTGACAAACTTTAAAAATTGATAGTAAAATATAATTAGAATAATTATAGGACATTGCAAACAAACTAATACTCATACTATGTAATTAGATTAAATTTTAAAAAAAATAGTTAATAAATGATTAGTTTAAGATCATTACACATTGATAAATTTAAGAAAAAGAATTCAAGATATGGTAATAAAATAAAGAGAAATTTAACATTTCATAAAAATAATATAACAAACACAAAGAAAATTAAAAAAGATAGCAAATAGACATTAAAAAATACTACTAATAAAACATGATCAATTTTATTAAACGAGAATTTCATATAAAAAAATCCAAAAATAAGTGGCTTCATTAAGTGGCTTCATTAACTTTATTTTAATTTGAATCTTTTTATATTATATTTTATTTTTGCAATAATTTATTCCAATATAAAATTATTAAACATAATAATTATTAAATATGAAATACAAAAAGTGAATTCTAAGGAATAAATTTTTTATTTAATATTATTAATTAAATTTAGAAGTGAGTTACAAATAACAAATTTAATGGTTTCTTCATCAATTAAAATAATTAATATCGATATTTTTGAAAATATAATTATATATAGGCAAAATTACATTTTTGGTCCTGTAACTTTAGGTCATTAGCACTTTTAGTCCTGTAACTTTCGCGGTTTACAGATTTCGTCCTTTTTTTGACACATTTAGTCCTACGCATCTCAATTTTGGCCCTTTTTTAGCACATTTAGTCCTGCCTTTATACTTTTGGTCCACCGGTAAATTCAAATTGGCTGGAATGCCACGTCAAATAGCACATCATCTGCCACGTGAGATTTGTAGATAGGCAAAATTACATTTTTGGTCCTGTAACTTTAGGCCATTAGCACTTTTAGTCCTGTATCTTTCGCGGTTTACACATTTCGTCCTTTTTTCAACACATTTAGTCCTGCACATGTCAATTTTGGTCCTTTTTTAATAAATTTAGTCTTGCCTTTACATTTTTTGGTTCCCCTATTAAAGAAAAAACATATAACAAATGAAAAATGGAGATACAATGAACATAGAACTTTGAAATGTGCCATAAGCCGTTATTTGGACACACAAGTATATATGATTTATTGATTCACACAAAAGAAAGTTCAAAAGGAGCACAACTTGCTTTATTCACTATTAAAAAAAAGGGCCGATGGGGAAGCATCTCTTCCCCTTATTATCAGGGGAGCAGCTTATGGTAATGAGCTTTATGCTTTTTTCACTTTATTATCTTCTTTTTCTTTGTCATCGTTGTCTTCCTCCTCCTCCTCCTTCTTCTCCTTCTTAACTTGTCTCTTTGGACCTGAAGGGGGGGTTTTTGTTCAAAAAATTCATGTACCATATGGTGCAATAAAAAAAAAATTACTATTGCTACATTTTTAATGACTATGACTAAAAACCATGCGAAATAGCTTTTATTAACTACGATTTAATAAAAACCAATACAAAAACTAGATTTTTCACCATGAAAAACTTATTTGCCACGGCTAAGAGCCATAGTAAAAACATTCGTCATTATATTTGAGATTCACGCCTTCACGACAAAAGAAGAAAAAAAATAAAATTACATTTTTGGTCCTGTAACTTTAGGCCATTAGCACTTTTCGTCCTCTTTCTGACACATTTAGTCCTGCACATCTCAATTTTGGTCCTTTTTTAACAAATTTAGTCATGCCTTTACATTTTTGGTCCACCAGTAAATTTTTCGGCCAAACGAATACCACGTCAATAACACATCATCTGCCACGTTTTATTGACGTGGTATTCCGGCCAAACTAATTGGCCGGTGGATCAAAAATGTTAAGGCAGGACTAAATTTGTTAAAAAAGGACCAAAATTGAGAGGTGCAAGACCAAATGTGTCAAAAAAAGAACGAAATATGTAAACTGCGAAAGATACAGGACTAAAAGTGCTAATAACCTAAAGTTACAAGACCAAAAATGTAATTTTGCCTTATATATATACTAATAATTCAATAATACAAAAATAAATTCTTCTGTAACTAATAAACTATATAATCACCTCTAAAAATATATTTATACACGTGCAACGCACGTGATACTTCCTAGTGTCCCAAAAAGACGTAATTCAAATCACCTGACCCAAGTGCAGGTAAAAAAAGTTGTAACACCACTTATCATATTTAAACAGGCATACAAACACATGTTGGCTGAAATTTCTTTTTGTTAAGTGAAAGCGATAAAATATTACTAAATATTAAAATGAATTACAATTCGTCCTGTTGAATATCAATATCTGAAAAAAGACAATTACAACAACTATAGCTTGAACAACAATCTAAACAACACCTACATCTAAACAACACCTACTGATTACAGTAGAAAGATAGACACCTACTATACAGTAGAATAATATCTCACGCATTTGATGGGGTTCGAACCCATGACCTCTAAGGTCATTGGGCCTCAACTTCACCAACTGAGGTAATTAATGCATGTTGGCTCAATTTGTAAGGATTGACCATTTTTTGTTGAAAGTTATGTGTTCGTTTTTCTTTTACAGTGTGAGGGTTTTGTTGATGAGTAAAGCGTAAGTACCTTAGTTAAGTGACTTATGATTCAATCATATTTTCTTTTGCTTGTGGCAGTAATTTGAGTCAAAACCACCAAAATTTTGGAAATATATATGTTTCCATTAAAATTACGAGAAAGGTTTCTATTTTTTATTTATGTAAATGAAAATATATTATTGTTCAGAAATGATCTAGTTTCTTCGCAATACTCCATTTTTCTTAATTTTCATACAAAATATAAGTTTCCTATAAAACTTTTTATTTTTCTGATTTTTTAGCGATATATTTATTAAATATATATTTTGAGATACAAATATATAAATTCTTGTATCATGCATAAAAATTTCATTTAATGATAACCGATCTAATATTACTCTAAAGTAATTTAGTAATGTTCTATGCATATATATATCAATGTAATAATGACATTTTTATAACACATATAGTTACAAAATAAATATTATAATATTTTTTAGTTTTAGTACCCACTACATCAAAAAATAACTCCAAATATATAATTATACTACATGAAAATAAATTATTTTAATTGGTATAAATGGTACAAGATTAAAATAAATATGCTTAAATTAAAAAGAGAAAAATAATAAATTTAAATTATATTTTTTATGATTATTATGATTGTTTCTTTAGTTTTACAATTCTTATACCATGTTTCCTAAGCGTTATCAAAAAAAATTTAATATTCGTTAATTCAAAATGTGTTAGAAATGAATTTTTAATACGTGGCTAAACGATAGGCATTGTTGGGTCAACCCGTTAGCAATTCTCTCGAGCTATGTGTTGTGTTGGGTTGGATCCTTATTAAGGCACTGAATTGGGTCGAAGTTTATCACATCCAAAATAGATCAGGTTCAAAGCTTATGATGCGTTGAGAGTTGAGAGAGACTTTAAAAAAAAAAAATTAAGAACTACATACTGATTTGAAAGACCAATTGTTAGTCAAATTCAATTATTCATTATTGATTTTTATAACGAATAGTCACAAATATAATATTTAACATAAATAATTGTTATGATTAAAATAAATATTCATAGTAAATAATCATTGAGCATGATCACACAATGTTTCTTGGACGTGAATTTTACGAGTGTGTTTAAAACATTTGTACTCTTAACCATAACAAATATTATTTGGGTTAATTGCATAACTACCCCTTTGTTATAGTAAAATTGCGAGGAAATCCCCTACTTTAATTTTATAACATAAAATATCCTTGTATTTTTGAAAATCCTGCGTAAAATCCCTCCTTCATCACAAATTAACTGAAAGTGAATCTCACTCACTTATACTTAGAGTGGACTAATATTTTCTTTTATTTCTATTGATGTGCTAAAGAAAATTTTGACCCCTTTTTTGTATTAAATAGCAAAATTTAATTATCAAAATAAAATGCAATTTTTCTTTTTTTCATTTTTTTTATGCATTCATCCCCATTCCTACCAAATTTGTACTGATCCCCTACCATGCAATATCCCCGCCGAGAATGGGGCGACAATTGTGCCCTGAATTTTCACGGCAACATCGCCCTTGCCCCAGAAAGGATGGGAATGCCGTCGCCTCATAAAAGAAGAGGCGGTCGTCGCCTCACCCACAAGAAAGGGAGGCAACACGGCCGACCTCGCTGTAGAAGAGGGGTGACAATGTTGCACCTAGATTTTTCTACTACGACAGTAGTCGCCCCAGAAAAGAAGAGGCAACCGTCACCTTCTATTGTAATTGGTATTTTAAAATATTAATTTGAAACAACAAATTAATCTAATAAGGTGGATATCAATTAAAAGGTTAATCCATAGATTAGATTGTATGTGCATTTATCCCACACTTGAGAAATGGGTTAAGAATTTTATAAAAATATTAGAAAAGAAAAATATACCTCATTTGAAATTCAAGTTAATATTTACAATATCTTTTTTAAAAAAAATTCTGATGTTATGTGAATAAGAGAACAATTTTTTTTTTGATAGGTTTCTTCAGAAAAAAATAAAGAAATATTTTTTCTCATGATATAAATTATTTTATTTTAGAGAACTTGCGACAATGGATTTTTGCACGGGTATGTGTGGATACGGCTTCACCACCTACCCGGTGGAATATGTAGGGAAATCGTTGTACCAGGATGCAGTCACTAGGAATTGTACTCGCTTGGACTATGCATGGGTATGTGTGCTTCTGGACTATGCCTCCGTTTTGCCTAAGCGGCTCGTCGTCATGCTTCCTACGATAGGGGATGCTTATGGGGAACCGTGTAAGATTAATGTGGAATATGAGTGGCTTCCTAGCCGATGTGCTTGTGCACTAGGCCACTCATTGGAGCACTGCCTGGAGAAGAGGAAGGAGCCGCAGCCACCCCTGGTGCGAGTTTTTGTTCCTAAGAAACAGGCGACTAATGTTGATGGGGGTTCTTTGAGGCCGTCGAAGTGGGTTTCACAAGCTGGCCCTGTGAAGTGAGGGCAGGTAAGTCGAACTTGGGAATGCTCCCGTGGATAGACGGGTGGAAGCTAAAGGTAAGGAAATTGTCGTTTATAACCCATTTGATGTTCTCCAAGAGATCTCGGAAGATTCAGTTCATGAGACCCAGGGCCCTAACAGAAGCAACCCTCTTCAAGGTGGCTTATCGTTAATGTGGCGTGCTGGAATGTCTGGGGTCTCAATAATTGAGACCATCAGTGTGCGGTCACAACACTTATTTCAGAGTTTAATTTGTCGTTATTAGGACTATTGGAAACTAGAGTTGCTCGACCTAAGGTGGAGCGGATTCTATCTTCTATTAACAGCCGGTGGAAGTGGTTCTCGAATTATAGTGGTCTGGGGAACCGCATCTGGATCTTGTGGGATGAGTCAGCGATTTCCTTGGACGTATTGGAACAGGATAATCAGATAGTTTATTGCTGAGCAATAGCTCGGAGGGATAATAGTAACTGTATGATCACATTTGTGCATGCAGACAATGACATGGGGGGACGCTGCTCACTATGGAGTACAACCTGGAGGTTGGCGCGCAATCATGATAGTGTACCTTGGATGTTGATCGGAGACTTTAATGTAGTGCTTGATATGAGTGAGATTAGTGGACGGTCGGCTGAGAATGGTCTTGCTATGGAGGAATTTTGGGGTTGTATTTAGGATGCTCGACTTTGTGCGATGCCTCTGAAGGGAAGTTTCTTCTCTTGGCACAATTGTAGTCTGGGGGAGCGGAGCTTGTGGAAACGATTAGATAGGGCGTTGATTAATGAGGCTTGGCTTACCACGTGGCCGGACTCATATTACCGGTGTAGTACCCCGCGGACATCGGATCATTCAACTTTGATAGTATACCGAACGGAAGAGGGCCGATGAATCAGCCCAATGTTTAGATTTGATAACATGCTTACTAAAGCGACAGTTTTTCAATGTGTGGCGACACAATATTCATGGTACTGCTTCCTACACAGTTGTGCAGAAACTGAAGAAGTTGAAACCCGTTTTTCGCTCACTGAGGAACAACAAGGGCGATCTGGCTCGCAAAGAAGCTGAAGCGACTGCGTTTCTTGCTGTTGCGCAGTAGCTGCTTGAGCAATTTAGGCATGAAAGCCTGTTACAGGAGGTGGAAAAATGGTGCCATATCGTCAATGCGAAGGCTACGACGCAGTACCGTTTGTGGCTGTAACAGCGTGCTAAAGTACAGTGGCTTAAAGAGGGGAATCAATGTAGCCGAATCTTCTTCCAGAAGGTGGCAACACTTCGGGCTGTTCAGAAAATCTATCAGATTAATGATGCTCATGGCACCCTCTTAACAGACCCGGATCGCTTCACTCATGAATTTGTGAGCTATTTCGGTACTCTTCTTGGTGGCAGTAGACGGGTTCGGGCACTGTCGCTGCCCCACTTACAACCGCGAGTTCAGCTGGATGGTGCAGCGGCTGCGTCATTAGTTGCATCGGTTCTTGGACAAGAGCTTAGAGACGCCGTGTTCAGTATTGAGGAAGACAAGGCGCCAAGACTGGATGGATATTCGTCGTGTTTTTATAAAGCTACGTGGCCGGTTATTGGAGCCGAGATCACAGCGGCCGTCCACGAGTTCTTCACCACAGGCCGGTTACTTAAGTAGATAAACGTGACATTGCTCCTGCTGATTCCAAAGGTACAACTTCATACCAAAGTGGTGGACTTCCGGTCGATTGCTTGCTGCAATGTTCTGTACAAAGTCATCTCCAAAATTATTGCACAGAGGATGAAACCTTTCATGGATTTGCTGATTGATCAGACACAAAACGCGTTTGTGTCGGGCCGTCGGATTAGTTATAATATTTTATTGGCTCAAGAATTGCTCCATGGTTACAACCAAAAACACTTGCCACCTCGGTGCGTCCTTAAGGTCGATTTACACAAGGCATATGATTCGGTGGAGTGGGACTTCTTGCGAGAGGCATTAAAAATTTTTCGGTTCCCTGACTTATTTATTACGTGGATTATGGGGTGCGTAACAACGCTGTCATACTCGGTGTGTTTTAATGGGCAACCTCATGGATTTTTCCTTGGAGCACGTGGCTTACGGCAGGGCGACCCGGTCTCGCCATACTTGTTTATGATTGTAATGGAAGTATTGCACATCTCCCTTTCAACTCGTGTGGTCGTGGATCCAGATTTCAAGTACTATTGGCACTGTAAGAAGATTCATTTAATCATGTTGTGCTTCGTCGATGATCTTCTCCTCTTCTGCAAGGCATATGAACCCTCTGTTCAGTTGTTGGGCTTGATGAATTTACGGCGTCGTCGGGCCTCCAAGCTAATCCAGCCAAAAGTCAAGTTATTTTGTCCAAATCGGCAGCTCCGTGGAAGGCCTCGATCATGAATGCACTCGTGTTTCAGGAAGGGCTCTTCCCTTTTCGATACCTTGGAGTGCCCATTAAGTTGTCCCGTTTGACAGTCGCTGATTACGCTCCTTTGTTTCAGCGGATTGATCAACGGATTCGGGGGTGGGAAGCGGTGGGACATTCTTATGCGGCTCGTGCCCAACTCATTAAATTGGTATTATCGTCGCTACACGTCTATTAGGTGAGCGCCTTCTTCTTACCAAAGGGGGTTGTCAAAGCTGTCGAGAAGCGTTTTAGGTGATTTTTATGGTAGGGTACTTCCGCGTTAGGGATGGCTAAGGTAGCCTGGAGCCACATTTGTTTGCCTAAGGAGGAAGGAGGCTGGGGGATTCGGAATGTGGATGAATGAACGAGGCCCTTATGAGTAAACACTTTTGGGAGGTTATTCGTACTGATGGCTCTTCTATTTGGTTGCAATGGATTCGTTAGTATCGTTTGCTGGACAAGTCCATTTGGATGGCCAGTGATCGAGTCGGTTCATGGGGTTGGAGGAAATTGATACGGTTAAGGACGCAGTTGGCTACGGCAATCGAATACATAGTGGGCGATAGGGAGTGTTTCTGGTTGTGGCATGATCCTTGGCTGCCGGGGGGACCTCTGATACACCGGTTTCCAAGTGCTCCTCAAGACTCGGGCATTTCAACTGATGCAAGCCTTGCCTCGATCATCACTACAGTAGGTTGGCTTTGGCCTAGCGGGGTTACGCTACAGCAAGCGCTACCTCCAATTAATGGAGGCGTTGATTTGGTAAAGTGGAAGGGGAGTGGTACGACAATGACGACGTGCTGCCTACACTTTTTTCCAGCCTGAGGGAATGAAGGTGATGTGGGCATCACTGCTACGAGGGTCACTCAAGATTGCAAGGAACATGTTCATATTATGGCTCGCCATCCTCCAGAAGCTGACCACGGGTGACAGGCCTTGGATTCTTGATAGTGCGAAGCTTTGTGTCCTTTGTGATGAGGGAATAATTGAGACGCATGAACACCTATTCTTTTAGTGTCGATTCTCGAGATGTGTCTCGATTCTGCAGCGCGAGGTCCGATTTGAGTGGCCAGATGTGGGATGGGCAGTTGGTGTTCAATGGGCGACTAGGCAGTGGCGAGGGCGACACCTTTGGAACGCCGCGCAACGAGCTATACTCGCATCGCTTGTTTATCATATCTGGAAAGCTCGGAATGGTACACGCTTTGAGGGCGCACGGCTCCACCTCGCAAGATTTCTCATACGGTTCTTGAAGAGGTGAAGATCATAATACAAGGGGAGAATTTGCGGTATACCTTGCAGTCCCATGTCCTTTTTCATGTTTGGAGAATTCCTTGGTTAAGGACTGATTAGTTGTTCGTTGAGAGCGAGATTGTATGAGTGTGTATTTGTTATTATTTTCAATGCAATTTACCTATTCCAAAAAAAAAAAACATCACAAACGATATAACTTTTCACATAATGTAGTTTACTCATAATAAATAGGGTGGATTACATCTACCGCCCTGAGATTTGACATAATTACAAATACCTTTCGTTGTTTGAGAAATTACAAATACCCCCCTGAGGTTTGTAACTGTCTAACAGATAACTTATTTCCATCCATTTTTCTGGGTAAACTGACCAAAATGCTCTTATGCATTAAATTATTTTTTATTTAATTCTTAAAAAAATTTGGACTATAATGTATAGGGAGAGGTTTCTTAAGTTTTTTACACAGAGGAGTAATAATTCAATTTGTCTCGGCTGAGTTTTCTACAATTTTAATAAAAAATTTAAGGGAAAAATGGTCAATTTCAGGCATTTGGTTGAAAATTACAAACCTCAGGTGGGTATTTATAATTTTTCAAACAACGAGGGGGTATTTGTAATTATGTCAAACCTCAGGGAAGGTAGATGTAATTTACCCTAATAAATAACTAAAAATTATGTATCAATTACATATACATTCATGAGCTTAATAAAGAAAATACTTGACGATATTTTTTTTAAAATAAATACAAAAGAATGAATACATACTAATGAGAAGTATTAGCAAGATTCAGCATCTCTACCTAAGGATATCAACAAAATAATCAAAATAAACATGATAGAAATATGAATTAAGTAACAAAAAGATTATAATCTACACATGATTAACTCATGAAATAAAATAATTGATAATAAAACTATAAAAATTCAATGAAAAATAATTGTACAAACCTTCGGTCTTTTCTTAATTTTTTTAATTATTTCAACTTTCACGTGCAACATAAATAGGTAAAAATTTTGAATTGAATCATTTTTTTTTCTTAAAAAAGTAATACTTTTAAATTCTAATTTAATTGTATATATCGCATCATTCATAAACTCAAATAATGAAATAATTGACACTAACAAAATTATAATTGCAATGATTGCATTGATTCTCAGCAGCGAAAAATTTATGCAAAATCCAATATCTCTACCAAATATTATTAATAAAATAGTCAAAATACGCATAATAAGAAATATAAATTAAATAAAAATTATATAATTAACAAAAAAAATCACATATTCAAGAACTCATAAAATAAAATAATTGATAATAAAAAATATTAAAAATCAAGGAAAGAAAAAAATAATACCTTGACCTGTAATCTCCTTTTTCTATTTATTGTGAACTTGAAATATTTTTTATTATTTGAAAACGATAGATAATACAAATTATACAAAAATGATTATAATTAAGACATACATTATATTCATGAACTCGTGAAACAAAAAATTGATAATAAAGAAATTAAAAAGCACTGAAAAAAAAATTTCGAACATAAGAAATTTGATTAACTCATAAAAGTATAATAATATATTCATAAAATTATGAAATAAAATAACTAATAATATAAACATTAAAAGAAACGTGAGAATTTTTTTCCCCATACCTTGACTTATGTAAGTCTCATTTTCTTAATATATTGCCTATATGTTCATGTAGAGTTAAATGCAAAAGTGGTCCCACACTATAGGTTTCATTGCAAATTTGGTCCCATACTTTACAGAATAGCCAGAACTAGTCCCATAGTTTAACATTTTGTTGCAAAACTAGTCCTGCCGTTAAAATTTTAACGGAACGGCCACATGCTTCTCACATGGCCGTTAGTATCACGGGCTCTTTAGGTCTTGTAACCTACTACAACAGGTTAAACGGGAGTTATATGCAAAAGTGGTTCCACACTATAGGCTCCATTGCAAATTTGATCCCATAATTTACAGAATAGCCAAAACTAGTCCCATAGGTTACAAGACCTAAAGAGCCGGTGACACTAACGGCCACGTGAGAAGCACGTGGCCTTTTTGTTAAATTTTAACGGCAAGACTAGTTTTGCAACAAAATGTCAAACTATGGGACTAATTTTAACTATTCTGTAAAGTATGGGACCAAATTTGCAATGGAGATAATAATGTGGACCACTTTTGCATTTAACTCTGTTCATGTAAGATTGATTTTCACTTACCCAACAAAGCATGAAATAAAATAATATACATGTAAGATTAACTTCCACCCACCCAACAAAGCATGAAATAAAATAATATATATGTATATATATATATATATATTCCATAAACCTAATATAATGAAAAGACATTAATAAAACACCGAATTTAGAATTGCAAATATAAGGAAAGAGCAAGATGTCTTATATTTTTCTAAAAAAATACATCATTCTTCTTTATTAAGCATTGTTATTTATCATAAATATGTTAACAATGAATAAATTATGGAAATTAAATACTGAAAGTTTAAAAATCGAAAAGATGGAGTATGAAAAATAAGGAAACTTGTTGATTGCAATATAATCACTAATTAATATAGAACGAATAATTCATGATAACATAATCAAGAATTAATATTTATTGTCTAAATTAATATAAATTATATATTAAAAAAATACTTATTAACTTTTCAAATTTAAAGTAGCCAAATGGAATATTTATTACAATAAAAAAGTTTAAAATTCTAGAAAATTAGAATTGAGTCAAAATTGTTCAATTTTGGTCAAAAGACCTCCTTCAAATATATATATTAATAGATAGATGATAAACTTTCTTTTGATGAGTTTATGTGTAGTTTCGTATCTAATTCTTGGGGTTCTTAATAATCCCAAATATTTGTCTACAATATTTGGAATGTCGCAAAATTGTTTTTGGAAAGTTGGCGTCTTACGTAAAATTTAAGTGGAGTGAACTTCAAATCACTTTCAACTATACTAT
Source organism: Sesamum alatum (assembly GCA_034509735.1). NCBI lineage: Eukaryota > Viridiplantae > Streptophyta > Magnoliopsida > Lamiales > Pedaliaceae > Sesamum > Sesamum alatum. The sequence continues at coordinate 21,826,660 of JACGWO010000011.1, read as the reverse complement.
AATCTATGTAAAGTGTAGATGGTTTCGATATGTTTACTTTATCAAAATTAATTTTGGATGAATGAGAAATCAATACACAAATTTTACCACTTCAAATTTTACTTTGTAACGATAAAAGCTCAAGGCACGGTAAGTAATCACCTCGTGCACACATTGTAAAATTGGAGAGAATGTATGCCAAAGCAGAAGTATAAATTCATCATCCTATATATTGGACGTTGTGAAGATTAAATGCTATCTTATTTAGCAAAATTAACATATGTTGAGCTTGAAATATTTGGGAGCAATATTTTCAAATTCGGACGGGACCGGTCGGTTCAATCGGTCTGATAGGGAACCGAACAAGGTTATGGTCCGGTTCATGGGGTAAAAAACCATTACAAAAAAAATCGAGATTTGGAACGGATTTTATGACCGTTCCAATGTTTGTTCCTATTAGGAATGGTCATTGGAACTATTAAGGAACGGAATCACGCTGCTGATGTCACAATCTTCCTATATTCGATCCTTTCTTTTTGGAACGGTCAGACCGTTCCCAAAACCGTTACAATTCTTGTGTTACAAGTTGTGTTTCTACAACCGTGTCAAAAGTAGAATAGTAAAATATTGTAACATAGTTTGGAACACTTTTATAACCATTGGAACAACACACCAATGGTAGATGTGTACCGTTCCAAAATGAGGTCCAACGTCCATTAAAATATGGACAGTTGAAAAACCCGTTCCAAAATGAGGTGCAATTTGAGACAGTTTAAGTACTTAGAAATACTTGTATTACAATACCCGTTCCTAAATATGGTATTTGTGAAAAATAATATGCATTCCAAGGACCGTTCCAAAGTGAGTTACAATTTGGCATGGCTTTAATAGATAGAAAATGTTGTATTACAATATCCGTTCCAACTACGTTACAGTTATATGTTACAAAACCGTTCTTAATTACATTTTTAAATAACTATTCCTAACTCTATAGACCGTTCCAAATGATACTCAAAACCGTTCCAAAATGTGTATAAAAAATATTTAGTGTACGTTGTGATTATGATATCTCAACATCCGTCAGCTGGATTAATTCGAAACTTAACCACATATAAGATTTTGTCTATTTAAATATATCTAACGGTCTGATTTAAAATCAAATGGCATGATTGAAGGTTGCACCATTTTGAATCTCGCTTATTACGAACCAGATACGATATCTTAATATCCGTATACCAAAAATATCCAAAACTTTATCGAATATAGTCTTTTCTCTATTTAATCATATCTAACGGTCTGATCAAAATTTTAATGGTCTGATTAAACGATGCAGTACAATAACATAAGATGCTAGCTATATCTCTGTAATACCAATAAATTAGAATACACAAATATACTTCATATAATGAACATATATGAATCTCATAAAAATATTTTATGTTTTTAATTGTCTTAATCCACATATTGTATAGTTTTTCTTCGCTCATTAACATGTATGGTACGAGTTTTTATTAGTTTTTATTTATTTTTTCAAAAAATGAATAATTATTTGGAACTCAAATAGGAATGGTTTTATAATACGGATCTTTATACGTAATCATTTTTATGATAAAACGATGTCGTTTTCTTAATTTTGGAACAGTAATAGGAATGGTCGGCTAAAAAAGACCATTCCAAAAAGAGTTCCAACATAATTTCATTTGGCCTGGGAAAAGTTCATTTGGCCTGGAAAAATTAAAATTTGGAACGGTTATTTCAAAATGACCATTCCAAAAAGAGTTCCAACATAGTTTCATTTTGGCGCCTTTTGAAAAATATGAGGGAAAATTAAAATTTGGAACGGTTATTTCAAATTGACCATTCCAAACAGAGTTCCAATATAATTTCATTTGGAGCCTTCTGAAAAATAGGTGGAAAAATTAAAATTTAAAACGGTTATTTCAAATTGACCATTCCAAATAGAGTTCCAACATAATTTCATTTGGCGCCTTCTGAAAAATAGGTTGGACAAAACGGTGCCGTTTGGTTAGCTTTGGAACTGTCATAGGAACTGTCTGCTAAAAAATGACCATTCCAAAAAGTTAATATAAAAGTGGCACTTAACAGATTTTTCTTCATTTTTCAACTCCCCTCCTCCCCTCTCTCTCTCTCTCTCTCTCTCTCTCTCTCTCTCTCTCTCTCTCTCTCTCTTTTAGATTCCCCCTTGTTCTCGCCGCCGCCGCCTGCTCCTCCGTCTACATCTGAACCCCCCCCCTAAACGTTAGTATTACTGTGGATATTATGGTTTTTGTGAATATTGTGGATATTGTGATTTTTTTGTGAATATTGTAGATATTGAGATTTTTGTGAATATTGAGGATATTTTCAAAAATGCATATTGTGGATGGACATTTTTCTTAAAAATGCATGTTGTGGAATTTTTGTGATTATTTTGGCGAGTTTCTGAATTTTTTGGCAATTGTTTGATTTTTCTATATTTAAAAATACATTTTGTATAAAAAAAATCTGATTTATAAGTGCACTTTTTTGGATTTTTTTGTATTTAATAATGCACTTTTTTTTTGGAATTTTTTTGATTTTTTCTGTATTTAATGATTTTATGAAATATTAAACTTTTTTTTGAAAATATTTTCTGAAATATTAAAATTTTCTGAAATATTTTTGAAAATTATAATATTAAAATATTTTCTTAAATTTCAGAATATTTCTAAAATTTATTCTGAAATATTTTCTGAAATGCTGAAATTTTCATAAATGCTTTTTTTTTTTTCTTTTGCAATTTTTTGATATTTTTCTGCAGCTTTCTTTTTATTTTTTTTTTATAATTTTCTGATTGTTGGGTTAATTAGTGTTGATATGAAATATTAAAAATGCATTTATGATATGAATTGTTGGGTTAATTAGTGTTGATATAGTAATTGGTTAATTGTATGTTTAATTGTTGGTTAATTGTTGATGAAATTAGTGTAGAATTCATTGTATAAAATTTTATAAATAATAACTTTCGGGAATTTTATGTAATTTTCTACAAATTTTGGGAATTCATTTATGCAAATTTTGGGAACTTTGAAATAATTTTTCTTGTTGTAATTTTGGGAATTTTATGTAAATTTCTGAAAATTTGATGTAATTTTAATTTTATAATTTTTTGAAAATTTTATGTCAATTTCATATTATTTTAGGATCGAATGGTTCGATTGGAAACGATGATGGTCGACATGATGAATATCATGAAATCGATGTAGGACCATGGTGATGAGGGGGTGGGCTGTAGATTAGGAATTTTTTTATATTTGAAATGTAATTTTTTCATATTAATATAATAATTTTTTTCCATAATTATCCATTTTTATGTTAATTGCATTCCATTATTTAATATTTATTTTATTAATCAAATTAAAATAAAATAATTAATTTTACTAATTAATTATAATTATAAAATTGTTATTTCAAATTAACAAAAATATTTCTTAGTAAACATATAATTTAGGAACGGGCTTTTTGAACGATTTGTGAATAATAAATGTTGTTCCAAATTTAATGACTAAATATCGTAGGATCCGTTCCAAAATAAATCCTACAACCATCCCAAACATGTATTCCAAACAAATGATACAACCATTCCAAAGTATATTCTAATGGAAGGTTCAAACTGTGTTCCGATGCCCATTCCAAAATAGTGTTACAATGACTGTTCCAAATAGAAACAAAAGTATTCCAAAAAATAATTTACATTTTTAGATAGTCAAGCGTATTTAGGAACGGTTTATGAACAAGTGGTACAAAATCGTTGCTAATTAGGAACGGTGACCACCCATCCGTTCTAAATAATTAGGAATGCTGTTTATTACGAGGAAAGAACTCCCATTCCATGGACGTTCCAAATGTCAGTCCAACAGTGTCCAACTACTAAAAATCGTTCCTAAATCCGTTAAATCCCGCATTTTTTCGTAGTGAACCCCTAGGTCAAACTCGGTGCACATCGATGAAACACCTAAAGTTACTCCTAAGGTTTGTAACCGTCTAACAAATAACCCATTTCCATACATTTTTATGGGTGAACTGATCAAAATGCCCTTATGCAAATTGAATTTTTTTTAAAATTTTTTTGAATGAAAATGCGTAGACAGAGGTTTCTTACGTTTTTTACACAGAGGAGGAATAATGTAATTTGCCTCAACTGATTTTTCTACAATTTAAAAAAAATAAAGAGCAAAATGGACCATTTCAGACCGTTGGTTAAAAATTACAAACCTCAGGGGTTGGGTATTTGTAATTTTTGAAACAACGAGAAAGTATCCATAATTATATCAAATCTTAGGAGAAGTCATTGTAATTCACCTTAAATTATATTTATTTAATCTATTGATGTATAATATATCAATACGTTATATATATATATATATGTATATAATATTGTATGGATCAATCAATTTTTTTAATTCGATCAGATCAGTCGAACTAATGACCCAATAACTTGATCAATTTTATTCCTAGTCCGATTCTGAGAACATTGCTTGGGAGTGGACCGGTCTATGGTGGGTTCAAGATGGAAGGAAGCCGCATGCTTGCGTCGCTGTATAGCCAGCGACGACTCGGCTAGTAAATTATATATTATTTTGGAGAAATTTTAATTAATTTTATTTTTGTGAGCGTGTCGGCTTGCAAATATATCATAGTGTTTGGTTTTGTTTTTAGTTTGTTTTGTTTTGATTTGTGGAGATAGAGAGAGAAAAATAGAGATAAATAAGTGTGTGTTAGAGATATAGTGTATGTTTGGATTTGTTTTTGGAGTTAATTTTAAATAGTGTAAAAATATATTGTATGTATTATGTTATATATTGGGAGACAAGAAACACTGTTCATTGTCAAATCATGTCTCTTTTATATATTTTTATATATGTATATAGTAATATTTATTTTTTTTATATTTATTGTGTTGTATATTAGGAGACAAAAAATACTATTCATTATCAAATCATGTTTCTTTTATATATTTTTATAAATGTATATATATATATAATAATAATTGTTTATTTGTAGGTGAATGTATGTATATATTGAAAAACGTGCCAAAACACCTAGTAAAGGTGTTTTGAGTAATATTATGTTTGTTTTTGTTTTCTCAGTGTCTCAAAAACAAGGGGGAAATGAAACCAAACAAAGGGTATATGATTCTGGAGAAAATTTGATTAAGTTGTATCTAATTTTAGTTTTGGCACATCATTTATATCAACATGATGGCCAATAACTTATTGGGGGTACAGAACAGAGCATGTTATGCATGCAGGGAACTATTTGGTTGGCAGATCTTGGAATCAAATTGTCAAAGATTTGAGTTGAACATCATTTTACTTCGTTCATTTCCAGCAAAAATCTTTGCTTGGGAACTCAGAATATATACATGCGTTGTTCATTTTTGGATAAAATTGCAGCATCCCAAGAAATTATTCTTTTCTTGTAATTTTTTTGGGATAATTACTTTTACACCCCTAATCTATGGTCTGTTTACACAAACCACTCATCTCTTTTGAATAATTACACATATACTTACTAAAATGTAAGCATCATTTACACAAGCAACCCATTTTTAAGAAAAGTACACTTACACCCCTAAAAAGTATTTACATTATTACACAAACTACCCTTATTTTTTGGCTATCAAGGTTGATTTTTGTAATTATGCAAAAAGCAGGGGTGATTTGTATAAATAGACTATATATAGGTCAGGGGGTGTAAATGCGATTATCCCTTTTTTTTATGAAACAACTAAAAATGTAGTGGCGAAGCTAAAACATTGATTTGGTATTGTCCAAATTTAATTAATTAATTTATTGTGATGTCCATAAAAATGGATTGACCCAAAAAGGTCAAGACGATCTTACAAGACGAGAGTCTAAAGAAATGCAAGGTTCCAGAAACCTAAAAAGAGTTCAGGGTACCCCCAAAATATTCAGTCCGAGTAAGAGTACAAGATGCCCCCAAAAAGTAAATTAGTCCTAGGAGGCTCATGCGGCCCAAGTCAATAAGACCTAGCAGGCCCACAGGGAAGCTATCCCCAACCAAAATAGAAGCCCATATTATGTGGTGTCCATAATGTCCTAGGTGGCATCCACGTAGGACTTTCCATGCCACGTCAGAATGCCCCCATAGAATCAGATAAGAATCAGTCGTCCCAGTAGGGACACGAGAAGCTTTCAGCTAGAAATAATCTCCCAGCCCTAAAGTCTTGGGATTTCGACTGAGGGAATGTATCTCCTCAACCACTTTGTCAAAAATTTGGAAAATATCCTTATTTAGATAAAATATATGTATCCACCACGAAGGATTGCAGGACTCCAACCGCCAGTAGATAACTATTCGGTGGGGGTTTCAACCTTATCCAATTTTCAGGAGATAACCATCCATTGAATTTGGGAGAAATTCATTCTTATCCAACTAGCTAAGGGGTTGCTTATAAATTATAAGCTCCCCTAATGGAAAAGGCCAACTTAACTTGATTCTAAACTTTACGGTACTTTCAAACTACAACTTTAATTTCTAACTTGGAGTCTATATTTTGAATTTTAATGTTAATATCTCATTTGTTTCAAATAAAGAAAAAAAATTACTCTCAATTTCACTCATTTGCATTCTCTGAATTCCTAGCACTTTATCTCATTGTTTTGTATTTTATTCGGACCTAAGCACCATTTCTTGCTCACAAAATACTGAATAAAATATTAAATTTGTAAAAGGCATTACAGGAAAAGAGAAAATTGGTGATTAAATTAAAAAAAAAATGAGTTGACAATTTTAATATTATCACTAATTATATATATATATTTAATGACAAGAGTTTTCATTTTGTTCTAATAATGAATTTATAATAGTGACTATTATTGTGTAATAGTTGTCATTGGTAAGAATAATTAACAAAAAAATATGCATTATAAAGTTGTCATTAAATGACATTGACACATGAACAATGACGATTTAATGAGAATAAATAATTATTTTCACTAACATTGTGTCGTCACAAAATGAATATATCACTAATAATTATATAATGACAAGATCATAATTATTATCACTTAATATATATTCTTTTGTGATAATTTTAAAATTATAACTTAATATTTTGTTACTGCATCATACTATAATATACTCTAAGTTTACTCGACCGATTAGACTTTTTTTTTTTTTTTCGATAGAGACCGATTAGACTTATTAGACTCATTTTATAATTTCGAAATACTAATGAAATATTTTTTTCCAAAAAAAAAAAATCTTAACAAGTATTACATGGAAATCATTGCACCTATCAAATTAAAGTTGATAGATAATCATGCCTCTAATCACTAATCACGTGTTAACTTAGCAAAATTATTACGCACCCAATCCATTACTTTATTGCAACCTTCCGTTTTCTGTCTTGTTCTACATATTGCACGCATGCAGAATTAAAGCCAAAATCATTATGTTGCTCGAATCATTTCTTTGTTGCACGAATGTCTAAAGTGAAATATACTTAACACATTTAGCAAAAATACTCAAAGAGCAAAAAAAGTAAAAATAAAAAAATACAAGTAACCCCCTGTGATATTGCAACAGTATAAATTACTTACTATGAAAAATAAAATAGCAATTTACCTTTCTATATTTTTTAAAATGAATCAGTTTAACTCCCCGTGTTTTTTAAAACTAGCCATCGTGGCACGCCGTTCCTGCATGCATATAATAAATATTTTTTACGATTTAAAATATATTATAAATAAGAGTACAATATATATGTTAACACATCACATTAAAAAGAAAAAAAGGAAAGAAAGAAAAAACTAATTTATCAATTAATATAAAAGATAAAAAGCTGAATAAATTAGTTATCATATCAGTTGAGGATTATTTTTTATTACAAAAAAGCAGTGCGACGATGTCATTAACCGCTATTGGTGTGTTAAAAAGAAGTTTATTTTATATAATAGTATAGATGGAGCAATTTACCTCCCTAGAGCAATTTACCTCCCTATTACACTACAAGAAATATGACATTAGCCGTGGTTAATACTAAATAGCCGTAGCGAACAGTCATTGACCACGACCAAGCAACGATTGTCGGTCGTGATTTTTGCGAGGGTGGCTAAAACATTTGTCATGGCTAAAAGTCATGGCGAAATATTTTACCACGGCTATTAGCAGTCGCAAAAAAAAAAATTATGGTGGAAAAGCTAGTTTTTGCAATGGTTTTTATTTAACCGTAGTTAATAATAGTTATTCACCACGGTTTTTTGTCATAATTATTAAAAATATGGCTAATAATGATTTTTTTCTAGTGTTATTGCTCCATTTCAAAGATCACAGGGAGATAAATTGATATATTTTTTTTCATAGAAGGATTATTTGTTCATTTACAATATCACGTGGAGATACAAAGAAGTAAATTGTGATTTTTTTTCATAGAAGAATTATTTGCTCATTTACAATATTATGTGGAGGTAAATTAAAAAAAAATAAAAATAAAAAATGACTGCACCTACTGATCTACATATCTTTTTTGCCGCCTTGCAAATCAAAATGGCGATGCGACAACATCATTAGTATGATCTGTTATAAAAGAAACAGCGATGTTTTTCACTATGTTAATCCCTGCGCGTATCATCATCATGATGACCAGAATTCTTGCAAATGGCACCTTTTTGCATGAAAAATGAGGAACAGCAAAGAAAGGCTTGTGTCTATTAATTCCCAGTCCCAGTGTGAACAAGGGATCCCGGCATAATTGCTCAATCCTCAAATTCTAAAGTATACCAGCTTGTAAATCATTGTGCATGGAAAGACAACTCTATGTGATGTGGGCTATTATGAAAAAAGTAAAATACATTAATTCACCGCCCCTAAACTATTATTCAAGTTGTAAGAATGATCCTTAAAATATAAAATGTTCAAAAAGACTCCTTACTTCTGCAATCGTTATTCTAGTCATTTAGAAAAATTAACATGGCGTTGACCATCTTGCCGTTAGGATCAAAATGCCCTCAATTCAACAGTGTAAAGATGGCTGGAAGTGAAGTATTTAATTGGGTTTAATGCAATTTACCTCCCTATAATATTGTAAATGAACAAATTATTCTCATGATATGAAAAAAAAATAGCAATTTATCTCCCTATATTCTTTAAAATGGAGCAATTTTTACCTCCCTATGTTTGTTTTTTAAAATGAATCAATTTGTGTTCTTTAAAATGTAACAACTTACCTTCCTATTATTGCTCATTTTAAAGAACACGGGGAACTAGATTGATTCATTTTTCCCATTTTTTTTCTTGCACCATTTTGCTGATTGTTTGCAACCAATTATCCAAAAAAATTCAGAATTTTTTTTGAAATATTATGAAATATTATAATTATTCTTTTGGCAAAAATTGCAAAGCCGGGTAGAAGGTGCTCTAGCTCAAAAAAAAAAAAATATATATATATATATATATTACTTTTCATATCATCCGTCACAATATTATTTGAGTGATTTTTGTAATGTGGGATGTGAATGTAAAAAGAGTGTGTCAATTCAAACGTTTGGGCCGAAAACAATCTTGAAAGGAAATTTGCAGGTTGTGCAAATTGGAATATAAGGACCTTTTTATTGTTTTTTGTGCTAAATATTTTATGTCATTTTTAACTTCATAAATCGAATGCATGTAATTTTCTAGGATGCCTCGAACCTGAAATTTGTGAAAAAGGACTGAAAATTGGTCAAGGTCTCAACCGATTATGGGAGAAAAAAATGAAATTGAGTGATAATTAAGTTTTCCATACATTTACTTAAAATTTGGTTGAGATTTCTTAATTTTGTGGGAAATGAATTAGGATTTAGGGTTCTTGAACAAAGCCCTCACTTTGGTTTCTTTGCTAGCATATTAGCTTTACCTTTTGTTAAATTGCTTTCAATAAAATTATTTTTTTCTTTATTTTTATTTTATTAGCAAAATCACTTTTTCTTTTATCCTCACTCTTTTGATAGGCAATAGATTTTCATCTTTATTTTGGATATTTTCATAATTACACTACATCCATTGATTTATCATAACATGTCATGCTGACTCATTTTTTATGGGTTGATGTGTAATGGGAATAAACTAATTTGGTTGCTATTACGCCATTAGATTTGTGGTAGTTTTACCGTTAACAAGAGGGGTATTTTTTTTTATATATTTTATACTTTACGGGCCATCTTGCGACTTGGTGATAATTCAGAGATGATGAATGTAGTTAGCCATTAAGTAAGAGCCCAACCCAAGTACCCCTCTAGCCTAGTAACAACCTAATAAGTCAGCAAAAAGCTTGGGTCCAAGTATTTATTTAGCGTAGCAACATAATAATAGGTGAATAAAGGGCTTGGACCCAACGTAAAAATAGAGCAAGGCCTAGGGATACTATCAGCGGCCTAATGGCTTGGATGATCAACACATGGCAAGATCCAGATGGTCCCATCTCCGTACGTTGGGCCAAATCTTGTAAATACTCCACCACTATTTATTTGTGGATATGTAATCTCAATATTATATTTTATGACCAATATATTTAACTCATAGCTGACTTGAGTATTGGAGTGTTCCTGGTAGGACCCTCAACTACCTTACCTCCTCTTAATGTTTATAGGCTATTCCCAGGAACTGGACCTCTCAAGCATATAGCTCTCACGACCACAATTATTTTGGAACCGTCTATTGGAATAGCTTCTAAACATTAAGAATCTCAGTTAGCTAATGGATAAACCCAAGGTTACAATAATATGGATGAGATCAGGCCCTCATGTAGAACAGGACAAGACATGGTAGCTGCAACACCTGTGACCCTCGAAGAACTGATGTTCCACTCTAGTAAGACCGACTTGCAAAACCTGGTGATTACTTGTATCAAGAACGCATAGCAAGTGATGGGGTAGAGGTCACGTAGAGCGGTAAGTCCCACTATGTCATCAATAAGGCTATTTGAGGAACAAGACTCCAATCTGAACAAGGCGAGAGCTGCATTCCTTCAGTTAAGGAAGAGCGTGAACGAGATGACGATCAAGGGGTCCCACCAAAATGACCAGCGACGACGTCAAGATGAAAAATGATGTGGTATGATAGATGGGAAAATCTCCCAATATGACTAGAAGAGGTTTGAACTGGACATCCTAAGGGTAGATCCAAGAACAATATTGAGGAAAGGATCTCCCTTCTCTATGGAAATTTTAATAGAGGTCGTACCTCTGGGGTTCAAGGTCCTTAGCCTCCTGAGATTATGTAGGAAGTAAGGATCCACAAAAACATCTTACGTCATTTTGAGTATGTGAATGTAGTTGCATGGACAATCAATGCAATAAATGCTAGAGTTTCATCGCTAACGCTCAGGGGTAGCACACAAGAGTGGTTGACATCTCTACTACATGGGAACTGTCATTTCTTACGTTCAGCTATGTTGAAAATTTATGTACCAATTCACTAATAAAAGAAAAACTAAGAGACCAAACACATATTTGTTCAACATATGGCAAAAAAAAAAAAGGAGAAACGCTAAGATTCTTTCTGAATAGGTTCAATAACGAGTTGTTAGAGTCTAGGATATGAAGATTGAAATGATTGTGCATATCTTAATTCATTACACAATGGACCTTTTGCAATGGTGTCAGCTCGTAATCCTTCCATGATGAATGAAGGGGGGGGGGGGGGGAGATCATCACTATGAAAAAACGGTGACTGGACGGACTGATCACCTAGATATGACCACAAAGGTCACCAACAACAGGATGAGTTAGGAAAAGGTCGTATAAACATAGAACAATATAGGTCGAAATGACGCCCCGCCCAGGGGGTTCGGTGGTACACACCATTGATGACCACAAGAGCGCGAGGTCTTATGGCCGTAGAGCACTTACATGTGGTCAAATGGTCAGGAAAGATGAAGGATAAACCTAAAAACTTGGGTCTCCGTAAATATTGTTCTTTCCACAAAGGCTGAGGTCAAGAAACGAAAGACGACTATCAGTTAATGGATGAGACAGAGAGGTTGATACGTTAAGGAGACTTAAAAGAATTCTTAGTGCAAGAAGGTAGGAGAAGAGGTCCACCAAGAGTGAACGCCAAAAGAAAACAAGGTAGGCGTTGTAGGAGTTGGTCACCATGTTCGCCACCTCGCATATCATACAACCTGGATCACAAGACGGACAAGAAATTAGGGATAATAAATAATGGGAGAAAATACACCATGGAGAAGGATCATACACACCATAGTTGGAGGTCATACAAATGGGGAATCACAAAGACAGAGGAAAAAGTCGACTAGGTAACACCACTTCCTCATGAGGCCTTGAGCATTCGACCCAGGGGACAATCGATCATATTTGATGAACCTGACAGAATGAGGGACGTTCATAATGATCCCATGGTCATCGTTATAGATATTGCAGACTTTGAAGTACACAAGGTATTGGTTGATAGCGGAAGTTTGGTGGATATCATATTTCTAGATGCATTGAACAGATTGGAAGTGGACATCACAACATTGAGCCCATCGCAACACCATTAAAGGAATTTGGAGGGTCTGAAGTCATGCCTCTTGGGACAATCATGTATCCCACCCCCTTAGGAAAAAAATCAAGTAGGAAGACTCATTTCCTAAGGTGCTTAGTGGTGGATCGGAAATTCGCATATAATGTGATATTATGGACCAGATCTTAATAAATTTCAAGCCATGGTATCTACTTTCCACCTCAAGATGAGACTTCCGACCAAAGAAGGACTAGGGAAGGTAATTGTAGATCGGAAACTAGCAAGAGAACGTTATGTTACTTTAACTCAAAAAGGTCAAAAATGAAAAGGAGATAGCAATGGAAGGAGGTCCAAGATTTGTAAGGTCCCGACGTAGGAGAAGAGAACAAGAAAAGAAAAATAGAAGAGACAAGGGCCAAACGAATGAACATAAGCAAATTGAATTGTTCCCAGGAGATGTAGAGAAGGTCACAAGGATCGGAGCTCACATGTCGGAGAACTTGGAAGTGATGACCTTTGATTTTTTTAAGAAGTAACACTAATTTCTTTGCATGAAAACTTTCAACTTTTCAGGAATTGATCCCAATGTGATCGTGCATCGGTTGAATGTTGATCCTTTGGCATGACTTACCAGGTATAAGAAGAGGTTATTCGGTAAAAAGATGAATAATATCATTGGGCGAGAGGTTGAAAGTTTTGGCGGTAGCGTATATGCTTGACATCTAATTCACATAATTTTATCAAATGTGTTCATCGTACCCAAAGGAGAAGGAAAGTGGCGCATGTGTTCGGACTTTCAGATCTCAACAAGGCATGTCCTAAAGATCCATACCCCCATCCTCGGATAGATCAATTAGTTGATTTAACCACATGATTTGCAATGTTAAGTATGATGGATGCATCCAAGGTTACCATCATATTCATGGCAGTGAAGATTAGAACAAGATACTTTTCATAACAAAGAACAATATTTTTCGCTATAGGGTCATGCATAGGTCTTAAGAATGTAGGAGCTACCTATCAAAGGTTAGTAAAACACATGTTTAAAGAGTTGATAGGTCACATTATGGAAGTATATGTAGATACCATGCTCGTAAAGAGCATCGGGGAAGGAGGATCACATCCAACACTTGTCTGAATGCTTGGAGATAGTAAAGAAGTGTGGTCCTAAATTGAACCCCGCGAAGTGAACTTTCAGGTTAAAAAAAGAGGAAAGTTTTTTAGGTATATGGTCACTAAGAGAGGTATAAAGGCCAACCCTAAGAAAATTTAAGCAATGATGGAGATGTCATCAACAACAACAATCAAGGATGAGCAAAAGTTGATCGGTAAGATAGCATCCATGAATAGTTTTCATCTAGATTAGTATATAGAAGTCTTTTGCTATTCCAAGTCATTGCGTAACGTCAAAAAACTTCTCGTGGACAAAAGAATGTAAGAAAGTATTTTAAGATCTCAAGATGTATTTTACAGAAGCACCTTTGTTATCAAAACCTACCGGGGGGAACATTTATACTTGTATTTAGCAATATCAGAAGCAGTAGCCAGTTCAGTCCTGGTCAAAGAGGTTTAAGGTGACCAACGACTGGTTTATTGGATCAGTAGGATGTTGCAAGGGGTAGAGAAAAACAACTTGGAGATAGAGAGTGACGTTACTTTCAGTTAAATCACATTGTAGTCTTAATTGATGAACCATTGAAATAAGTCATCTCAAAACTGGAGGTATCAGGTCGTTTGGTAAAATGGGAAATTGACTTAGGATAGTTCTCCATTGAGTATAAAGGAAGGAAAATTGTGAAGGGGCAGATATTGGCAGACTCATAGCTGAAATGAGTAGTAACGATAAAGCAAAAGAAGTACAGATGGCCATGACGGATAATTGGGTCGTGCACATGGAGGAGGTCATCAATTAGTCATAAGGGAGGTCTAGGTATTTGGATAATAGGACTAGGTGGGTCGATTTGGAATCTGCAATTAGATGGGATTTTCAATTAACAAATAAAGAGGCAGAGTATGGGGCCTTGATCATGAGTCTAGCAATGTTCCAACACTCACACCGCAAAAGGTCATTGCATTTACAGATTCTCAATTTGTTGCTAATCAATTCACGGGACATGAGGCCCAAGATGACATAATGAAATGGTACCTACAAAAGGTTAAGATATTAGTGTCTTCTTTTGAAAGTTTCAATCTGCAACAAATTCTAAGGACAAAAAATGAAAGAGTTGATGTGTTTTCTAAGTTTGCTAACTTAGTCATGGGAACAAGAGTAAAAAGGTCATAGTAATAGTTTTGCAAGACCCTAGCCAAGAAATAGATCAGGGGTCAACAATTGTTGCCTCGGTTGAAAAATACCTAGATGGAAGAAACAGATAGTGGAATACTTGCTAGAAGGAAAAATGGTAAACAAAGAAGTCGAGAAACATAGGTTGAGAAGAAGGGGTGGTTGGTTCATGATGATCGATGGGAGCTATATAAGAGAGCTTTTGAGGGACCACTTTGAAATGTTTAGACCAGGAAAAAGCAAAAATATATGTTGAAAGAGATCCACGAGGATGTTGTGGAATCACTTGGGTTGGTCATTAGCTTAAAAGTCATGTTGATAAGGCACTATTGGTTGTGTTAATTTAAAGATGCCAAAAGACGATGTGAAGAAGTGCACTCAATCTTAAATACATGCAAACTTGATCCATCAGTCCGCGGTCAATATGGAGATGATTAAAGAAACATATCCATTTGATCTATGGGTAATAGATATTGTAGGACAACTTCCATTGGCGGAAGGACAGAAGAAGTTCATCATAGTGGCGATTGAATATTTTCAAAAATGGGTGGAGGCGGAAGCATAGGCTAAAATCATAGACAACAAGGTCATGAATTTTATTTGGAGAAATATCGTGTATCGGTTTGGAGCACTTCAGTCCTCATATCAGATAATGAGACCCAATTTCAAAGAAGGAAGATAACAAATTGGCGTAAAGAAATGTGCATACAACAAACTTCACCTCGGTAGGAAATCTGCATGCTAATGGGCAAATAGAGGTCACAAATTGCATTATCTTTACCAATTTGAAAAAGAAAGCTGAAGGGAGCACAAAGTAATTAGGTGAAGAGATACATGGCGTGTTATGGACATAAAGAAAAACTCCTAGAACTTCTACGAGAGAAACACCAATTTATTGGTCTTCGGTCCAGAGGTGATCATACCAACATAAATTGGGTCAATGAACTATAGGGTGACGATATATGATTGAGAGGAGAACAAAATAAATAGAAGGTTAGATGTGAAGGTCATTGAAGAAAAAAGAGATAGGGTTTACGCTAAAACTGTGTAGTATAAAAATGATATGATCAAGGCATATAACAAAGAAAGAGCAGAGGTTATCAAGTAGGGGACCTCGTGCTTACGAATGTGAAGGTTCAAAGCGCGTTGGAAAATTAGATGCCCAACTCCGATTATTGTTGGCGAGCCTCGTGTTGAGCGCCGTGTTGTGCTCGAGAAGTAAGGCTCCGCTTGTCCTTGCTCTCTTTGGTGCCATTTGGAGAGATATAACCAGTAAAAATAAAAAAAAATGGTGTTTTTGGAGAGCCCAAGTGATGGGCAATCGTTTAATCGGAGAGATTCTACAAGAAATTGGGGTGGGTCGACGGATTTGAGAGCAAAATAGGGAGAAATTCAAAAGTTTTGTGAAGTGGAGAGAAAACATGACCGTTTTGGGGTTTTAAAATTTGAAACTTGCGCAACATGGCCGTGTTCTTCTCGGGGCATCTGCTTTTTGATGTTGCTCGACAACACGGTTGTGTTCTGGAACGTGGCCAGGGCGTGTTTTCATAAATCTCAGTGAGGAAATGACACGCCTGTGTTTTGCAACACGGCTTGTTCGTGTTTTCGTAATGGGCGTCGTTTGGGTAAATCTGCAGTATAGAGCAACGACATGGACTGAGCAGATTTATAAAGGAGAAAAAATAAAATAGAAACTAGAGATGGAAAGGATTCAGGTTACTTCTCGAACATCGCTTTTGTTTTAAGTCGTTAGCTCGACTGTGTTGTGGGCGTTCCAGCTGAGGGGTCATGGAGCTACAAATTGTCCCCCTTTTCGATTGGAGTCGCGACAACATAGTGCTTCAACCGTTGATTATTGACTTTAAATGCGCCTGTTGCTTCGCTCCAAACCTCGACTGCGCCATAGGAAAAAACTTTACGAACATGAAGGGTCCCGACCAACGCGAGCGGAAATTTCTGGAAAACGACGGACACGAGAGTTCAATAGCGAAAACAATATCACGATCTCGGAATTTCCTTCGAAGAATGAATTGGTCATGCCAGTTTTTGGGTACGTTCCTTGTAGAGTTTGCACTATTGTAAGCATCAAGTCTTAGCTCGTCAAGTTCACTTAATTAGAGATTTCGTATCTCACCCGCTGATTGAGGTCAAAATTCATTTTTTATAGCCCAAAAAGCCCTATGCTCAAGTTCAACAGATAAGTGACAAGATTTTGCATAAGAAGACGAAATGGGGTAGTGTGGATAGGAGTTTTATACGCAGTGATAGGCCCACAAGGCATCATCAAGTTGAGAAGATCAATATTTCGGGAAGTGGACACAACTTTTTCTAAAATTGACTTGATTTCCCGATTCGACACTTTGATTGCTCACTAGTTTGGGGACGGTATGGGGTTAGAAATTTTATGGACGAGCCTGTAGGAGGGTTTCAAATTGTTTTTCAATAAAGTGGGAACCTTCGTCACTAATCACAGTCGTAGGGGCACCAAAATGTGGAAATTGATTTTTTTGAAAAGTTTGATCACAGTTTGGTATCACTAGTTGGGGATGCTACAGCTTCTACCCATTTGGAGACATAATCAATAGAACCAAGATGAACTTATTCCCAAACGACGGTGGAAAAAGGACCCACGAATCAATTCCCCAATATCAAAAATCTCGACCTAAAGTATGTAATTTAAAAGCATTTCATGACGCTTCGAGATGTTCCCAACTCGTTGACAGTTATCACATGCAAACACAAATTGATGAACATCTTAAACATTGATGGCTAATAAAATCCAGATTGCCAAAATTTTAGCAGTATTTTAGAGCTACTAGCGTGACCCCATATGAAGATGAATGACAATGATATATGAGTCTCGAATTTCGTCTATTGGTAGGCATCTCCGTAACACTCCATCAGCGCAATTGCTTGTAGAGGTACGGTTCGTCCCCAAACAAAATAGTGAATATCCGAGAGAAATTTCATTTTCTGATGGAAAGTCATATCAGGAGGTAGGATACCACATGCTAAATAATTCACAAACTCAGCATACCAAGGTACTTCAGTAGACATTAAAGAAAACAATTGATCATCGAAAAAAGAGTCATCGATTGGAATTTTGTTACCCATTTGGTTCTCAAATCGTAGACGGGATAGGTGGTCCGCTACGGTATTTTTCGTCCCTTTCTTGTCTCACATCTCTAGGTCAAACTCTTGGAGTAGAATTAACCATCGGATCAAACGTGGTTTTGCATCCTTCTTGCTCAAGAGATACCTAATAGCTGCATGATCAGTAAAATAATCACTTTAGAACCAATGGTGTAGGAACGAAATTTGTCAAAAGGCAAACATAACGGCAAGCAATTCCTTCTTACTGGTGTCGTAGTTCATTTGGGCATCGTCAAGAGTACGGCTTGCGTAATAAATTACGTGTAGCTTGTTCTCTTTCCATTGGCCAAGAACAACCCCCACTGCGAGGTCACTTGCGTCACACATGATTTCAAATGGAAGAGACCAATCAAGGGGTTGCATAATAGGTGTTGAGATGAGGGTTTGCTTTAACTGATTAAATCATCAAGACATTCATTGTTCAAATCAAAAGGAACATCTTTAATGAGAAAATTAGTTAATGGCTTGGCAATTTTCGAAAAGTCCTTAATGAAACGCCGGTAAGTCCGGCGCGACGAGGAAGCTTCGAATGTCGTTACGAGGTATGGGGAGGTAGTTTCTCAATTATTTTAATCTTTGCTCGATCGACCTCGATACCTCGTTCGGACACCAAATGCCCCAAAACAATACTTTCTTTTACCGTGAAGTGACATTTCTCCCAATTGAGAACGAGATTGACTTCCTTGCATCGTTGCAACACTTTTGTTAGATTGAGGAAACATTCATAAAAAACTATGCCATACACAGAAAAATCATCCATAAACACCTCCATTATACTCTCAATATGCTCAGAAAAAATAGCCATCATGCATCATTGGAAAGTAGCCAGAGCATTACATAAACCAAAAGGCATCCTCCTATATGCAGACGTGCCATAGGACACGTGAAAGTGGTCATTTTTTGATCGCTAGGATGAATGGGTATTTGCAAGAACTTGAATATCTCAGATAGAAAAAATAAGAATGCTTGGCTAATCATTCTAGCATCTGATCAATGACGGGAAGTGGAAAGTGATCCTTTACGAGTGCCTTATTCAGCTTCCTATAATCTATGCACATGCGCCATCCGTGATTGTCCTAGTAGGTATCAATTCATTGTTTTCATTTTTCACGACTGTGATCTCCTTCTTGGGAACTACCTGTGTAAGGCTAACCCAACGACTATCAGAGATTGAAAAATTATCCGGCATCTAACAACTTAAGGACTTCCTTTTTTTACATCCTCCTTCATATTAGGATTCAATTGTCTTTTAGGCTTAACGGAAGGATTATAGTCATCTTCTAACTAAATTCGATGCATGCAGACAGATGGATTTACCGCCTCTGATGTCATCAATTGTGTAGCCTATAACACTCATATACAGACGTAATACCTCAAGTAATTGGTACATTTCATATTCATTCAACTTGGCATTGACTATCACATGATATGTTGAGTTGGGTTCAAGAAATTCATACCTGACTGTGGAAGGAAGGGGTTTGAGTTTAACTTGGGTTGCGGGCTTAGGTGTTTCCTTACCTTTTTTTAGAATTTTCTGACTACACGGTCGTGTTGGAGAACACAGCCTAGTCCTCGTCAGAAGCACTCGACAACACATTCGTGGTCTGCAGCACGTTCGTTCTTCGTCAAGAAAAAACAAACAACATAGACGTGTTTGTGAACACGGACTGCCGTGTTCCACATGGGTTTCTTCGCATTTGTCTGTCTGTTGTCCTCTGCGCCATCTGTCGGGTCTAGAGTCTTTTCAGTACAACGAATCGATCGTTTTCATGCTCAGATGGCTCATCTTAGACCAAAACACGTTGCAAGTCGTCATCTATCCGAACTCAGAAATACCTTCGTTGACTGCGTGTCTACATCATCAATCCTGCAAATGGAATCACCGAATTTAGTAGCATTTGAAAGATTAATTCAACCCTTTCATCCCCAACATTCAAAAAGAGTTTTGTTCCTAACGTCGATGATAGCACCGGTGGTAGCTAGGAAAAGGTCTTCTGAAATTATGGGGATTCGGGTATCTTCCTCCATCTCAGAACAACAAAATCAACAGGAATGAAAAACTACCTACTCGAATTGGTATCCTCAAGAACACCAACAGGATATTTCATAGGTTCTATCAGCCAATTGCAAAGATATAGTGGTTGGATTTTAACTCACCCACATTTTAATCAATTGAAAATAGATAATGGCATCAAACTGACACTAGCTCCCAAATCACACAATGCACGATCAAAATTCATATTCTCAATTAAATAAGGAATAGAAAACTACCGGGATCGTTCAGCTTAGGGGGTAGCTTATTTTGCAAACAAAGCACTACATTCCTGAGTTAAAGCCACGATTTCATAGTATTCCAATTCGTTGTGTTTGACAGTATGTCTTTCAAGAATTTGGCGTATGAGGGAATTTGTGAAAGAGCTTCCGTAAAAGGAATATTGATATAAGGTTTTTTAGCACATCAAGGAACCTACCGAATTGTTTGTCTAACTTGCTTAGCCAACCGCTTGAAAAATGGGATGGGAGGTTGGTATGGCTTAGGCGGCTCATACTGTAGATTCCTTATCTTTTTCCTTCACCTTGTCAGTTTCCCCACTCAAGTTTTGATCTTTAATAACCTCGATACATGGGGGTCCTCACTCTCTTTGCCTAACACCTTCCCACTCCTTAAGGCAATGGACCTTGCACTGTTTTTCTCGCATTCGTCCAGGTGGCGCCTGGTAAACATACCGGGTTGCCTAATAGAGGTGCTGGCTTGCTGGGCTATGTGATTTTCTAACATCGTATGTGGTAACTAGAGAGTCTACCTTGGATGTTAGTGTCTAAGCCTCACCCATAGATTGCCCTTGTTGCCTAAATTCCTCATTCGTCTTAGTTTGGGCAACTATAAAGGTTTCAAGCACAACCTCTAAGTTAGACTTTGGTAGATGGGGGTTCAGATCAAATATTTGTTTGAAAAACCAGGCGCTGGGGGGAAACATTCTGTCGCGTTGGTTGTTTTTGTAGGATAAATTGGAATTGTTCTTCCAACCGGGATTAATAGGTTTCAGAATACGGATTATTTCCCCTATGTTGGTTGTTCACAAAATTGGCTTGCTCCTCTTGGCTAAGACTAAAGTTCCCAAGTCTACACTCATTAGCCACAGTCCATCCACAATTTTGACAAGTAACATTGGTATGAGAATTTCACGGCATGCACATTATTCACATTCATGGAGTCAAATTTAGAAACGAGTGCATCCATTCTAGCATTAAGCATATGAAAGAGTCTACTCATACTTACTATCGTCTTCACTGGGACTGCTCGCTCATTGGACCATTGGTGATGGTGTAGAGATATCTCCTCCAGTAGATTGTATCTTCTCGGGACACTCTTGTTCATCAGAATCCTCCTGCAGCTGCATCAACTCAGGATCTAGTGCTATGGTTAGACCATTGCAAAAAGTATGAAAAATTAACCACTTTATAACCCATGATGAGGATACACCCTAAGCAAGTCCTTAAATCTCTCCCATGCCTCAATATAAGATTCCCCTTCTTTTTGCGTAAAAGATTAAATTTTTCATGCGCAATTCAGCAGTTTTGCTCGGGGAAAGTATTTAGCCAAAAAGCTTGAGACATCTCATCCCAAGTTCGGATGGAGTTCGGGGGAAGGGAATGCAACCATGCTCTAGCCCTATCACGTAAAGAGGACGGAAATAACCCAAGTCTAATTGCATCGGGTGTGACCCCGTTAATCTTAAATGTATCAGAGTACTCTAAAAAGATAGATAAGTACAAGTTAGGATTCTTCCATGCCTAAACCCCCAAACTGATTCTGTTGTACCATATTTAGTAGAGCCAGTTTGAGTTCGAAATTGCTCGACCTACTCTTCAATACTCGGGAGTAGACATTGGGTAGTAGGTATCCCGAATTTCGCTAGGCCCTCTCCTCGTTTTCTTGAGCCGCCATATGGACAACGGTCTGTTGTCACTACTCGCGTCTCCCTTGATGGAAGGTTCGTTCGATCTCCGGACCGAATGTAACCAAATTGTCACTGCTACGAGTTCTTCGCATTAATGAGCCTGAAAAGCGAAAATAGAAACTGTATCAATATGCTAGACTAGACGGAGAAAATAAAGCAAGATAAAATAATGATCGAATCTAATTAAACTGTATAATTCTAATATCACAGTTAATCCCCAGCAACAGCCCCAAAAACTTGATGAACCAAAATCGCAAGTGCACGGTGTATCGCGTAGTACTCAAGATGTCGATCCCACAGGGACTATTGTGATTACCAGATTTACTCAATTTTGATTAGTCAGACCGAGATATACAAGTGAAACAATTGATTGGACTGAAAAAGCAGATAATTTAAAGCGAGAAGGTAAATAATAAGATCTGAGAGTCTAGAATCAAATTTTCCCGCAATGATCGATTAATGAACCTATCAAGAACTCTTTTTTACTCAATGTGATTAAATCCGAAGGCAATTATCTTAATGTCGTTTACCATCCTCTTTCAAGTATGTGGAAATTCGTATTCGATTAATTAATCTACCTATTTTCATGGAGATATAATTAAATCGAACCCATTGAGATCATGACAATTAATGAGATCCTCATAGAAATTAATCATGTTTTCGCGGGTAATTCCTAGGTTTAATCTCTGAATTTTTAACATGGAATTTCGCCTTTCAGTACTTCACTCGGTGTTTAAAACATGTAAACACGTGGCCAACATATTCACAAGACAAATAAGTGCTCAGAAATTAACTCGGATCAATTCGCACGAGACAGAAAAGAAAACTAGAATAAATTCATTAAACTATCAAAGGGTTCAACATGACCCTAGAACAAGAATTCTACTCAGCCATAAAGTTAACGAAAAAGCTAAATAAATATTCCAGAAAATACACCAACTAAAATGCTAAAAAGAATAACGGATAGGAAGAACTGTAATTTGATCATCCTAGCCGTCTTGAAGCTTCCTCGACTTCTTCGTGTCTCTTCAAGCCTTGTATATGCGTTCCCTAAACTCCTTTTTCACGTCCCTAGTTCCCCCTTTTATAGTTGTAGTGTAGCCAAAAAGGCAGAAAATCTGAACGATTCTGTTTCCAAGTGAAGAACACGCCCGTGTAGCGTGAATACGGTCAGGCCATGTTCTCGTGCATTTCTGCAGCCAAATCCGACACGGCCGTGTTCTATTCGGATGATTTTGGCTGGCGATTTGATTATGTGAAACACGGGTGTGTGCAAGGATACCACATGGCCGTGTTCTGTCAAACATGGGCGAATTCTTTTGTTTAGTCCATTTTTCTCATGAATTATGCCTGAAAAGGGAGAAACAACCAAAAGCAGTATCCAAAAAAGAGTTTGGTATAAAAAAGTAGTAAATTACATGGAATCTTACTTAAAAAGACGGAAAAATGCATGTGTTGCCCCTTCACAAATACGTAAAATCTCTACTTATTAGACCTCATCCATGGTAAAGGCCCACAATCACCAGAACAAATTGCTCAAAGCATTCTCAAGAACACAACAACATACTCAAACGCAAGGATGTTGAGGCTGGTCATACTGCAAACCAACTACAAATGGCAGCCCCCACCGATGGATTGGATTACTGTCAACTTTAATATTGCCCTCAAAGACGACACATGCTTTGCTTTCGTTTTGGTTCAGAATACCAAAGCTTCCTCATTTGTTAGAAGCAGCTGAAATCTTCATGTATAAATCCTCCCTTTCAAAACTTCGAGCTATCCGCCTTGCTATCGAAAAAAAGAACGGAAATAATGCCGACAAAGTCATTTTTTAGTTAGATTCCTTAGACGCCATCTGTTGGATCAACAACAAAAGGAAGAAATGGATCGGCTACCGTTCTGGACATTCAGGCAATTCAAAGGATCTGGGAATGTAGGTCAAATTGTAACTTTAACACATCCTTAGATTCTGTAACTCATTTGCCCATGGTATCTCCAAGTGGGCTCAAGGTGCAAATTGGGACGGCCCAATCCCAACCCCTACTTTTCACTAGATGTTTTCTATGATAAAGAGCCTTACAACCCTGAAACATTACTGTTTTGCTTAATGAACTTTTTTACTACATCAAAGAAAAAAAAAAAAAAAAGAAAGACATCAAATGACAACAAGAGCAAAGTTTCCATCTTATTTTGAAATTGAAAGTTAAGAACTTTCTCCAAAACCTTGATTCCCACATTTGGGAAGAGATTCGGGTGACCCCTAGTCACTGCAGAGAAACTCGAAAAGCCTTAAGAGTGAGGCGGGTTGGCGCCCAAAGGTTAAAAAAAAAGGATATTCTCTCCTTCAAATGCCTTATCTACTCGAAATGCTAGTAAAGAATGTGACTGTTAAATGCTCCATTAGGACGAGGAATTTTTTTTAAAATTAAATTTGATCACATCAAATTAATTATACAGAATTATTATATATTAACACTACTTAAATTGCATGCAAATTATATATCAAGTTGTAATACACTTATCATATAAATAATTTTAAGGTAAATTACAGCTACCTCCACTGAAGATTGGCATAATTACAATACCCCCTCGTTGTTTTGAAAAATTACAAATACCCCCCTGAGGTTTGTAACCGTCTAACAACTAACCCATTTCCATCCATTTATATGAGTGAAATGACCAAATGCCCTTATGCACTGAATTATTTTTATTTAATTTTTAAATTTTTTTGGACTATAATGCGCAGAGAGAGATTTCTTAAGTTTTTCACACAGAGAGCAATAATGCAATTTTCCTTAGTTGATTTTTCTGCAATTTTAATAAAAAAATTCAAGGGAAAAATGGTTAATTTTAGGCCTTTGGTTAAAAATTACAAACCTTAGGGGGGTATTTGTAATTTTTAAACGAGGGGGTATTTGTAATTATGCCAAACTCAAAGAAGGTGATTGTAATTTATCCTTAATTTTATTTTAATCAAAACCAATACGAATTATAATTTCTCTTAAGATATATAATAGCATACACCAAATAAATATAAGCTAAACTCAAAAATATAAAATTCGAAATAGAAATCAATTTTCCCATTATCAACTAAATTCTCGTATCAATGCACACACTGAATTGATTCATCACTCCAAAGTTAATTTGAAACTTCAAATTCCTAAGGATAAAAAAGTGTAAGGTGCAATTCCTGGGTGAATAGCAATTTACCCCCCTGTGATAATCGAAAATAATAATTTACCCCCTGTGATAATTAAATAAGCAATTTACCCGCCTCTGTTAAAATAAAAGTAGCTCACTGCCTACTTGTAAATTTTAAACGGTAGTGTATTTATGAAATATCTAAAATACCCTCTCTTATATTCAGAAGAGGGGGTTGACTTTCAACTTGATGCAGATGAGAGAGAGAGAGAGAGAGAGAGAGAGAGAGAGAGAGAGAGAGAGAGAGAGAGAGAGAGAGAGAGAGAGAGAGAGAGAATAAGCTTAAACGCTAGATCTAAGAAATCCCAAATCCGATCGAAGAAATCCTTTGAAAATTGAAAGAAATTGCTGAGAATATTGTGAAACTCCGTTGAAATACCAAGTGTCGTAACCCTATATCTCAGAACTCATTTCTTTAGTGTTGTTTAAGCTTATTCCCGAATGCGATTTCAAACTGTAAAGTGGAAGAACAAAGAGAATGTTGTTGTTTGAAACTTTGAGATTCTGAAGGCGCGCGTGTTTGATTTGAAGGTAAGTTTCTGATTTTCATTTCTAGGGTTTAATATGTTCATTTTTGTAATAATTTTTTGATTCCGAACTTTTATTCATTTTTTTTCTACAAGGAAGTTCAGAGTTGAAAGTTTTGAGGAAAGAAGACGGATTAAGATTTTGGGTGCTAAAAATGGAGGTACACACTGTAATATTGTTTATATATTTCTTTGTAAAAATTGTTTATTTATGCTGGGGTGTGGCCCAGAGTGGCTATTTTTTATTTTATGTATTGGGGGTGTGCCCCAACTATATATGTTGTTTATTACATGTTGTGTATGATATGTAATGGGGGTGTCCTCCACATGATGTTATTTATTATATTTTGCTGGGGGTGTGGCCTCAGATTTGTTTGTATTTGTTTTTACTTGTTATATGTGCTGGGAGTGTGATCCCAACTTATTGTGGGCTGATATTGTTTTTTTCTGATGCATTTTTTTCCCTGTTTTATGTTGGTGTATGCAGCCATTTGAATGCCATAATATAGAATTCTGGTGGGGTGGTAAAATTATACACAATCCAACTGTGAAGTATGTAGGGGTAAAAAGCATGTGTTTGAAAACATTGACCTAGACTTTCTTGGATTGATAGAATTAGGGGGTATGTATGAAGAGGTTGGTGGAGATGTAATATCTTGAACTTCTTTTTAAAGTACCAACAGATAATGGGTGGGGGGGGGGGAGGAGTGGTTGAGAAGGATCAGGAATGAATGTCCTGGTCTGTGCATTGCTGATTTACAAAATGTGTATAAGGGGTTAGATGTACCAGTAATAATTTATGTAGAAGAAGAGGATGGTAAGCCAATTCAAGTATTAGACAATGAAGGCAACATAATACCCCCTGAAGCTGAAATCACATACTTGTTGGAGGGTATTAATTTTGATGACATAGAATTTGAGGATGTTGGGATGAGGCCTGAGGGTGATAGTCGTGCAGTAAGGGGTGGGGGTGAGGGTGATGATGAAACTGCTAGGGTTGGGGTTGAGGGTGAGGGTGAAGTAGTCAGGGGTGTGGGTGATGGTGGAAAAGAAAGGGTTAGGGCTGAGGCTGAGGCTGAAAGGGAGAGAATACAAAAGATGAAGGGGAAAAGGAAAATGTCTGAACTAGATTTCAATTGTGCTGAGATATCAGAGTCAGAATTTGATGACTAATCTGATTCTGATTATGTATAGCCAATTGATAGTGATGATAGTGAAACTCCTAGTCTGGCCTTAGAAGATATAGAGGACTCATCTAATGATGATATATTTATCCAAAAAAATCTAAGTAAAAAAACATCTGATGAGCAAACTCAAAAAATTTGTTGAAAAAAGTTGAAAAAGCAAGCAGCCAGACAGAATACAAAGAGGGTTGAGGTTGAGGAAGGGGAATGGTTCAGTGATCTAGGGGATGAAGATGATTTAAATAGAACCAACCTAAGTGAAGGTGAGGGTGAAGGTGAATGTCCCAAACATCCAATTTTTTAAAGAAGACAACAATTTAAAACACGTGGAACTTGTTGTGGGGTTAACTTTTGAGAATGCTCAACAGTATAGGGAGGTCCTGAGAGATTGGTGTGTCAGGCATGGTTATGATATTGAATTTTTAAAGAATGAAAATCATAGGATCACTGTCAAATGCAAGCATGATGGGGTGTGATTGGAGGGTCCATGCATCACCAATCATGGGTGGTCCAACCTTTCAAATTAAAACAATCAAGGGCCAACATTTTTGTGCAAGAACATATGATAACACTTTGGCTAAGACATCTTATTTGGCAAAACAGATGGAGAATGCTATTAGGGATAATCCTAATATTCCCATTCAACAATTGGATAATACAATTTTGAGAAAATGTCATGTTGAATTGAGTAGATTCAAAGTGTTAAGGGCCAAGAAGAGTGCATTAGAGGCAATAAGAGGAGGGCTGACTTAAAACAGTATGAGTGTCTGTGGAATTATTGTGAAACTGTGAGACACCACTGTTAGAATAGGTGACCATGTAAGCCAATTTTGGCAGGAAATATGTAACCTATGTCTAGACAATTTCAGGTATTTGAATAAATCATTAATGAATAAAGAAGTGAATTTCATTTGCATCACTTTGTTTGTGTTCACTTATATTTTGTCTTCCATATCTGTTCACTACGCAAAACAAAGCCCACGGACTGAGAATCAATTTCGGAGACTGGGACTATGCTTGGAGGTAGGTCCATGGAATCAGTCTTCCCGAAATCAGTCCGGAAATCTCCAAGTCAAAGGAATCCGAAAAATGGGGTACCGCGGGATTCCATTTGAGACTTGCACTAAGCACCGCTGTCGTATTTTCATTCGACGGGTGACGAGGGTCGTCTAAGCAGTGTTAGTGGGTTAGCATGCTAGGACGCAGCTGACTGAGGTGACTCGCGGGAACCGTCTTACGGAGGACCTTGAGTATGGTCAGCAAGGTATGACGTGTATTCCCGGTTCCAACGGTACAGGTCAACCCTTTGACTTGAGGAATTGCTAAGTTTACCTGTACATCAGGGCTGTATCTTAGATATGGTGAGAGATTGCCAGAATTCTCTTTGGTAGTCATAAGCCATGTCTAGTGCAGTTCTGGTGTGCAAAGTGACAGTAGTTTCCAAGAAAGGATCTGTCTCCTGTCAATAGGTTTGGCAGTTGAGTCTCATGTATACTCTAGGTCTTGTCCCTAAAACTGTGGCCACAGTGACTGAACAGAAGGGAAGGATTCCCTTGCGGCGTTTAGTGAGGACAGACCGACACTTAGGTCCAAAATGGGTACCTGCATTTTCCGTGCCTAGACTCTAAGTGATGAGACGAAGACAGAAGGACAAGTGTACTGTTAGAGCCTAAATGTTCATCCCTGAATATTTCACCTAGTCTCTAGTGCCATGGACCGTTGCTAGATGGCCACCCATGGTAACGGAAGGATTCTAGGAATCCGACCAAGTCTAGCTGAAAGGTGAACCTAAAGAGTCACACACTATCCACACACATTTAGATATTTAATTAGGAATTAAATATTGGAGGAAGGAATGATTAAATTGGATTTAATCGGGTCCTTATTTTTCTTGGAGAAATAATTCCTTCTATTAGATATTAAGAATTAAATTGATAAATTAGATTTATCAAAAGGGATTTATTTAATGGGCTTAAATAATATTTATATTATTTTTAGCCTCTGAAATATTTAAATAGGTTTTAAATATTCCATTAAATTAAATTAAATCAACGGTGAGATGAATGGGAGAGATGGATGGCTAGGATGTTTTGACTAGGTCAAAACACTACTTTGACTAGGACTTTGACTAGGTCAAAATCCTAGTCAAAATAGAGTTCTTGAAAGAGGAGTTTAAAGAGGATTAGACTCCTCTTCTATATAAACCCTAGCATCCTACAAGTTGAAGGATGATGAATCTTCCAACACACACACAAACACACACACACTCGGCTCTCTCTCCCTCTATCTCGTCCGCCCTCTCTCTCTCACACACTCCCAAGAAAATCATTCCACTAGTTCTCTTGTTCTTGGAACATTAGAACTTGATGAATCAATACCGTTAAATTCATAACGTGTTGTTGATTCATCCACTCCAAAATATAAACTTGTTCGTTGCTAGCACGACGTGCAAGATACGTGGGTGGATCGTGTGTCACGATTTGGAGGGACATCAAGAACGAGATCTTGGTGCAAACGGGGAACAACACGTTGTAGCCGTTGAAGACGAAAAGGACAACGGGTAGGTCTCGTTTATGATTTTCGTCCTGTTTTATTTTCTACCCTATGGCCTCCATGATTCTTTTATGTTTTATTATTCATGAGATACACCGAACACTCGAGAATTTCAAAGGCACACCCTTTGAAACGTGTTCTTTAATTTAAAGCATGTTTAAATTCCGCATTTATTTTTTAATTATACCGCGCTTCCGCATTCGCGCTTTTCCTGGGACGATCCACAATTTCTTTCAGTTGGTATCAGAGCCCGGTTCGGTGTATAGGCCTAGGGTTTATGTGCGAATTTTTTTTAAGCATGAAACGTGTTTTGAGCATGTTTTAATTGAATCTTGATTTTCTTGATTATTAAAGCATGTTGTTTTATTGCTTTTAATTCGTGTGAAATTCTGAATGTTGGTATTTTTCCTGTTTTTTCTTGAGAAACGGGGGATAAAATTGAACTGAAAACGAGAAACGCCACGCCGGCCAGCCGGGAAGGCTGGCCGCGCGCACCGAGCGCTTGCCGGCAGGGCAGACGCGCCCAGGCAAAGGGTAGCCTGCGCGCGCCCGCCCAGCCGGTCGCGCAGGGGCAGCGCGCAGCCAGGATGGCTGCGCGCGGGCGCGCGCGCGGCTGGTAGGCGCGCTCATGCGCGCGCGCGCGCAAGGCTGTCGGGCGGAGAGCCGCGCGCGGACGGCACCAGGCGCGCTGCAGGCGCGCGCGCACGCAGACGGAGGCGTCTGCGCGCGCGCGCCCGGCGGGCGTGCCCAGTGCGCGTCTGCGCGCGCGCACTGCGCACTGCGCAGTCACGCGGCTGGCGACCAGCAGGCCGGCGCGCGCGAGGCAGAGGAGCCTGCGCGCGCGAACGGCCTGCCGGACACCAGGCCGCGCAGCGCGCTGCCGGCCAAGGGCGCGCGCGGCAGGGGCGGCAAGGCGGGCTGGGCCCTGCGCGCCACGCCGGCCGGCTGCTGCCGGTGGTGGCGGCCGGCGGCTGCTGCAGCTAGGGTTTTTGAAACCCTAGTATTATTTTATTTTTTTTTTATTTTTTATTTACTTTTCAGTTTTAATTTTGAATTAATTCTGAAAATTTGTTTTTGGGTTCAATTTTGCCTAAATTCCTAAAGACATTATTTTAGGAGTAAAATAAATTGGATTTGGAATCCCGGGGGTTATTTTACTTAAAATAATGAGGAAAGGTTTCCTAAAACGAGAAAAAATATTATTACCAATATTTGTGTTTTATTTTTCACACGTTGCGCACATGATCATTTATTTCTGTTTTGGATTATTATGATTGGAAATCATGAATTATTGGTATATTGTAATTATGTGATTGGATCATGTGATTATGTGTGTTGGATGGAAATGGATGATCACGAGCCCTAGACCGGATGTATGGTTTAATTTTCTGTTGGGCCTGTGTGCCTCTTTAACTGCTTTCTCCTTCTCTCTTTCTAGTTGCCTTGGAATAATAAGGCATTCTACCTCCCTCCTTATGTACTCCCCCCGGGTTTTCGCTGGGGTTTCTATTTTTTTTATAATGTAATGAGAGTAGACTAGGAGTGAGGTTTCCATTTTTGTAATTGGTGGAGTAGAAGGAAGGACCACATTGGAGAGCCCAGACCGGAGGTCCCTTGGGGTTTTCCATGAAGTGAAGAAAGAGAAAAAGAGACCAAGGCCCATCAGCGTGATGATTGGGTTTTACTATTATTGTAATAGTATAGGACCAACCCTAGATTGACCATAGATCCACTGCGGGCTCAGTGGGTCGCATAGGATTTGGGCTCGTGATCATCCAACAGGGGCGTGCTAGGCTTTAATTTTGCATGTGGTTATTATGATGGATGAATGGCTTTTATTTATCATATAACTGCTATGGATGGATTTTATTTATGCATTATGAATGTATGGATATATTATGAGATCTCGGTCATTCACTACTCTCACATTGGTTGGACCAATGTTGAAATATTAGACCCTAGATAAAATGGACATGAACTCTAGGAGTTTGTCCATGCCTTCCAATCCATGGCACAGTGATGAAGCTGTTTTAGGTCAATAGCGTGGTCTCACGAGTCGTGGCACGTTATTGTACTTAAAAGAAGCTGCACTGTGTCATGAACGAAAAATGGGCTGCTGTTACCTGTCTCACGAGTCGTGGGGGTACCAGTGGGTCTGTGGCTCGGTCGATTGGGTCGGGTCTAACGCCCAATTTAGCATGATTCGCTTGGAGTCCTCGGGATCATGCGAAAGGGTGAGGCAATAATCTTGGGAATCTCGTGGAACGAGAATGGTATGGAATACCTCCCACAGGATCTTTTCCATGCGAATCGTAAAAGCGGGGTATGAGAAAAATCGCTGTGGATCCCAAGCCCACTAGGAAAGGATTTCCCAAAATCACGTTTGAGAGTACTGTGTTTTCGTATAAATAGTGGGAGGATTAAATGACTAAAGACCAAGCATTTAATTATTTCATCAAACCACCGTCTTTTATTTTCTGCTGATCGCGCGTTGTTTTCTAAAATGTAGATTTAAAATGTCTAAGAACCCACTATCAACCATTCTTGAGACAAACAAATTCAATGGAACAAATTACAACGACTGGTTGCGCAATCTCAGGATAGTCCTAGATTACGAGAACCAAGGCTACGTCATGGACGAGCCTCTCCCTAGGACCTTACCGGAAGGATCCACGCCAGAAGAACGTGAGACGTTTCGAGACTTGGCATAAGGATAACCGGAAGGTCCGTAGCGTCATACTTGCTTCAATGACCAATGAGATTCAAGAAGCAATATGAAAGGCTAGACGATGTCCCTTCCATTATGGCTCGCCTTAAGGATTGCTATGCAGTCCCGGACCGGCATACTAGGTATGTCGCGACCAAGGCGTTCTTTGGAACTAAAATGACAGAAGGATCCTCTGTACAAGAGCATGGGGTTAAAATGCTTACCCTAGTGGAAAAGCTCGAGGACCTAAAGGCAGGTCTTGATAACGAAACGTACATAGATGTGATCCTTCAGTCACTCCCACCCTCCTTCGACCAATTTATTGTCAACTATAACATGAATGCACTTGAGAAGGGCATTCATGAGTTGATCAATATGTTGGTGCAATACGAGGCAACGACTAAGAAGTCCACGCCTTCGGTATTGTTTGGAGGTGCTTCAACTTCCAAGACGAAAGGCAAGGGTGCCGGACGTTGGAAAAAGAAGAAGGGGAAGGGAAAAGCCGTCATAGCAGCTACGAACACTCAGAGTGTTCCCATTGCCAAAGAGGGGAAAGGCAAAGGAAAGGGAAAGGTTGTCTCCAAGCAACAGTCAAAGGCATATGACATATGTATCAACTGCCGTGAGAAAGGGCATTGGAAGAGAGAGTGCCCCAAACTCTTCTCAAACCAAGGTATATATGTGATTGAGGTTAATATGGTCACTAATTCTGCCTCTTGGGTATTGGATACCGGCTGTGGAGCTCACATTTGCAATGATTTGCAGGTGCTGAAAAAGAAGCAGAAAACTAAGTAGCGGGGACATGATCCTGAAGCTTGGAAATGGCAAGGCCATCTCGGCAGAAGCAGTAGGATCCGCCACTTTAGTGATTAGTGATACCATTAGCATAGAATTAGAGCAGGTTTATTTTGTACCTAGTATGATTAAGAACATCATTTCCATTCCATTGTTGGACAATAGTGGTTATGAGTTCAGAATCAATAAAAATTGCTTTTATTTGATGAGGTGTGGAATTGCTCATCTACTTGGTACATTGCACAACGGGCTCTATATCTTGCAACAAACGAATTTCGTTCTTAACGCTCAACACAAACGGAAATTAGATAATAACGGGAACGCACGTCTGTGGCACGCTAGGCTAGGTCACATATCCCAAGATAGGATGAAAAGGTTGGTAGACTCAAAGAACCTAGAGGTTGGGGACTTGAGCGATCTACCAACTTGTGAATCTTGTCTAAGAGGGAAAATGACCAAGAAGCCCTTTGTAGGTCAAAGCAGGCTTGCCACGGGTCTGTTGGACTTGGTCCATACAGACGTATGTGGACCACTAAGGTCGCAGGCTCGAGGTGGGTTTCTCCTACTTCATAACCTTCACCGATGATCATTCACGGTATGGTTATGTTTACCTAATGAGGTACAAGTCTGAAGCTCTTGAGAGGTTTAAAGAATTCAGACTTGAAGTGGAGAACCAGACCAACTGCAAAATTAAAGTCCTACGGTCAGACCGAGGCGGTGAATACCTTAGTGCCGAATTCCTAGATTATCTAAAAGAAAATGGTATAATATCGGAATGGACACCTCCCGGAACACCACAGTTAAATGGCGTCTCTGAAAGGAGGAACCGAACCCTGTTGGACATGGTTCGGTCCATGATGAGTTTTACCAAATTGCCCTTATCGTTTTGGGGTTATGCATTAGAAACGGCAGCCAAGTTGTTGAATTTGGCGCCTACCAGTGCATTGACCCAAACGCCATATGAGATATGGCACAGCAAGCCTGCGTCCTACAACTACTTGAAAGTGTGGGGTAGCCCGCATACGTCAAGAGGTTAGTGGGAGATAAGCTAGAATCCAGGTCTAGCCTATGCAGGTTCGTTGGATACCCTAGAGAAACTGCGGGTTATTACTTTTATGACCCTTTGGAACAAAAGGTATTTGTTTCAAGGAATGCAGTATTCTTGGAGCAAGGCTTCCCGGAGGATATCCAACCTGATGAGCTGATCCTTGAGGAATCAAGTGATGGAACTCAGCCATCAGAAATAGCCGCGGAAACCTCACCAAGAGGATTTAGGATTAACGCACGAAGGGCTGACCAAACTAGAGAAGTCCAACATGCTAGGCATGAAGGACAACCTCAAGAAAGGCCAGTCCCGGCCCCTGAACCGCCGGCTCCAATACAGTCAGCGCCCACAGTCACCACTGACGTTCCCGTCCTCCGTAGGTCCACTAGAGAATCCAGACCTCCAGTGAGATATGGGTTTCTAGGTGCGACCGATCTTCTGGATAACAATCCTAAGACATACGGGGAAGCGATGTCTGACCTCGACTCCGGGAAATGGCTTGAGGCCATGAAGACCGAAATGGACTCCATGAGCGAGAACCAAGTTTGGAGACTTGTAGATCCACCGAAAGATGTTAAGCCAGTGGGCTGTAAGTGGGTCTACAAGCGCAAACTCGGCGTTGATGGAGAAATCACAACCTTTAAGGCTAGGCTTGTAGCTAAGGGATACACTCAACGACCCGGGGTCGATTTTTGAGGATACCTACTCGCCAGTAGCCATGGCTAAGTCCATTCGGATCCTGCTTGCCATAGCAGCATGGTATGACTATGAAATATGGCAGATGGACGTGAAAACGGCCTTCCTCAACGGTTTTCGTTGAAGAAGAGATCTATATGGATCAGCCGGAGGGTTTCACGGTCACTGGAGAAGAACAGAAGGTCTGTCGTCTCCAGAAGTCCATCTATGGCCTCAAACAAGCATCCCGAAGTTGGAATATTCGATTTGATGAAGTAATACGGGGATATGACTTCATCAAAAACGAATCCGACCCTTGTGTATACAAGAAGGTCAGTGGGAGCTCTATAGTGTTCCAAGTGCTTTACGTGGATGACATTCTGCTCATTGGTAATGACGTCAGAATGTTAGGAAACACAAAAGCATGGTTGTCAACCAAGTTTTCCATGAAGGACTTGGGTGAAGCCTCCTACATCCTAGGTATCCAGATTGTCAGGGACAGATCTAAAAGGATGTTAGGGCTCACCCAAAACTCGTACATGGAGAAAGTCCTAAAGAGATATCGAATGGACAACTCCAAACGAGGATTCCTTCCAATGAGGCATGGGATCAAGTTGTCCAAGAAGCAGTCCCCGCAGACTGATGAGGAACTTGAAAAGATGAAAGTCATCCCCTATGCTTCTGCCGTAGGTAGCATCCAATATGCGGTCCATTGCACCAGGCCTGACATTGCATACGCTTTGAGCGTGACAAGCAGATATCAGTCCTGTGCAGGAGAGGCACATTGGAATGCCGTTAAGGGCATCCTTAAGTACCTTAGGAGGACTAAGGAAATGTTCTTGGTCTATGGCAATGGAGAACTATTCTGGAAGGCTTTAGCGACGCTAGCTTCCAGTCTGATGACGATGATGCCAAGTCTCAATCGGGGTATGTATTCAAACTCAACGGAGGAGTAGTGGCTTGGAAAAAGTTCCAAGCAAGCAACCACTGCTGACTCCACCACTGAGGCTGAATACATAGCAGCTTCAGAAGCTGCTAAGGAAGCGGTTTGGATGAGAAACTACATCCAAGAGTTGGGTGTGGTGCCTAGCATCGCCGAGCCTGTTGTCATCTTCTGTGATAACAACGGTGCAATAGCGCAAGCAAAGGAACCGAGATCTCATCACCGTTCCAAACACATTCTTAGACGCTACCATCTTCTTAGAGAAATGGTAGGAAGAGGTGACGTTCGGATGGACCGAGTCAACTCAGCAGACAACACAGCAGACCCGCTGACAAAGCCTATGTCGCAGAGTGCTCATACGCAACATCTTGAGAAGATGGGGATTAGGCATATGGGTGATTGGCTTTAAAGGTCAAGTGGGAGATTGTTAGAATAGGTGACCATGTAAGCCAATTTTGGCAGGAATATGTAACCTATGTCTAGACAATTTCAGGTGTTTGATAAATCATTAATGAATAAAGAAGTGAATTTCATTTGGCATCACTTTGTTTGTGTTCACTTATATTTGTCTTCCATATCTGTTCACTACGCAAACAAAGCCCACGGACTGCGAATCAATTTCGGAGACTGGGACTACGCTTGGAGGTAGGTCCATGGAATCAGTCTTCCCGAATCAGTCCGGAAATCTCCAAGTCAAGGAATCCCGAAAATGGGTACCGGGATTCCATTTGAGACTTGCACTAAGCACCTGCTGTCGTATTTCATCGACGGGTGACGAGGGTCGTCTAAGCAGTGTTAGTGGGTTAGCATGCTAGGACGCAGCTGACTGAGGTGACTCGCGGGAACCGTCTTACGGAGGACCTTGAGTATGGTCAGCAAGGTATGACGTGTATTCTCGGTTCCAACGGTACAGGTCAAGTCCTTTGACTTGAGGAATTGCTAAGTTTACTTGTACATCAGGGCTGTATCTTAGATATGGTGAGAGATTGCCAGAATTCTCTTTGGTAGTCATAAGCCATGTCTAGTGCAGTTCTGGTGTGCAAAGTGACAGTAGTTTCCAAGAAAGGATCTGTCTCCTGTCAATAGGTTTTGGCAGTTGAGTCTCATGTATACTCTAGGTCTTGTCCCTAAAACTGTGGCCACAGTGACTGAACAGAAGGGAAGGATTCCCTTGCGGCGTTTAGTGAGGACAGACCGACACTTAGGTCCAAAATGGGTACCTGCATTTTCCGTGCCCTAGACTCTAAGTGATGAGACCGAAGACAGAAGGACAAGTGTACTGTTAGAGCCTAAATGTTCATCCCTGAATATTTCACCTAGTCTCTAGTGCCATGGACCGTTGCTAGATGGCCACCCATGGTAACGGAAGGATTCTAGGAATCCGACCAAGTCTAGCTGAAAGGTGAACCTAAAGAGTCACACACTATCCACACACATTTAGATATTTAATTAGGAATTAAATATTGGAGGAAGGAATGATTAAATTGGATTTAATCGGGTCCTTTATTTTTCTTGGAGAAATAATTCCTTCTATTAGATATAAGGAATTAAATTGATAAATTAGATTTATCAAAGGATTTATTTAATGGGCTTAAATAATATTTATATTTATTTTTAGCCTCTTGGAAATATTTAAATAGGTTTTAAATATTCCATTAAATTAAATTAAATCAACGGTGAGATGAATGGGAGAGATGGATGGCTAGGATTGTTTTGACTAGGTCAAAACACTACTTTGACTAGGACTTTGACTAGGTCAAAATCCTAGTCAAAATAGAGTTCTTGAAAGAGGAGTTTAAAGAGGATTAGACTCCTCTTCTATATAAACCCCTAGCATCCTACAAGTTGAAGGATGATGAATCTCCAACACACACACAACACACACACACTCGGCTCTCTCTCCCTCTATCTCGTCCGCCCTCTCTCTCTCACACACTCCCAAGAAAATCATTCCACTAGTTCTCTTGTTCTTGGAACATTAGAACTTGATGAATCAATACCGTTAATTCATAACGTGTTGTTGATTCATCCACTCCAAAATATAAACTTGTTCGTTGCTAGCACGACGTGCAAGATACGTGGGTGGATCGTGTGTCACGATTTGGAGGGTCTCAAGAACGAGATCTTGGTGCAAAACGGGGAACAACGCGTGTAGCCGTTGAAGACGAAAACGACAACGGGTAGGTCTCGTTTATGATTTTCGTCCTCTTTTATTTTCTACCCTATGGCCTCCATGATTCTTTTATGTTTTATTATTCATGAGATACCCGAACACCCGGGAATTTCAAAGGCACACCCTTTGAAACGTGTTCTTTAATTTAAAGCATGTTTAAATTCCGCATTTATTTTTTAATTATACCGCGCTTCCGCATTCGCGCTTTTCCCGGGACGATCCACAATTTCTTTCAACCACAATCCTGGTAGTAAGTTAATTCTGAAAAAGGTTGATGGTTCAGATCCTCCAGTTTTTGATAAACTTTACTTCAGCTTGTTTGCTATGAAATCTGCTTTTCTGTCTGGTTGCAGGCCATTAATTGACCTTGATGGGTGTTTTTCTGAAAACGTGTTATAAGTGTCAGTTATTGGTTGCTGTTGGGAGGGATGGGAACGACAATATGGTGCCAATTGTTGTAGCTGTTGTGCCTGTGGAAAATAGAGAAACCTGGACATGGTTTCTAAATGAATTGTTGGAGGATATTGGGGGGTTGGGAACATCTAAATGGAGTTTTATTGCAGATAGGCAGAAAGTCCTAATGGAAGCTTTGAAAGAACTTGTTCTTGAGAGTGAACATAGGTACTGCCTTAAGCATATGTACCAAAACTTCAAGATAAAATTCAAATCTTAAGAATTAAAAGAATTCTTTTGGAAGGCTGCCTCCACAGCAAACAGAAAAGATTTTGAATTGTACATGAAGAAAATTGAAAATTTGGACCCCAAGGTTTCTGCTGAAACTGAAAATGCATCTGAATGGTTAAAAAAAGTACCTTTTCAGCGTTGCGCAAGGTCTTTTTTTCCAGTTCATTGCAAGTCTGACATTCTGGTTAACAACTTATGTGAGAGTTTCAACAATTACATCTTGGATGCTAGAGATAAACCCATAATTACTATGCTGGAATGGATTAGGACAAAATTAATGTCAAGGATACAAAACAAGAAAGAAGGGATGGAAAAATACACAGGTGTGATATGCCCTAATGTGCTGAAAAAGATAAATAAGCAACAAGGCTTTGCAAAAAATTGCTTCACAATATGGGCAGGGGGTGGAGAGTATGAAATAGATCAGTTTCTGAATAAATATGTTGTGAACTTGGATAAGAAAACATGTTATTGTGGCATGTTTCACTTAAATGCTTATCCTTGTGCACATGCATGTGCTGCAATATCATCTGGGAGGTTGGTAATTGAAGATTATGTGGATGAGTATTACAAAAAGCAGACATACTTGAGGGTATATGCAGAGATGATGCATGCAGTGCCAGGGATAAAAGATTACATCCAGACCCCTTATGAGCCTTTAAAGCCACCATAATTGAAGAAACAAAGGGGCAGGCCAAAGAAATGAAAATGAGAGGGCCAGATGAACTTCAGAACACATCAACCAGAAGAGGTCTGACACATACCTGTGCAAATTGTCTTGAAGTTGGTCACAACAAACACACTCGCAAGAATCCAACTCATCCAAAGTCAAAGTTTTATAAGGTAACAGAAATTGAAATTGAAATTGTACTTCAGCAATTTGTACCCATTTCCTTAATCATAACTGAATCTGTTTGTTAATACGGGGGCCTGCAAATCCAGAGGAAGTGTCTACACAACGTTCTCAAGCCCCTCCACAGTCTCAAGATGCTGCAAGGGTTTGTGAATATACTCTAACTTAGATTTCATACTGTTTTTTTGCTAATACTCATGAAATTTGCATATTGTAGGAGAAAGAAAACCTGATTCAACAACAACCTTCCCCTGTAGTTGAAAGACAACTTGCAGTCAGTCAACATGTAAATGATCAGCACATACTAATTTATTTTACAATCAGCACATACTAATTTCTTACCTTTTTTTTGCCTCAGTTTTTCCATAATGAACATATGCAAGAGATAATGTGGCCAGGAGTCAGACTTCAAGTGGACAAAGGGTATAAATTGGTTTTTTACATGTTTCTGATTGTGTTTCTTAAACATTGTAATTTATTATATTCATCTAATGCAGGAACAAGTTCAATATCAAGGCAGAAGAAATTCAGAATTGTTGGAAAGGAACAAACAAATCCTCAAGCTCCAGTAATCACTAGACGTTACAACAAGAAGCCTACTATATCTCAAGTGTTGGAGAATATTAGGAAGAAGGCTAGTAGAAGGCCATAGAAGCCTTGAAACTGATTCCAAGTGGGAAAACTACTGAACCTTTTGTAATAGATCTGAATTTTTACTCTGTTGGTGGGTGTTTAAGTTACAAACATATCAAAACAACTCTAGATTTTTGTACAAATGTCCCTAGGTCCTTTTGAACAACCTTTGTGGCTATTAATCCTACCTTTCATTTCTACAAGATTTGTTTTTTGTGTTTAAATTCTTCCTTTTATGCTTACATAGGTTGGTATTATGTACTAAGAAATATTACAACATTTCTAACATAATTTTCATTTCAACAGAAGAATTAAAACCAATATAAATAATACACTGCTAACTCCTATCCAAAATTAATAGATCTTCCTATTTTTTCGGTTCTGTCAATCGATGAAGCGGGATGAACTTTTGATATTTTTTAAACCACTTCTTCAAAAGCATCTTCATCTCGTTCCCCTATCTCGGAAAAGTCTTCAGATATGAAAATATGTGGGTCTTCGCTGTAACCCCCACCTGAGAAAAAAACGGGAACATCACTTGGAGACCAAGTGGCTCTTTCCGACTCTAACCATCGAAAAAAATTACAAATCTGAAATCTGCAACAATAATATAATTTACCTCTTGATAATTTTTTAGGAGATTCAACCACTCTAATTTCGGCTTTCACATTGCAAGCACAAAATGGAGTCGAACGAAACCTCAGATCCAACACTTGTTTCATCTTTCTTCCAACTGAGGATGACATTTTTAGAGATAACAGTGAGAAAAAATAAACCTCAGGCCACCTTTTTTAGATCTATATTGAGGGAAAAAGGTGGGGGTAAATTGCTAATTCTATATAACACAGAGGGTTAAGATGCTCTTCTGCCTTTTAAATACACTTTAAGGGCAAAAACGTCATTATATAGCTCCAAATCTAACACCCAACCGCATATTCTCGCGCATGTAATTCACCACTAGGCGGAGAGAAGATTTGCTCGTTTTTAAAAATTACGAAGGAGTAAATTACTTATTTAATTATCACGACGGGGTAAATTGCCATTTACTGGTAACACAGGAGGGGCGCTTGCATTTTGCCCTGCAATTCCCCTTTATCTCACAAATCATTACTGTGCTTTAAATGTAAAACATATATATATATATATATATATATATATAAACAAAAAGAACACTTTGATTGAACCTACTGATCTACATATCTTTTTAGCCGCTGCAAATATAGAAATTGTAATAACGCGACACAATCATTAGCATGACCTGTTATAAAGGGACACTAATGTTGTTCACTATTGCAATATATATCATATCCTTGCACGTATCATCATCATGACCAGATTTCCTGCAAAATTGCAACTGATATACGCACCCTTTTTGCCTGAGAAATAAGGAACAATAGATAACAGCTTGTCTCTATTTTTCCCTATGTTTTTTGTTTTTTCTTTAAGGAAATGTTAATTATATAATTTTACTAATATCAATAAATTGATAAGTATATCAATTTTATTAATAAAATAAATGAATATTACAATAGACTCGCATTTAGTAATATCATTGCATTATTGCTCAATTTTCATGTATATTCTAGAAGGGCAAAATTGTAATTCACCTGTGTGATACAAGAAATATACAAACAACCACTGTGAAAAAAATAATACCAATTACCTTCTTCAGTTTTTTTAAGAAAAACATGAAAAATACCCCTTTCGCGCGGGTAGTGTACTACACGCGCAAATTTCCTCTTTTCTATTTTAACCTTTAATATTTATTTTAAACAATCATTAAATCTTATTTAAAATAAATCGATGGTTCAGATTTTATTTTCGACAATCTTACTTAGTTTATGACCAAGATCTTATTTTTTCAAATCAAATTTATTTTTCACAAAGTATATATAAAATTTTCAAGTATAGAATATAAACAATAAAACTAAAAAGAAAAAGAAAAAAAATTATCGTCTTCCTCCTCCCCCACCCCCACCCCTCCATTTGTTCGACCGCCTCCCCATCTCTTTGTGTCGCTTCTCCGCCTCCACATCACCCCGCCTCTCCGCTCCTTCGCACCGCCACCCCCTTCCAGATTGATGACCGCCTCTCCCCCCACCGCCCACCTCGCCGAGTGCGCCATCACCTCCCATATTTTTTGTTTTATTTATTTATTTATTAATATTGTGTGTGTATATTATATCCCTATATATGTGTATGTATATTTTATATATTATGAACTGTATAAATTTACTTTTATAATTTTTATAAAAATATTTGTATAACTCGTATAAAGTTGAGCCAATTGATTACACTCAAATGGATGTGACTCGTTGATCTGTATATCAAACATACATCGTTGATCTAAATCAGAAAAGATATAGACCATCCATTATTATTAAATTTGAATAGTTAATATATATATATATATATAAAAGTTATTTTATAACTAAAAATGAAGCAAAATTACGAATCGAGCGCTTGCAACACACCACTAAAGTGAAGAGGGTATTTTACACAATTTTAAAAAAATTGATGGGATAATTTTTTTTTATTTTTTTGTCATAAGGGAGTGTTGATCTATTTTTTATATCACAAGTATATAGATTGTAATTTGCCCTTTCCTAAAGTATAACAAATTGTGAATCATTAATTGTGCGTGGCAATAAAACTCCAGATGTCCAAAAAGCTAGAAATTGGACAAAATGTTCTAGAAAATGGTGTGATCCGCGTGAGTTTCTTGAGAATGTTCATCTTAAATCTCGAAGCAATGCTCAATTATATAAATTTACACGAATATTATAAAATTTGTTTGAGTCGAATCAATTACATAGCAAATACAATTAAAAGCTTATCTATCAAATTATTAATTATTATTTTGGCTTAAATACATTTTTGGTCCCGTAACTTAAGTCATTTGGGATTTTCGTCCTTTAAGTTTCTAGGATAGCATTTTGGTTCTATATCATTTTAATTTTTGAGATTTTAGTCCTTTTTTTGGTGGAGCTCTCCCTTCTCGCCGGAAAAATACATGTGTCTCTCATGTGACATTTTAAAATTGGGGCTTTTGTTCCTATTGGCCCATTTATGTTAGCATTTTTGTCCTTTAACTTTCTAGAGTAGCATTTTGGTCCTGTATTTTTTTAATTTTTACGATTTCAGTCTTTTTTTTTTTTTTGCCGGATTTCACCCTTCTCGTCGGTGGAGGTGAACTCCAGCGAACAAAAGGACTGAAATTGCGAAAATTAAAAAATGCAGGACCAAAATGCTACTCTAGAAAGTTAAAAGACGAAAACGCCAAATGACCTAAGTTACGGGATCAAAAATGCAATTAATCCTATTATTTTTTATCTGTACACCAGTTATTGTTCCTAAAAACAACAGTAAGATATCTAGGATATTAAAGTGAGTGTTTAAGGTTTTCGCTACTCCAAATATTCCAAAGGATCTCTCAGAAGTGTTCTAAATTCTGGAAAAACAAGACAGTGTTAGGCCTATGCCGAAAGATGTTCAAGCGATGGCTCCCCGATTCTCAAGTCGGTCTAAAGTTCAAGGTCTCTAAGAGAAAGAGTATACAGAGTTGGGGTAGCAAAAAGATGTACCTGGTGTGGGAGAGCCAATATTTATGCATGCCGGTTAGATTGTACGATTTCACGTGCACCCTCAATCTATAACATGATTAATAGTGTGCAATGG
This sequence comes from Sesamum alatum, assembly GCA_034509735.1. NCBI lineage: Eukaryota > Viridiplantae > Streptophyta > Magnoliopsida > Lamiales > Pedaliaceae > Sesamum > Sesamum alatum. Next base: position 21,783,124 of record JACGWO010000011.1, on the reverse strand, counting down.
GTTTTACATACCTAAAATGAACAGTGACAGATAATGTCCCCATACAAAAGATGAAGCTTTTGCCGAGGACGTATGTCCTTTTCACAGAGTAGGGAAGTCTAGTGAGGTACCTTGGGTACTTAAAAGAGTTCCTTTAAAGGTCTTCCACGATGATTCCGTAAATATAAAGGTGAAGATGGATCCTGAAGTTATCTAATGTGTTGTTAATCATATATATCCCTACATCATCATTAATGTAATAAATATAATACACTTATTTTATGATTGATTTAAATTTAATTAAATTTGGTCTAAATTAGAATTTGTCGTGTCTCACCATCCTTGAAAAAACCACCATGCTCCAAAAATTATTAAAAAAAAAGGATAAAGAAACTCAAATATCTCCCACCAATTTCCGTTCTCTTTGAATAGATTGAAGAAGTATATAGTTGATTCATTTCAAATAAGATCTAAATAGGCAACGAGTAAGAAACGGGCATTTTAGACTAAAATTTGTTTAGAGTAAGCGGTCACGAGAATTCTTTATTTACAGTTGTATTTCTTTTATTAGAATTTAGATGAAAAATAATGATGTAGATAAACAAAATTTCAGGTTTCAATCTAATTGAGACAAATAATTTTAATATTTATCTTTTTAGAAAATACAAAAATTAAAGAGATAATATCGAAATTGACGAATCATGTTTTCCTAAATATTTAATTTATTTATCTCTTTAAATTAAAATAAAGAGATAATATAAAATAAATGTTCAAGTTAACCACAATTCTATCTCTTTGACAGCTATATAAAGGGATTTTTGGAACTCATTCAGAACACACACACACATACAATTGAAGACACAAGCAAGAGACTATTCAAAAAGTCCTGAAATCCTCTCTAGTGCAAATCAAGAAAGATCCACGGCGTTCTAGGCAAGATTCAAGGCGTTCATCGCGGAAATCGTCCAAAGCCAGCGTTTAATTCGACAAAAAGTCTGAAGACCGGCGAATTAACGTTTTCAAGACAAAAGTCCACCTTGGCGGAAGATCAAAGTCTCAAATCCAACAAGAAATATCTCAAATTCAAGTCAAATATCCTCAAGTTCATAGCGTTTAATCTGTGAACAAGTCAACGACCCCCGAATTAACGTTATTCAAAGTCAAGTCAACGTCAAAGGAGATCAAACGTCGAGTTTCACCTCCGAAGTTACCGACGTCAAAGGTCACGTTCTTGAAGAGAAGAATCAGATGTTTCAAGTAGAGATTTCGCACCCACAAATATTCAATTCAATTCAAGAAATTCATTTGTAATATTTTCTTGTTTCAATAAATTCCGGAACTCGAAAATTTATTTTACAGATGATATTGACGGAAAAAATACACAAAATTTTAATTTTACATCTCATTCACCAATTCGTATAAATTATTGATGGTGTGTTTAATTTTTAATTCATCAACTGCTACTTTTTTCGATAACAATAATTCGATAACAATATTTTATTACAATTATACCCTTTTTATTTGACTTTATATATATATATATATATTACATTCACCCTCCTTACAAGTATAAATTTATTACTAGAGTACTTTATAATAAATTATACAAAATGCTGAATGAGGTGTAAAATTGAAAGTTGTTGCAAATTTTTTTTATTGCCGCAAACATTTTCCATCCAAACCTAACAGAAGCACACAGTTGTAAACATGGAGAATTCTAAAAATGTGTCCAAGTATAACTTCAAAAGTTTTTTACGAAAAATTATAATTTCATATTTTTAAAGAAAGTCTAATGCAATAAACCTTTTTTTTTTTTTTTTTTCCTTGTTCCGGGCAAAAGCCAAAGAGTAAAACTCCTAGTAACAAGTGTGACTCCGACAAATGCATGCATATCCATAGCTAGACTATTCATACAAACCCTACTTATTCTACAAATCTAAACCCTATGCAACTCACATGCATCATACATCAGAGTAGGTGGATATTGCAGAAGTAAAAATCCTCTGGCCGGGAGATAAAATCATTCTTGGATCGAACTTGTTCTTCCTTTCCAGAAAAGTGTTCCATTTAGGACCATGATGCTCCATCCAATCTTCCTCGGATTTGTAGTGGGGAAGATACTGTTTGATCTTGATTCCACCCTTTTCACAGAATTCAATTATTTCATTATTTAGTTCATCATATTCCTCCGACTCCTGGGCCCCACTCGAATGCAGTAGCCCTAAAGTGTAGAAAACATCCTCGTCTGGTGTGACAGCAGACATTCGCTCATCCCATCTGCAAACCCAATATTTTACAGCTAAAGTGAAACAAAACCTACTAAAATTAATACCCAAAGTACGGTAAATGATCTTCTATGGCATTTTAGAATTAACTCATGCATGTATGTCGAGAAAATTTTATTTTTGGTAAGATATCTTAGGAATTTTTTTTTGTTTGGTACATATTTTTTTAATTTTTTCTCAAATTTGGTATCAAACAATATTTTTTGTGAAATTGTTAATGAAACCGTCAACAGTGACAGAGTTTTGCCCAATAACAGATTTGACGGCCCCGTTAACAATTTCACGAAAAATGCTGTTTGAGACTAAATTTGAGAAAAAATTGAACAAATATGACTAAAAGTGAAACAAATGCAACAGATGAGACAATAAAAACATGTCTTAAAATATGGGACCAAAAAAGTGATTTTCCCCATGTATCCTTTTTTAATTTTAAAAAGAACACTTATCATATTCATGCATGATACTAAAGGGAATAAAAAAAAACAATTTGGTTTGACTAGAAACTTTTACGTTATCAGCTATGTCAATACTTAAATTGGGACTTTTTTTTGACAAATTTTATGACATGGTAGTCTATCACACTAGAAAAGAAAATTAATATTAGCTACATTTTTAATCACCATGGCTAAAAATCATGGTAAATAACTATTATTAACTACGATTAAATAAAAATCGATTCAAAAATTAGTTTTTCCACCATAAAAAACTTATTTGTCACGACTTTTAGCCGTGGTAAAATCATTCGCCGTGGCTTTTAGCCATGGCAAATGTTTTAGCCACCCTCGCAAAAACCACGACCGATAACCGTTGTGTGGCCGTGGTCAATGACTATTCGCTACGGTTATTTAGTATTAACTATGACAATTAGCTATCGTTAAATATCATATTTTTTGTAGTGTCATGTTGTTTTTCTTTTCCAGGGAAATAACTTGTGGAAAAGAAAATAAACTTGACATGTTGGACTATCATGTTATCAAATTACCATGGCTGATACGTGGAATTTTCTAGCCAAATTAGTTAGGAAAGACTAAAATTACCATAATTTTTAAATTATAGGACCAAATTACCAATTTTAATTTGAACATGATAAAAATTACGACCCTCTAATTTATCAGACTAAAAATGCACAGGAAAAGTGAAGTTTTATTACTTTTTTCTGTTGAGTGGATAGAAAAGGATGGGCCCAAAGGTGTTGTTATGCCTCGCAATTATGTCGACGAAAACGCCGGCATTGAAATCCAGTATTCTGGATTTCGGGACGAATAAATTCAGCCAGGGATGAGCTTCCAACCTCCCTTCCGACTGATGATTCTCGTCGTCGTCGCTTCTCCCAACTCTCCCAAGAAAATCAATCAAGCCGACGTCTTTCTTGAAAACGAACCCTGGAATGAAGCTCAAATCCTTCAGCAACACCTCAATTTCCTGAAAATCAAACCAAAATCATGAATTTGTCATTCTAGTTTATGAAAACCAATTAACTAACCTACCTGATCGATGGCGTCGGCCGTCTGATCGTCATAGTATTTGACGAGTTCGATGGAGTGGAGGATCCCATTCTGGGATTTGAGCAAAGAAGCGATCTTGGAGCGGTGGGAGGGTGCGTAGAAGGACGATCTCCAGTTATTTGGAGGGCTGTGGTGTGTGATCAGGGAACCCTCCACATAGTCCGGGGGACTGTCAGTGCTGGAAATGAGGTGTTCTTGATCTCTTGTGAATATGGAGAAATCACTGTAGAGCAATCTCACCCATTTTGCCTAAGGAAAATTCATTATCATGAATATATAGCAATCTTACTTGATGATAATTGATGCATGCATGTGTTACGTACACACAGTACACGCACTGACACTGTATTTATTCTTACTCTCGTTGGTGCTTTCTCCAGGACGATTCTTGCTCTGGTGATGATGCCGAACTGGCCAAGGCCGCCAAGAACTGCGAAGAAGAGCTCCGAGTTCATGTGTTTGGAGCAAGTGATGAACTCCCCTTTTCCTATAAATTTTTCCGTTTATTAGAATGTTATAATAAAGAATATCAATCATAATTATCATCAGTGCATATGATCTTCTTCTGTAATTTTTAAATGAGATGGTCGTTATTATTGTATCAAAGCCGGGACGAAGAAGATGTGTCTTTAGTTTAAATATACCCAACTTATAAAAAAAAATTAAAAATATTAATATTAAATGATTGAATTTTGCAGTTAGATTGTTTAAGAGTACAAATTAAGAAGACAAGCGCAAATTTGATTTTTTTAGTTGAGTTTGAATTTAAATCTAAATTTAGAAATATGACAACCTCAATCTGCTTTGCAGGCTATGGCATATTCTAAGACCAAATTGGCTTACGCCTATAATTAAAGATTCTATAAATCTCGTGATAAATCAGACAGACGGGTCAAGGTTCAAGACCTATAGTTACATATGTTGTTCTATTCTGTACCTAACACGTGATGTAATATTCCAATTGAAAAATCTTACCTAGCTAGAAGATCTCTCAACTGCCCAAAAGGGCCTCAAGCATAAATATAAACTGATTCCTATATTCTTGCAAATATCATAAAAAGAAAAGTACTGCACTACTGTAGAAACTTGTGAACGTAGGTCCACAGAACATGCTCCTAATCCTAAATAATGTTCCAAAAGCGACAATTTTATATGTTATACTATGTAATCTTGTTTTGTACATGATACCTAGTATTCTCGATGTATGCATCATCATCATATCTATTCACACAACAGAAGAAAAAGGAGAAAAATGCAAACAATTTCTGGGATTAAAGTCATTTTTGGTCCTATAACTATACTCCATTTTTATTTTAGTTCTTTATCTTTTTAAGGTTCTAAAAAGGTCCTGTAACTTTTTAATTGTCACGAATTTGGTCCTCCTTTAGCCGGAATTTCTTTAACGTCGCCAGAAAATCAGAAATTTGAGCCGCCACATCAAACATTTTCTGCAATTTCGGAGAAATTCAGGCGAAAGAAGGACCAAAATCGTAACAACTAAAAAGCTACATGACCTTTTTGAAATCCTAAAACGATAAATAACTAAAACGAAAATGGGGTATAATTACAAGACCAAAAATGTCTTTAAGCCCAATTTCTGTGATATTTAAATGAACAAATTAATCCTTATGGAAAAAAAAAGAGGCAATTTACGTCTTCATGTGATAGGAAGGTAAATTATTTTATTTTCACTATTATTTTCTAAAGTGGGTAATTTGCAATATCATGTACGGTAAATTGCATTAGAGCCAAAGAAAAAGATGCAAAGTAGCACATTATAGTACCAGTAATAACATCCAGTTCAAGAACATTGCTGATTTGAGGGCCATGTAAGAACGACTGTCCGCTGATCCCAGCATTAGAGAGTGTTCCACCCACACTCAAGTACAAATAATCTGTCCAAGAAACGGGCGCAAGCCCGTGGTCCAGCCCGGCCCGAAGAACGTCGATCCACATCTGTTCTCCCCCAACATCTGCATAATACCCTAATGAAGGGTCCCAAGAAACCCTGATTCCAATCCCGTTTTCGCTCAGGGAAGGCATGTGGACGACGACACCGCCGCGGGCCGTGGTCTGCCCTCTGACGGAGTGGCCACGGCCTCTGGCGGAAATGCCGAACGGTGTGGAACAGTTGTTGGAGAATTTGATGAGATTAACAATGTCATCAATTGATGAAGGGTGAAGAACTGCAGAAGGGCTTTCTCGGACAAGATTTCCATAGTCATTAGAAGCTATGTTGATGGAATGGGGATCGTGGCGGAGTCTAGTTGCAAGATCGAGGGAAACGATGTCGTTAGGGAGTGGACTAGTGAAGCTGAAGATTGAAATGCAGCTGAGAATGATGATTAGAACAGCAAAATGAGCAGAAATGAGACAAGGGTTTGCCATTTTGGAAACTGATTAGAGGGAGAAAGGGATGAGGATGTGAAGCTTGTGGTTGGTGTTGTGTGTGTGGAAGAGAGGGTATATATAGAGGAAAATTTGCATGGCGTGATATATGAGAGATGTGAATCCCGGGTGGGGGGGTGGGGGTGGGGGGTATGAGGAAGGAGATCTTTGACATGGGGTGCATGAATTATTAGCATAGATACGAAGAGGACAAAGGGGCTTCAAGCATTTCACCATTTGCTTCAATAAAGTGATTATATTCCCCTCATAAAGATTGAAAACGAAACCAGCTGTGTTCACATTTCATTACTTTGAAATTACAAGAATTTACACTCTTGCATACGAGTATTGCTGCCCTCCACCAATTGGAAGCTAATATAATATATATATATATACTAGTATTGCTGACATATGTACATTATATGTGTGTATACACATATAATATAATGGATTAATTGCATTCTTTTGTTCTTATAAATTAGGTTATTTAGCGTTTTCGTTCATCAATTTTTTATGGTAGTATCTTAATCCTACATCCTTTTAGTTTTCGCGATTTCAATCTTTTTATTCGTCGGAGTTCACCTCTATCGGCGAGAACCGTGAACTCTAGCGAAAAAAGAAATGATATTGCGAAATTAAAAAAAATATAAGATCAAAATACTATCCTAAAAAGTTAAAAAATGAAAACGTCAAATTAAATGACCGGGGTTGTGGGGCCAAAAATGTATTTAAGCTTAATATAATTACATTAACTAAAAATAAGAAGAATTATAAGAGTAAAGAGTGATGTGGATCATTAATGAAGGGATTCATGATGTATTAATTTTCAAATAAAATATAAGTTTGCCAAATAATTAAAATTTTAAGGTATATATGCATGCATCATGTACATTGACTTGATGGATTTTTTTTTTTTTTTGGAAAATCATCATAATGTATTAAACCAAGTTGAAAGTCAGATAATTGAAAGGTTTGAACATCAAATACAAAAGTAATTATGTATCTCTTAAACAGTGATATGAAAATTACTACTCTATCCATATTATATTTAAAAAAATAAGTTAAAAAAAAATTGAGGATGGGTAAAGTAAGTAATCCATATATTAGTCAATAAAAATATTTTAAAAATTTTTAAAAAAAAGTTATAATATTATAATTCATAATCCTTAAGGACAATTTTTGACCAATTCATCACACAAATATATATATATATATAGAAAATTTTGAAATAGGTGGGTATAGTAAATAATCCATAAGGCGTATTAGTCAATAAAAATATTTTAAATATTTTTAAACAATATGTAAAATTATAGTTTATAATCTGAAAGGACATTTTGACCAATCACTACAAGAAAACAAGGCATATAGTACGACTAGGGGTAAATACTTTTTTGGTCCCGTAAGACTAGGGCATTATTTGTTTTGGTACCACAATTTAGGTAGGTGGCTATTTTAGTCCCATAAAATACGTTTTTCAACTTTTTTGGTCCCAAAATGTCACGTTTTTCACTTTTTTTGGTCCCAATTTCAGCTTTTTTTGTCCCAAAATATCATGTTATTTTTGGGGCCAAAAATACTAAAAACGTGTTTTATGGGACTAAAACAATCACCTACATAAGTTGTGGTACCAAAACAAATAATGCCCTAATCTTACGTGATCAAAAAGATATTTTGCCCAGTACGACTAATATTGCAAAAAATGAATTCCGTAGCTATGAGATGAACTAACAATGGATATTTCATAGCAAATTGTGTATTAAAATTATCCAAAACGAATTAGGTAGGTATTCAACAAAATGACTACAAATACTATAGTTCCATAGCCAATGAGATGGACTAATAACAACGGATATTTCTTAGCAAATTATGTATTAAAATATCCAAAGAAAATGAGATATATATGACGCAACGACTTAACTACAAAGTTTGTGTAGGGAATAAATTTGAAAACACTACAAGAAAATATAATATTAGTGACAAAATATCAAATGATAAGTTAAAAGTTGTCATTAAAAATATGTATTAAGTAACAATATTTTTCATCTTGTCACTATATAATTATTAGTGACAAAAATTGTGTATAAAATTGTCACTAAATACAATTAGTGACACATCTCTAGTGACAACACAATATAGTGATAACAATTATTTATTGTCACTAGGTTGTCACTATACATAAGTTACTAATTGTATTTAGTGACAACTTTGTGCATATTTTTTGTCACTAATAACATTTTTTACAAAATAATAGTAATTATTAAAATCATAAAATTCATTATTGTGATAAAATAAACATTCTTGTCACTAAGTATATATAATTAGTGACAATATTAAAATTGTCATTTGAATTTTTTGTCGCTAATCTTCTATTTTCTTGTAGTGAAAGAAAAACTATAGAATATCATTAATTTACAAAGTGAAATATGGAATTATTGTAGTTCTGGAAATAAAAATTGCTACGAATTCTCATTTGAATAGAAGAAAAAATGGCTATGAAATTTCCATCGCGATAGCAATGAAAACAACTACAATTTTCGATAGAGTCGTTATTGCTAGGAAATTTTGGTAGAGAAATTGCTACATATATAATTTTCTTAGCCATGACATTGAAAATTAATTACTACAAATTTTCCACTTTCATTGCGACAATAGTGGTTATAGATTTTTGTTACTATATGTGTGATATCCCGTTCCACATTGATTATAAACTAATAAGATAAATAATATATATGCATTGGCCAAAAAATTCAAGTGCATCCATTAGATATCCCTTTTAAGCAAGTTGTTCATAACTGAATTTCAGGACGCGATATATAAGTTGTAGCTTAAGTGGTATAAGTAGCATTTGTTATTTTCAAACCCCCGCCTAGCTAGGGCGGATTCTTTTTTTTTTTTAGGATGCCCACCAACACTCGGGTGGGTCCGGAGGCAATTCACGCGTACAATAGGCTCACCTGCCCGCAACGTGACAAATGGTATCAGGGCCAATCAACAAGCAAAATCGGGAACTAAGTTCTATGCAGGACAAAGTGCTACGGGCGTGGAAGTGGGACTGGCTTGACCTGGATATAGCAATAGAAATTTATAGTTATGATTATAAAAATTATTAAATATTCAAAATGGATATTTCGTTATTACTACAAAGGATTACTGGAATTCGTAGTCATTTTTGCTAATGCACTCAATGTATAGATATATATATATATACACATTGCATGTACAATTTTTTTTAAATAAAGTAAATAATATAATTATTTTCACATATTATCATATGGACTTATCAAGTGCCATAAAAAATATAATAAAATTTGAAATAAAAAAATACAATCTCAAAAAAAAAAAAAAAATGCAAAACTTGAAAAGTTTCCAAAGCCGCCCAAAGAGGCCCTTGTGCTATAGTGGGGCTTGTGAAGATGAAGATTTGACAATTCAAGGAAAATACTATAATTAATCAGGCCTGAGACAATTGCTAAACACATTTGTAGGTGAAAATATATGTATACAGTGTGTGTGTGGGTGCTGCTTTGTTTTCTTTCCCAATTGGGATGAAGCTATGATGTGCACAACTCATAATTACGTACGCCGCTCAGAATCTTTGATGTTAACCAATTTAGATTTGACAAGAGTTGTTTATGTATGAGGACAGTGAACAGTGTTGAGGGTTAAATAAGTAAGCATCACCAAGATTTTCTTCCTTCATTGTGAGATCATCTTTGTAGGCACCAGACGCAGCACCCAAATCTCTAAAGTCAAATTCTAACTATAATTACCCCAAACCCATGTTGTCTCAACAAAATCCATTTGAGCCCTCGGTTTTCTCCGAGATTGTAATTTAGAAATCGAAAAATATTTTAATATTCGAAAATCTTACACGATTAATGGTGTCTGAGTTGCAATTTAGATCCTATATATGATGATAGGGGGTTTATTTGTATTTCTAATATGGTTATGTTCCTTTGACGTTTTACTCTTATAACTTATTAGGATTGTTTATTAAATAGGCCTTTATTTTTTTAATTTCATGAATTTAGCAAAAAATTGGTAGAAATTTTCAAAAAGTTCATATGTCTTGATAAACAATTCTAGCATTATATCTCTTTCTAATAACAAGACACATTACAGAGAAAGAAAAAAGAGTCCATGTCTCAAGTGCCTCTCCAAAATCCTAGCCAGCCCGCTGAGTTCTCGCCGGAGCCTCCGGACCGCCGTCGGACGTTCCTCTCTGCTCTGACAGGCGATGCGCCCCCCGGCATGGTGGAACCTCTCTCCCCTAGGGCCGCGAAGAAGGTTTTCTCGAACTTCGAGGATTTCTATGGGCAGCCATGCATCTATCGTGGCGGTCGCGCTATAAATTTTACTATGGATGAAACGGAAAAGCTGTCGGAACATCTCAAATTCGCTCTCGATGGTAAGTTCTCACACGGTTACCCTAGCATACAGGCAATCCGGACCCATTTCTCGAAGCTTGGGATGCGAGGGGCCTATACCATTAGCGTTATCAATTTCAAGCATGTTATCATTAAGCTGCACAACGAGGAGGATCTCTCCCGCTTATGGCTGAAGCAAACAATCTTTATTGATGGGTTTTCGATGAGGGTTTTCAAGTGGACCCCAGATTTCAACCCTCGGATTGAATCGTCTATTGTGCCAATCTGGGTGCGGTTCCCCGAACTGTCGGTACATTTATTTCAGAAGAAGGCATTGTTTGGCATCGCCAGTTTGGTGGGCACGCCTTTGAAGCTCGACGAGCCGACCGTAGATGGCTTCCGTCCGAGTGTTGCACGTGTTTGTGTTGAATTGGATTTGATGAAACCTCGGCCGGACTCTATTTGGATTGGTACGGAGGGTCGGTACGTCCAACAACTAGTCAGCTATGAACGATGCCCTAAATATTGTATCAAGTGCAAGCATCTCGGTCACAATGAAGATGACTGTCGTGAAGGGAAACCTTTGGTGTCTCAGCCTGATCCTGCTTCTGTGCTGGGTGATTTACTGACTGTTATTACGAGACGCCGAGAGAAGGAGGCCGGTGAGGGAAACGTCCACCAGAAGGCTTCGGCGGGAAAGGCGACAGCGGACGAGGGCGTCGGTGACGCCCAGGGAAATGCGGCTTCTACTATTGATGCTGCGAGGGCGACCCCCAAGTCCGCGACTCCTGGGGAGAGGGAGGGGACCAGGGATGCTCGGTCAGATGATATGCCGAGTCTCGAAACCGTGGATGAATCACAGGAGCAGGATGACCAAGGTGCCCAGGGGAATACTTCGGGGATGCGGTCAGGGGACCACGAGTCTGAGGATTCGGAGCCAACGGATCAAAAGCCGATTCGGACTATCTGTGTCTTTGAAGCCACCAATACAGACGACCCAACAGGGATAGCCCCGCTCCGGGACACAAAGGTTGGACAAGCCTATTGAGGAGGAAGATGGAGACCAGGGGGACTCTTCTTGGCAACCGTCCAATGCTATCGACCAAGGGGGTTTAGAGAGGGAAGTGGAGGATTTCCAGGTGGTCCAAGCTAAGGGTCGTCACCTGCGCTGCCTTTCGTCTGGCCATCCAGAATGAATTGTCACGCGGAGTCAGGCGCGGGGGGGGGGGGGTCAGTTACTTCACAAACCCATCATTGAATGTGATTGTCTGGAACCTAAGGCGGATTGGAAACAAGCTGAACATTGTTAAGAGGATGACAAATAAATATAAGCTAAGTGTATTTGGTGTGATTGATCCTCGGATGCGAGGGGATGACTAGCGTATTTGTCGGAGACTCGATTTTGCATCCCTGGTACGAAATTGCAACAATCATATTTGGTGCTTGATCGCTGACGGTATAGAGTTCGAAGTCCTGACGGACGACGAACAATTCCTCCACCTCCGTTTGTCGATCGCTGACTTCTAGGAACCGGTTTACTGCACGGTTGTTTACGGAAAATGTGATAAGCGGGCGCGAGAAGTGATATGGGATTTTATGTGGTCTGTGGGAAGTCACAATGTGCCATGGTTCGTTGGGAGTGATTTCAATACAGTTGTTTCGGTAACTGAACGATCAAACGACACTTATCCGGCGCACCACTCCATCGATGCTTTCTGTGAAGCTAGTTTTTACGACAGCCTGGTGGATGTGGGTTTTACGTGTCCCTCCTTCACATGGACTGACCACCGTTTATGGCATCGTTTAGATCGGGTACTCTTCTCTAGTGAATGGGTGGACGCCTTCCGGAACACGTCTGTTACACACCTCCCGTGGTCTTCTTTGGATCATAGTCCGATTCTATTTCAGATGCGTCACCATGCAGTCTCGGGACCGACCTCCTTTCATTTTCAAATTATGTGGGCACGCCACCATGATTTTCTCCGATGGTGTCCGTATGTTGGGCCTTGCCGATCACGGGTTCCGGTATGGCGAAGCTACAGCGTTTGAAACAGCGGTTGAAACACCCGAACAAAACAGTTTTTGGGGATGTTTTCCAAAACCTCACGTGTGCGGAGGAAACCGTAAAGCAAGCGGAACACTGATATGAAGTCGACCCTTCGGACAATAACCTCTATGCTATGAATGAGGCCACCAGGTTGCTGTAGCATGCTTTATCGGTAGAAGAAGATTTTTGGCGGTAGAAAGCGGCCTGTCGTTGGGCACTTGATGGGGACCGCACTACGCGGTACTTTCACTCTTTGGTTAAGAAGGCTCGAAATATTAGAGCCGAGCCCAACCCCTTCGCCTCTCTTAGAGCCACTCATTCCACACCTCATTGCTGATGCTCAGGGGGCGGAGCTATTGCATTTACCAACGATGGAGGAGGTTCGTACAATCATTTTTGGGATGGCCCAAGACCGCGCTGCAGGCCCTGATGGTTTTAGTGTGGCTTTCTATCAGATTTGTTGGGACGTCATATGGGATGATGTGTTTGCTGCAGTTCGGGATTTCTTCGAGGGGACGCCCCTTCCAGTGAGCTTTACAGCCACCTCAATAGCCCTCATTCTGAAGGTTAAGACGCCTACGCAATGGAGCGAGTTTCGACCCATTAGCTTATGTAATACTTCTAATAAGATACTTACAAAGCTCTTAAATGACCGTCTCAAAGGCATCCTCCCGGGGCTAATTTCGGTAAATCAAAGCGGTTTCATTCCGGGTCGGCAGATTGGAGATAATATCCTCCTCGCACAAGAGATAATCCATTCCATTGGCTCCAACAAAAAGGATTGGAAACTCGCACTTAAATTGGATATAATGAAAGCGTACGACAGGCTAGACTGGGGGTTTTTGGAGGGGGTCCTTCGTTAGTTTGGTTTCCCGGAGCGGTGGGTCGTTCTCATTCGGCGCTGTGTTTGCAATTGTTGGTTCTCAATCTTAATTAACGGATCGTTGAGTGGTTTTTTTCAAATCATCCCGGGGTTTACGGCAGGACGACCCGCTTTCACCCACTTTGTTTGCTCTCACATCCGAGTACCTCTCTCGAAGCCTTAATTCTTTGGTCGGCTCGGATCAGTCTATGGCCTACAAGGGGAGTGAAGGAGTGACTCATCTTGCCTACGCCGATGATGTGTTGATATTTACGAATGCAAAGGAGCAGAGTTTGACTAAAATTATGGCTTTCTTGGAGGCTTACAATGCGCTTTTGGGCCAACAGGTTAGTGCAACGAAAAGTTCTTTTGTTTTAGCCCCGACGACTCCTCTTTTGGTCAAGCGGCGTATTAAGCGTATAACCGATTTTTCGCTCAAATCTTTACCCTTTGTTTATTTGGGGGCACCGATATATTTAGGCTAGAAAAAAAGAAGAAACTGTTTGAGCCCTTGGTCGACTCCCTGATGGCCAGGATAGGAGGTTGGGAGATAAAGCTCTTGTCTTTCGGGGGGCCGACTCCTACTGATTAAGTCCGTCTTACTAGCGATGCCTGTCCATTTGATCCAGGTCCTCAAGCCTCCCAAAGGGACTTTGATCCGAATTGAGCGCCTCCTGAACAGGTTCTTCTGGGGATCCACGGATTCGGATCACCGATTACACTAGTCATCTTGCGGCGGGTTTCCTATCCGGTGATTGAAGGAGGCCTCGGTGTTCACAGCCTATCGGACACGATTGCTGCATTTTCTCAGAAGTTGTGGTGGCATTTCCGCACCTCGCCCTCCCTATGGGCGGCTTTCTTGCGCCAGAAATATTGTAAGCACTCCTGTCCGGCATCCTCACGCATCTATTCCACAGCTTCCTCGTAGTGGCGTTGGCTCATGCTTGTTAAAGCTACTGCCGAACAAGAGGTTTTTTGGACTTTGGGATGTGGTCAGTTGTGCTTTTGGCACGATAACTGGGTGGGGGACGCGACTTTGGCGAATTGGTACGCCCGACGGTGATGTCCCATAAAAGGGTGGCGTCATTTTGGCTCCATGGCGAGTGGGACGTCCAACGTTTGCAGCAGGTGTTGCCGATGGACATTCTGAGGCTGGTCCAGGGCATCCCCTTTGATAGTGTTTTGACGGATAAGGCATGATGGAAGGGGGCGGCTGAAGGCTGCTTTAGCGTTAAGACTGCGTGGAATTCATTACGCTCGGGTGCGGTTCAGCGTCCCATCCTCAATGACCTGTGGCATCCAACCATTACTCCTGGGTTGTCCGTGTTCATGTGGCGGCTGTTACACGGATTTATCCCGATTGACGAGAGACTCCGCATGAAGGGATTGCCATTAGTCTCCAAATGTCTGTGTTGTGAAGCTTCTGAATCCATACAACATTTGTTTCTTCAAAGCCCGGTCGTTCGCGAAGTGTGGAGCTTCTTCGGAGGCTTGTTCCATCTAAACCCTCCTTGCACTGACCACGTATCTGTTATGATCCATTTCTGGAGGATGTCGTCCCCATATGCTATGAGGGGGCACATCCGTCTGCTTGTACCCCTGCTGGTTTTGTGGTTTACTTGGAAATTGAGGAACGCCGCTAAGTTCAATGGCACTCGCTTCATCGCTAGAACAATAATTAAGGGAGTGATGGCATACCTATAGAGGATTTACAAGGCGAATGACATGCCCGCTCACTGCTGGAAGGGAGACTTCGAGGTCGCCAGCAGCTGGGCTTCTATTTCACGCCGATTCCGACGTCGACCCCGAAGATGATCCGTTGGGTGCCACCTGAGGCCGAGTGGGTAAAGCTTAATTTTGACGGTGCCTCAAAGGGTAACCCGAGACATGCAGGGGCTGGGGGGCTCGCGAGGGATAGCCTTGGTTGTTTGATCTTCGCTTTTCATGATTTCCTCGAGACCCAAACCAATACTTATGCGGAGCTTTTTGCTGTTTTCCGGGGTTTGCAGCTTGTCAGAGACTATGGGTTTCAGAAGGTGTGGGTTGAGATTGATTTGATGGCGGCTTTGCACCTGTTACTCTGCAGTGGCGGCAATTGGAGGTTGCAGCATTTGCTGACTCGAATCCATTTGTGTCAGCACGATATGCAGCTCCGCTTCTCGCATATTTACCGTGATGGGAATATGCCGGCGGATCTTATGGCCAATCGGGCCTACCATCTTCAGACTTTGGTTGTTCTTTCCACGGCCTCAGGAATGCTCGCGTCACATGTTAAGATGGATCTCCTTTTCCATTCTTTTCGTTTCTAGGGGCTTTTAGTTATTGAGTTTTTTGTAAAGGGAGTAGTACTCCTAATTTCTTTTTATAGCTTTTTACACTGTTAACGGGCAATTCTTTATTTATATACGGGTACGGGTCCAGGCCAAACCCCCGTCTAGGCACAGACGACTTTCCTAAAAAAAAAATATCTCTTTCTAATAGGTAAATTATATTTAGCATATGTGAGTTCATGTCTAATTACACAAATATTTCTTATGCTTCGAAAATGATAAGTACATCCTTTGAGGATGTAATTGTAATATACATAAACACCTCCCCACGGTAAAAATACTTACACAAAGACCCCTTGAATGCATTACATTGATGCCCTCGTAGGGGTTGTACTTGTATCATTACAAATGATAATTTACATCAATAAAGACTGTCTATGTTACAAGTTATCCACCCGCTCAGTTAATCATAAGAAAAAACAATCCTTACCACGAAAACTTGGTAATCTCATTGTTTTTCCAAAAAACAAAAAAGTATATTTAAAGCATTTTTGTAATGGGTTTTGTATATCATCTACTCCAAAGGAAGGTATTGTCCAGAGAACAATGTAATGCCTGAAAGAAAGACAAAGCGTTAAGGCCAGGCCGGGGGGTTTTTTGGCGATGACTTTCCGATGCTCAAGTTAGTGATGGGAATTAGTTTTAAGGAGAGAGAATGAAATAGTGGGTGTATAAGAAGTTGTACCTGACTAGGGGAGAGCCAATATTTATAGTTGTCAGTCTAATTATACCATTTCACATGCACTCTTGATATAAAATAAGTTCTACGGGCTATAGTGGTCCGTGTATATTAGTAATTGATAGTGACATGCAAGGTCTCTTTAAGTGAGACGATAAGTCTGGTATAGACCTTGAGTACTTTGTTTGGGCAAAGCCAATCTGAAGGTCTCTAAGATGACCTTAGCAAAGAGTTTCTGGAAGGTCTCTTATAAGAGCGCTTAATAAGATATTCTCTTACATAAATTACTGTAGCCTCTTAAGGTCTCTGAGGGATTAACTTAAGTATTCCCACATCAGAAGTCCTCCAATTCTTATGTAAGGTATAAAGCTTGATTAATAGACGGGATACCTTCGGACTTTCTGCAATTTTCAGAATTAGTAAGTCGATACCTCACAAAAATTTTAAAACTCAAATTCTGTTAGGCAGTTCTGATAACTGTAATATGTCCACAAATCATGGTTCAACATCTACTGGTCACTGATAACCGCAACAGTTCCTTGACCAATAGAAATCAGCATGCTTTTTCGAATTTCACATCTCTTACAAGGGTTTAAATGTGCACATTCGCTTAAAAAAAAGACTCTTCACCTTCTCTATCGATTCATGCTCTTTCTCTTTTTTCTTTCTTTTTGTAGCCAGAGAAATCATGTCTTCTTGCACTGCTAGAATGGCCAGCATGTATGACCAATTGGGAAGGGGGGTGCTAGTGCATCTCCTGTACCTACTCTTACCACTTCAGATAATGATGCTTCTAGAGGGGGAGTTTCATCTATCCCCTAAGGTCCTGATAGTAGAAAACATGGTGCTTTTGCTTCTGCTGCACAAACTATCTGCTCTTATGATTTGCCTGCTACATCAATCATTCTTATTGAGGTGGAAGATTTTAGAGAAAATCGAAGTCAATCTGCTCCATTCGTAGAAAGAGGAAATTGATCGAAGCTGATGATAAAGAAGAACCCCAACTTGCCGAGAAGTGATGTGACTATTTCTGAATCCCAACACAAGGCACCACTCAAGAAGATTGCTAAAAGTTCCAAGGTGCATCAGGTAAGGGTAAGGAAAAAATGGGTGTCATTCCTAACCCTAGAAAATAATCTGAACTTAAGGAAGGTTTTGTGTCTACTCCTGCCTCTCAATTTGAGATTATGAAGAAGGTTGCTAAAAACTGTGAAAATATGTTGGACGAGATGAGGGAGATGCGACGAACACTAAGGGATCCATTGTGGAGAATGAGAGTTTTGGTCCTATTCTCTGCATTGGAATGTCAAAGAGAACAATTCTGTTATGAGTCCAGCTACATGAGGAATTTCTTATGAATTGTACAAAGGGATCATCTTACCCCTAGACCAAATGAAGTTGGCCATGAGCATTGTCCCTCAGATGGAGAGTCATGTTGCTCAACATCTCACAGATGTAAATATCTTTCTGAAATATCTGAGTCTCTTGATTAAGCATTTTTTATTTTTCTCTAAGACATATCTCTTTCAGCTGGCTCATTTGATTTGAGATCTAGCTCTACAAGCTGCCAATTTTTGAGTTCAAGCTCTCAAGTCTAATGGGCGCGCCAAGCAAATCGGATTCCACGCCCAAGATCTCCAAGAAAAGTATGAAACAGTTTATGCTGAGAAGGTGAGTCTACGAGAGCAAATTTCTAAAGAGAATATTCAGTTGGAGCGAGATAGGGCCTAGTTTCTTTCTGAATCGGAAAAGTCTAGGCTGGAGCTGACGGAGTATAAAGAGTCCCAACATGCTGCTTTGGATATTGCTCACAAAGCTGGAGTTGAAAAGGGTATGGAATTATTCTTTGGGACTGAAAGACATCAATACCTTGTTCAGCATAGTAGGCTTTAAGGGGCTAGAGATTTTCTTAATTCTCCTATGTTTTAGACCATTGTGGACATGAAGGTCTTTGATTAACTGATCAATACTTGGAACAAGTGCAGTTCTCAGATCAGGTTTTTAGGAGGTTTTTAAGAAAGCGTTTGACCTGTCCCAACTAAATCTCTCAAAAGATTATCACCTGAACGAATATGGCAATGAGGCCAAAGTCTTGGATGCCCCTGTACAGGATGAATTCTACATACTTCTTCCAGAGCCTGCCATTGGTAAGATGGTCCTCACTGTGGAATACATTCCAAGTGAAGATAAGGATGCTAAGTATGCAACTAAGACCTTATTGGAGGTGTTGCCTTTGATTCAGGGATTTTTAAGGAAGGAAGCTTAGTGCCCAACAAACCGCTGAGATTAAAGACACTCATCTGAAGCCCCCTATTAAAGTTGATGCTCCCGCTCCCATAGATTCAAAGGGATTGAAGAATGAACTGGATCCAAAACAGGCTTCAGCTGATATTAAAGTTTCTATTGTTGTTGTTCCTTCATCTTTAAACATCCAACCATAAGGTCCTTTTTGCTTTGGCCGAAGAGGAAGAGATGTAAAATCTCGGTGAGTTGCCTAGTAAAGAAGATATTGGGGATCATGTTCACCCAAATCGCTCTAAATTGATGTTTACTTCTGCTATGGATGACTGGGGCATGTGTGCCCTTTGAAAATCTAGACCCAATTTTTTTTTTTTTTTTTAAATTTTGATGTAACGATTATCATGATATGTGAGCAAGCTCTCGAATGGTCAACCTATCTTGGCGTTTTGCATCATGTTTAAATGCTATCATGCTTAACTTATCTTCACTTTCTTATATCATGTTATATTCGTGTGTGTGAAGATGTTCTTCAAACTTTCATCTTTTAAGTTTTGAGGCCTTTTTCAGACCTTCATCTTTTCAGACAAGTTTGGTTTTGTGCGTCTTTCTTAGACCTCCATCTTTTTCAAACGAGTTACAAGTTTGGAGGTATTTTCCAAACCTTCGTGTTCTCCAGACGAGTTATAAGTTTGGAGGTCTTTTTCAGACTAGTTATACATTTGGAGGTCTTTTTTAGACCTTCGTCTTTTTTAGACGAATTATAAGTTTGGAGGTCTTATTCAGAGGAGTTATACGTGTGGAGGTCTTTTTTAGACCTTCACCTTTCTCGAACAAGCTATAAGTTTGGAGGTCTTTTTAGACCTTCGACACTTAGTAGAAAAATGGCGATACTTATACAGGTAAGTAAAGCGTGAATCGCTCGCATCCTTCATTAAAAACATCATAAAGTTATGCATAAGAGTTCCTCAAGAGATCTTTTACTTCAGGTAGAACTTTCGCAGACTTTGCATTCCACGGTCTGGGTAGATCCTTTCCTGACAACTCTTGTAAAAGATAAGCTCCATTCTTTGCGAGCTTCACTATTTTGAAGGGACCTTCCCAACTAGGATCCAATTTTCCAACATGCCTGGAAGTTTCAATTCTTTTCAAGACTAGGTCTGAAACCTGGAATTCCCTTATTTTTACCTTTTATTGTACATTTTCTCCATTGGCTTCTTCTATTGGGGAATCTTAAGATATACGAGCTCTTTTTTCTCAGGTAATAGGATCAAATCAAGCTCCCTATGTTCTTTGTTTTCGCCAGAGTCATACATGTGTACTCTAGCTAATCCCATCCAAATTTCTGTCGGAACTACAACTTCTGATCCAATAAATAATAAGGGTAACAAAATTCGTACCTGACTAGAGCCAATATTTATAATTGCCGTTCTAATATACAATTTCACGTGCACCATTGATTTGGAATAAGATCTAAGGCTACAACAGTCCGTACATATTATAATTAATAGTGACATGCAAGACCTCTATGGGTGAGGCAATGAGTTTGGCTGAGACCTTGAGTATTTAGCCTGGGCAAAGTCAATCTGAAGGTCTCTAAGATGACCTTAATAAAGAGTTTTTGAAAGGTCTCTTATAAGAGCCCTTAAAGATATTATCCGATATAAATTACTGTAGCCTCTGAAGGTTTATGAGGGCTTAACATAAATATCCCACATCACTAGCAATACTAAGATGTTTACGTAAAAAGTAAACTTGATTAATATAATTTAGTAATTGTTCAACCTTAGGAGAGGAAATTGCATTTTTTATCCCATACCTCAAACTATATATGTTTTTAGTTCAATTGGTTATGTAATTCTCGAAAATATTCCCATAACTTTGAAAAAGTTTCACTTTTAGCCTCCTACCAACTTCTATAACTAGAAAATTGACAGAAAAAAACAACGTGCAAGTCACGTGGCCATTCATCTCAATTATAAAAAGATAACGGTCACGTGACATGCAGGTGGTTATTTCCATCAACTAAAAGGAAGACTAAAATTAAGACTTTTATGGAAATTTATGAACAATTTTCGCAAATTCTGTAAGCAATTGAATTGAAAATGTAATGGGCGTATATTATGGTACAAAAAATTCAATTTCCCCAACTTAGAACAACCAAATAAAAAATCCATTATCAAGTTGCTAGTTATCAAGTAAAATAAAATAACAAATTTCATACATAAAAAGATTATAATTACAAAGAAAGTTCGCATTCTACTTTTAATTATGAAACAACAAATATTTTAAGGGTAAATTACAACTACATCCCCGAAATTTGGCATAATTACAAATACTCTCTCGTTGTTTGAAAAATTATAAATATTCCCCTTAGGTTTGTAACCATCTAACAAATAACCCTTTTTCATCCATTTTTATGGATGAACTAACCAAAATATCCCTATGCACTGAATTATTTTTTATTTAATTTATAAAAAATTGGACTACAATGCGTAGGGAGAGATTTTTTAAGTTTTTTACACAGAGGACCAATAATGCAATTTGCCTCGATTGATTTTTTTCACAATTTTAATGAAAAAATTCAAGGCAAATGATCAATTTCAGGCCTGTGGTTAAAAATTATAAACCTCACGGGTATTTGTAATTTACTCATATTTTAATTAGCTCCATACTTTGAAAACACACACACATATATATATATATATATATATATAATTTGTGAATAAATTAATTAAAGGAACGGCACATATGTTAGTTATATATTAAGATAAAATAACATTAATTACCTCATCAATTAATGGGAATATAATTGTCAATTCAACAAAATAAGAAACTCAAAGTGGAGCACCGTTTTATCAATTTATGACTGCAAACATCATCTCCACACATCACTTTCCAAAAATTAGTACATTAGCAGCATTGGTGTGTGGTAAATTACGTACTGACATCATGAAAATCTTTCCTTTTCTCCTTATCCTTAAACCACCATCTCAGACCTTTATGAACTGTATTGTCAATAAATACCAGTGCCCATTTGGATAAGAGTTAGCCAGACACATCCAACTCATCACTACTCATGCAAGAATATCTATCGTGTGTGTGTGTGTGAAATCTTGCTCATGCTATACTAAGTTGTGCAACTACAGTGTTGCAATAAATCCCTTGGATGCTATATGTTTATCCAAAAATAAACAAGGCATGCATATATTCTCAGGTCCCAACCACAGATTTGGGCTGGAAGTGGACAACATTTGTATACGTATTGTCAAATTAAAATGATACTTGTGGATTTCGACCACATACATGTCACGAAACTGAAGAAATAACATTTTTCATCCCATATCTTAGGGTTTTTTCATTTTTGATTTCATTGGATACGAAATTTTCACTTTTGGTCCTGTAACTTTTAAAAATAGCACTTTCAATCCCATGACACTTTCCATTAGATATTTAACGGAAAGTGCCATGTGGCCGTTGAGTGCATGGACCGAAAGGGAAAATTTCAAAATATATGGGACCAAAAGTGAGAATCCCGTAACATATGGGACCAAAAGTGTAAAGGCCTAACGGCCACATGCTAAGCACGTGGTGTTTTCCGTTAAAAAATGGCAAAATATTTTTTTTAGTCCCGTTAAACAGGGTCAGACTCGTTTTTGGTACCGTTATTTTTGCAAGTGTAGCTTTTGGTCCCGTTAAACCCATTTTCAAGCTCTTTTGGTCCCAAACAGTCAAGTACAACGCACATGACTGTTAAACTTCGCTAGCTGCCGTTAAGTCCTCCATTTTGGAGGGAAAAGTCACGTGATTCTGGCCAAAATGTGGAAAATTGACATATATTAGGGCTCCACTCCTCCCCCAATTTCATTCCCCCTTGTTTCTCTTTCATTTCTTCACTTTCTATCTGTTTTTTCCCCTTCTCCCCACTTCATTCTCCTTTTTTGCATACTTATATATATATATATATATATATATTGCAGCAAGCAAGCAAGATGTTTTTGCTATTATGGGATACAAGGATTTTGATTTGTCCATGAGGTCCTCATACGAGCTTGTATCCCACAATAGAAAAAATATCTTGCTTGTGTAGATGAAGAGGATGATGTCATTGTTTAGCAACTTATAATATAATGTTGCAAAAAATATATATAAATAAAAAAAGTAGGAAAAAATGGAGAATGAAGTGGGGAGAAGGGAGAAAAAGAACATAAAAAGTGAAGAAATGGAAGAGAAACAAGGGGGAATGAAATTAGGGGGAGTGGAGCCCTAATATATGTTAATTTTCCCACCTTTTGGTGAGAATCACGTGACTTTTCCCTCCACCTTTTGCGCTGCACATGACTGTTTGGGACCAAAAGAGCTTAAAAATGAGTTTAACGGGACCAAAAGCTATACCTACAAAAATAATAGTACCAAAAACGACTCTGACTCTATTTAACGGGACTAAAAAAATATTTTGCCCGTTAAAAAATTTAACGAAAAGGTGACATGGGACCAAAAATGACAATCCTGTAATCAATGGGATCAAAAGTGAAAAGACCCTAAGTTATAGGACGAAAAGTGTTATCTCCCCTCACAAAACTCATGCACAATCACGTGATTCTTTTCCTATAAGATTCGGTTCATTACTAACAAGACAATACTATTAAAAATACATAGATTATATACTCACATTCGTGAAACACCAACAACGGTTTAGTTATGAGGCCTCAAGAGTCAAGATCACTGCTCGGACAAGACCTCATTGGCAATTACGTGATTCTTTAATAATTATATAATTAAACATTAGCAGTCTTGATTTTGGCGCAATTAGTTCCTCTTGTCTATAGAAGCATTGTTTTAGCACTATAAAAGCTAATAATTTAATTGCAAATATCTTTGCACATATCACACGCTGTGAAAAATATAAGATGTTTGTACTTCATGTATAACTACATGAGAATCATTCTCAATTAAAATAGGGTAATTACGTTGCTCTGGCTCCTCACGCTAGGTTTAGTAATATAAATATTTTTACTCTTTGCAAAATTACAAGTTTTTACTCCCATAGAGGAGTGTCCATCTAATTATCCTCGGATAGTGTTTGTGTAAGTTTTTTGCACCTGATGAGGTGTCGACATTGATTACAGTTACAACTTTAAGGGGTGTACTTATAATTTTTTAAAGATTAGAGAGTGTTTGTATAATTACACCTTATATCAGGGGATGTTGATGTACTTTATCCTTTAATATATTATTAGTAACACATAAAAGATATCATAATTGTGTAATATATCTTTAGTTACATCCAGCGATGCACGATAAATTTTTTCTCTCCGGGTTAACTCTCTCGATATCGATCACAACCAGCATTTCAACTATGTATCAATTATGTATTTTTTGTATATATAAGATTCGCTTCATTACTTTATTATTCAATACATTCAAATTCAATCACTGATGTAATATATTAATATTTCTAAGAAAATATATTAAAAGTAAACAAAGAACTAAAAAACTATTATAAAAGTAACCATATATACCCACATTCACGGGATTCGAACTCACAATTTTTTTTTTTATCGTAGAACCTCAATCTTACTACTCAAATAAAACCTCGTTGACTGAATTTTGCATTAGTGAGTGACAAAAAGTATTCCAAAATTGTGTTACACATCCAATAGATTGTACCAAGAAAATCTTGGCAATCAGAAAGAGCATCATGGCTGTCATTGTGCATGTGAAACACTGCTTGTTAGAAGACATTTGAAAATTCTATTTGATTGGCCTTTATGTGAACAAGGAGAAATTAAAGCGCTACTGTACTCAGGTCCGATGAACATATTCGAGATTATTGGAATATGAGTATTTATCGCATTTTATATGAGTTTATTATAGTTTACGTCCTGTGGGCATTCGTCTCAATTTATGTTTGTAATATATTTCATAGTTCGTAGTTATGTTGATGTACTGATTAAATTGATGTATGGAAAAATGCAATTTTGATCCATTTGCTTAGGGGCAGTAGCACTTTTAGTCCATGTCCATTTGAAAATAGCAATTTATGACAGTAATTTTTAAAAAAATGACAATTTTAGGCCAAAAAAATCCTAATTTGGCCGGAAATGGTCACCTGTCCGGCGACCATTTTACACGTGGATTAAAAAAATAAAAATTTTCTTACATAGCAGGTGATTTGGCAACCATAGTGAGGCGGCATGGTGATATATTTTATTTAAGGCTAAAATTTATTTAAATAAATAACTTTTTTCTTAAATATATATTATTTAAATATAAAAATAAAATTTAAAATTTTATTCCAAATTGATAAATTAAATTAAAATCACATTGACAAGAATAATATACTAAAATTCAATTTTCAAATTTAAATATCTATAAAAATATAAATTTTAATAAATTATAACAATTATATCTTATTAACAATATTTAAATTATAATTTGGTTTGAATATATTTAATAAATTATATTTCTTACTATAAAAATTTATAAATTTTAAAAATTATTGTTTTTCTGTTAAAAAATAAATCAAATTTCTTAACTTTTTAAAAAATAATTTTGGAACTTCCTTTTTTATTTTCCTTAAAACTTTTTAATAATTTAATATTTTCTTTATTTTTTTCAAATATTTTAACTTAAGTTAACCAAAAATAATTAAAATTGAATAAAATTTATATTGATATAGATATTTAAATTTGAAAATTGAATTTTATTATATTAATCTTTTAAATGTGATTTTAATTTAATTTTTCAATTTGGTATAAAATTTTAAATTTTATTTTGATACTTAAATAATATATATCTAAGAAAAAATTTATCTATTTAAATAGATTTTAGCCTTAAATAAAACACGTCATCATGCCACCTCACTATGGTTGCCAAATCACCTGCCATGTAAGAAAATTTTTTATTTTTTTAGTCCATGTGTAAAATGATCGCCGGAGTGGTGATCAATTCCGGCCAAATTAGGATTTTTTGCCTAAAATTGCCACTTTTTTTAAAATTACTGTCCTAAATTGCTATTCTGAAATGGACCTGGACTAAAAGTGTCACCGCCCCTAAGAAAGTGGAGCAAAATTGCATTTTTTCCCTTTAATTTATTGCAATATTGATGTGATCAAGTAATTTTTAATAAAATAAAATGTACACTATAGAAAAAGAAAAGATTAATTAACGAGAAAACAAAAAAATATAATTTTTAATGTTGTTACTAATCATCTATAATAAGCGACAAGAATTTCTGATTTGTCCCTATAATGAGTTTTATAGTTTTAACAGTGATAATTATCTTGTAATATGTTGTCATTGGCTAGTAAGAAATAGTAAAAAGAAGTTGTGAACAAAGTTGTTAATTACTAAAAAATTATTAGTGAAATATATATAGTCATGACAACATGTAATTATCATCACTATATATAGATGCGTCACAGTTGTATATAATGACAATTTTATACACAATTCTTATCATAATAATTATATTGTGATAATATAAAAATAATTATCACTTAATGTATATCTTTAATAATAATTTTAAGATTGTCAACTTATTTCGTCATCAATATTTATGTAAAAGTATAATGGATGGATGCTCGATCCAATGGAGGTTAGGTTTAACATACCCCTTCTGTCTCTCATATAAATGTTTTCTATTCAAGCACTTCTTTTAGTATTCTATGACTAAAATATGAAAAAGAGAATGTCTATAATAAAAGCAACATTGAGAAAAACAAAATGACTATGACGATTTTCAAAGGTGACAATTTCAAAAGATTGTTCAATTATTAATGTCCATGGAGCATGATTTCTCCATCGTGTGAGAAGGTAAAGATGTCAACATGCTAAAAGACAAATTCCTATCAATTGAAAATGTGGATCGGCCTGGAAGACACGCGACAGAAGCGTGGGAAAGATAAGAAATCATGCGTAAAAATGGAATTTAAAATAACATTAAAAACCGGATTAAGGGTTGTACTCTTAATTCTCCCGGGCATTCGGTGTATCTCATGAATGAAATAGTAAAAGCATGAAATTCATGGAGGCCCTAGGGTAAATGAAGAGAGCAAGAAACGTAAAAGGAAAACTCACCCTTGTAGTTCTCTTCACCGCCTATACGTGTGTAAAAGATCTCTACCACCTAGGCTCTACGTAGAGCACCTCCAAAGAACATCCATGCAATCCACCGGAATCTGTAGTGCTAGCAAGAGATCTAAGAGGGAGAGAACAATTGAATTAACGAGATCAATTGTTCATAGATTTTCCTTGAATGAATCAAGAAAAACTAGAGCACTTTTGGAGGAAAGCAAAAGAGAGAGGGACGAGAGATGAGGAGGAGAGGCGACAATTTTGTGTGTGTGCACAAAGCTGATCGTGTGTGCATATGTCTGTGTTTTGAGTAGCCGTCGGGGGCTATTTTGGCGCGTGTCGAACGCTTGTTGAATAAGTTCTTTTGGGGATCCTCTGGAACAATTCGGAGACTGCACTAGTGCTCTTGGGAATGCCTTTGCAAACCATAGGAGGAAGGCGGGTTGGGGGTCCGGCAGCTTGCGAAGTCTGTTGAAGCCTTTGCCTTTAAATTGTGGGTGGCGATTTAGGACGAGCTCTTCCCTTTGGGCTCAATTCCTTCAGCGAAAATACTGTTCGCGTACTTGTCCGCCCTCCTCCCGTGCTCATTTTTTCCATCTCTCCACAGTGGCATCGGTTAATTCAGGTTAAGGCACGGGCAGAGCACCACATCTTTTGGGCCATCGGAGGCGGTGACTTGTGTTTTTGGCATGATATATGGGTGGGGGAGTAGCCCCTTGCCGAGGTACCCCCGCCAGTTTTTATGTGACATGAACGTGTGCATTATTATTGGAGTGGCGAGGGGTGGGATTTGAACAACTACACCGAGTCCTCCCATCGGCGATTGCTCGCTAAGTGGCTCTGGTGCCGTTTGATTGTGGGGTTGTTGATAGGCCTTGTTGGAAAGCGCAGGTTGATGGAGTCTTCTCCGTGCGCTCGGCATGGGATCTAATTCGGACGCCTGGAACCTGTCGGCCGTTGCTTGGAGACTTTCGTCACCATCTGATTACGCCCTCAATGGCGATTTTCATATGGCGCATCCTCCATGATTTCATCCCTGTAGATGAGCGTTTGCGCAAGAAGGGCCTCACGTTGGTTTCAAGATATGGGTGTTGCTCCCACACGGAATCGATCCAACACATGTTTCTGCACAGTGACTGTGTCCGACGAGTTTGGGCTCATTTCGGGGCTTTGTTCCAGTTTTCTCCTCCAACAACCGACTATATCTCCACCATGCTACACGCTTGGCGGCTGTCCTCGCCGTTTGGGCTACAGGGCCATGTCAGATTTCTAGTTCCTTTGCTCATCCTCTGGTTCACATGGCATATACAAAATGAGGCGAGGTTTAATGGTGCGCGTTTCTCATCTGAGGCTATCATTCGAAGGGTCCTGGCCCAGCTTTGGAAGTTGTATAAAGCTGGTGGGCTGCGTTGTGATTCATGGAAGGGGGACTTATCCATAGCTCGATAGTTGGGCTTCTTTTTCCCTTCGAAGCCGCCAGTCCTCCCCAAGTTGGTACGGTGGTCGAAGATGGAGTCGGGATGGTGGAAACTAAACAGCGATGGAGCATCTAAAAGGAACTCAGGTTTGTCTGGCGCAGGGGGGCTAATTCGGGATGCGGGAGGAGTTTTGACAGTGGCTTTTTTCAATTTTTTGGGAGAACAAACCAACACTTTCGCTGAACTGTTTGGCGTCGTCCGAGGGCTGCAACTCGCTGCAGATTATGGCTGCTCGCGCATCTGGGTTGAAATTGATGCAATGGTTGTTTTACACATCATTGAGCGCGACTCGGGCCACTGGTGTTTACAGCCTTTGCTCACCCGCCTGAGGGTCCTCCGCCGTTAGCTTACCGTTAGGTTCTCTCATGTTTATAGAGAAGGTAACCAGCCAGCAAATTTCCTCGCCAATCAGGCCTGCCAGTTGGAGTCGTCGGGTGCATTCACAATGGTTGTCGGGGCGTTCGCTCGCCTCTTGCAGCTGGACGAGAGGTTTTCGAATTTCCGTTTCCACTAGTGCTTTCTGTTTGCTCATCCTTTCATTTTGTATAGCATTCTTATTTGGTTCTTTTGATTGTACTCGAGCCGATTTATCCTTAATAAACAGGTATGGGTCCGGCCTAACCCCCGCCACGTCGGCGGATTTTATCCAAAAAAAAAAAAAGTGTTTTTTGAGTATTTATGTGACTAGGTTACATAACCTACTCAAATAAAACTCTGGTAAGGAGACACTAGATTTGACCTAGTCAAATTCTCTTCTAGGATGAATCCTAGCCATCCATCTCAAACCCTCCTTGATTGAATCTTGTCCGTCCATTCTTGATGGGCTTTATGGACAGGACTCTTTTAAATCTAATTTAAATAGTCCAAAGGTCCAATGGACTATGTATTAAATCTAATTTAATACTTAAGCCCAATTCAATAATTTCAACCTTTTAATCTAATTAAAAAGGGAAAGCCCAATCTCTTAAATCCATAAATCTAATTTATGAATTAAGTACCGATTAATCCAATTAATCGATGATGGCTTGACGCTCCAAAAGATTAATTTAATCCAATTAAATTATCTCATCTCCTCGGAGTTAATTTCAAATTAATTCCTTCACTTCCAGTGAATTGTATGTGACTCTTTATGTTTACCCTTAGCTAGACTTGGGCCAATTCCCTATTATCCCATAATCAGAACTCGTCCGTTACCATGGGTGTTCGTCTAGCAACGGTACATGGCACTAGAAATTAGGTGAAAATATGGCGTGAACATTTAGGCCCCCAATTGCATACAAGTACGGTCCTTCCTTCTGTCGTCTCCCGACCATGGTCTAGGGCATGGAATTGGCGTCGATTCCATCCTTAACTAGGTAACTGTACACAAGGCTTGAGATCCTCATTTACCCTACTGATACATCTCGGGGATCCCATCCCACACTGTTCAATCACTATGGCTACAGATTCTAAGGGAACAAAAGTCTCAAAGTGTATAGGAGACACTACTATCAAAACACTGACAGGAGACTGATTCTTTCTCGAAACAAACCATCCTCACTACACATTCTGACTGCACTAGATAAGGATTATAACAACCATATCTGTCAACACAGCAGCTGCTTGCCAAATCTAAGACCTAGGCATCGTGTGCATGTGACTGTCGTGGTTCCTCAAGTCCAAGCCGACCAACTCACTAATATTGCATGGATGACCTATGTCAATTGCCGATGAAACATGACTACAATCCTTAGTGCAAGTCTCACTCGGGCCCTCGATACCCAATATCGAGGTCCTTGACTTGGAGAGTTTCTGACCGATCCACAGAAGCTGGCTCATGACAGCCAACCTATGCGCAGACTAGCTTCTTCGATTCACATATCCAGTCTGTGGGATTTGTTGTGTAATAAACAGTAATAAACATAATGGAAGTGAACGCAACAAATTACTATATGCCATAAAATTGAATTTTACTTTTTATTCAATACGTAAATATCATATCACATCAAATTATCAGAAACTGGTTACATAAGCCCAATCAAATTGGCTTCACGGTCACCTATTCTAACAATCTTCCACTTGACGTAAAGCCAATCACTCATATACCTCAAACCCATCTTCCCAAGATGCTGAGCATGAGTGACTTGTGATATGGGCTTAGTCAGTGGATTTGCTGTATTTTCTGCTGAGCTGACTCGATCCATCCGAACGTCACCTCTTCCCACCATCTCCTTGAGTAGGTGGTAGCGTTTAAGAATATGTTTGGATCGGTGATGAGATCTCGGTTCATTTGCTTGCGCTAGAGCCCCATTGTTATCACAGAAGATAACTACTGGCTCGGCAATGCTAGGCACCACACCCAACTCTGGATGTAGTTTCTCATCTAAACGGCTTCCTTAGCAGCTTCTGAAGATGTTATGTATTCAGCTTCCATAGTGAATCGGTTGTGGTGTCTTGCTTGGAACTCTTCCAATCAACCACTCCACCATTTAAGCCTGTATACAAATCCTGACTGAGACTTGGCGTCGGCGTTGTCTAACTGGAAGCTAGCATCGGTAAAACCTTCAGTATCAACTCTCCACCACTATAGACCAAGAACATATCTTTAGTCCTTTTTAGGTGCTAAAGAATGGGCTTTACCACAGTGCAATATATCTCACCAGCGCAGGCCTGATATCTACTCATTACACTCAAAGCATAAGTGACGTCAGGCCTTGTACACTGTACGGCATACTGGATGCTGCCTACGACAAAGGCATAGGGGATGTCCTTCATCCTTTCAAGTTCCTCATCAATCTTGAGAGATTATTTCTTGAATAACTTAACCCCATGCCTCATTGGAAGGAAACCTCGTTTGGAGTTATCCATCTTGAATCTTTTCAAAACTTTCTCAAGATACGAGTTTTGGGTCATTCCTAATACCCTTCTAGATCTGTCCCTGGAGATCTTGATACCAAGGATGTAGGACGCTTCACCAAAATCCTTCATGGAGAATTAAGTAGACAACCATGCTTTTATATCATCTAACATCTTTACATCATTCCCAATGAGCAAGATGTCATGCATATAAAGCACCAGGAACATTAGTGAACTCCCACTGACCTTCTTGTATATACAAGGGTCATAATCGTTCTTAATCAAATCATAGCTCCATATGACTTCATCAAAATGTATATTCCAACTTTGGGATGCTTGTTTGAGGCCATAGATGGACTTTTGGAGATGGAAGACCTTCTGCTCTTTTCCAACGACCGTGAATCCTTTCGCTTAGTCCATATGGATCTCTTCCTCAACGAAACCGTTAAGGAAAGCCGTCTTCATGTCCATCTGTCATATTTCTTAGCCATACCATGCAACTATGGCAAGCATAATCCGAATAGATTTGATCATGGCCACTAGAAAATAGGTTTCCTAAAAATCGGCCCCCGGTCGTTGAGTATAACCTTTCGCTACGAGCCTAGCCTTGAATGTGGTCACCTCTTTATCAGCTCCAAGTTTGTGTTTTGCACCCAATGGCTTTAATGCCCTTGGGGGTGTCCACTAACGTCCAAACGTGGTTCGAACTCATGGAGTCCGTTTCGGATTTCATGGCGTCAAGCCATTTCTTCGAATCGATGTCTGACATCGCGTCCCCATATGTCTTTGGATCATTATCCAATTGACCGATCACGCCTAGAAAACCATACCTCTCAAGAGGATGGCGTACTCTTGGAGAATGTTTAATGGCACAAACATAAAAAATGATCATCCTCGCATGTTGATTTAGGTTCAATAGCATCCCATATTCAGTTCCCATCAATATCAAGAATTGAGTTTCCAAGGTTCACTGGGGAAGAACCAAAGCGATGGATAAGAAAGTGTTTAATGGCAAACGTAAAAGGGTTCAACAGGGAAAAAAAAGATCATCCTCACATGTTGATTAAGGTTCGATAAGATCCTATATTCAGTTTCCATCAATATCAAGAATTGATTTTCCAAGGTCCAGTGGGGAATAACCAAGGGGATGGATAAGAAAGTGTCTCAGGTACTTCCAAGTGGTGAACATTATACTTGAAGATCAACGGGTTCCTTTGGCCTCCATTTATCATTAGGGAATGGCAAAGCTTTAGTTTCAAGGTCTGGTGGAAGGGAATGGCTTACCTATCTGGTTATGCAGGTAATTTACGAGAGATTTTAATGGGTTGATCCTTGAACAATACTGGGTGAATCTACCACACTGCAGCAAGGTAACAACACTGTAGAACAATACCTTGAGAGGTTTGAAGAATTGAATCACATGTTATGATTTTTCATAGTGACTTCCCTAAATCTTATTTTGTGACTTGTTTCGTGAATGGTCTAAGGTCAAATATCAAGGGGCAGTGCTATCAACGGAACCAACCAAATTACACCGAGCAACCTCTTTTAGGTAAAAACAAAGAGAACACAGTTGATACAATTCTTAAAAGAGCCAACCCTACCTCAAAACCATCACAGAACAACCAATTCTTTCCTTGACCCAAGCTAAACACTAACCAAAATTGACCGAAGTCCATACCTCTACCTATAAAACCCTTCCATAAACGCCCAAAACCTCCCCTGGCGCCCAAGAAATTTTTAGCTGAAGTTGTGATGCAAGCCAAGAGAAGTAAGAATTTATGTTATCTATAACTGTGATGAAACTTTTAAACCAGGTCATAAATGCAAGCAACAAGTCTTATACTGCATCATGACTGAGAGGAGACCAATGGAGGATGAGTGATTATGGTGAGGATGCACCACCTAAGGAAGACGAAGTTAGTGAAGAAGATATACTATCTCTATAAATGTCATTAGTGGGAGCACTAACTTCAATACCTTTCAGGTTAGAGGAGTAGCATACAATGATGTACCTGAATTCCCTTTCTGTTAATGGATACCTTAGCTCCTGGACTTAAAGGATTATGAAGTTCAGTATAAAAAGGGTGTGAAAACAAGGCTGATGATGCCTTGTCTCGAAGGTAACTTTGAGAATGTAATACCATCACTGTTGTTATCCCCAATTGGATCACAGATATCTAAAGGAGCTATGAAAACAATGAGGAGTTCTCACATATCATACAAGTAAAGACTGTCAAGGATACCTCATACTCTACCTATTCTCTAGTTGGGGCCATCTTGAAAGACAATAAAATATGTGTGGGATAAAACACTGTGATAAGGTCAAGGATTATCAACAACTCCATAGCTCAGTTATTGGGGGGCATTTAAGCATCAATGGGACTTACTAGAGGGTTAAAAGCATGTTTTACTAGGCAACGATAAAAGAGGATGTGGTTTAGTAGATTCAAAATTGTGATGTGTTTCAGAGATCAAAAGCTGGACATGTTCCCTACCTTGGGTTACTACAACCCCCACGTGTCCTTGTCAGTCATAGTCATATATTTCATTGGATTTTGTATAAGGGCTCTTGAAATTTAAAGAAAAAGATTGTATCATGATGGTAGTAGATCGTTTAACTAAATATGTTCATTTCTAATCACTGGCTCATAATTATTCTACTCAAACAGTTGCTCGACTTTTCCTGGATCATAACAAGAAGTTACATGGGCTCCCTATCAATATTGCGACTGATAGGGACAAGATATTAACTAGCCTTTTCTAGCAGGAGCTTTTTAAATTGTTGGGTACAACCCTTACTCTCTCCACTACATATCACCCTCAATCCGATGGACAAATGGAGTGTGTAAATCAATATGTTTAGAACTACTTTCATTGTATATGTCATCTCAGGCCCAGTATTGGAATCGTTGGTTATCACTAGCTGAATATTGGTGCCACACCAATTTTCATATGGGTATTAAGATGACACCTTTTCAGGCATTATACAGGCACTTGCCCACTCACTATTAATCCTTACATACCAACCACACAACCAGAAGTAGGGGAATATTTGTTGGAGTGAGCTAAGATGTTGGTTGTTCTGAAGGAAAATTTACATGAAGCTCAGAACAGGATGAAGCATTGTATGGGGATTGTGCAAATAAACATCGTATTGGGCGAAGCATTCAAACTGGGGATTATGTTGTTTTGAAATTAAAGTCGCATCGAAAAAATTCTTTATCACTAAGGAAGAATTTGAAATTGGCACCAAATACCATGGGCAGTTTCAGATAGAAGCAAAGATAGGAGAGATTGCCTATACATTGAAACTACCCCTCTTCAATCAACCATCCTGTTTTCCATGTGCCCTTCTAAAGAAAAACTTGGTCACAACCACAGACCTATACCAATTTAACTATTCTCGATAACCATGGTGTTTGCAGTGTTTTCCTAGCTCAGGACTTGGCAAGGCACCTCATTTCCAGAAAGAATTCTCGTATTCCACAAGTTCTAATCCAATGGGAGAATTACTCACCATCCGAAGCTACTTAGGAGGATTACTACAGTATTATTTTATGTTTCCCTAGGGGTGCAAGTTGAGCCGAGCCGGCTCGATTTCGAGCTCGGCTCGAGCTCGAGCCTAGCAAGCTCGAGCCGAGCCTGCTCGAGCTCAAGCTCAATTACTTGTGTTCGGCTCGCGAGCTCACACTTTTTTTTTATTTTTTATTTTTTATTTATACATATATTTATATATTTAAGTATATTTTAGTATCATATTAAGTTTATATTAAAAATTCACTATATATTAGAATTATTAATCAATATATTTTTTATTTTAATTTTATATAATAATAAAATATGGTATATTTATTTATATATTCTAAAAACAAACTTAAGCAACAACTTAGTACGAGTTTGATATTTTCTTAAATAAATATCCAATACAATTCATACGAATTTTGTTGTTACATTACAATATTCACTGCAACAAAATACATTTGTTTCGAAATTCATCATATAGTAAATTATTAGTCAATATGTCATATTTTAGTTTTAGATGATATTAAACTATGGTAATTTAGTCTATATTATCCAAAAACAAGCTTAATCAATGATTTAATACGTTTTGATAATTTTTTTTTAAAATGAATATTCAAGACAGTTTGTATGAATTTTATCGTTATAATTTTAATATCTACTACAACAAAATGCATTTGTTTCAAAATTTACCATATATTAGAATTATTACAATATCTTATATTTAAGTTTTAGATGATATTAACATATGGTATTTTGGTTTATATTATCTAGAAACAAGCTTAATCAATAATTTAGTACGTCTTGATAATTTTTTTGTAAAAATATATTTAATACAATTCATATGAATTTTATCGTTATAAATCCAATATGGTATATGAAACTATATCCTAGCTTTTTTATGAAGGAGAAGGCGTAGTGGTTCGTCTTGACAATATTTAGCTTTTTTATTGTTTCAATGGGTTGCTTGTAAACTTAAATGATTGGACTGATGGGGTTGTACAAATTTAGCTGAATTAATTTATGGGTGCTACTTGTTAGTTTGAGCATTGAACTTAATTCTTTTATCGTATTGCTTTTTTTTTTCTTTTTTTCTTTTTGTGAATGTCTTCTTTCTAGTTCATATTAAATTTTTGAATAATGTATTCCAATATAGAATAGTCCATATATTTCCGTTGTTTTAGAAAAAAAATCGAGCTTGTGAGCTGAGTGTGAGCTGAAGCTCAGCTCGTTATCTACGAGCTCGGCTCGGCTCGTTATCTTACGAGCTCAAGCTCGAGCCTGTAGGATACAAGCTCGTCGAGCTCGAGCTCGAGCTCGAATTTTTGGCCGAGCTCGGCTCGTTTGCACCCCTATGTTTCCCTGACTTCAACATGGACCCTCTCCAAGGGGCAATTTTACAATAATGCAAGGAGGAAGATAATGTGATATGGGTCGTCAATTTGGAATTAATAGCGGTCATAAGATGAAGGGCATCAAAAGGAAAGGATACGCTGTTGTTTCAACAAAAGGGGGCAAAATTGATTTAATTACAAATAACACCATTTTGACGCTGGACGACCTTCACATCAACGGCGCATACGGAATCCATCCAACTGACCAATGCTTTTCTGGTTGTTAGAAGTAGGGGTGGGCATTCAGATCGGGTTTTGAGTCCCAATCTGATCCAATCGGATTAGGGTTTAACGAATTGGGTATTTTAGGTAAATAATTGGGTCCGGGTGACCCAAAATCCGATTAAATTATATTGGATTGGATATCGGGTATGAACATACTACCTGAATACCCGGTCAGGTACCTGATACAAATAAAAAAACATTAACTATGTACTAAACACATTAGTCGTCTCCCGCCCAGGCTCAAGCTTCCAATTTCCAACCAAGCCAAAAATTACTTTTGTTGTTCACTCTTCACTTCAATCCTTTTTTTTTATCCTAGAATTGCCTTTTACCATTCCCTTTCCTACTACCATACAATCACCGTAGTTCACCGTCACCATCGTTGTTGTTGACCGCCGTGTCCTAGAGTAACACTGTAACAATAAGTTCTACTCTTTCTCACACACAACATATATATGTATTGCTTTCATATTAAAAAATCAAGTTGAAAAATGGATCTCTGAACAAACTATGAGAAATGTTGTTCTCTTCTTTTGTCTTGAAATAGAGAGAGTCGAGAGCTTAAGAGTTCAACCTTCAACAAGAACTGAGGGAGAGAGAGAGGGATTGAGGAAAAATTGAAAAGGAGATTAGGATAACTTCACTGTTTCAGTCTTTTATGTTTGTGTGTGGCGGTGTATTGTGGGAATCTTGTGATTCTGTATTTGTTACGTGTAAAGTTGTGGATCACAAGTTTGTGGTCCTTGACTTTTTGTATTTATCTTTTTTTTTTTTTTGTTCTTTTTAGAGAAAATTATTATTTTAATAATATTAATAGTGAGTTGACTTTTATATATGCAAATTGGAATAAAATAAGTGTTTGTATTTTAATAATCTTTTTTGAATTCTTTATTATCTATCACTTCGTTAATTATATTTTTTTAATTCTGCTTTAATAATGTGGGTTCTTTTTTCTCTAATAAGAATTTCTTTCTCTTTCATTTCAATTTTCAAATGTCAAGCTATGATGAATTTGGAAGTCATTCTCAATCTCACTCATTGCCGAATGCGGACTCACCACTATTAAATGCCCAAGCCGTAAATATTGTTGGATTGCAAAATCAGGTTAGTGGTGATCGCCTCAAAAATCCTGAGCGGGATTGTGATGATGATATTGATAAAGATGTGGAGGTGGAAGATGAGGATATTTTAGGTGATTCTAAAAAAAGGAAAAGGATGATAGTGACTTGTAGATCACCTTGGTGGGATCATTTTACTAAATTTCATTATAAAAAGGTTTTGTCCAAAAGGCTAGGTGCAAATATTGTAGTAGAGAGATCAAAGCCGATCCGAATGTACATGGACTAGACCTTTGAAGAATCATTATGAATCTTGCGAGAAAAAAAAAACCCACAAAGTTGCAACAAATCAAAATTGATTGTCTTTTCACCCAACTTGCATGGGCGATAGAGATGCCCCTCTTGTTAATTGAAGATTTGATCAAGATAAAACTAGAGAAGCTTTATGTTACATGTTGGTTGTGGATGAAATTCCATTTAAGACAACTCAAAATCCTGGATTTCGCATTTGAGGTCTGTTGAATGCCCGATGTTTGCTATTCCATAGAGAAGGACAATAACGAAACATATTTTCAATATATATGTCAATAAAAGAACGAGATTGTAGTCGTTTATTAAAAAACATGCTCAACGGGTTTCTATCACTACAAACACTTGGACATCTATTCAAAGAGTCAATTATATGTGTCTCACTGCCCACTTTATGATGATTGGAACATACACAAAAGGATTTTGAACTTTGTCCGATTATTGGGCATAAATGTGAAGAAGTAGGTAAGGGTGTTGAAAAATGCTTGCTTGATTGGGGTATTGACAGGGTTTTCTCTATCACAGTTGATAATGTGTCTTCTAATGATAGGATTATCATTTACTTGAAAAAGCAGTTTGAAAATTGGGGACAAAACATCTTAGGTGGAAAATATGTGCATATGAGGTGGTATAGCACATATAGTTAACCTTATTGTGCAAAATGGTTTAAAGGGCAAGGATGAGCATGAGGCTATCTCTTGTATTAGAGGGGCCATTAGTAATGTAAGGAATTCTCCAGTTAGGTGCACGAAATTTCAAGAGTGTGTTGAATTTGAAAAATTGGAAACAAAAAAATTGTTATCTCTTGATGTCTCCAACTAGGTGGAACTCGACCTACTTGATGTTAGAGACTACTATATATCTTAAGACAACATTTGACTCTTATGAAGATGTTGATCTTGCCTATAAGACTTATCTTTTGAAAAAACCATTAGATGCGGTCCCGATTGATTATGACTGGGAGGGGTGAAAACTACTAGTGAAATTTTTATGGCATTTTTGTAGTCTCACTTTGTGTATTTTTGGTGCTTTATATGTCACTTCTAGTCTTGTATTTCGTGAAATATGTGAGGTTAACTTGCTTCTCAAAAAGTGATTAAGTAGTAAGATGTTGAAGTAAGTGAGATGGAAAGAAAAATAAAAGAAAAATATGACAAGTATTGGGGATCAATAGACAAGATGAATATGATTTTATATTATGCCGTGATCCTTAATCCACGTCATAAGTTGGAGTTCATAGAATTTTC
Source organism: Sesamum alatum (assembly GCA_034509735.1). Taxonomy (NCBI): domain Eukaryota; kingdom Viridiplantae; phylum Streptophyta; class Magnoliopsida; order Lamiales; family Pedaliaceae; genus Sesamum; species Sesamum alatum. Next base: position 21,744,297 of record JACGWO010000011.1, on the reverse strand, counting down.
CTTTGATAAATTGTATTGTGGTACTGAAAGGTGAGCGATGAAAGAACAAGTGAGAGATGGCCTTTATGAGTTGTTTAATGATTATAAGTTGAGATATGGTCATACTCTTCAAGGAGCGGTAGGATGCCAGGGATCATCATCTAGCCATGTTTCTTCACCGTTTTTATCTTCAATAGAGATATCTATGCAATGCATCAATGATATTGAGCATGATCATGAGGTGACTCGTAAATTTACCATAGAACAAGAGTTCAGTATGTACAAAACAGGGGAAAAGGTGATCATGTGAAATCAGAGTTAGAGAAATATCTTGATGACGATGTTGAGGTACATTGAGAAAAGTTTGATACATTGATTTGGTGGAAAGTTAACACTCAAAGGTTTTCAATTCTCTCAGAAATGGCTCAGGATGTATTGGCAGTTCCGGTCTCAACTGTTACTTCAGAAGCCGCATTCAGTACTGGTGGTCATGTTCTTGACACTATTAGGAGCTCTTTATCTCCTAAATAATTCGAGCACTTATTTGTGCTCAAGATTGACTTCGAAAAGATTTCAAACCAATTAGCATTGAGGGGGATTTGAGTGAACTTGAAGTGGTTAAGAAAGGTACTATTTATTTTTTATTGTACTTTGTTTATTGTTCAATTCTATATACTGTAATTATATTCTATTTGTTTAATTATTTTTCTATTTTATTGTAGAGTTGATTGGGTTGGGGGTTGATTCAACAATTATTGACATTTGATGGTGGCACGCTTGGCACTTGAATCATTTCAAGAGAATTTTCGTTTTGTTGGTTTTCATATCATGTAAGTGTGAATTATTGACGGAGATTTGACGTACGTACGTTAATGGTTTGTTCTTTTGGCTGGAATTTTTTGTTAGCTGGCTATTTCTATTGGAAAGTTTGAGCATGCACTACAAGAAATATGACATAATTAGCCGTGGTTAATACTAAATTAGTCATAGGGAATAGTCATTGACCACGGCCAAGCAACGGTTGTCGGTCGTGATTTTTGCGAGGGTGGCTAAAACATTTGCCATGGCGAATATTTTTACCACGGCTCTTAGCCGTGGCAAATAATTTTTTTGTGGTGGAATAGCTAGTTTTTGCAACGATTTTTATTTAACCGTAGTTAATAATAATTATTTACCACGGTTTTTTGCCATAGTTATTAAAAATGTAGCTAATAATAATTTTTTTTGTAGTGATGTCAAAAGAATTATTTAGTAAGTAGTTGCTTTTGTGGGAAGACTTGATTCATTTCAATTTTCTTTTGGTTTTACTTTTAAATAGCTGGTGTTGTGGGAATTTTCGTTAATGCTCATTTGACTTTTTTATCCAGGTTAAGTGATTTTGCATTTGTGATATACTGATAAATTACATTATAAGTCACCTATATTTTTTAACACATAAGTCACTATATTTAGACTCTTGTACATTGTCTATTCTTCAGGTGTTTTTTTGGTTTACATCAAGCAGCCACTTCACTGTCAGAAAATGATCAGCAATTAGTCAATTTTTGAAGTGAAACAGTAAAACTCATCGCGGAAGCCATGGAAGGGCAAAGTCGAAGCAAGGAAAAATTGGTAAATCTTTCTCAATTTGCAGCAACGAAGAAAAATGATACTCGGATTCCAAGAAGAAGACCCAATTATATAGGCCTTAAGCTAAGCTAAAACAAAAAAGAAACTAACCGAACCAATTAGGCAGTTAATTACCTGACAAAGCTAACAAGAATAACTGCGTAAGTGTCAAACTACTAAGAAAAGCGTTATAAAGCTAATAACACGTACTACAGTCCATTACAAGTTTTAAGTGACAAAGAAAAACGTGTTGTAAGCCTGTAGAAACGCATTCATGAAAATGCGAGTAAGTCCGGGAGCCTCTGAATTGTAACATTTTGCACTGTGCTAGCTAACACTCCCCTCTCAAGTTAGACTTGGGGTAAATCAACCAAGCCTAACTTGGAGACAAACTCTACGAAAGCTGAGCCAGGTAGAGTCTTGGTAAAGACATCTGCGAGCTGTTGTTTAGTGGAGATGTGTTGTGGTGCCAAGAAACCTGACTTATACCGATCCCGTACTACATGACAGTCGATTTCCAAGTGTTTGGTACGTTCATGGAATACGGGATTAGCCACAATGTGTAGTGCAACTTGGTTATCATAAAAAAACGGACTAGGGGTTGAACATGGACCTGCAGATCCTATAAGAGATTGTAGATCCAAATCAGCTCACAAGTGGTGGATGCCATGCTACGGTATTCTACTTCGGCAGTGGACCTGGAGACTGTGTGCTGCTTTTTAGTCTTCCAAGAGATGAGGGCAGGTCCTAGAAAGATACAGAACCCCGTGAGAGATCGCCTTGTGTCAATACATGAAGCCCAGTCAGCATCACTGTATGCGATCAACTTTGGTGTTGTTCCTGCTGGAAAAAACAGTCCTTTTGTAGAAGTCCCTTTAAGATACCGCAGCAGGTGAAGTGCTGCATCCCTATGCTGTTGACAAGGAGTTTTCATGAATTGGCTCAGCTGCTGAGCTGCATGTGCTATGTCTGGTCGAGTGAATCCCAAATAGAGGATCCTGCCTATAAGCCTTCTATAAGTATCTGGATTGGAGAGAGCATTCCCTGCTTCCATGGTAAATTTAATCCTAGTTGGCAGAGGGGTGGTAGTGGACTTAGCAAGAGAAACACCAGCATCCAGTAATAAGTCTTTAATATACTTGCATTGTGTCACCACCATCCCTTGTTCTGACCTAGCAATCTCCAAACCAAGGTAATATTTTGCCTCTACCAATTCCTTGATTGTGAAGAGGCTGTTGAGGTGAACTTTAACTCCTATAATCTCATCAAGGGAGGCTCCTGCAATCAAAATATCATCTACATATACAAGGAGCACAAGTAAACCTGCAGAAGAGGGTTTAGTAAACAGACAATGATCATGTGTTGATTGAGTAAAACCAAAGGATTCGATTTGATGTGTAAACTCAGCATTCCATTGTCTGGAAGCTTGTTTCAAACCGTATAGGGATTTTCTGAGCTTGCAGACATGGCCTTGGGTACCTCATATCCATCTGGTGGTTGCATGTAAATTTCTTCGGCTAGCTTTCCATGCAAGAATGCATTGTTAACATCTACATGATGGATCACCCAATCTTGAGAGGCTGCTATGGCAAGAATGGCTCTCACTGTGACTGCCTTTGCCACTAGGAAAAAACTATCAATGTAGTCAAGACCCTCTATTTGATTGTATCCCTTGGCAACCAGTCTTACCTTGTGTTTATCAACAGTACCATCTGACTTGAGTTTCAGCTTGAATACCCACCTACACCCTATGGCTCGTTTCCCTTCAGGTAGTGGTGTAATATCCCAAGTGTGATTCCTGTGAAGTGCATCCAGCTCAGTCTGCATAGCTTCCTTCCACTCTTTGTGCTGGTTTGCCTGTTAAAAGCTTCTTGGTTCCTGCAGGCTGGTTAAAGAAGCTAGGAAACAAGTATGCATATAGCTAATGTTAGTAATAGCTGGAATGGAGCCTTCAGTTAGGCTGCAGTAAAAATCTTGCATCCATGCTGGTTTTGTGGTTACCCTAGCAGATCTCCTAAGGTTATGTTCAACCTCTGTAGTGACTGGTGTTGGTTCAGTTTCAGGCACTACATCAGGCAAGGACTGATCTTTATCAGGGGCAGGAAGAGCAGTAGTTTGTTCTGTATCATCAAGGTTAAAAGGAGGAGTTGATGTTACTGGATCAAGAGGTCATAGGGATAGACAGTTTCATGAAATATAACATCCCTTGAGACTAGGAGTGTTCCTTTTGCCAGGCTGTAGACTCTATATCCCTTTTGGCTACCTGCATATCCCAAGAACACACATGTCTCTGCCCTAGGCTCAAACTTTCCTTTGTGGGGATGAACATTTGTGGCATAGCAAAGAGTCCCAAATGTTCTCATATGTTCATAATGGGGAATTTTCTTATGTAAAATTTCATAGGGAGTTTGCCATTCTAAAACCTGAGTGGGCAATCTATTAATAATGTAAGTGGCTGTCAAAAGAGCTTCAGACCAGAAAATGCTAGGGGCATTTGATTGAAACATAAGGGCCTTAGCAAGTTGGAGAAGATGTTTATGTTTTATTTCCACAACTCTATTTTGTTGGGGAGTGTAAGTGCAGGTTCTTTGGTGTAAGATACCTTCTTCTTTCATAAAGTTTTGGCATTCTAAGCTCAAAAATTCAGTCCCATTGTCACTTCGAATCATCTTTATTTTCTTGCCAAATTATGTTTGGACCATATTATGGAAGGCTTTTAAGATTGACAGGGTTTGAGATTTATGTTTCATTAAATAGGTCCAAGTGCTTCTACTATGATCATCCACAAGAGTTAACATGAAAGTGCAATTAGACAATGATGGTTGATTATAGGGCCCCCATATATCCATATGCAGTAATTCAAAGGTTTCAGTTGTATGTGTATGGCACAGGAAAAGGTAAACGATGCTGTTTGGCAAGAGGACAAATATCACACAACTCAAAAGAAAACTCTGTTTTATTCAAGAAGTGTAAATGCTTCATTACAGTGGAAGAACTATGGCCTAGTCTTTTATGCCATACATTTACATCTATTGTTTTAGTAACAAGGCTTTGTTCCTGTTCCATCATATTGCTTATAGTACTGGCTTTGAAGCAAGTCTGATCCAGTGTGTATAGTTTTCCTACAAGCCTTCCTACAGCTATAGTTTTACCATTCCTCAAGTCCTGCAAAATACAGTGGGATGGATAGAATTTAAAACCAATGTTGTTATTTTCACATAGCTTACTGACAGATAGCAGATTAAATTTCAAGGCAGGAACAAGCAAGACATCAGATAATAACAACATATTTGAAAGCTGCACATCACCAACTGTATTAACTAACTGCTTTGGTCCATCAGCAAGATGGATGAATAAACCATTTTTATGTCTTTTGTTTTCAACAAGGATAGTTTTATCATTGCACATATGGGAAGTAGCTCCATTGTCAATTACCCAAAATCTTGCATTTTTAGCAACTGAGTTAAGGACAGACTTACCTGAGAAATCCTCAAGTTGATTCTGGTTGGATCCATAGTTAGAGCTTTCTCCTATCACTTTCTTAAGCTCCATTCTAATGATTTCTGCTATGGCTTCTTGATCAACAATGTTGTGTGTTGATTCTTACTCACTTACTTGGCTTGCTGTACTGCTAAAACTCTGCTTGAGGAAGGAGTAGTCATTGTACTAGGGCCTTTGTTCTTCCGTTGTTCTACCAAAGTTTTATACCAGTCTGGGTACCCTTTGATCTCAAAACAATTTTCTTTAATTTGGCCAGTCTTCCCACAGTGTATACAAACTTGTCCCTTCTTTTCTTGACTTTTTTTCTTCCACTGGTTCTTGGTAGTTTGAAACTCTTTCGTCTGCATAGCCACATTGTGAGAGGGGGTTGAGAAGGTTGTGCTGATTTCCTTTTGCCTTTCATCCCTCAAGACCATTGCATATGCCTTTGATACAACAGGCAGTGGTTCCAACATGAGAATTTGTCCTCTGATTTGCTCAAAAGACTCATTAAGTCCCATTAAAAATTGCATTAGATGGTCCCGTTGTTGCAAGCTGGCTAATTCTTTGGCTACTCCACAAGTGCAGGCAGGAACTGTTACCAAGCAAGATAGTTCATCCCAGAGTTTCTTCAGGTTGGCAAAGTAGGTGGAAACTGACTGATTTCCTTGTGAAACCGATGCAATCTCCCTCTGCAATTGATATATCAATGGCCCATTACTCACTCCATATCTTGATTCGATTTCAAGCCACACTTCTCGTGCTGTGTCTATGTATAAGAAGGACTCAACAATCTCTTTTGAGATTGTATTCAAGATCCACCATATAACCAAGGAGTCTGCTCTTGACCAAGACTCATATTCCTCAGAATCTTCATCAGGTTTAGGATTCTTCCTAATGCTGAATCCTAATTTCATTTTTGCCCTTAAAGCAAATTTAATTGAACGGCTCCAGGATAAGTAATTCTGTCCCGTTAGAATGTTGGAGATCAGAACAGTTCCAGGGTTTTCAGTCACCTAAGCCTTCAGAAGATCCATATCAACACTCACCTGTTTTCCTTTTGCCTCCGATTTGGTGGGGCTACTCATGGTGGAACTGTGATGGGTTCGTGAGGTATTGATGGACAGATCTTAAGTTGTTTGGAGGTTTCTTGATGGTTGATGGAGTGGGAGCTTTCACCAGAGAGAGCTGGCTCTGGTACCATGAAACGAAACAGTAAAACTCATCGCGGAAGCCATGGAAGGGCAAAGTGGAAGCATGGAAAAATTGGTAAAGTTTTCTCAATTTGCAGCAGCGAAGAAAAATGATACTCGGATTCCAAGAAGAAGACCCAATTATATAGGCCTTAAGCTAAGCTAAAACAGAAAAGAAACTAACCGAACCAATTAGGCAGTTAATTACCTGACAAAGCTAACAAGAATAACTGCGTAAGTGTCAAACTACTAAGAAAAGCGTTATAAAGCTAATAACGCGTACTACAGTCCATTACAAGTTTTAAGTGACAAAGAAAAACGTGTTGTAAGCCTATAGAAACGCATTTACGAAAACGCGAGTAAGTCCCAGAGCCTCTGAATTGTAACCTTTTGCACTGTGCTAGCTAACAATTTTGTTCTTCAAGTGGTTTCTTTTTTTTTTTTTTTTTTGTGATGTTTCCAAGGGGAGTGAATATACTCTTATTATTTTAGCGACCAACAAACTTTATGATGCCAACGTGATTAAATGATAGTTTCACTATTTCTTTTTTATTTTAAGTTTTCAATATCAAAGAACTAGTAAATATATACATATATATAAACTTTTGAAATAAAAATATAAACACCCGTAACCCGACTAACCGGATACCCGAACCCGATGGGTACTCGATTCAATTGGATTCGGAATCAGATTCATTTTTACCTACCCGACAAAGGCGGGTGTCCGACCCGAGTGCAAATCCGACAAGACCCCTAGAAGCGTGCACTTCCATGGCGACCAACAACTCTACCAGCTTGATTTGCAATTAACCTTTTATTTTTAAATGCATTTTGTTAGGGTTTACATTCCGCTAGGGTTCCATCACCTTAAAGCTGCCTATGTATGGCCTTTTTCTGTACGTTTCAAGCAAGCAATAAAATTTAATTTCTTTTCTCCTTCTCTGTTTCCCTTGGGCAACCAATTCTATTTTCGTCTTTTGCTTCTTTACTTTGTAAAAACACAATAAATATATTCAAGTGAGATATAGAAAATAAGAAACAACTATAACAATAGACATACACCAATATTCGTGGAACTCGAATTCACAATTTTTTAGTTATAAAAGCTCAACCTTACTAATCAAATAAGGCAACATTAGAAAAAAAAAAAAAACAAACAAAAAGGCACCCCCTTCAATCAGCTAAAACTTGACAAATTCACAAATTTCAAAATATATAATTATGATATACATACACGGGCAAGCTCATTTGGTAAATTAATTATTGGATTGTGAATGATAATTGTACGTGTATTTGAATTTATACACAAAAAAAAAAAAAAAAAACAGAATACTCTCAAAGTGGATCAACTGTAATTTTTAAAATTCAATAACAGAGGTATAATTTGACTTTTTTTTGGAGGGGTAGAAGTGTAATTAACCCTATTATCTATACTAATATAAAACCAAGATCTTTTTTACCGACAAAACGGAAGTGTGTGATACTGCAGTACTAATTTTTTTTTTTTTTTTTGTGTCTATAATGCCCATTGGTCTTCTTTTCTTTTTTTGTTTCTTTCTTCTTATTATTTTTTTAATGTGATATGTTATTTTATATATTTTATTTTTATTAATAATATACTTTAAATATGAAATCTTAATATTATATGTACAAAAGGACAGCGTGCCACAATGATTAATGTAAGTAATAATTGCGTAGCCACCTTACTCGAATAATGACATGTCAATTTTTCAAAATAAAAAAAAAGGGGGGAGAAATTTTCAAACCATGTGATACTTTGTGATCCGGGTCGCTCACTCGATCTCCTGTTGGTCTACTCGATTTAGGTACCCTCGGACTCGATCTCGTAAGTTTCGGGACAAGTAATCTGAGAAAAAACAAGCACGTAAGACTAGCTGGGAGTATCCCCGGCGTAGACCCTCCGATGCTTAAGTCAAACACTGGTCGAGATAGATAAATGGCGAACTAGTAGATAGAACTGGTCGAATATTGCTAGAATAACTTACCTTAAATGCAGTGGGGTAAGCTCATATATAGCACCAAATGTCCATACCTACATGGTCCACATGGCTTCATCTCCTTAGTCTGATGTGCTTTAGCATCGAAGGTCTATATTTGGACACCTGGCCTCTCGTACGATCCGGGTCATTAGTTCGGGTCGGGTCGCATGATCCGACCCGTTTGGCTTGTGCACGGTTCTGCTGCCTATTTTACGGTTCTGGACCTACTTTCGAGGGTGTTTTAGTCTTTTTACTATTTATTTGGGTTGCACCCCCATCACTTCGTATTGCGAATATCCTCAATAATCTCTCCACCAAGGTATACGGATCCCTGTCGAGGTCACTGAGACCTCCAAGGGTAGCTAAATCTCGGACAAGTGTTGAAACCTGATAAGACGAGCTAACGTTAGGCTTTTCGAAGGTCCCCAAGTTAAGACACTTCAATTCTTAAATTAGTTCTAGTGCGAGATCAAGATAGAACACAAAGTACATTATCTAAAAAAAATGGTGTACCTTTTACCTCAAGTGGTTTTGGAGTATCTATACAATTAGATGCCCATACTTATATGGATCCACATGTTAAATTTTCACCTTCTAATTGGAAAGGAATCGATGAAGATTATGTCGGGTCGGGTCGGGTCGGGTTGAACCCGATCCAACCGAATAAAGTTGCGTAAACTTTTTTGTCCTATTTAGATATTTAAATCCTATTGAAAATGTTTTTATTTTTCAGTAGCCTTCTTGTTTTACTCTGGCGGGTACATTAATGGTATGTTAGAAGAAAGTATGTCATAGAGGTAGCTTTTCGACTTGGTTAAAATCTGTCAGTATGTTTGGTTTTATTTGTTAGAATCATGTTTGCAATCCAAGTTAATTAGGTCATAAAGGTAGCACTAACACTAGCACCCAACCTAATTAGAATCTTGGGATAATTACTTTTACATTCTTAATATATAGTTTATTTACATAAATTATTTATATTTTAAAACAAATTACACATACATCCAATAAAAACATCAATATTATTTATACAAATTATTTCTACATTTTAGAAATTACTCATATACCCCCAAAAAATGCAACATCATACACAAATTACCCTATTGTTTTGTTATCGCAGGTAATTTCTGTAATTACATAAAAAATAAGAGTGATTTGTGTAACTTGATCATTATAAATTAGGGATGTAAATATAATTACTCCTAAAATCTTTCACTATGTTGGGTTTCTAATGTGAATAAAATATTCTCACATTCATATCTTTTTCTCAAAATATAAATTATTAAAACACATAGTTATATACTATATGTATATAATATTCAATTATGATATATTCTTACATATTATTCTTTTTAACTATTTTTTTCAAAAATATTTCCCAAAATTTGTCCAAATTCAAATAAAGACTTCTTAACTCTAAGTGACTAATTAAATACACTAGAAAAATATAACTTTTATCTTGATAAATTACTATGTTCAAAAGTAAACAAATCATGGTGTTTATTAATTATTCATAGCTACACAATTTTTTTTTGTTTTTTTACACACACCCAAAATTTAAACACGAGACCTCTAATAGAAAAATTTAGTATCCGATCCATTGATTTGTTTCCCTCAAAACCATGGACTATACAATGATTGTTAATTATTGTTTTTGTAGATGATATCAACACATTTGACACAACTAAAAAATTAAAACAAATATTAATCCACCGTAATAAAAATTTAAATTTTGCATTTCATTTAAGGATAGCAGATAATATTGATTTGTAAAATGGTCGTATCACATGCACTTTTTTGGGGTTAAGGAAATATGAAAAAAGTCAATTAAAATTTGGCCAAAATGTCCTTTCAATCACTAGATAGATAGTGCATATCTTTATGGGAATGAGATGATGGAGAGGTGTAGCCCACAAAAGCTCATGAGTAGTGATTCAGAAACAGTCCCATCACTCACAGCATCAAAATCTATTCACAAGATTTTCACATTAATGCACATGAGATCCTCATCCTTCTCATGTCCAAGAAAAGCAACCTAAGTACAAAAATAGCTAGACATCGTACCACAAAATCTTTCTTCACTTCTGGAAACTACTTGCACACAGTGTCCACATAAACACATGTTCTTGTTTGTATACATAGTATGTACAAGAAAATTATGTTTTAGTTTCGTAGAAAAAGGGGTTCAGTATTTTTAGTTTTTTGTTTTATGAGATTTTTAAGATAATTTCAAATTTGAAAATAGTCGACTCATTTAGAGGGTGTTTGGCTAAGTTTAAAAGCTTTTCAAAACATCTTATAAGATGTTTGAGAGCTTTTGAAATGTCACAAATCGTTTGGTAATTTTTTTTTTAAAAGAGTTTATAAGATCTCAAAATAAGATGTTTTGGATCTTATAAGACCTTTTTAAAAAAGTTAACTTTTCTAAACTTTTTTTTATAAGATCTTATAAGCTTTATGCAATTAATAATTGATAAGATAAAAATAACCTTATTGATTTGTTGTATTTCAATTTTACCTTTAACATAAGAAACATATTTTTAACAACAAAAAATTCTCTCTCTCTCTCTCTCTCACTATAAAAAATTAATATTAGCAACATTTTTAGTGACTATGACTAAAAACCGTGGTAAATAACTATTATTAACTACGGTTAAATAAAAATCAATACAAAAACTAGTTTTTCCACCATAAAAAAACTTATTTGCCATGGATTTTAGCCGTGGTAAAAACATCCGCCATGATTTTTAGCCATGACAAATATTTTAGCCACCCTTGCAAAAACAACGGGTGACAACCGTTGCATGGCCGTGGTCAATGACTATTTGCTACAGTTATTTAATATTAACCATGGCAATTAGCCATGGGTAAATGTCATATTTTTTGTAGTGTCTCTCTCTCTCTCTAGATATATATATATATATATATATATATATATAACATGACCTCTTCTTCTCATATTTATATAATTATGACATTAATTATGTAATTAGTATTAATTTTCAATTATTATCATTATGAAAAACATGCTAGAATATTATATGTTATAATATGGTTAAAAGTAGTCATTGAAATTAACGAAAAAAATATATCAATTATATATCTGTGTTAATATTCGATTACCATGAATGTTAATATTATTTTGATGCAAAAGTTTAAAGATAATAATTTGTCAATTTTTTATTTTTGAAAAAAACATCTATTAATTTTTTTTTTGGAGTTAAACTAATGTATACTATTTATGAAAGTATTTTAAAAAAATTTAAATACAAATTATGTGAAAAATAGTAACTTATTTGATTCAAATAGTAATATGTACTTTTTGGTCATTTTGCAATAAAAAGAACTTATTATGCCAAAACACCCTAACATCTTATAAGATGTGAAAACATCTTATAAGCTTTAACAATCTTATTTTATCCAAACACTTTAGGAGCTTATTTTTAAAAAAGATCCAACATCTTATAAGCTCCTAAAACATCTTATAAGATGTTTTAAAAAAGCTTAGCCGGCCAAACACCCTCTTAGTCCTATGATTTACGGAATTTTTAAAATAATCCCAAATTTATGAAAACTCGAACATTTAGTCTCATACATCTCCCAAAGCAAAGAATTAAAAGTGTCAAATTTTATCAATTTGAAACCATTGATGACTAATGTATTGAATTTTTTTAATTTTGGAATTCTTCTGAAAATTCCATAAAGTAGAGGACCATATATATTGAGTTCCTTGCCTACAAACATATATACGCACAATGAGTGCAAAAATAGAGAATATACGTATATAACTATAGATATAGTGAATTAAGATGTTCGAAAGAAAGCATTGCAATATAATTGTAATATTAATGAAAAGGTATAAGTCTAACTTTAATTAAGTAGATTACCACTAAGATTAAGTGACAATAATTTTAATCTTGTCATAATACAACTATTATGGACAAAAATTGTATATAAAATTGTCACTGAAAAAAATTAGTGATATCTCTATAATGACAGTTTAGCGACAACATTTTCTGATATTTTTGATAATCGTCAATTAAGAGGCGACATTTTCTCCATTTTTGTTATAGCTATTGCAGCCGCTGAAGCAGCTATCGGAT